>CANUEZ040000150.1:0-600000 GCA_948099385.1 Fasciola hepatica
CTATCTATCTATCTATCTATCTATCTATCTATCTATCTATCTATCTATCTATCTATCTATCTATCTATCTATCTATCTATCTATCTATCTATCTATCTATCTATCTATCTATCTATCTATCTATCTATCTATCTATCTATCTATCTATCTATCTATCTATCTATCTATCTATCTATCTATCTATCTATCTATCTATCTATCTATCTATCTATCTATCTATCTATCTATCTATCTATCTATCTATCTATCTATCTATCTATCTATCTATCTATCTATCTATCTATCTATCTATCTATCTATCTATCTATCTATCTATCTATCTATCTATCTATCTATCTATCTATCTATCTATCTATCTATCTATCTATCTATCTATCTATCTATCTATCTATCTATCTATCTATCTATCTATCTATCTATCTATCTATCATCTATCTATCTATCTATCTATCTATCTATCTATCTATCTATCTATCTATCTATCTATCTATCTATCTATCTATCTATCTATCTATCTATCTATCTATCTATCTATCTATCTATCTATCTATCTATCTATCTATCTATCTATCTATCTATCTATCTATCTATCTATCTATCTATCTATCTATCTATCTATCTATCTATCTATCTATCTATCTATCTATCTATCTATCTATCTATCTATCTATCTATCTATCTATCTATCTATCTATCTATCTATCTATCTATCTATCTATCTATCTATCTATCTATCTATCTATCTATCTATCTATCTATCTATCTATCTATCTATCTATCTATCTATCTATCTATCTATCTATCTATCTATCTATCTATCTATCTATCTATCTATCTATCTATCTATCTATCTATCTATCTATCTATCTATCTATCTATCTATCTATCTATCTATCTATCTATCTATCTATCTATCTATCTATCTATCATCTATCTATCTATCTATCTATCTATCTATCTATCTATCTATCTATCTATCTATCTATCTATCTATCTATCTATCTATCTATCTATCTATCTATCTATCTATCTATCTATCTATCTATCTATCTATCTATCTATCTATCTATCTATCTATCTATCTATCTATCTATCTATCTATCTATCTATCTATCTATCTATCTATCTATCTATCTATCTATCTATCTATCTATCTATCTATCTATCTATCTATCTATCTATCTATCTATCTATCTATCTATCTATCTATCTATCTATCTATCTATCTATCTATCTATCTATCTATCTATCTATCTATCTATCTATCTATCTATCTATCTATCTATCTATCTATCTATCTATCTATCTATCTATCTATCTATCTATCTATCTATCTATCTATCTATCTATCTATCTATCTATCTATCTATCTATCTATCTATCTATCTATCTATCTATCTATCTATCTATCTATCTATCTATCTATCTATCTATCTATCTATCTATCTATCTATCTATCTATCTATCTATCTATCTATCTATCTATCTATCTATCTATCTATCTATCTATCTATCTATCTATCTATCTATCTATCTATCTATCTATCTATCTATCTATCTATCTATCTATCTATCTATCTATCTATCTATCTATCTATCTATCTATCTATCTATCTATCTATCTATCTATCTATCTATCTATCTATCTATCTATCTATCTATCTATCTATCTATCTATCTATCTATCTATCTATCTATCTATCTATCTATCTATCTATCTATCTATCTATCTATCTATCTATCTATCTATCTATCTATCTATCTATCTATCTATCTATCTATCTATCTATCTATCTATCTATCTATCTATCTATCTATCTATCTATCTATCTATCTATCTATCTATCTATCTATCTATCTATCTATCTATCTATCTATCTATCTATCTATCTATCTATCTATCTATCTATCTATCTATCTATCTATCTATCTATCTATCTATCTATCTATCTATCTATCTATCTATCTATCTATCTATCTATCTATCTATCTATCTATCTATCTATCTATCTATCTATCTATCTATCTATCTATCTATCTATCTATCTATCTATCTATCTATCTATCTATCTATCTATCTATCTATCTATCTATCTATCTATCTATCTATCTATCTATCTATCTATCTATCTATCTATCTATCTATCTATCTATCTATCTATCTATCTATCTATCTATCTATCTATCTATCTATCTATCTATCTATCTATCTATCTATCTATCTATCTATCTATCTATCTATCTATCTATCTATCTATCTATCTATCTATCTATCTATCTATCTATCTATCTATCTATCTATCTATCTATCTATCTATCTATCTATCTATCTATCTATCTATCTATCTATCTATCTATCTATCTATCTATCTATCTATCTATCTATCTATCTATCTATCTATCTATCTATCTATCTATCTATCTATCTATCTATCTATCTATCTATCTATCTATCTATCTATCTATCTATCTATCTATCTATCTATCTATCTATCTATCTATCTATCTATCTATCTATCTATCTATCTATCTATCTATCTATCTATCTATCTATCTATCTATCTATCTATCTATCTATCTATCTATCTATCTATCTATCTATCTATCTATCTATCTATCTATCTATCTATCTATCTATCTATCTATCTATCTATCTATCTATCTATCTATCTATCTATCTATCTATCTATCTATCTATCTATCTATCTATCTATCTATCTATCTATCTATCTATCTATCTATCTATCTATCTATCTATCTATCTATCTATCTATCTATCTATCTATCTATCTATCTATCTATCTATCTATCTATCTATCTATCTATCTATCTATCTATCTATCTATCTATCTATCTATCTATCTATCTATCTATCTATCTATCTATCTATCTATCTATCTATCTATCTATCTATCTATCTATCTATCTATCTATCTATCTATCTATCTATCTATCTATCTATCTATCTATCTATCTATCTATCTATCTATCTATCTATCTATCTATCTATCTATCTATCTATCTATCTATCTATCTATCTATCTATCTATCTATCTATCTATCTATCTATCTATCTATCTATCTATCTATCTATCTATCTATCTATCTATCTATCTATCTATCTATCTATCTATCTATCTATCTATCTATCTATCTATCTATCTATCTATCTATCTATCTATCTATCTATCTATCTATCTATCTATCTATCTATCTATCTATCTATCTATCTATCTATCTATCTATCTATCTATCTATCTATCTATCTATCTATCTATCTATCTATCTATCTATCTATCTATCTATCTATCTATCTATCTATCTATCTATCTATCTATCTATCTATCTATCTATCTATCTATCTATCTATCTATCTATCTATCTATCTATCTATCTATCTATCTATCTATCTATCTATCTATCTATCTATCTATCTATCTATCTATCTATCTATCTATCTATCTATCTATCTATCTATCTATCTATCTATCTATCTATCTATCTATCTATCTATCTATCTATCTATCTATCTATCTATCTATCTATCTATCTATCTATCTATCTATCTATCTATCTATCTATCTATCTATCTATCTATCTATCTATCTATCTATCTATCTATCTATCTATCTATCTATCTATCTATCTATCTATCTATCTATCTATCTATCTATCTATCTATCTATCTATCTATCTATCTATCTATCTATCTATCTATCTATCTATCTATCTATCTATCTATCTATCTATCTATCTATCTATCTATCTATCTATCTATCTATCTATCTATCTATCTATCTATCTATCTATCTATCTATCTATCTATCTATCTATCTATCTATCTATCTATCTATCTATCTATCTATCTATCTATCTATCTATCTATCTATCTATCTATCTATCTATCTATCTATCTATCTATCTATCTATCTATCTATCTATCTATCTATCTATCTATCTATCTATCTATCTATCTATCTATCTATCTATCTATCTATCTATCTATCTATCTATCTATCTATCTATCTATCTATCTATCTATCTATCTATCTATCTATCTATCTATCTATCTATCTATCTATCTATCTATCTATCTATCTATCTATCTATCTATCTATCTATCTATCTATCTATCTATCTATCTATCTATCTATCTATCTATCTATCTATCTATCTATCTATCTATCTATCTATCTATCTATCTATCTATCTATCTATCTATCTATCTATCTATCTATCTATCTATCTATCTATCTATCTATCTATCTATCTATCTATCTATCTATCTATCTATCTATCTATCTATCTATCTATCTATCTATCTATCTATCTATCTATCTATCTATCTATCTATCTATCTATCTATCTATCTATCTATCTATCTATCTATCTATCTATCTATCTATCTATCTATCTATCTATCTATCTATCTATCTATCTATCTATCTATCTATCTATCTATCTATCTATCTATCTATCTATCTATCTATCTATCTATCTATCTATCTATCTATCTATCTATCTATCTATCTATCTATCTATCTATCTATCTATCTATCTATCTAT
This sequence comes from Fasciola hepatica, assembly GCA_948099385.1. Taxonomy (NCBI): domain Eukaryota; kingdom Metazoa; phylum Platyhelminthes; class Trematoda; order Plagiorchiida; family Fasciolidae; genus Fasciola; species Fasciola hepatica. Next base: position 4,567 of record CANUEZ040000150.1, read on the forward strand.
CTATCTATCTATCTATCTATCTATCTATCTATCTATCTATCTATCTATCTATCTATCTATCTATCTATCTATCTATCTATCTATCTATCTATCTATCTATCTATCTATCTATCTATCTATCTATCTATCTATCTATCTATCTATCTATCTATCTATCTATCTATCTATCTATCTATCTATCTATCTATCTATCTATCTATCTATCTATCTATCTATCTATCTATCTATCTATCTATCTATCTATCTATCTATCTATCTATCTATCTATCTATCTATCTATCTATCTATCTATCTATCTATCTATCTATCTATCTATCTATCTATCTATCTATCTATCTATCTATCTATCTATCTATCTATCTATCTATCTATCTATCTATCTATCTATCTATCTATCTATCTATCTATCTATCTATCTATCTATCTATCTATCTATCTATCTATCTATCTATCTATCTATCTATCTATCTATCTATCTATCTATCTATCTATCTATCTATCTATCTATCTATCTATCTATCTATCTATCTATCTATCTATCTATCTATCTATCTATCTATCTATCTATCTATCTATCTATCTATCTATCTATCTATCTATCTATCTATCTATCTATCTATCTATCTATCTATCTATCTATCTATCTATCTATCTATCTATCTATCTATCTATCTATCTATCTATCTATCTATCTATCTATCTATCTATCTATCTATCTATCTATCTATCTATCTATCTACTATCTATCTATCTATCTATCTATCTATCTATCTATCTATCTATCTATCTATCTATCTATCTATCTATCTATCTATCTATCTATCTATCTATCTATCTATCTATCTATCTATCTATCTATCTATCTATCTATCTATCTATCTATCTATCTATCTATCTATCTATCTATCTATCTATCTATCTATCTATCTATCTATCTATCTATCTATCTATCTATCTATCTATCTATCTATCTATCTATCTATCTATCTATCTATCTATCTATCTATCTATCTATCTATCTATCTATCTATCTATCTATCTATCTATCTATCTATCTATCTATCTATCTATCTATCTATCTATCTATCTATCTATCTATCTATCTATCTATCTATCTATCTATCTATCTATCTATCTATCTATCTATCTATCTATCTATCTATCTATCTATCTATCTATCTATCTATCTATCTATCTATCTATCTATCTATCTATCTATCTATCTATCTATCTATCTATCTATCTATCTATCTATCTATCTATCTATCTATCTATCTATCTATCTATCTATCTATCTATCTATCTATCTATCTATCTATCTATCTATCTATCTATCTATCTATCTATCTATCTATCTATCTATCTATCTATCTATCTATCTATCTATCTATCTATCTATCTATCTATCTATCTATCTATCTATCTATCTATCTATCTATCTATCTATCTATCTATCTATCTATCTATCTATCTATCTATCTATCTATCTATCTATCTATCTATCTATCTATCTATCTATCTATCTATCTATCTATCTATCTATCTATCTATCTATCTATCTATCTATCTATCTATCTATCTATCTATCTATCTATCTATCTATCTATCTATCTATCTATCTATCTATCTATCTATCTATCTATCTATCTATCTATCTATCTATCTATCTATCTATCTATCTATCTATCTATCTATCTATCTATCTATCTATCTATCTATCTATCTATCTATCTATCTATCTATCTATCTATCTATCTATCTATCTATCTATCTATCTATCTATCTATCTATCTATCTATCTATCTATCTATCTATCTATCTATCTATCTATCTATCTATCTATCTATCTATCTATCTATCTATCTATCTATCTATCTATCTATCTATCTATCTATCTATCTATCTATCTATCTATCTATCTATCTATCTATCTATCTATCTATCTATCTATCTATCTATCTATCTATCTATCTATCTATCTATCTATCTATCTATCTATCTATCTATCTATCTATCTATCTATCTATCTATCTATCTATCTATCTATCTATCTATCTATCTATCTATCTATCTATCTATCTATCTATCTATCTATCTATCTATCTATCTATCTATCTATCTATCTATCTATCTATCTATCTATCTATCTATCTATCTATCTATCTATCTATCTATCTATCTATCTATCTATCTATCTATCTATCTATCTATCTATCTATCTATCTATCTATCTATCTATCTATCTATCTATCTATCTATCTATCTATCTATCTATCTATCTATCTATCTATCTATCTATCTATCTATCTATCTATCTATCTATCTATCTATCTATCTATCTATCTATCTATCTATCTATCTATCTATCTATCTATCTATCTATCTATCTATCTATCTATCTATCTATCTATCTATCTATCTATCTATCTATCTATCTATCTATCTATCTATCTATCTATCTATCTATCTATCTATCTATCTATCTATCTATCTATCTATCTATCTATCTATCTATCTATCTATCTATCTATCTATCTATCTATCTATCTATCTATCTATCTATCTATCTATCTATCTATCTATCTATCTATCTATCTATCTATCTATCTATCTATCTATCTATCTATCTATCTATCTATCTATCTATCTATCTATCTATCTATCTATCTATCTATCTATCTATCTATCTATCTATCTATCTATCTATCTATCTATCTATCTATCTATCTATCTATCTATCTATCTATCTATCTATCTATCTATCTATCTATCTATCTATCTATCTATCTATCTATCTATCTATCTATCTATCTATCTATCTATCTATCTATCTATCTATCTATCTATCTATCTATCTATCTATCTATCTATCTATCTATCTATCTATCTATCTATCTATCTATCTATCTATCTATCTATCTATCTATCTATCTATCTATCTATCTATCTATCTATCTATCTATCTATCTATCTATCTATCTATCTATCTATCTATCTATCTATCTATCTATCTATCTATCTATCTATCTATCTATCTATCTATCTATCTATCTATCTATCTATCTATCTATCTATCTATCTATCTATCTATCTATCTATCTATCTATCTATCTATCTATCTATCTATCTATCTATCTATCTATCTATCTATCTATCTATCTATCTATCTATCTATCTATCTATCTATCTATCTATCTATCTATCTATCTATCTATCTATCTATCTATCTATCTATCTATCTATCTATCTATCTATCTATCTATCTATCTATCTATCTATCTATCTATCTATCTATCTATCTATCTATCTATCTATCTATCTATCTATCTATCTATCTATCTATCTATCTATCTATCTATCTATCTATCTATCTATCTATCTATCTATCTATCTATCTATCTATCTATCTATCTATCTATCTATCTATCTATCTATCTATCTATCTATCTATCTATCTATCTATCTATCTATCTATCTATCTATCTATCTATCTATCTATCTATCTATCTATCTATCTATCTATCTATCTATCTATCTATCTATCTATCTATCTATCTATCTATCTATCTATCTATCTATCTATCTATCTATCTATCTATCTATCTATCTATCTATCTATCTATCTATCTATCTATCTATCTATCTATCTATCTATCTATCTATCTATCTATCTATCTATCTATCTATCTATCTATCTATCTATCTATCTATCTATCTATCTATCTATCTATCTATCTATCTATCTATCTATCTATCTATCTATCTATCTATCTATCTATCTATCTATCTATCTATCTATCTATCTATCTATCTATCTATCTATCTATCTATCTATCTATCTATCTATCTATCTATCTATCTATCTATCTATCTATCTATCTATCTATCTATCTATCTATCTATCTATCTATCTATCTATCTATCTATCTATCTATCTATCTATCTATCTATCTATCTATCTATCTATCTATCTATCTATCTATCTATCTATCTATCTATCTATCTATCTATCTATCTATCTATCTATCTATCTATCTATCTATCTATCTATCTATCTATCTATCTATCTATCTATCTATCTATCTATCTATCTATCTATCTATCTATCTATCTATCTATCTATCTATCTATCTATCTATCTATCTATCTATCTATCTATCTATCTATCTATCTATCTATCTATCTATCTATCTATCTATCTATCTATCTATCTATCTATCTATCTATCTATCTATCTATCTATCTATCTATCTATCTATCTATCTATCTATCTATCTATCTATCTATCTATCTATCTATCTATCTATCTATCTATCTATCTATCTATCTATCTATCTATCTATCTATCTATCTATCTATCTATCTATCTATCTATCTATCTATCTATCTATCTATCTATCTATCTATCTATCTATCTATCTATCTATCTATCTATCTATCTATCTATCTATCTATCTATCTATCTATCTATCTATCTATCTATCTATCTATCTATCTATCTATCTATCTATCTATCTATCTATCTATCTATCTATCTATCTATCTATCTATCTATCTATCTATCTATCTATCTATCTATCTATCTATCTATCTATCTATCTATCTATCTATCTATCTATCTATCTATCTATCTATCTATCTATCTATCTATCTATCTATCTATCTATCTATCTATCTATCTATCTATCTATCTATCTATCTATCTATCTATCTATCTATCTATCTATCTATCTATCTATCTATCTATCTATCTATCTATCTATCTATCTATCTATCTATCTATCTATCTATCTATCTATCTATCTATCTATCTATCTATCTATCTATCTATCTATCTATCTATCTATCTATCATATCTATCTATCTATCTATCTATCTATCTATCTATCTATCTATCTATCTATCTATCTATCTATCTATCTATCTATCTATCTATCTATCTATCTATCTATCTATCTATCTATCTATCTATCTATCTATCTATCTATCTATCTATCTATCTATCTATCTATCTATCTATCTATCTATCTATCTATCTATCTATCTATCTATCTATCTATCTATCTATCTATCTATCTATCTATCTATCTATCTATCTATCTATCTATCTATCTATCTATCTATCTATCTATCTATCTATCTATCTATCTATCTATCTATCTATCTATCTATCTATCTATCTATCTATCTATCTATCTATCTATCTATCTATCTATCTATCTATCTATCTATCTATCTATATCTATCTATCTATCTATCTATCTATCTATCTATCTATCTATCTATCTATCTATCTATCTATCTATCTATCTATCTATCTATCTATCTATCTATCTATCTATCTATCTATCTATCTATCTATCTATCTATCTATCTATCTATCTATCTATCTATCTATCTATATATCTATCTATCTATCTATCTATCTATCTATCTATCTATCTATCTATCTATCTATCTATCTATCTATCTATCTATCTATCTATCTATCTATCTATCTATCTATCTATCTATCTATCTATCTATCTATCTATCTATCTATCTATCTATCTATCTATCTATCTATCTATCTATCTATCTATCTATCTATCTATCTATCTATCTATCTATCTATCTATCTATCTATCTATCTATCTACTATCTATCTATCTATCTATCTATCTATCTATCTATCTATCTATCTATCTATCTATCTATCTATCTATCTATCTATCTATCTATCTATCTATCTATCTATCTATCTATCTATCTATCTATCTATCTATCTATCTATCTATCTATCTATCTATCTATCTATCTATCTATCTATCTATCTATCTATCTATCTATCTATCTATCTATCTATCTATCTATCTATCTATCTATCTATCTATCTATCTATCTATCTATCTATCTATCTATCTATCTATCTATCTATCTATCTATCTATCTATCTATCTATCTATCATCTATCTATCTATCTATCTATCTATCTATCTATCTATCTATCTATCTATCTATCTATCTATCTATCTATCTATCTATCTATCTATCTATCTATCTATCTATCTATCTATCTATCTATCTATCTATCTATCTATCTATCTATCTATCTATCTATCTATCTATCTATCTATCTATCTATCTATCTATCTATCTATCTATCTATCTATCTATCTATCTATCTATCTATCTATCTATCTATCTATCTATCTATCTATCTATCTATCTATCTATCTATCTATCTATCTATCTATCTATCTATCTATCTATCTATCTATCTATCTATCTATCTATCTATCTATCTATCTATCTATCTATCTATCTATCTATCTATCTATCTATCTATCTATCTATCTATCTATCTATCTATCTATCTATCTATCTATCTATCTATCTATCTATCTATCTATCTATCTATCTATCTATCTATCTATCTATCTATCTATCTATCTATCTATCTATCTATCTATCTATCTATCTATCTATCTATCTATCTATCTATCTATCTATCTATCTATCTATCTATCTATCTATCTATCTATCTATCTATCTATCTATCTATCTATCTATCTATCTATCTATCTATCTATCTATCTATCTATCTATCTATCTATCTATCTATCTATCTATCTATCTATCTATCTATCTATCTATCTATCTATCTATCTATCTATCTATCTATCTATCTATCTATCTATCTATCTATCTATCTATCTATCTATCTATCTATCTATCTATCTATCTATCTATCTATCTATCTATCTATCTATCTATCTATCTATCTATCTATCTATCTATCTATCTATCTATCTATCTATCTATCTATCTATCTATCTATCTATCTATCTATCTATCTATCTATCTATCTATCTATCTATCTATCTATCTATCTATCTATCTATCTATCTATCTATCTATCTATCTATCTATCTATCTATCTATCTATCTATCTATCTATCTATCTATCTATCTATCTATCTATCTATCTATCTATCTATCTATCTATCTATCTATCTATCTATCTATCTATCTATCTATCTATCTATCTATCTATCTATCTATCTATCTATCTATCTATCTATCTATCTATCTATCTATCTATCTATCTATCTATCTATCTATCTATCTATCTATCTATCTATCTATCTATCTATCTATCTATCTATCTATCTATCTATCTATCTATCTATCTATCTATCTATCTATCTATCTATCTATCTATCTATCTATCTATCTATCTATCTATCTATCTATCTATCTATCTATCTATCTATCTATCTATCTATCTATCTATCTATCTATCTATCTATCTATCTATCTATCTATCTATCTATCTATCTATCTATCTATCTATCTATCTATCTATCTATCTATCTATCTATCTATCTATCTATCTATCTATCTATCTATCTATCTATCTATCTATCTATCTATCTATCTATCTATCTATCTATCTATCTATCTATCTATCTATCTATCTATCTATCTATCTATCTATCTATCTATCTATCTATCTATCTATCTATCTATCTATCTATCTATCTATCTATCTATCTATCTATCTATCTATCTATCTATCTATCTATCTATCTATCTATCTATCTATCTATCTATCTATCTATCTATCTATCTATCTATCTATCTATCTATCTATCTATCTATCTATCTATCTATCTATCTATCTATCTATCTATCTATCTATCTATCTATCTATCTATCTATCTATCTATCTATCTATCTATCTATCTATCTATCTATCTATCTATCTATCTATCTATCTATCTATCTATCTATCTATCTATCTATCTATCTATCTATCTATCTATCTATCTATCTATCTATCTATCTATCTATCTATCTATCTATCTATCTATCTATCTATCTATCTATCTATCTATCTATCTATCTATCTATCTATCTATCTATCTATCTATCTATCTATCTATCTATCTATCTATCTATCTATCTATCTATCTATCTATCTATCTATCTATCTATCTATCTATCTATCTATCTATCTATCTATCTATCTATCTATCTATCTATCTATCTATCTATCTATCTATCTATCTATCTATCTATCTATCTATCTATCTATCTATCTATCTATCTATCTATCTATCTATCTATCTATCTATCTATCTATCTATCTATCTATCTATCTATCTATCTATCTATCTATCTATCTATCTATCTATCTATCTATCTATCTATCTATCTATCTATCTATCTATCTATCTATCTATCTATCTATCTATCTATCTATCTATCTATCTATCTATCTATCTATCTATCTATCTATCTATCTATCTATCTATCTATCTATCTATCTATCTATCTATCTATCTATCTATCTGTCTATCTATCTATCTATCTATCTATCTATCTATCTATCTATCTATCTATCTATCTATCTATCTATCTGTCTATCAATTCATATTTGTCTGCGTATGTAAATTATATATATATATATATATATATATATTGCACCCCAATATAATAGTACCTTCACTGAATTACAATAATAAGATAGAATATTTATGACAGATTTACCAATATCTTCTAATGTACGTCACAAAGGGTCTGCATCTTGAGGTATTGTGAAGTTAAGTCAAGTATTTGCTTCATTTACCCCACTAGGTGGAGACTCAACAAGACACAACTATACTCATATCAAAAATGAAGGCAGCCTATAGCTGCGTTGCTCGAAGAACTATACAGGAAGGCTTCCTTGAACCAGAAATGCAATTTTTCCGGACAGGTCTATGAATTTAGGACAGACACTGTTTAATTTCGCTGAACGAGATGATGGGCAACATTATATTCTTTACGACCAGTCACCATGCCCCCGGTTAGGGCGGTCCAACGAATACACATTGAAAAGAAGCAGTTTATCAGGTAAGAAAACCCACACTGGATAGACATAGAAATGGAGTACCTGGGGTTTCTCTCGATCTTTGGAGAAGTCATCACACTTCATTTGCTAAACCCAACCCAGAAGAAGCTGTCCTGTGCATCTTCGGCTCGTTCCACTGGGAGTATGGATACAAGGACTAAATTCGAAGAGTGCATCGACAGCCGAAACACCAGCGAAGACAAAACAGAACAGGAATAGCAACCAGGGCTTACTCGACAGAGTGGTATAAGTGTCTTCACGAGTTATTTTCCCACTTTCTCATGTCTAATAAACTCTTCTGGCTCAGACTATTGAGCCAAGGCCTCTAGCTCAGTTTCCCAAATACCCCTCTCTTAAACTGTTTGGGCAGCGGCGAAGTTTGATTTTTCAGCGACCCCTCGGAAAACATTTATTTTCTCTCGGCTGTTCAGCCCTCATAGTACAATCCTCCTTGATTGCAAGAAGGCATAGACAGTCGTGCACAAGAACTTAAAACTCATAGTAAAGATAATAACGTAAAGACAGATAGATAGGCCTTGATGCTCTCTTCACTAAGCTGCTTTTAAAAGTACGCATAGTTTGAATACAGGGCTACAGACTGTCCTACCTTTGAAAAACGATGTGTGCTGTACTCCGGAAGTTGCATACGTGACCCAACATCAATGGTAACACCTCGCTCCAGAGACACAAACTAGAATTCTTGTATCGCTCTTCGTCTGCCGGGCGATTCGGAGTCTACTGCCCCTGGTCAGACTGGTGTCGGTATTGCTCTCAGCATGAAGGTTGGACATACACCGCAATACTGGGTCCCAGTTATCAATCGTCTGTATACCGTTCTGTTGGATGGCTCTGTGCATGTCAGCAACAATAGGCTGGAGCGTTGATGCTTGTTTGTTTTGTCTGTGCATGCCCAAGCTGACTGTAGCTCTCTCGAGGTGAAACACGATTTCTATGATAATTTGTCTAAACTGCTCCACATTGTGTGCTCTACGGACAAAACGGCTGTTTCTGGCTACTTCAGTGCTAAATTTTGAAAGCTGAACGAGATAGAAAGGCATACAGGACATTCATTTTTCCTTCAAGTCTAACGAACCAATGAAGATGACTGACTCATCAAACTACGCCCTAACCACAGATCACTCCTAGAGAGTACTGGCTTCGCGCACAAGCAGAGGCCCCCACTACGTGTTGATATTCATACCAATCATTTCATTATTGGTTACCACTGGTGCAGATCAATTCCACGCTGCCAGTTATTTTCGTCCTCATCTAAGGTCACTAATAATGCTCTTGCCGCTCAGGTTTTGGCATACATCGCGAAGGTGGACGGGCCTAAGCCAAATCCGACCTTCTCCGCAGTTTCTACTGGACGATAACGGTCGATCTACATTCCAAACAGATTTATCCAACAGGTGGTCGATGCAGTTAGATGACCAGGATCCAGAAAAGAGACGGTCAGAAATCAAGGAGATCATAATTAAAGCTGATAATGCCACCCAAGGGCAAAGAACCAGAAATGCACAGAAATAATGGATATCAGGATCCTTATCGGAACTGTAAGATGCGCTCGAAAAGGTCCCTCCGGGTTCCAGATATGATGCTGCCCGGCAAAACCTTGGACGTCAAGTGACACAGAGGTTCAGAAAAGATAGTGAGTAGTAGTATTTTCGTGACTTTTAAGAAGACAAGAAAGGCTGAGGCAATCATCAACAGACACGATCTTTTCTGGTCTATTGCCGCCACTGGTTTACGGAAGCCAGGTGTTTGTGAGCCGGTCAAAGAGATCAACGGCTCACTGATTCAAACTCAGAGGCTTCATGTAGATCTTTGGGCGAAGCATTTTGAGAAACATTTTAACTGGGCTTTATCCACAACAGGTGTGCCAATCAACACGATGGTTACCGTGATAGATGTAAACAACAATCTTCTGTCAGAAATTGATACTTTCCGTAAGATAAGCTATCTTAAGCGGCATAAACTGCTGGACCGGACGGGCTACCTCTGTCCAAAATTGTGACGGTTCAACGTCAAATTATTTGTCTCCGATTCGTGGTTCATCACGGTAAGCATCGAAAACGGGCTACTTTGTTCAGTAGGTCTTCGAATTATCGGCAAGTCTTTGTGCCTACCTCACCGGTAAATACCAAAGGGACACTCGGCTGTGGGCTCATCATTGACATCTTTACACTCGTGTCTGGAGCTGTCAAGTCGACAGTAAGTCTTTCTAGAAAATCAGACGTAAAATTTTCACGATATAAGACACCAAAACGGTGTCTAACGAAGTACACTGGTTGAATTATAAGTTCGCTTAAACAAAGGTGAACAAAGTTTTTTGTCTTCAACTCGCTTAACGACATGAATGTGATAAAACTATTGGGATTCGGATCACTAAGGAACAAGGATTCCACCACAGGCATCTAACTATTATTAGTAATCTCAATCATAATCGTCATTGTTATCCGAGTCTTCGTCATCATCATCATCATCATCATCTTCGTAGTGGTGGCAAAACAGAAATGTCACTGTTGTTACTACACAGAGAGTGAGATGTGATCATGTGTGGATATATTACATTCCTAAGCAGTTTGAACTGAAAAAAATTACAAGTTTGCCACTGATCACAATTTTTACATCCGGACGCAGAAATCATAAAAGATGCTCAAAGTGAGGGATAGACTTTGGTCAGACGTAGTGCTGTGGTCCCTCGAGTTTCTATTCTGTGATTGTCCTACGGGTGGCCTGAGCAATCGATCCTCGCGGCAAATCCTATCTCACCAACCCGCTGAGGTAATTCAGAAGCGAAGGAACAGCAGATCAGACCACAGAGTGTTGGAATGAGAGAAAGATAGACTATTTAAAATGAAAATAGAATACTCTCAAACGAACTCACCCAGTAGGATTGCTGCCTAGTGCGGCCAGACTCATTGAATTATTTTCTCACTGAGGTGTGTGCCACTTTTGCACGGAAAGAGCGTGCGAAGACAGATGGTCACAACGTACAATGGTCAGCCCAGAGAGGCTGTTGGCCATTTGACCAAAGAAAAGCACGTTATCGATGAGAAAACCAACCATTGCGTCAGATTCCCAAATCTATGTGATAATTTCGCAAATCATTGTGATATTTTCTCAAATCCATCTTAAAATGGTATGGTTAGGTCGGTCCCTTTTTCCCCGTATTCACATGGCTGGCTGTAGAAATCGTATCTAACCGGTCAATCGTACGTAATGAAATATCGTGGACCTGGACTACGCGCACGTGGAGAACGACAAGACCAGACAAGAACAGCAAGAATGTATTCTGTCGCATTTGGTTGGTGCTCACTCGTTTATATACAAAAATAGGCATGCATCTATTGGCAGATAACGTGCTGACCACTCGCAGGGCGATTTCGCTGTATCTACACAATCTAACAGCTACAGCACGGCTTCACCTGATGGGTTGGATACTGGAAATGAAGCTGTAGCGCACTGGACCAGGGGTGGAGACAGTCAAATCGCTACACCGGCTCAGTAACACGCGTGGGTGAGTGCAGGTTGATTAGTTGACCCGGCAAGGCACTTTCACTCCATTAGTAGCTTGGCTTCTGGGTGGTTTTCGGGGCACCCTGACACGTGGTATATGCCTTATCCATTTGCATCAATTTAAAATTATCTAGTGAGATAAACATTCGTTCGAGGATGAACCAAATAATTTGGACACGTTGCTTCGCCATTGGTAACCCGATTACTCCATCCCACCTTTGCCATCATGCGAAAATGGGGTTGATCAAAAACCAAATGATCATATATGTGAAGTAGTGTATCATAAATCAAGCTCTACAGCGTAGTGGTAACCGACGGACAATCAACGTCACATCATAGAGCAACCATTTACATTTTGGAGGTGCAGAGTGCATGCCCAAATCAGTCACAGTACTGCTGAATCTCCGTGATTTTAGGTATTGGCGTTGTTCAAAGCTGAGGTTGATGAATTTCATGGCCTACTGATCGTTCTGCTTGACATTTGGATTGCAAACTTTTCTTCAATAGCTGAGATGGCATTGTCAGTGTGCATCGATTATGTTTGGTGATGAAACGCTTGTCTCTTACACACCAAGTTGAGCGATCAGTAGCTTATGGATACTGGCAACTCTATGAAATGCACTATTTGTATGACCTGTAAATACGAAAGTGTGCACGATTTCGCGGGCATATCCTACGTGACAAAGATCGGAATCGCTTGACCATTCTATACCGGCACTTTGTAGCTATTTTTTGACAGGGAAGAAACTGATGTGAAATAGTGTGAATGCCCTTACTCTGCTTTACATTACTTTAATGCCACTGGCTACTTGGAGGGAACAAGCCGGCTTCATGATAATACGATCAAGAAGTTTCATGGGTGTTTTGATGTAAGAGGTGTCCGCAGCGCCACTCGGCTTTTTTCAAGGGTGCACCTCTAGTCTTTGCTCAACCAAGTGCGGGTTGCAAGGCAATGGGGTGTAGACGCATGGTTGCTGGAGTCTCCCTAGGAGGTCGTCCAGCATTCTGTTGAACTGAATCCAACCCAGACATCCACGCGGCTCTATTATTTTGACGGATTTCTTTTACTGCCTCTGGACTATACAGCAAATCTCATTTGCCCATTCAGGGGTAAATGTCTTTGTGAGGGTAAGTACTGACTCATGGTTGATAAACAGCCAAGGCCCGTGAGCAGACAGCACGTCAGCATCTGACCAGAAACCAGGTCGAATTAAACCAACGAATTCGCGATCGGCAGGACGGCGGATCGACAGGACAAGAAATGATTCACGTCAAGTGGTAGTTGGTCGTGCCATCAATAATTCAATCAGAAGTGAATTTACCAAACGCAATGTTGGCCTAAATGATCTGTGCTGCAACGATTAGTGACAGTGATTCGACTGTCCCAACAATTTTCATAATCGAGTTCAGCAAACAAAGGTCAGACAAAACATCTCTAAACCCCTGGTTCACAAAGCCGATACTCTCCAGGGTGCGGTACTATCCTTTCTACTTTCAACCTATATTAGCGATCTTTCGACTGCTTCTCTACCCAACGTATTCTGATAAGCTGATGATGTTGTCTTTTGTCAGGCTATTTTCAACTCCCCAAATTTCAGGAAATTCGATGAAAACCTATCTCGAGTAGAATGTTTCTCTTACCATTTGGGTCTAAAACTGAATCCGTCTGAATGCTTTGAATGTGTTCTTAGTCACACTCGTTCACCTCGCCCTAGAGATCTTGTTGCAGAGAATTCCAAGTCTCAACCCAGAATTAGTTCCGTCTAGTAACTGGGTGTTTGCCCAGATACAGATTTACGACGGACATCTCATATTCGGCACTGTGTCGCTAAACTGCAACGCACATTTTTTCAGGTAACAAAAAACCCAGGTAATTTCGTACACCATCAAATTTATTCGGCTACGTGTTCTTCTAGCCTCATCGGAATTTTCTCCGGCCTTTTAAAACAAGAACTCGAAGCCCCTCGTCGCGAACTGGTAATTATTAGCCGCATTTCATCCCTGTACTTTGATTTTCTTTTGATTTAACTAGTCAGCCAACACGTTGAATCTTGTGTAGCTCTAGCCCACGCGATATTACAGGATCCAGCACATCCACCACACTCTGATTTATCTGTCCTCGGTTCTCTCTCTCTCTCGTCCACTAGATTTGCACTTCGACACCTTTCTTCCCCAATTAAGGTATAGAAGAACACTCCTATGATCTATGCGGCTCGAATACCGACCAACAAGGATAACAGATAGACTGAATTATTTTCTAAATTTTGTTGACATTTTCATTTTCACCTTGAGCTTCCACTGTTATATGTGCTTTGTTCATTTTATCTGTACCGTCCGGTAAACCTTACTTAGTCGATTCCTTATTGGTTAGTCCTTCCCACTATGCTCCGACCAGCTGTTTGTCGCTGCCGTGCTCCGCACCACACCATCACGATCACCAGAACAGTGTTTCCGCACAACCCACGAAAAGGCGAACACTGTAGTTGGGGTGCGAACCAAGAGTGTACATTGCGACAGCGTGCACGTGAAACGGCCAAATGGCTACCACGCTTGACAGGAAGAATTCAGATAAACAATAATGTGTTAAACAAGTGAACAAAGCTGGGTCTCACTACTTACGCGTTTTGTCCTCTTTATCTTGGTACTCTCCTGCGTATTCTTCGTGATAGCGAAGTTGAATTTTTTTTTTCCGAGGACACACTGTTCACTTGTTGCGGTAATAGGCACTCGTCTTCTCCTCAAGTTAACTCGGGTGCTTTTCAAGGAGTTACTCAGTTCCCATTTCTGTTCTTCACTCTATTGATAAACTGTCCATTTCATCTGATTTCGTTGACTAGAAATACGCCAATTATGTTGGACTTGGAGATCCCTATAAAGGAAGTGGAAGTTTTGAAGTTTCTTCAAAACAGTGCGAATGAACTTTTTCGATTGTTCACTTCCCGTACCCTTTCACTTAGTGTTCTAAAATGCTTTAACGTGCTCTTCAGTCTTCAACGAGGACCAAGCTGCCAAACTGATCCTAATAAACCCCAATATATTTCCAATGAAAACCAACATCTGGTGGTAAAAACTTGTCACAGCTGTTCGAGGGCAGCTAAACAACGGCCTAGGAATCCTCCCTGAGCACACCGATCCCCAGCTGCTCCTTCGTCCCACACCCACACTGATTTCACCAAGCACGTTGAAGACATGTGTTACCGAACCAAAGTCAACGCATACTCGATGCGGTCCGAAGTTATTCCCAATTGTGTTACAAGCACAACCTCCGTGATTACGAACTTGAGTGGAATATTTTCTCGGTTCGTTATGCCGGTAGTTCTTGTCTCCGATAATGATCCACAATTTGCATCTGCATTTTGGGCTTAAAAAGGCGTGCGTCACATCCACTCTCCGACTTATCAACCACAGTCATTTTGGTCAAATAGCACGGTCTGTTGACATGCTGTTTCGCTCACCGATCTAGTCACAAAAGGAGGGTAAACTACCACAATCATTTGGTGCTTTCCTCCGCACACACTCCTCGACCCCCGACCTATCGACCACAAAGCAGAAGTCATGAGCTGAACTGTTTCTGGGTCGACGAATAGACAACCTCTAGGTGTCCCCGTTCTGGCCGTTCTCGATACTGGCGACCGAATACTCATACACAAGTTGATGTGAGGACACTTAGGAATGGAGATTGGGCCCATGTGCGCGCTTTTGTAACGGGTTGGGAAGCTTGATTCCCGGACAGATTTTAAGATGAGAAGGAATAGTCAGGAATAAGGTCAGAGTGTGAAGTTTCATCTGGACTAGGCATGCTAGCCTTCTCGGACCTAGAGGTATGCTGTATGACTCAGCGGAACATTCTTTTGTTTTCACATCTATGGAGGTATTGACGGATCATCGAGATGTCAGAACAAGCCCGGAAGATGTCACCACCCCCATGGAGGTACCTAAACAACTAGACCGCAGACACTGAAGACGAGTTCGAGCCTCCAATTTTCCGGTTAAATGTCAACCCCAGGAATCGGACTTTGGCGTCTATTGTAGTTCACATTACCTAACTTCTTCAAAGTCGGGTAAAGTAGTGAGATCGAAAATCAGTCCTCATCAAGCCGCAACAGATATCCATTCAAGCTCGTCTTCCCTCACGTGATTAGCCAACCTTTCGGGTTCATTGACTCATGTTTTCTTTTTGACTGGGGTGATCAGGTCAGAGCTCTCCATGATAACATACGCCTTCTGAAACCCTAGAAGAATTATCAGGAAGATGTTCATGGAGTTCCTGCCACAGCCGAGGTTGGCACTTTTATTATGCGGCTGCATCCAATTTTGACAAATACTACCTGCTGTATTCGTTTATTCATGAAATAAAATTACTCAATGATTGCGGCTCATATTTTCCACTATCTGTTCTCAGAACCACTAGTCGCCGAGGTTCCTGTCAACTCACAGTTGAAGTCGACATTGTGAACAAAATAAATCCAGCGAAAAAACAATCTCGGACGAGTCGTAAGCCAAAAATAACCCAATCGGTGCAACAAAAGTATTACGTATTGTCACTTTCAGAAAGATAAGTTATCGATGAGTTGCAATGAGAACCAACTACTTCTAATGTTTCACCGGTGGCAATCCCTGTTGCCGTTTCAAGTAGACGATTTGGTCGCAAGCCTAATCGGATTAATCGGGAGGCCTTTGAAATTGGGCCCTTGAAACTGACCATGCTGTCGTTGAAAAATCAAATTACACCATTTTATGTGGGTTTTCATACCGTTAATCGTCATCATATTGATTTAAACGTCATCTCTGCTGCTATACTCGCACAAGTTTATGGAATCTTGAAGCTCTTTCTCGTATACTGAATATATAGTGAATTATGACAACAAAGTCTGAAATAAGTTCAAACCGATCATTAGAAACATGATGGAAGAGTAAAGAAACATGGTGCGGGGCTAACTCTTTGGTCTCTGACAAATTGGTGATGGATAAAACTGAGATTCCCGTGATCTTAATAATCAATATCCGTGCTTTACTGAGGAAATTCAAAGAGAAGACAGCAACCATACAGAAGAAGCAGTATCCAAATGCAGAAACAATAAAGTTACAAGAATCCTGGTTACATAAGGATGTACCCAACGGAACTTTGCAACTGGATGTTTTCAATTCGTACTGAGCCAATCGTCCCACTGGTGTTCACAAACGTGCAGGAGGGGTCATCAATTACGTTGACAATAACTGGAACAATTCAACAAATCTGGTCTTCACATGCTCAGTCGAAAAGAATGGCTGTCACATCGCAGACTCGAAGCCACACTTTCTGATTGGATTTCACTCGATGCCCATGGGAAACATTTACTTGGCACTTAGTACATCACATTCTGAGTTAAGCATATTACCTGATTTTCTCTCTATTTTAGTAATTACGCGAATGAGTGAATCCCATTGCATGTATATTTGTGATTTTAAAAGGCATGACATTAATTTCCTCCCCACGGTCAGGTACAGCTTCGTAGGTGCGCACGTGGATGAACCTTAACCAATTGGAATCGCAGAGCCAGGTAAGGCAAAATCTCTCTGTGATTCGTCAAATTCCAATCTATCAATTATTTTCTTTGACCTAACATATACAAACCAGTTCTGCAGTACCATTAACGTGCTATCCTGCTGCCTCGATTTTGTTGCTACTTTGGTTTATGTAGTTCCGGGTGAGAGCTATTTCAATACGTCCTATCAGTTTCGGCATTGCCATTATTACATAACCCTAACTGATATATCCCTATTTTCAAACCCCAACCATTCTGTCTTCTGTGAACATGTCACTCATTGCCTTAATTTGCGCTCGAATCATTCTTGCCCATTTAAAAGTACCTACTTCCAAAATGATCGATATTTTTCACCACGACTTAAACAACTACCGAGAAAGAAAGAAAGATAGATAGATAGATAGATAGATAGAAAGATAGAAAGAAAGAAAGAAAGATAGAAAGATAGAAAGATAGAAAGAAAAAAAGAAAGAAAAAAAGAAAGAAAGAAAGAAAAGAAAAGAAAAGAAAAGAAAAGAAAGAAAGAAAGAGTAGGCTTATAAATAGGGCCAGAGACCGTCGGTGAAAAACTCACTAACGATCAAATCTGAAATGAAATGGCTGAATAAGTTGTATATAAATACTATTCTAGGAAACTCCAATTGCCATGGCATGTGGGAAGCCATAAAACACCTAGGTGACAGTAGCTAGAGAAATAAAAAGGAAAACATCGATTTTCAAAACTCAACTCTGATTGCAGCTTATTTTTGCAGTCTACTTCCATGTCAGTATTTGAAAACTCATCTCAGCCACCAACTATCGAACCCAGCTAAGGTCTTCCAAAAAATGTTCAGAATGAAGGTAAAAAACACTTCTCGTAGTGTGCTGATGCCCTTTCGGTTCCACTAGCCAATATCTTCAATAATTATCTGACAAGCAGGAAAATACTTGACATTTGGAGACTGACCAAGTTGATGCCTGTCCGCAAGAAAGAACCCGAGTAACACAATCTCATCGCCGGTACTTCTGTGATGCTCAGATTGTTTGAGAGGCTTTCGTTACCGTCGATTAACTTCGGGTCTGCTGGAGAACATATACACCAGTTTACATATCGGTCTTCGCACTCCACACTCGACGCCGTCGTCCACTCAACAGTTTCTGTATTACACAGAAAATGTAAGACTGTCAGAATGCTGTTTACAGACTACAAAACACACTCGGTTGAAACTGTCGACCACTACGCTCTCCGTGAGTGGTGTTGACTCAGACATCTGCAAGCTCATTTCAGACTATTTCACTGATCGAAGACATTCCACTTGTTTCGGAGGCCAAAAGTCCTCTTTTCTTCCAGTTAACTCTAGCTTATTACAAGGTGCAATTTTTCCTCCTTTAGTCTTTTTCTTTACACGTCAAACCACTTTCAGTCCCGTCGCGATTCATTGGCTGCAAATAAGGCAAGGTTGTAGTTTTACGATATGAATTACCGACGCCAGGAGGAACTTCGCAAATTCGGATTAGACTAAATGAATTTGTTAACTGGTCCTTATTCCGCGCCCTTGTACTGAATACTCCTAAACGACAGGATGTATTATTTTTATGATAAAACACATCGATCTCTCACTAACAGGTTTCCTCTCCCATTTGCGAACTATCAACATATACCAATATCACCAACGTTTAAATATTTAGGTGTTGCATTGTCCCATAATCTTGCATGGTTCATGCATGTTCAACAGACATTTTGTAAAATTAGAAAGTTGTTATTTTTCTCTCTCCGTCTAAGATTACTTTCGGTCTCCCATCAGTTAATTCTTAAGTTTGTGACGGCATGTCATCTGCCACCCTAGTTGTACTGCTCTCCAGTTATTCTCCCCTGTCTATTGAAGAAAGATTTTAACCAGAAAATTAGATCCATAAAACACATCTCCAAATGCAATGACACATCCAAAGACATATATGTACACACTATTGCTCATGAGCACTTCAATATATGTGGCCAGTTTGCTTCGAAAATACTTTCAAACGTGCCTGGTCCGTTACACAGTAAACTTACGAAAGTTGAGTCTACAACACGCACGTGGTCAAAGTTCAAATTTCTATTTGCTCACACCTCTACACATTGCATTTCTGTTTTATCTTATCATATTCGCCTTCTTGCTGATTCAGCGGAAGTCACCACAGACCTACGAACTGTTTGGCTGGACGAAGATTATCAAAGTTTGTACGTATTTCTGGACTCCGTATTTGGCATCCACGTATACGATGTAGACGCTGAAAAACCATCCAATCCGGTGTATAAAACTACTACTGACTCCAAATGACTGGACAAGGGCTTCAGATTTGGTCATCCGTGTGTGTGTGAGGATGGAGCAAATAACATAAGCCGCCATCGATGTCCAGACGGACGCCTCGTCTTCCTGTCCTCAGAGCGATTCGGGTGTTTTTGGAGTGTGAACCAATTGACAGGACTCAGTGAAATTGTAAAGAAATGCTCTAAGTTCACCTTCGCGAAGAGCCACAAACTCTCTGTGAATTACCATGAGAAACAAAAAATTATTTGATTTATGCTACTTGTCAGTGTTCCTTGGGTCTCCCTCGTCCGTTTAGTGTCAATTTGGGTACCACGAGCGAAGTCAGTGACCTAACCCGATCGATGAACAGCGCAGTCTTAGCAAACCTGATTGACACCAGATATTAGGTGAATCCGAACTTTGCCTTCAAAATTGTTTAACGTACCCGAAATCCAATCCAATTGGGTTCACTTATACCCTCTAACGATAGCCGAAGAACCTGGAACATAAGGTTGACCTCTGACCCTCGAGCCTACAACCGTTTGGTTGAGGCACTCTAATTTCTATAGGCGAATCACCTAGAAGGCGTGAGCTGGATACACCAGTCACATGACAATGACTATATGACTGTGACAAATCCCTGCTCATGATTTGAATTTCCTCCTTGTCTGTCCTCAAGTGTTCCATATAACCGGTGATCGGCTCGAGAATGAGTCTCTTGAAAACAATTGTTTCGCCGGTTTTCACCTTCAAAGTATTTCACTTCGATATATCTCACGGTAAAAATGCACATTTTTCGAAAAATATGGTATATTTCTTTTGGAAACGGGCAGAAATGCTTTGGTGAGCAGAAGTTTTGACATTCACCAATCATCAAACGCTTGGCTGAAAATTAAACACCAGGAGTCCGAAAAAATTAGGTGCCAATACATTCGATTAAATCTGTCGTAGAATCCCGGAATGCCATTGAACATGTGCATGTCGATTACCGGCCATGCCGACTTTCGCCACGGAATTCAGCAATAGCAGATCAGCAGCGGACAAGAATGTTGAACTGCACAACAAGCGGAATTCAGTCAGCCTCTCAGACATCCGTATGCAGCAATAGCATGAATGAGCTAACAAAAAAGGCAAATGGTTGAGACAAACAAGAAGAAAAACAGACACATCGAAGCCGGACGAACCTAGTCATCTTTGGATCGATAGGGTGAATATTTTAAAACAGGAGGATTAACACAATACGGTAGTCTTCCTTTCCCCCCGGGATTGTAACCTCCCGAATGGCAATAACCTAGCTATAAGAAACCTTTTTGACGTGCAAGAAAATTCGCTCGATAGTACAGCACAAAATAAAACCTCCAGAAATGGGCAAAAAACACTTTCGTTGTAATTTTACTGCAGGAAACATCACCGAGTGAAATATATTTGGGAAATTTTTCCGAACATAGCATTTTTGTCCACGGATAAGAAATCAGTTAGAATCACTGGGCCAGTGGATTTGTTGGTTTCAAATCATGTTGACCTATTCTTAGCTGAGTTCGTCAGCAGCCTTTAGTTTCTTGGGGATGGGATGGTTTTCGTCTGACGCTAAGATATCCATGTTGTTCTCTTGTCAATGTGAATCAGACAGTGATCAGGTAAACAGTAATCCCGATGCCTGTAAGCTGTGTTTGTGTCAAATTTTGATGAACATTGAGATCACTCGTCGCATCACCAGGAGTCGCGCCACATTTCCCTTTTGTTGAAACAGGTTTGTTGTTTCGAAGAGTGCCAAATATAAGCCTTATACAAATAGGTGAAAAATATTCTGGCACAGAAATGCAAAGAACCGGTTACCAATAATGTCATAGTGTAGTTCATCCAGCAAAAATATTATTAGTCATCAGCAAAAGTGTCAATCGCGGGGTATTTTAAAAACCGATGATAAAACTCAGTTGATTGCGTGAACAACCTCACAACTGGGAAGGTGAACAGCAAGTTCGAGGTTTAGTTGAGACAACTGTAATGTGTGTTTGGAATTATGCTTGGGTTATGCTATTATCATCATCCATTTGACATCTACTCTGTATCTGAACACGATGTAGCTCCATTAAAGAGACCATACACCCTGGCAAAGACTACTAAACCCATATTTTTTCATTGAAAAATATTAGGATGTTATTCAGTCGTTGTGCGAATTAGTTACGAGGGAGATGCTGTTAGATTGATTCCGCGAAGCGTCTTCTGAGGTAGAATACGTAAAAGCCGAGTAAAAAGTGATCCTCTTTACTTGGTATAATGTTTGGCTGCTTTCAGCATGTATCACTTTCAAAATGATACTAGCTATATGACTATTTCCTTCTGATCACCTCCCCTGAATATATTGCTTCTTAGAGAGAAACAGTTAGGGGGATAACCCGTTTATTGATGAAGGGGGAATACAGTAGTGCGTGTGAGCATGTGTGTATACATGGCTGTCAATGGTGGGATAACGATTCACCTTTGCTTCGCTAGCAGGAGAATCCACAACCATGGTGAGACTGAATATGTTTTACAGCTCAGATTTTGGATTATTTCGCTCAATTAGACTACCAGTTTGCGGTAATTCAGCAGCTGTCACACGTGATACGGTCAAGCACTGCTTCGTAGCCACGCAAGCGGATCAGCCTCAGCCAATCAGGATTGCCGCGGAAAAGTCCGACAAAAGCTCCCTGTAAGTGGTCATCTTCTAATCTACCAATTATCTTCTCTGATTCAACATATTTATACAAACCCGTTCGGCAATACAACTAACGTGTCATTTCGTAGATTTGGTCTTTTTGCAACTTTCGTTTGCATAGTTCTGGGTGGGGGCAATTTCAATACGGACTATCGGTTAAGTTCCTTGTGACTACTGCATTTGGCCACGCATCATGGAGCTACCCACTACTGAACAGCTGAACCTGCATGCTAGTGCATCTGAAATAGAAGACTGGTTTGAACTTTTCGAGTTATGGTGTAGCATACAAAAGGATGTGAAGAAGCAGAACCAGAGTGCATTCTTCTTGACAGCTGGCCGCCATTCATTGTACTCGTTGGTGAAAAATCTCGCATATCCAAGAGCCCCTACTGCAGTTCCGTTTGACGAGTTGAAGGCTTTGCTGCTAGGCCAGGTAGTTCCGATCAATTCTCAGGCTATCGAACTCGCCAAATTCCATTCGCTTGTTTGTGGTCCCAACATGAAGTTTCGTGAATTTATCTTGACACTTCAGACACAAGCTGTAACGTGTAATTTCTGTGATCAGTTAGAGACCCAGTTGCGTGACCACCTCATTGCCAGTATAAATCATCCGGAGTTGCAAAGGAAGCTATTTCTGAAGCTCGACCTTACTTTATACTACTGTCGAGTACAGCTACTAAGATGATTTTCCTGGACTATAACACGCCTGCACACAGTTCCCTTTTCGGACGCCAGTGTCATGTATATCAGGGTACAAAGACACACACATCATCTGATATCAATCAACTCGAACATCTGTTGGGCAACAAATGATAAAAATGGATCAAAGTTCGTAAGACAAAATTCTAGGGGAACTGAAGACGGCCCTGAGATGAAATGGAACCGTATGCCCGCATTATTTACCTTACCCAAACCACTATGACGTGTTGAAATTGCCCCCACCCAGAACTATGCAAACGAAAGTTGCAAAAAGACCAAATCTACGAAATGACACGTTAGTTGTATTGCCGAACGGGTTTGTATAAATATGTTGAATCAGAGAAGATAATTGGTAGATTAGAAGATGACCACTTACAGGGAGCTTTTGTCGGACTTTTCCGCGGCAATCCTGATTGGCTGAGGCTGATCCGCTTGCGTGGCTACGAAGCAGTGCTTGACCGTATCACGTGTGACAGCTGATAAATCACCACATTTCTCTTCCACACGGTAGCAGGCAATCCCATTTTCAGAACGACTGCACTTCGGTTACACTAAATGGGGAACAGCTAAATCGTTTTGATTTAGTGAAGTCCCACAGAATAACGGAAAATATTTGACAAGGGAAATGTTAGTGAACGCTTCACTTACGAGAGTCCACTCGAGAATCACTGCTGTGATGTCTGTGGATAGTTCTCTGTGTGGTAATCGCAGCTGAGCACGAGAACAAAGAGGCTACGGTCGCTAGTGGGATCCTTTACAGGGTGCTCCAAAATATCGAGATCACTTTCTTTACATTATATGATTTATCATGCATTGTGAACACTCAATTCACTAATACCATGGAGATGTGACATAACTGCTTCATCCTTATTAGAAATCATCAGTAGTGCCTAACCTCAACTTGGACTTGGACCGGAGATGAACGATTATGAGTCGAACACCTTGACCACAACGTTATCCAAGTTGGCTCTCAACAGTTAGTTGAACATCTGCACTACGTGATATAGCGCCCTTCCGTCACTGATACTGAACGGTAACAACCTGCTTCCCTCACAGCGACCGACTTCTCTGATGGATGTGGTTAAGGTGTTCGACTCAATCTTTCAACCCGGGTTCAAGACCCTATAGGGGCTAGGTAGATATGCAATCCAGATGATTATTAACGGACAAAGCAGCTGTACTTCCAAGTGCATCCAAGGTTTACAATAGTGAGCTGAGCGGCAAAACAGCACGATGATCTATATAATGCAAATCTAATCTCCTACTACTCATATGGTTATTAGTTGTTCTTGGATGTTAAAACGTCTCTTATACGAGACTATATTAATATAAGGACTCCTGAATAAGTAGCTTAGGCATATTTGAAGTAAAGTTTGATATGAAAATGCGATTAACAAAAGGAATGATGCCACAGGACATAGGGCGAGTTATGCTCCAGACCTACATTCTGCACCTCCATCGTTGAGGCTGTTCCAGATAAATTTGCTTGGCAACAGAGAACTCATCCAACCGAGAAATGCAACAAAGGGCCTAAATCAGTTATTCTCATTTTCCACGTATCACGGGCATCTACTAACTGAGATAGGTTGTTCTACCCCGCAAAGGAGAGTGAATTTCGTCCAAGTTACCTCTCATTCCGCATTTTTCTTCCCTACCTTGCACTACTTCACTTTTTCGCGCTTTATTCCGTGCACATTTTTTTCGGTGCGAATCCGGTGTAAACCAGTGTGGAACTATTTACCAGGGTTATACAGTCTTCTAGATTCGTTAGGGATATAAAAGTGTACAATTGTTACACATATTAATTTCGATATCTGAATAACTTACTTCTCAGAACTGACCTCATGAGAGATACGCATTAAAAATCATATTTATTGGTTGAGTAGAGAACCGTACAAAAACGGAGTAATTTTTCATTAGTATACAGATTATAGCAGATACGATAATGCGCAGTCAGTCAGTTTACGTTGCATCTCACGCATGTAACGTGAACCAAATATCCGCAGGCAAAAAGCTCAAACAATATGAACTACCATCGGTGTGGTCGTGTGCTGTTTTTCGAGCCTGGTTTCGTAAGAAGTTTAATATGTTTACTTCTTCCGCTGTTCTTGTTCGTAGACGAAGCCGGGAACATTAAACTTCCCACCCGTGGATCGACATTCCTCCCAATGCTCGCTGATTATTTCCTATGTGGTTTTAGTCAATTAGCGCTATTTCTAAACGTATTTTCATGTGCAGTTATCTTCCGTCTCAGTCAGATTACAATCAATCTGTTCTGCAGGTCAATGATAGTGATGACCAATTCGTCAGTGTCCAAAGGTGTGGTCAGAGTCAGCCAAGGTGACCTAGACCGAACGATACCTACAACTTCAAAGTTTCGGCTCTTCGATTGTCCACCCGTGAAAAAAGATTTGAGGATGGTAGTGATATCTTCGCCGAAAACACGCGAGCATGCCCACAAGGTGTATGCCTCTGCTTGGAATATAATTGGTGCCGTCCTCTAGTCGTTTGGGAAGCCACCTTATGGTGTTTTTCAGTTTCTGTAAGTCTCCCACATACTACCGCGAGTGGAGTTTAGCTGTGTTTCAGCATATTCCTGAGCAGCCGCTGGGTTTGTGAAATTGGATAGAGTGCGACTATCCACCACTCTTCATGTTCTTGGACTACGGGTGTCATTCGTGACAGATGCTTGGAGATCACTGGGTTATGCCCAGAGGCGGATCTGTGTATCAGAATGATCGCTAAAAGCTTAGCCACTACATCGATGAGGCAGATACCCGTGTAGTTCGCGTAGACAATCTTGTCACCCTTTTTGGTATTGGCAGTGGGACAGATGTTGACCAGTCTTTGGGGAAAACTTAGGTTTCCCAAATACTACAGAATAGGGTACTTGGTGGTCCAATAGAATTGGCAAACAGGATTTGAAGACCTCAGATGATATTCCATCTTCCCCCGGTCACTTCTTGTTTCTCATGGTTTGAGCTGCAGAGATGATTTTCGACTCCTTGGGAGGCTCGAGGTTGACCACATATTGTTCTACGTGGCCACCGCTGTCTTTATACAGATGAACTGGATGGGAGGACGATTGAGCAGCTGACTGAAGTGTTCGATCTACCTCTGAAGCTTTTGATCGTAGCCCGATATAGGGTGGTCTCCACCGTCGGGCAGCGTGGGAAGAGGAGGTTGCGCCTTCCTCGAAGAGGAGCACGCGAGTCAGAAAAGCTTTCTCACTTCTCCGAATATGGTTACTGTTTTCATCCGGCCTGCTATTTCAGACGAATATTGTTTACCATAGCTCTCCACCGATCGGGTAGCTTCGCAGCGAAGTTTGGGGTAATCAGGTGAATTGTGGAATCACGCGTCCTTAGCCTTAGCTCAGAGGTTAACGGTATCTCCAGGGGCTCAGTCTTTCTTGTGCCACTATGTTTTGCTTAGTTGTTCAAGGGAGGAGCTGGCGATGGATACTTTTAGCCCCACTCGTTACCCATCTACGCTACCGCCACCGTCGATCCCAGTTAGACTGGATAGGATCGCCTTTGACAGGGCTTGAAAATTGTCCGGGATTTTCAACTTAGAAGTATCTGCTCTTCAGTGAGGGCCAGATTTTTGTCGCTCTGAAAAGTGTAGCTTAAGACGAGCGCGTCCCAGTGAGTGGTCCGTGCCGTTGGCGTTCCCCGTTACGCCGAGCCGGTATGCCCAACAGTTCTTGACCGATTATGTCTGATGGGAGCTCACTAAGATGTAGTCGATTCTGTGCTCTGTCCTACAGTCTTTGGAATACCAAGTCAGCAGGTATCTTTTTGGATGCTGGAAGCGGGTATTAGTGACGACCCGTCGATTGAGGTCTGCAAACGTGACTAAGTGATCACCATTTTCGCATCGCTAGTCGATGCCAAACTTCACCAGTACATGTTGGCTATACTAGTCTATCAATCCCGTGCAGGTGGTCCAATCTCTTGCAGTTAGCAGGATATCGCTTCTCGGAACTCGGTTGACTGAATTCTGAAGTTCACCTTTAGTGGTTGTTTGGGGATGAAGCTTTGCAGCGTAGACCGCAATCACGATCATGTTATAGGGAGCACTCGCGAACCGGTCCACTGTTATTCTAAGAGAACCTGATTCCCAAGAGACTAGGGCTTTGTGAGCTCGACTATTCTTTGCGATCCTAACTCCATAAAGTCCGGAACTGTCTACTGGCCCACTGTGGAGCATCCAATATGGATGAGTCCGTTTGATGGCTTAGAATAAGTCGGCTGCCGGAATTCTGCAGGAGTAATTCGAATAGACAACCTACGTCAATTCCGTAGTCGTGGAGAGTGCATGGTAATGCACTGGTTACCTGCATCTAGAAGAGTCCTCACGTTCCAGCAGGCTACATGGACTGATGACCTCGAGTTCACGATTAGGCTTCCGCCTCGTGTTTGAATCATCCCGGACACTGTAGGAACACAGGGTGCGTCGCTTACGGGGAAGCCGTAACATAATCAGAGCTATTTGTAGAGACAAAATCCACGGGTAGACTTGGGAATAGTGTATAAAGTGGCGTCCCAGTGCCAGTAGACTTTTGTTCAAGGTGGCACCTCTAGCCTGTGCACAGCCAAGTGCTTTCTGTCGTCCACCAGGAAATTCGTGTGCTGGCAGCCAGTGCCCGATTGAGCGGCTCATACGCGTTTTGGATGATGATGTGCCACTTCGAGATAACCAGTGCATCCAAGGGATGTCGGTTCATGGTTGCCGGTAACTCTCTAGGGATTCGTTCGCCATTCGGTAGAGGTGACTATAACCCAGGGGTCCACGCAACCCCTTTGATTGGTAGCCTTTGAACCCAACGGATCTTGTCCACCTATGAAGCACTGCCCATCTTCGGCAGGTTAATCTGTACCCCGTGGCTTTAAGAATTCCCCAGGCAGTGGTAAGGTCGTGCCGTAGACAAGCTCCGCGGTGGGACATCGAATATTTGCCTTTAAGCAAGTCCTGATACCAAGCAAAGCCAGTGGTAACGTTTCGTATCAATCAGGGTTCTCGTGTACTTTAAGAGCCGCTTTGAGTTGGCGATGAAAACGTTCAGCTAATCCATTCGACGCCGGATGGTATGTGGTCATGCGAACGCTTTCTGGACACAGCATGTGAGTTAATCAAGAAAATAGATCGGATTCAAATTGTTCCCCTCAATTGGTGATGATTGTAGAAGGACAACCATATAAAGCTATTCGTCGTTCTATCAGATGTCGAGCCATTGATTCGGTCGTGATGATAGAAATGGGAATAGCCTCAGGCTACCTCGTAAATCCGGCAATACATGTTAACAGATAGGTGTACCGGTGTGATGGGGTCATTGAAACCACAATGCACACGTGGGTATTGATCAAAGCGAGCATCTGGCGTAGCAACAGTACCGATGGCCGAAGCTACGTGCCTATGTACTTTAGATCGTTGACATTGTAAACACTGTTTTGTCCACTTACAAAAATATTTATTCACAGAAGTTCAGAATTGCAGTGCGGCGAATAGTCATAGGCTGACTGCGATGCCTGGATGTGTAAGTCCAGGTGAGGTGTTGGACACGCGACGCCGATAAGAAGATAGTACGGCCGGTCGACGTAGGCCAGTAAACATGTCGCAGAGTATTTTCCCAGCACTGGGCCCCAGAGGTAAGGGTTGACACTAATAGAAACGACGAATGAACAGCTTCCATGCATGATATATCCTGTACCCGCGCTATAACCATGGCAGGAAAGTCTAAAACAGAAGATTCAATAGCATTAAGTGGAATACGCGACAACGCATCTGCAACGCAGTTCGGCTCACTTTTAACTTGTCGTAGGTCAGTCGTGAACTGAGGAATATAGCCCAAATGTCTGAATTCTAGTGGTGAATAAAGGCCAGACCTAATGTGCAGTGCATAAGTCAGAGGCAGGTAGTCGGTGAAGAAAATAGAATATCGACCCTCGGCGGCTAGGCGGAAATGTTTGACGAAGTCAAATGCGGCCAGCATTTCTCTGCCGAAAGCACTCTATTTCTTTCCTGTGAGACTGAGGTGTCGAGAGAGAAACTCTGATGGTTGCCAAATCCCAGAAACAAATTCTTACGGGACCGCTTCAATAGTAAAGTCAGATGCATCCACCACTGTACAAATCGAAGCGGACGGAAGTTGGTGCATCAGGAGCGTGGTCTGAGCGAATCTCGCTTTAATCTCCGAGAACGCTACTCGTGTGGCATCCGTGAGCGACAACCTACGTGGATTGCCACGCAGTAGGTCAGTTAATGGAAGCAAACGTTCAGCAGCATGGGACATGGGACGATAATAGGAGTTAACTAACCTCAAAAATGCTTTCAGCTCCTTGACTGAGGACGGCTCCGCAAAATCTAGAATAGCATGCACTTTATCCCCTCGAGCGATCTTGTGGCCGAGAAACACGACTTCCATTTTGCCAACTTTACATTTATCGGGATTGACAACTACTCGATGTTCGGACCAACGTTGAAATGGAAGCGTCAAATGTTGAAAATGTTCATCTACGCTTGACGATGCGATTAGCAAGTCATCGATATACAAGTGAACATATTCTAAGCCTCACGTAATGCTACCGATAAACCTCTGCAGTGTCTGAGCAACATTTTGCAAACCAAAAGGCATACGTAGGAGCTCAAACAGACCAAAAGGAGTCAAGACAGCAGTTTTCTTGATATATGCAGCGGCGACTAGGATTTGGTGTTAAGCTCGTACCGAATCGATCTTAGAAAATACAGTCGTGCCATGGAGTGATGCCGTATTGTTGTGTATGTGGGATATCAAATAGCTATCATAACGGTAACCGAGTTTAGTGCATGATAATCGCCACATGGTCGCCAGCTAATGCCATTTTTCCTAAGAACCATGTGAAGAGGTGAGGCCCATGAACTGTCAGAAGGGCGAGCAATACCTTCAGAAAGCAAAATGTCAAGCTCACTTTAGGCGAAAGCATGTTTGTCCGGTACCAGTCGGTGAGATCGTGCCGCGACTGGTGGTCGGTAAGTGACAATGTGGTGTGCCACACGATCGCACAACGCATCTATCCAAATGGTTCAGTCAAAAAGGGGAATTTTATAGCAAATAAAGACTGAAAATCGTGAGGAATGTTGGAAAACAGACCTGTGATTCGGTATGCATCTGTTCAAGCTGCGAGACCCGTAAATTTAATGTCCGACGAAGGATCGATAAACTGCAGCCATTGTGAATCAACAAGTAATTCATAGTGCGGCAGTAAACAGATTCCTGGTATTCCTGTGGGGAAGTCTGCAAGGATGAACGTCCACGGATACCGTAGTCGTGGTCCCAGATTGACCGCGAGCTGTTTCGTATCGTAGGTAGGAATGGAGGAGCCGTCTGCCGCTGACACCCGAAGCAGGGGAGCTCGTAGCTTATCCTTACCAACAAGTAAGACAGAAACTTGGGCCTCAGTATCAACTAGGAACCTGGCGTTATTACACGATTCATGCGCATAAAACAAGCGGCCAATCTGGGACTGTTTAGCGACGAGTACGGCCGCTTTTACTCGCTCGAAGTGATTTTTCCCGCCGCATAAGAACACGGCTGTCTGCACTTACGGGCGGCTGGTCCGAAAACGCGATGGTAGGATTTTTGGGTTAGGCAGATGCAGGTGAGGCGGACTCACTGCGGAAGTAGGCAGGGCGGAGGGCGCCCGTCCGTGCCGTTGCTTGCGTAGGCTACTGTGGGGAATAGGCACGTTCACTCTGCCCTTAAAAGAGTCGGCGATGGCACTCTGAGATTGCTGAAGCCTCTCTGGCGATTCATCCAGTTCAACACCCCGAAGACTGTCCGATGTCGTGGGGTTGAAAGGGCTAACCCCATTGCCGACACGTGGGTAGATCTTGTAGGCCACAGCGGCTGCTCGTTCCAAGGGCGAATCCTCTCGGAGAACTGTAAAGGTGATCTGAACATAAAAAGGTAACGAATCCAACCACAATCCCTCAACTATCTCCGAATCCCTATCTGTGGGCCCTACCAAGGACCGGAGGTGAGCTGGGTGGCGAATTATGAACAGGTCTGCAATCAGGTCCCACTGCGAACTATCAACGAAATCCCCTCGATCGAACGAACGTAGAAGACCCAAGTAGGCAGACAAACGCGGTAGTGTATTCTTTATATCACGGCACTGAAACAATGTAAATAAGGGAAATACAAGAGAAGCAAAAAAGCGCAACGGCGAGGTGAAAAACAAAACGACCGTGTATTGTCGGCGAAAAACAGAAGGTTAGTCAAGAGCTAGTTCGATGGGAACCTCGCAAGGGTTATTTCAGTTAAAAGCACGCAACCGAACAAAACGGTGGGATAGAAACCAAGCAAGTGAAAAGATTGCAGAGAAAATAAATCCAAAGTGGTGTACGCAAAATGGCAATTTTCTCGGCACCTTCGGGGTCACCGGAATTGTGTACATTTTGAGACAGAGTGGGTAGCAGAGCGTGGTTTTCGATCCACAGACCTCTGGGTTATGCGCTCAGCACTCTCCCACCACGCCATTCTGCTCGTGTATAGTGGCCTAGCGATAACTGATTGTTCATATAGCTGGAAAAAAAAAGTTATTAGCAATCTAATGCATCAGTCTGTTGAGTCAAAATATAAAACATCCAACATTTCTTACCGACAAAGAGAAGTTTTTAAGAAGGACTTGAAGCACTACTGAAATTTGTTCATTTGTGCAACACGTATCCTTTTTGGAAAAGAGAACACAGCAAAGTTACGTTGCACAATCTGTGTCCGTGTGGAACTGAACCAAAACTTCGACTGAGAATGACCGAATGTGTCTCACGGTGAGTGGACTCTTATATTAGCCCATGCGGGAACAAGGTCACCGGTCAGGCAGCCGCCAGCTTTTTCCGTCGCACGTTATTTGCTAGACACAAATCACCGGATGGACAGCACAACTGCATTCTGAGTGATCTTCTCTGGCACCAATTCACATCTACTACAGTTTGCCAAGCGGTTGCTGTCCAAAAATGAAAACCTAGTTTGTGCAAGCAAAATGATTTATTCGTTTCCTTGGTGTTGCCCCAGTAGAAGCATGACATTTTGGACCTATCGCCGGCAGTTTTATTTCACTACTGCATTGTTCATTATTATACTATCTGTAATATGCACCTGATGAGATACAACGAAATCTATCCAGATATAGATTTTGCAAAGTAACTCTCGTGTTCTCCTTTCAAGTTCACCTAGGGAAAAGGTTGTTTCGGACATTCACACAAGCCTATGGCGGGCCAGCAGACAATGGATGATATGCTCAATTCGAATTTGAGGTGGCACGAAAACGATATTCTTCATTGGCACACTTTCCATTCAAATGGACACAATTGATGAAAATGATGTGAAGTGCAAAACATCTAAATATAGCGATTACATACTATCATACTTTGGCTGCAAACAACGACGAAGTTCACCTAATGAGTTCTATGATAATGAAGTAGGTTGGCCTAGAGAGTGAGAGTGATATGTAAGTAACTACGTAAGTAAGTAAGTAAGCATGTATGCACGTATGTGTGTTAGCAAGCAGCAAGGAGTGAGTATGCAAGTAAGTAATCAAATAAGCGAGTGAGCGAGCGAATGCATCAATGAATTAGTGAGTGAGTGAGTGAGTGGGTGGGTGGGTGGGTGAGTTTACTTGGCTATCAAGTGGAGGGTAATCGAGTCGGACTGTCATTTTATACATGAATATTCTCACCACTCTAGCACGTGGTCATTCAATCGGAGGCGAGTTTCCACATTGTCTACACTACTTATTTTAGACCACCTTTTGTGTGTACTAGTTAGATGAAATGAACGACCCCTGGGGTGAAAAATTGTTAATACGATCACGAATTCCTTTCGTATCGATAAAGTGATAAGCTGCGGAAGAGCGAGAGAGAGAGAGAGAGAGAGAGAGAGAGAGAGAGAGAGAGAGAGATTGTAAACGAAATAAATTAGAGTCTAATTGGTTGCATGTGATGAACAGAATTCTGGATTCAGTTTCTCACGCGGCTCAGAAGTGGTCCGATTCATTATTCACACGCTGACTAGGTCTTGAAAGGGTATTTTTAAGAGTGAGAACAATAAACAAAACAAAATGGTCTTAGATATATAGTTATAACAGAGTTATTACCACTACTTCTCCACTGTGGGGCATCAAACAAAGTGACAAAACCTTTGGGAGGAACTGCGAAAATCTGTGATCATTTTTTTTCATAGCAATCACTGGTGGTAAACCACTTCGCAAGAAGCCTCATGTTATTGCTCAGTAAATATCTGTTGCTACATGGAGATTTCATCAATAAAATACTCGTAAAATCCTACATAATGATCTTGAAAAAGATGAGCATATTGGCCTAAACACGAACCCAGATGGGAAAACGTATAATTTGATTCAGTTCATCTTCCTGGTTGTATCAAGCATTGCAGAAAATTGAAGGCGAGGTCAGTCGAATCCATCCACCTAATGGGAGTATCCAATGTCAATCGAAGGCGCTTCGCATTAGCTACATGTTCGCGTTTCATGAAAACAATGCAGAGGAAATTTCCGATCGTGTGCCACACAACCAGGGATCATTCATCCGAATAAAATCATGCACACAAAAGATCCAGTCTAAAATTAGTAGTTAAGATGACGTGGAGGCGAGTCTCCAATTGAATGACCAATTCCTATATTAGTGAGAATATATGCCTGTATCGACGGGTTGACTGGGATGAAAATGATTACTCTATGCCTCAGCGACCAAATCAAGACCCGGGGAATTTATTTCAGCGTCCAGGTTATCAGAACGAGACTAATGTTGCTAGAGGGTTTTTTGATTTCTGATTTTCCCAACTTGTGGTTCATTCACTAATCGGACAGAGTAGAGTCAAAAGTACCATCGAAAAAGAACAACCATAAATTCCTCTCCATGGTATAATCAAGGCTGTTATGCTCACCATGTGAGAACAGATACCTCGCCACTAAACGGAACACTGGAACGTGAACACCAAGTCAAGCCCACCGTGCCTGTCGGACGAAATCAGCACACGCAACCGGGCCAAGCGAAACAGAGAAAAGTATTCGGCGACAAATCAGCGAATAAGGTCCCGTGCTGAAAACGGATTGGTTAGAACAATTCGACTGTGCGCCAAAGGTAGTGCCAACGCTGTGTGCGAGGATGTACACGTCTGGGCGATATAAAACGACCAATTTATCAATGGATCAGTTGGCAAGGTCAGTATGCAGTCACTGACCCAACCAGTGGTAAACTGTGTATTGCACCGCTACGTTTCACAGTAAGTCGACATTTTCTGTTGTGACGCCTGAAGTACTACGTAAGAGGAGAAATGTTCAAAAGCAGAGCAGGAAGCAAGAATGTTGAAAGTTATTCCTCGTCGTCAGTTGGTTATTCGAAAAAAAAACTGGATCCGGTTATCGCAACTTGAATGCGGATAACTGTGTATCCGTGGGGCGAATGAACAAGATCGAATGGATAAATTCATGGTTTGATCAACGCAAATAGGAAAGAGCCATAAAAACCACTAGAACCGTTACAGTGCAATATAAAATGATACAACTCGATAGCTTTCGATCAAAAACACGCGCGCCCTTAGAACGGCTGCGCTACAGTTTTGTTTCTTTTTCTTTGTAATTACTTTATTAACCCAGTCCTTCACCGCAACTTCGTCCTCTCGAAAATAACTAAAGCAATTTATTTTATCAATAAAAGGCAGGTGTCTCGGGTCACCTACCGTCAAATAATGACAATGTGAATCGGAGAAATCATGTGGGGAAACACAAAAAAGCCGGATGGCAGGTAGGCCTTAGTCGCATACTACCGGATCATATGACAGTTCCCAGCATGTCATATAACAAGCTTCTGAACCTAACTTACCTGATTATGGCTTGTGCGTTTCAAAATACGTGGGTGGTATGCCCCCAGGAAACCTGGCTGAATGCTGACGTGGATGACTCTGTGGTCGAAGGGGAAGGTGATTCCTGCTTCCGTCGGGATAGGAAGAATTCCCCAAAGAAAAGAGGTGGTGGTTTTGCCACATACATCAATTCCAAGTGTTGTGGTGTATCCAGTGTGCGACTGACTGTTGTCACGAACGTTTACATAGCACCACAAAGCTCACAAGGCCCATTTAACTCCTCCGATGATTCATTCCTACCTTTCCTAGTACCACTGATAGATGATCATCTTCGTATCACTGGAGGAGACTTTATTCATGCATCTACGTATCCAATCTCATCTGTGACCTCGATGATATTTGTCTTTGTCGACTCATTGTGATTCTCAACTGGATTACGTCCTAACCAATCACTCAGAACTCTTTTCCGTCAGACTGAGTGCGCCCCCTTGTACCAGTGATCATTGTATATTACATCTTCGTCCAAAAATGTACTCGAAACATGATCTCCCTATTCTACACGCACTAGACAGATCCGTCTTACAACGGGAACTTATCTCATGAAAACCATTTACTGTTCGGGCGTTTTTTGTTTCTCTCTCCCTCGTGGCTACAACACAGCTTTGGCCATTCCGTTTTGGTATATTTTACGACCAACATTATAAGCCACAATTTTAAGATTTGGTGTCCCTTCGAAACGGTTTACCTCCATCTGGGAAGAGTGATCTCACCGCATCTCAAACTGTTACGCAGGAAGAAGGAGTTAGCTTACAAAATGCGCAACCCACCCGAGTTCAATAGACTATCAAGCTTGATCAAAAAAGAAATCAAACGTCTGGACTTTGCATTCTCTCAAGGGGTTTTGCACCCCAAAAACATCACCATCATCATCATCATCGTCGTACGGCTTTAAACAGCATGACAAGCTTCAATAATTACTGCCTTTCTCACCATGTTGCACGTTGAATTAGAAAGTATGAACACACAAAATGGACAGGCGGTGGACCTACATGGGTGGGAAAAGGAAAGAATGCCCTAGTAGCCAACACACGGAATACACAGTCTAACTGTATAAACGTACACCGATCAAACATTCTGATTCGATAGAAAGTGACAACACGATCTCCACTGTTCACGGTTTACTGACATATCCTTCAGTGTCTCCGGCCAACTGGTAGATGGATCTTTTGGACCCCAACCACAAAGATCTGAGGCACCTAATTTTCCTGAAATCAGTGTACATTTTCTCATTCCCCGTTTCCAAGTCATCTGCTGACCTCTATTTGGCTCCTTCCACTAACTAGGAGGAACGGAGAAGAGGAGACGGTACGGTAGACGTGTGTTCGCCATACACAACACGTGCCCCAACCAGCGAAGTCTGCTAAGCTGGATACACTGTGATAGAGAACTCCCTGAAGTGGTACCCAATACTTGATTTATGACCTCAGTATTGCTTGCTCGGTCATTCCACCCAATCTTAGCGATACTACGCAAACATCGGTGGGCGAAAACCTCAATACGACGAATATCTTCCACACTCATACCCCAAGTCTCTCAACTATACAGCAAAAATGAACGCACCGCGGAACAGAACACACGAGCTTTCAACTTCAGTGAAATATCAGGTCGGCGACACAAGTGCTTCATTTCATCGTGCGTCGTTGGAGCCTTCGATGTACTTCAGTGCTTCCACCCGTCGTCACGGTGCTGCTGAGGAAACTGAAACGGTCAACAGTAGTTAGATCCTCCCCATCCAGCATCAAGCTCCGAATCGTTGAAGTCTAGTCTTGTAACATCACCTTGCACTTTTGAGGTGCAAAGTGCACGCCGAATGGAGCTACAGCTTTTGCGAGTCTATCTAGTGCACGTTGAACATGTTCCATGCATTCGAACAAACAGATAAGGTAGTCCGCGTAATCTATGTCACATAGCTTTCCACTATTTCCTAGTTCGATGGCCATATACAGGAGATCTCGCAAGACACTTTCCATTATTTCGTCCATGACGAAGTTGAACAGGAATGGAGACATGGGACATCCCTGTGGAACACGGCTCATCGTTTCGAACCGACTGAATAGTTCACCGTAAACTCTAACGCGGCCAGAAGTATGAGAGTATAACGACCTCAGTTGGTTCACGAACTTCTGAGGCATACCTTTTCGATGAAGAGCATTGAATAGTGTTGTTCTATCAACCGAATCGAAGGCGCCTTTCATGTTTAAGAAAACCATTATTGTCGGTCGACGGTGTTCGTGACGCACTTCCAGTAATTGACGAAGAGTAAAAATCTGGTCGATGCATCCTCTACCTGGGCGGAATCCGGCCTGCTGTTAGCGGGCCTTCCTCTCGTGAGCCGGTGTAAGACTGTGCAGCAAAATCCAGGGTAATACCTTGATGGCTATCGGAATTATGCTAATCCCACGATGAATACTACTCCAGAAACATCAAGGACAGGTGGGAAAGTATCAAACTACTCTGTGGTCAGAAGAAAAGTCTCCCCTCTGATGACTTGGATGTTGAGCATCAGTTCATTCGTTACTCGAATGACCCACTCCCAGTTTTCCACCGGTCCAACAACTCAGAAATTGAAAAATTCTGCAGCGGAGAAGCTCTTCAAGTCCACCCATTTCACCAAAGCTTTTGAACCGAACAGTCTACCCTCAGCAGTACTCAAACACGGGCCTGGACCTCGCTCTGATCTAATGACTACAGTTATCAATCATTCTCTTGAATCGTTCTCCATTTCTGACTGTTGGTTCCTGTCACAATCATACTCATACCAAAAGGGTCCAGTAACCAAACGATAACCAATACGTGGTCGCCCACACCAGTCGGACCAATGCGTTGTGCGCAACACGTGGACATATATGACGGCAACGTATATATTCTTTGGTTTTCACGAATAAAACTAGATGATTTTGAGGCCGATCTGAGCTCTCACTAGGGTCAGTGGGATGGAACAAAACACTGGGTAAACTGATTAGGTTTGCCAACACTGATCATGTGATCGGAGTCCATGTTTCGTTTTCACCCTCGTAATTTAACAGACACAATAATTCAAGACAGGTAAATCCTCGCCGTGCAGCGCAAGAGAGTAAATTTCCAGTCATTCATGAATCCAACACATTTTAGAGGTGTTTTATGCGAAATCCATATTGTACAAATAAATGAAACTGGTCGGAACTGCATAGTCATTCGATAGGTGCACGAATGTTTCAAGGCTTTTGCGACCACTTGGAGTTTCACAGTGACCAACGAACGTAATTCATGGAGGAAGGCAATTGGAGCGAAAAATTCTCAAATATTTGTAATCAATCATCTACATTATTTCTGTTAATTCTGAGCACGAAATTAGATGAGACTGCCCTTGAGTCAGAAACCGAAGGATTCAGATACGCACAAATCCCCGGATCAAAAGGGCCGAACATCGAGACTGTCTGGAAGTACCGTTGGTCAAAATGATAACAATCAATCAGTAACGAGAAAAATAACACGAACCTCGAGTCGTGAGGTGTCTCCGTCAAGACAGTCGATCAGGACAGTCCCAAAAACGAATGTGCGTCTATCGATAAAAGAACACTAAGTGGAATAGTACACGAACCAGGGAAGAAAGAGGTGGAGCGCAGCTGTGTTCACACGGTCGCCAACATTGGCAAAATGCACGGTCAGTTACGGTGCATCAAAAAAGACGGCGCTTCGCTGTGTCAAAGGGGCCTAAGAAGCTGGTCAACCGCTGTCAAAAGCGAAATGTGGTTTAGCACTAGCACGTGCATTGAGTGGAGATGGCAGTGACACGTCCCTCAGACAATGAACCAATCAAAACGAAGAAAATTGGGACACACGAAATGAACTGGGCGGTGAAGAGTGTTTGTGACCCGTCAGCCAAGCTGTGTGCGTGCGTTAGTGCAAATTTGGGAACCCATTTGAAGTAAATCAGGACGCACTCGAAGTGGACCGAGCCAAACTGGGAGCTACAGTAGTGTGCGTGTGTGTGTGTGTCGGGGGGTGTGGGGGGAGGGGGGAGATGGTGGAAATCCTAAGGCCAAGCACTTACCAGCCCGGCCGAAGGTAGATGGGAACGTCAATAGTGCGAATGTCAACGGGGATCAAAATCCGACCAGCAAGGAAAACAAGCACCAGCTTGTCACAAGAGAAAGGATCGACATAGCTAACCGTAAGAGTGAAAGTACGATACGGAAAAAGGTCAAATGAAACAAGGCAATGAGGATCACCAACACACAGGAATGAAGTCTAATTGCGCCATAGGCAGGAGAATACCAAGATAACTCGATCTAGATGGCTAAACAGAGTTTCCAATTTCACAGTTAGCTAAATACACCGATGTAACGGGAATCAAAGTTTAAATAATAGTGGAACAATAAAATCGATAACCACGACGACAACAACTACAATCTTAGCCACCATTGCCATTCGCCGGAACAGTCTCAGAAACAGCGAATGAAATGAAATATCTGAACCTATACAGCCATCGTCAATAGATGTCACGACTGACTCACAAATCCCTTGACATCGACATGATAAATATGAACACATTATCTCTTTTAAAAACAACACAACTATGTTGCACGTAATTTTCAACCACTTTCACAATTATTATCGATTACCTAACTGAGAACAGGCTCGTTTTCAGTCATTCGTGTTCAACCCATAACAAAACATCAAATCTCACACAAAACTGCCAACGAAAACGATGCTTCAGATCTGTCTGTGAATGTGCGTGTGTACAAGTGGTACGGATCACAGTGAAGAATGCGCCACACATATTCCCACCAAAATTTGGCCGAAACCCGCAATGCACTAAGCCACGACCCACAATCCGACAGCTACGATCCATCATTCCTTAGCCTCGACTCACCATTCTTTTACCTTGACGCACAACTTTTAACCATGCCTTTGCAAACTAGTCACATCAAAAGTATCGGAATATTATGACGTCAAGAGATATTGGAACTATTTCTTTTTTCAAAGACTGGTGTTGCAAAGCTGACTGAACAAAATAAGAAAATGTGACCATCATATATTGCACAGTTGACCGTGGTAAGGGTATCAAATGCTGTTCCGTAAATTGAGTCGAGAAGGTTTAAACGATGCATCCGTATCTTCGAACCAAGTGCCACAGACCATATGACTGTTGCATTTTCAGTGATGATAATGATGACGTCAAATATTGCAACATGAATAAACTGATGACAGCGATAGGAGAGTACCTACGACAAGTTTGTTGTATTATAATCGGACTGTTAACGCATCCACTTATCTAAATGGCCAAGCGAAAAAATCCTTCATTTTTCATTAAATCGAGTCTTGATCCTTTTTAGCTACTTTAAATACAAAACGAAGTGTCATTTGTTACATGACGGATTGTTACTTGTAGGAATGCAAATTTGTGGAATTCTTCACTTTCATGGGGAGACGCGTTGTCCATTGCTTGATATTCCGTGCGGGGGTAGACCGGCAATAGAACCATAGCGTGACCGCTTGTGGTATTATTCGTCGTACTTTACTTCGCTCCGTTCACATCATCTCTTGAGAATATAGGGAGCGTTGATATGGGGGCAAAGAAGCGATTGTATCGTTTCACCAGCCCGGGAGACAGACAGAGTATTGTCGGTTACTCACGAACGGAAGATGATTTTGAAGAACCTGGCAAAGCCCCTCGGCATTAAGATCAAAATATGTGTGGTATTGCTACGGGTCGGGAAGCAGTATTGACACCGGGATCATAAAAGACGGAGTTCAACGAAATCTGCCAGGTATTTGTATGATGTGGTGGAAGAAAACCCAACAAACACATTAGGGCAGTTGGAGCAGAAGATGGGGAAAGATTTCCCGAGCACAACATTCGGCAAGTCATCCACAGATCGAAAGTTGGATGGGAATCAGTGTTCTGTTAAGAATCTGATTATAGCCAGTGGAACTAAACTCAGACACAGTCAAATCTAAATGAGCAAAATATGCCTATTGGCTCCAACGATAAGGTGCTGTACCCACAGGGTTGTAATTTGATGAAACCATCTATCCTATGTAGTGTGATTTATGCTATGGGTGCTCACAAGTAGATGGTAAAGCCACCCAGAATCTACCCTCAAGTAAAGGGCCTAACTTGAACAAAAGATCAAGAGAGCGACAACCGGTCTCCCTATGAAAGTGAAGAATTCACAGATTTGCATTCCTACAAGTAACAATCCGTCATGTAACAAATGACACTTCGTTTTGTATTTAAAGTAGCTAAAAAGGATCAAGACTCGATTTAATGAAAAATGAAGGATTTTTTCGCTTGGCCATTTAGATAAGTGGATGCGTTAACAGTCCGATTATAATACAACAAACTTGTCGTAGGTACTCTCCTATCGCTGTCATCAGTTTATTCATGTTGCAATATTTGACGTCATCATTATCATCACTGAAAATGCAACAGTCATATGGTCTGTGGCACTTGGTTCGAAGATACGGATGCATCGTTTAAACCTTCTCGACTCAATTTACGGAACAGCATTTGATACCCTTACCACGGTCAACTGTGCAATATATGATGGTCACATTTTCTTATTTTGTTCAGTCAGCTTTGCAACACCAGTCTTTAAAAAATAAATGGATCCAAAATTTCGTGATATCATAATATTCGGACACTTATGATGTGACTAGTTTGCAAAGGCATGGTTAAAAGTTGTGCGTCAAGGTAAAAGAATGGTGAGTCGAGGCTAAGGAATGATGGAACGTAGCTGTCGGATTGTGGGTCCTGGCTGAAGAATTACGGGCTTTGGCTAATGCTTGACAGGAAAATTTGTGATATCAAAACTAAGAAGTAGTGGATTTGCATCAACTTTTGTATCTGTCACACACAGAATATCGTCCACGTACCCGTTGTGTAAGGTTCAGTCTTTGGTAGCTGATTATTTTCAAGTTTGCTTTGCAAATACCCGCAAATAAGGGTCCCAAAGGTGACTTCATTGCCACCCCCATCTTCCTGACGATTTATATTACTGTCGAACTGAAACTGGATTTCATGAATGACATCGTCAGTGAGCATGGCCCCTCTACTGGTGGTGAAACGTTTGCCATCTGAACTGCAAGTTCAGCAATCACCAACCGATACAAACCATCAATTTTACCTATGAACAACACCATTATTCAGAATCATTTGGAAATAGTAACCGTTTCAGTTCATCCAAGGGGATGCCCGAACGATATCGTTCTCCTGCGTGCATTCGTACAGATCGTTTCTGTGATCGGGACACTGATAATCAGTGAGATAACGTCTAGCGAAATCATTTTATGTCCTCCCAAAT
Source organism: Fasciola hepatica (assembly GCA_948099385.1). NCBI lineage: Eukaryota > Metazoa > Platyhelminthes > Trematoda > Plagiorchiida > Fasciolidae > Fasciola > Fasciola hepatica. The sequence goes on from CANUEZ040000150.1 coordinate 47,368, forward strand.
CCAGGTTGCTCACAGTCTCTACAAAAATAAGATGCGTCTCGTAGGCTGTGTCTGGAAACTGACTCTTACTTGTTCTAACAATGTAACTAACCGCTTCTCTACTGCCTGATACGGCGACCTATACATATCCAAGATCGATTTCAACGGGACGCCTTCTCCTCGTACATTTGGTGGTGGTACGACCCAGGAATCTTCGTCCCCATTAGTAGTATTCTTTCAAAGGTTATCGCGTTGATTATTCCATTCTTTTCCCAAGATTTCAGTTTCAGCACGTCGTTTCGTTCCCAAAGTGTTCTGTGGGATTATCCTATTTTTGTTCTGTTATCCCAACTCCAATACCTATATAGAGCGTTGTTTTTGCTAGTTGTGAAGCACCGAAAACAAGCTTGTTTGCCACCGAGTGTAATGTTGTGTCATCCGGGTATTTTCAAGTATCAACATTACCCTTGTTTATTCGAGTGATTATTGCGATTGTCAGTTTCCTGTACATTCGTAATAGCACCAATAAACCTTACAAGAGAAGAACCTCGAAAGTCATTTTAAAAATTCCAGTTGTCAAGATGTCATGGAAACCTCCATGGAACAAAAACGCCAGTTCAGCGTGCACGTATTATGCCGGGCCGTTCAACGGATCAGCCTTCACTCCATGTGTTGGCTTAGGTCCAGAGCACTATCGAACATACCTGGCAGCCCATGTATTCGCGGGCGAAGATCAACTGTACAGCAAAGACAACCGACTATGGACGCACGCTTGACTGCTCGTACAGATTTTCGAATCGTTACTCAGCCGCGTACGATGATTATCAGCCAGTAAGTACAGGGTGGAAACGGTTAAGGGCAACACTATGTCTCCAAACCCATGTGCGTTCCACACACCAACCGATCTATGGTCAAGAAAAATCTCAACCCGCTGATCAAATCTCTCTCACACACGCACACGGTTAATCCGTCCTTTGGAAGAGTTGCAAGAATGACTTAATCACTTGATTGGAATATCGCTCAGGCTGATTCGAATTTGGGGTGGAGCACAGACATCCAACTCCCAGTTATTTTCCAATTTATTTCGTTGTGTAACGTGTCTGTCGTGTTGGTGAGATCCGATAATGTGTGCAAATGAAGCTAACGTCGAACGTGATCGACCCTCAAGCTCCGTTACAAGACTCCCAGTTGAATTCAGTCCACTTGGTTTGCACGATCGATAAACTTGCATTGGATTGAATTGTTGTCCGTTTATTTCATGATCAAGACACTTTAGAATAGGTAAACATCATTTTTCCAGGTTATTCTTATTATGCAACTCAAAGGCATCTCAAGTTAGCCCATGTGTGAAAGTGTCCGCGAAAATTGGAAATGTGAGTTTGATTTTTATGTGCGTAACAAATAAGTAAGGAAAATAGCAATGGCGAATAATGAGATCATCTTGATTTCTCACCAGCTTGCTTGCATACTAACATCCCTTTCAGGCAAACGTTCACCTTCCTCAAGTTGTAACGACATTGTTTGCTCTTTATCCAAATTATGATGATGGAATCAGATTGGACTACTTTTATTCCACCATTTCGAACCACTTGATCAGCGGGCCGAGATCTTCCTTGATCATAAATTGGTTTGTGAGTGGAACGCTCATGCGTTTGGAGACACAATTGCATCACGAAGACTTTCCACTTTGATCTGGAAATAGCCTACAGGAATTAATCTGAATGCTGCCCAACCGATTTTGTTGCCTGGAATTTCAAAAGAAGGTTCGCACAAGTTCACTAAGATAATATTATGTAGTATTCATAATACTTGGATTACTAGAACCTATTGAAGTTATTCCAGCAAACAGCTACCTAAACCGAAGTAGCAAAAGCACCAAGACTGGGAAATTGAACGTTAACTGTATTGCAGAAAGGATTTTGTATAAGTATGCTATATCTAAGGAAATTATGGGTAAATTTCAAGTTGATCAATCACGGCGATTTTCTACTCTACCTGTCTTCGGCGATCATCATCATCATCATCATCATCGTACAGCGTGAAACAGTAGGGCAAGCCCCAATGACCACTGCCTTTCTCACCATGTTGCACGTTGAATTAGAAAGTACGAATATACAAGATGGACAGGAACTGGACCTTCACGAGTAGCAAAAGGAAAGAATGCCCTAGCAGCCAGCACACTGAATACACAGTCTGACTGTGCAAACACACATCGACCAATCATCCTGATTCGACGGAAAATGACAACACGATCGCCACTGTTCATGGTTCGCAACTCTATCCTTCAGTGTTTCCAGCCAACTGGTTGAAGAATATTTTGGACCCCAACCACGAAGACGTGAGGCACCTACTTTTCCTAAGTTTGCTGTACATGTTCTCATTCCCCGTTGCCAGGTCATCTGTTGAACTCCACGTAGTTTTTTTCCACTCCTGAGGAGGAACGGAGAATAGGACATGGTATGGTAGACGTGTGTTTTGCCATACACAACACGTGCCCCAACCAACAAATCTATTAATCCGGATATGCTGTGACAAAACGTTCTGCAAATTAGTGCCCAATACTCGCTTTCTGACCTGATCATTGCTCAGTCGGTTATTCCACCGAATCTTAGCGACACTACATAAACATCGGTGGTGAAAAATCTCAAGACAACGAATATCTTCCACACGCAGACCCCAAGTCTTACAACCATACAACAAAATTGAATGCGCTGGGGCACAGTATAGACGACCTTTCAACTTCAGTGAAATATCAGGTTGGCGCCACAAGTGCTTCAGTCCAGTGTACGTCGCTCGAGCCTTGGATATGCTCGTGCTCACCTCTACTACTGTGCTCCGATCCGTCGTCACACTGCTGCCAAGGTAGATGAAGTGGTCGACATTTGCCAGCACCTCCCCATCGAGCATCAAGCTCGGAATCGTTGACGTCCAGTCTTGTAACATCACCTTGCACTTTTGAGGTGCAAAGTGCACGCCGAATGGATCTACAGCTTTTTCTAGTCTATCTAGTGCACGTTGAGCATGTTCCGTGCATTCGAACAAACAGATAAGGTCGTCTGCGTAATCTATGTCACACAGCTTTTCACTATTTCCTAGTTCGACGCCTGCATCCTGAAGATTTTGCAGCGCACTCTCCATTATTTCGTTCATGAAGAAGTTGAACAGGAATGGAGACATGGGATATCACTGTCGAACACCACTGGTCGTTTCGAACCTACCGGATAGTTCACCGTAAACACTTACTCGGTCAGAAGTATGAAAATGCAATAATCTCAGTAGGTTCACGAACTTCTGGGGAATACCTTTTCGATGAAGAGCATTGAATAGCGCTGTTCTATCGACTGAATCGAAGGCGCCTTTCAAGCTTAAGAAAGCCAATATTGTCGGTCGGCTGTGCATGTGACGCGTTTCAAGTGGTCGGCAAGAGTAAAAATCTGGTCGATGCATCCTCGACCTGGGCGGAATCCGGCTTGCTGTTCGTGGGTGTTCCTCTCGTGAGCCGGTGTAAGACGGTGCAGCAGAATCGAGGCTGATACTTTGGTGATTATCGGAATAAAGCTAATCCCACGATGATTACCACAGTCATTGCGTATTCCCCTCTTGAAGATGGGAATAATCAACGACTGGCTCCATATTAACGGAATACCCTGCTCGTTCCAAATATCACATAGCAAAGCGGTAAGTGATTTTATCAAAACGTTTTCACCCAATTTGAAAAGAACTGGGGCAAGTTCGTCTGGACCGATCGATTTCCCATGCATTAGCAATCGAATGCTCGACTCCACTTCCACTTCCGATGGGGGCTCAATTGATACCATCCAAGGAGTTGCAGTTGTCGACACAGGAGTAACTACACTAGTGAGCGGTCAGCTAAACTGCTCCTTGAATTATTCGGTCCAACGGTCGAGCCTTTGCTGTTTGCCATGGATAGGTTTCTCCATTTCTGTCGCTAGTTGTTTCACTGACTTGGGTGCGCCGTCCACCGATATCACGAATAAGTTTGAACAGTCTTTGACTGTTACCTGAAGCAGCTGCTAATTCCATTTCTTCGGCTACCTTGACCCACCAATTTTCGCGATCATTGTTAAGGCTTTCTGTAACTTGATTTTGTAGATGTCTTTGTATCTTATTCATCTCCCTAAAGTTCGAGAACTGACCTTTGTGCTCCATTATACTCAGCGACTCTTGCGAGATCCAGTTTCTTTGGTTCGCATCGGATATAAGACCACAGGTGAAACCTGCTGCAACGTGCATCGCCTGTTTGATATGAGCCCAATGCTCACCTACATTACTGTTCGTCGTAGCTCCTAGCTCATGTGCTAACTTCTGCTCGTAACTGGTGGGTACTTCTGGATCACACAAACGTTGCACGGCTAACCGGGTTTGCGGTTTGCGACGATGACCATGGAGCTGGAGAGATAATCACATTAAAACTAATGCATGGTCCGACTCTACGTACGTGGACCAGTAAGATCTGCACTTCTGAACAGAACTGCGCCACCGGTAGCTTACTGCGGTATGATCAACCTAACTCAAAATACCTGTAGAGTTAGAGTGCCATGTCGCTGTGCGACGCGAGCTGTGTCGGAAATTGGTGCTAGACAAGAACAATCGATTGTCTGCACAAAACTGAAGAAGCCTATCCCCGTTATCAGTACGCTGAGCGGGCAAAGCACAAAGCCCACCTAAACAGGCTTCTGACACACTAAGTTTGCCAACTTGTGCATTGAAATCACCAGCTAGCACTACAATGTCAGAACCTTCACTGCTGCAAACGAGGGTGGCGAGTTCATCATAGAACTCATCTTTCTGCAAGTCTGAGCTGTAGTTCGTTTGGGTGTACGCCGAGATCACAAACAAATTGCGCTTAACACCACTATCCTTTCGAACGCCGACTGACCCCTGGAGTCTCACAGCATATGAACGACTGTTAACAGGGATTCAGTCTGAGACGGCAGCCTCAGCCTTGTCAGTCAAGACTATTCCTACACCACGTTGAACCACAGCTCTAGCTGCTTCGTCTCCTGAAGTGCGCAGAATATACCTCGATGATATACCAGGAGCAGTTAGTTGGATTACACTACTCGAATCCTGTATACGCGTTTCACTTAAGCAGCAGACATCAATCTTCAGAAAATCTATTGCGGGGGCTAGGCACGCCTGCTGACTGACCTGCATGAGTGTACACACATTGAAGGAGCCGAGATTCAGAGGCTGACAGGGCTTGAGAAAATGTGAGTTGCCAAAGAGAGGATTATTTCCGACACTATTTGACAGTGGAAGCATTATGGGTGGATAACGGGGATAAAGACAGGTGGTTGGGGACAGAAGATAAAGTTTGAGTAAAAGAGAGGAAACTCTGAGCAGTAGCCCACTTACCACTACTCCCCCCGCTCAATGCAATGGGCAGTGCGGTCCTGATTATCCGGCGTGACGATCGATGCAGTATGGAATTCTTTTTAGTCGTGCAGTTCATGGAGATGTTCGACGGGTACTGCTACGGTGTCCAGCCACAAAGCAGGAGAAAGATTAGGGTCCTCATCCAAAGCCTTCAGTTCTAACAAGAACCTATCCGCAAGGCGACCGGGGGATAGCTTAGTGGGAGTCATCGGCGATCCCGGTTGGCTGAAGCTCCTCAGCGTATGTAGCCACGAAGCTGCTCGCGGTTTTATCACGTGATGCCTGCTGAATCATCAGATTCTATTTAACAATCGGTTACATTTTTTTCAATCCGTAACACGTCACGCATCTCGATGTAGTTCTAATTTCATTTAAAGGCCGGTTGACATAAAACAAGAGAATTCATCTAAGGTAACTTGTAATGGTTTAACCATCAGGAATCTCTGCCACCGTAGTCACTTTTTCAGAGAATCGTGCTCTTGCGTATTGTAAAGCAGGAATGTAAAAGTCAGTCTGAACTTATCTCAGTACATTTACTGTATGCTATCTCAGCCGAATGGAAGATTAGGTTGTACGGTGGTAAATACTTTATGGTGTAATTTACATATAACTGAGTGTTATCCGCTCTCTCGTGCACAATTATATTATCAAAGATGAAAACTTCTGTAGTACTAGTCTATTCCTCATTCGTCTTGCTGAACAATCACCTAAGAATTCCTTATACGCTGATATGCTTGAGCCGTCTTTTAGGTTTACTCAAGTCGACATGACTAGTAACTCCAAGTTCATTTCCGTGTGAAACCATGTGAGGTTGATTTGATGCTGTTTATGGATATTATATATATATATATATATATATATATATATATATATATATATATATATATATAACACTGTCTCTCCAATCATGAGAAGTCGATGACTTTTTGTCACCAACTGTGAACTCGAAGAAAATGGCCATGAAAATATCATCCCGAGGTGTCTGCAATTTTTTAAATATTTTTTACAGCACTAGAAATGATCTGGCTACACGTACATAACAAATGAATAGGTACTCCCACGGCTATAAAAACGAACATCTTCATGTGAAGCATAACCTGACGCATTACCCTGCAGCAAAGTCGTCTTCTCAGAAGGACTTCTGATCTGCCGATTGAAAACATTCATCGATTTTAGCCCCATTAATTCTTTGATCGGAATATCGCGGATAACACTCTCCTAACAAGGCTGATCATAAGTTGGTGCCCTCAGTGGTTGTCTATAGGAATTCCTTACGATCACTCACTTTTCTCTAAGCCCTTTAAGTCTTAGCATAGGAGTGGTGATTCAGTAGCTGTCACATCTGATACGGCCAGGTACAGCTTCGTAGCCACGCACGTGGATGAGCCTCAGCCAATCAGGATTGCCGCGGACAAGTCCGTCAAAAGCTCCCTGTGATTGGTCATCTCTGAGTTTATCAATTCTATTCTCTAATTTAACATATTTATACAAACCCGTTGTGTCATGCAATTGAAGTGCTATTTCGCAACCTTGGTCTTCTTGCTACTTTCGTTTGCGTAGTTCTGGGTGGGGGCAATTTCAGTAAGTTCTGTCAGTTTAGTTCATTACGATTATTACAATAGGGCATAGCCAAAACGACTGACGATTCAATTCGAATTCCTTCACTGTAGCAACAAGTGACCACCTTTATTGTGCGCCCAACGCTGACTTTAGATCGATCAAAAGAGGAAACAGCTCGATTCGCTCCATCGATGTTCGCAATAACTTGGAGGAATTAATGGCAGCCCTCACAAGGAAGCGGCAGGTGGAAAGAGATGGAATTCGCCACACAAAACCAACAATTCAGTTTGGCTGATTGGTGATCGTTTGTCTTCTTTTTGGCTGGCTTTGGTTGGGGTATTCGATGTGAACTGTTTGATTTACGGGATTGTATCTTATGTACTGCACCACTGAATCTTTGGCAGTTGCATCGGAAAAGTCATCGAACTGCTCACACGTCGGCCGGGACTCAGAGGAAGTCAGGCCAGGTTCCAGTAATAGCTTCTGCAGCTCCGTTTGATTCACACGGGCAATTAAACGATCACGCAATCGGTTCTCAAAACGATCTCCAAAATCACACTTCACTACTTGCTTTTGTAGTATCAAGCTGAACTCACAAAACTTCAGGCTCGAACTAAGAACCAGCGAAGGGAATTAGACACCCTCGACCGCCTGGAAATTGACCAGAACTACGTGACCAAGGAGCAACACCTTCAGCTCTTCGAATGGGAATGAACGAAGGGTGGTGGGACAGGCGTGGTTTTTCATCAACGAACGGCCTCCAGCCATCAAAAAGAATGTAATCTGATTGGCTTTCTTGACATCCCGGAGTACACTGCATCATAGTCCTAAACATTCAGTCTAGTCTTCAGTTTCAGATGCAATAAGGTTCGAACTCAGTAGTTCAATACTAAGAAGCCCGAATGGTCGACGCCAATCGTACTATTCACAGTTCTCCAGCATACGGGATCCACTTCAACTCAGAACCTCGCAAACCGAAATAGCAAGAAGGCCGAGACTGTGGAAATGAACGTTAATGCTGTTTGCAGGATCAATTTGCGTAAATATGCTAATTCAGAGAAAATAATTAAAAGATCATAAATCAACCAATCACAGCGAGCATTTTCTATGTTTGTTATCGATGGTTCTGACTGACTTGAGCCCCTCAGCGTATGTGGCCACGAAGCTGTACCTGGCCGTATCACATGTGATGCCTGATGAATCACTGCACGACCGTTCCTTCCAGGCGTCTGGTCAGAATCTCACATGTGTCATCCGAGCATACTTTTCTGGTGTGTGCGACCTGTGACTGAACACGATTCCGCTAACATTTCAGTGAGATGAAAACTACCAAAGTGATTGTACTGCACAGCCTACTTTGTTTCACGAGAAATACCTCGACTGGGTGTTCCGAGAATGCATCTTCCAAAACTAATAACCAGAAAATCAAGTTCGGTTCCCGAGTTCAACCAGTGAGTTTATCGCAGACAAGTGTGCAAATGTTAGAATCAACGCCTTATTCGGGGATCATATTGAGCAGAACTGATCTGCGTTTATCATTCCTACGACTCTTCTACACATTATCTGAAGATGGTGGCTCGAAGTGAATAAAAGAATCTCAGTAAACAACAACTCGTATTGCTCTACACGTTGGAAAACGACGAAGTTTGTCCTTGGGAATTCGCAAGCTCAAACGTGGATAGACTACACAAGTCAATCCCGTTTGCCGATATCTGTGAGTAGGTTCTCGTCAGCTTAATCGGTTTTTCCTCTTTCACAACTCACTGTACTTCTGACACAGGGGATTTCATAGTTCTGTTGTACGGTCTAATGATGTTCAGTTGTGTTTCTTCAATCCCCGTTGAGGAGTTGATCTTTAAACTTATGGGCGGACATACTGAATGGGGAATAGATGAAGCCCACAATATGGTTTCAGGTAATACGCACCCATTGCAAGTCGACTTGTTTTGCTGGCACTCTCAGTCAAAGCACGACCCACTTTCGGCTCTCGAATAATTATTTCTAAGACCTCTCCTGTCTCGTACTGTACTCGCATACTGACAGTGGACGAGTAAGTAGTAGCTGAATTGTGTGATAATCTTGATGCACAAACTTCAGTTTCGTGTTAAATTTTATATATTCTATTCTGAAGGAATTAGGTGATGTTTTGTGCCAATATTTTCATCTGAATTCTAAGCAAATAAGCCTTCAAAAGTCCGGCAAATAAAAATACAAATTATCAACACGCAACCTATTTCAATATTTTTTTCGAATCTATCAAATCCTACTTCATAACCAAACATGTCCGTGCATTCAAATGGTGAATGCTGGTTGCTTCATGAGGAAATCATGTCATAGGCAGTCAGATTACAAACTAATTTACTGAGGCGGATGCCACGAGCTAATGTTATTTTGGGCAGTTAAACTTCATGATCCTTGTGTGATAAGTTCGAAGTCCGTCGGCGTGACCTCGCAACTCAGCTGGTAGAGCACATGCGGTAATAAACTGCGGGGGTTTCAGTCTCGCCGCGGCCAACTACTTTTACCATTCGGATCGTTTCATCAAGGAATCAGAACTCAACTCTTCAATTTGAAGGCATCCATCATTGAGGCTTGAAACCCCAGTGCAAGTCTGTGAGAACCGACGGTCCATTTGATCCGGTCACTGAGAAGCAGCCAGAGGAACCTAATAGTCCACGTGTGTGGGACTTAGAGTCTTACGGACTCACGCGGCTTCCAGCCTCATTTAGGGTCACGACAGACATTAATTGCCGATGATCCCTAGTGAAGAATAGTGTGGTGATATTAAATTTTGCTCATTTGTTTTTAACAAGTATTATTGTTGCTTTGATCGTTTTTGAAAAGCTAGTTATCCCACTTGTGGAGCCTTCCTTCAATATTTCAGACCCCCACTAGGTTGCTTATTGATCTTCACGGTTCACTCTTGATGCCTTTGTCACCCTGGTACTTTACATTCTCTCTACAGTGACGCGTTTAGTTGTGTTGAGAGGAATGATCTACTCTCTTCTCTCCAGTTCAGGCGTCGAACCTCCCGATATTTCTTTGCTGAGCAATTATTTCCGTAACCGTCAACAGTTCATCCGTTACAACGGCATCAGCTCTTCTCTCGTTGCTTCTACCCTTGGTGTCCTTCAGCGTGCCATATTATCACCGTTTCTGTTTTCAGTCCACGTATCTTCCCTCTTCAACCATGACAACAGCCTCTTTATCAAATGCGCTGAAGGTGTCATTTTTGGCTCGCCATATTTCTGTATCTCGTCTTTGCCGACCGTTCAATGTGGTACCGCAGAACTTTCTGGATGGTCCGCTATGCACTATTTGTCTATTATTCCCTTCAAACTTCGAGACATTCTCTTCTCGCTTATGAGAGGCCATGTGTACTCCGACCTTGCTGATTCTTGCACTCCAGTATCAATTAACGGGAAATAACTGAATCACCAAGATTCAATAAAGTACCTGGAAGTGATACTGAACCGAAATCTCCCCTGGTCACGGCAAGTGAGCCACATTTTGCAAAGGTTAGACGTTCGTCTTTTTATGTAACGTATCTCAGGTTCCACTTTGAACCGAGTCACCTCATCAAACGTTTTGTTTTTTCGAGTGTTTTCTATCCCACTGGGTCTATGCGTCTCCTGTCATCTGTTGTCAAAAAACTTCAAACTAATCTCTAGATCCCTCATATTCTTGACTTCTTATAATGGCAGACGCAAACGACAATTCACCCAGTACACCACTTCTCAACGTAGTGAAACTTGTCATAAGCTTTCCGCAAAAATGCTCGCTGATCCTACTCACCCTATTCACGAGCACCCAATTAAATGCGCTTCCTCTTTTGTCACACGTTCTAAATATCAACACCTTCATACACGCACCCAAGCATACGGCAGTTCTACCATTCCGTAATTGGCAAGGTATCTAAACAACCCCGAAACTGTAATATCGCATCTCAAAGACAGACTGAACTAGTAACTCATCAGAACCCAATACTTTTGCAGTGATTGTCCCCCCTCCAATTTGAGAATGCGTTGTCTCGTTATGTGAAGGCTGAACATTCATCCCCGGGGGTGCGTAAAGCATATTCTTGTCTTGTTTATTTGACCTCTTACTGCCGAGCCCGGGGGCCATTTAAACATGGCACGTGCACGCTGTCGTAATGTACGCCCTTCACTCGCGCCCCAACGACAGTGTTCTCCGTCTCGTGGGTTGTGGGAAACACTGGTCTGGTGATCGCGGTGGTGTAGTGCTGAGCGCCGCGGAGACGGACGGAGGTGATCGAAGCATGGTAGGAGGGGCTAGCCTACATATGTTATGGTTTACCCACCTTACAAGGGCATCCGGATGAAGCTTGACTATGTTAAAAGTGAAAAGTTAGATGTCTGCAACTGATTTTAGCTAAAGGTGTGGTAGATGGAAAGAAAATATTAACGAGTTGAACGTCACCGGTTAGTTAATTTCATGATTATCATCAACGGCCTCGTTGTGCCTTTATCTCAAATTTCCCAGATTGCTGATGCTCTCTGGACGATGAGACTGAAATAAACCAAAACTGAAGACTCATTCTGGACCATTTGATACTGACCTATTGCCGGGACAACCGCTTTGATCAGTAGCGATCTACCGGACGTCATGGTTGCTGTGTCCGCAAATCGGTAAACAGAACACGGACGTATATTGACGGACGAGCATATACTCAGGCCCGGAGTACGACAAGCGTAAGTATGGGCATGTCAGCAAAAATGTAGATAAGCCAGTATTCAGGTGAGTCTTAGTTACATGCCGGTGCAAGTGCAAGTAAAGCGCACAATCGGATCGGAACCATTTAAGGTCGTTCGATACGTAACCGGGTCCGGCTACTCCACACCGTCCTGGGATGGAGTGTGACTGGCATCGACACCATGTGTCCGACTACAGGCGTAAGCCCGTGCGTGTGAGGGATATCGATCAATGATCCGCAGAATGTGCGTACGCGTGGTGGGCCTGGCTGCATGCTCGCACGACCGTTTAGACCAAGCACAACAATGGTGAATTTGGGACCTTGCTGTTTCGGGTTTGAATTTTGCCACGGTCGCTGCACATTTTGCCATCAGACAGCTTTTTATTGGTCATGATCTGTTTTCGGGGGAAAAATACACCTCGGTTGTATAGTAAATAAAGCAGATCATGACATCTATATAGGGAATGACATGATAGTGAAATAACAGCTGTTTGCAAACAAACTGGAATAGAATCTGGGCATATTTTGTGGTGGGTCTAAAAGAAGATTGAAAAAATAAAAAAACCAACTTATCAATTGTAACAAAGCAATTAACTAACCAAAAGTCTTAGATGCAAATGAAGATTCACATCGGTGACGAACACACAACAGCCTTGTGCCCAATTGTTCAACTAATGCCGTGCCTAGGACAGCCCAGTCAGCCGTCCACTTGAGAGTGGTTTGCTTGCATATACCGGTCAGCTGGCCCAAAGCGTGGTAACTCTGGTCAATTCAGGCTGAGGGCGTGACTATATGAGTGAGCGAAGTTGTCTGATAGAATATCGACCATTAGCTATACCGATCAACGGACACAAAAGTATACGGGTTGACCGCACTGACCGACAAAATGAATGGGTAAGTATGCCAAAACACATCGCCAGGCTGTTATAAAGGATTCCTATGGGGCTGTCTCCCAGGCATACTTAACCGAGTGTCCAAATCATCTAAAGGTTTGTTTGCTGATCGGACAATTGACAAGTGTTTCCCGCGAACTTTTCTTAGAAGGACGAAATTCATCACCAACGACAACGGGACTAACCAGTGGCAGGAAAGCTTTGTTTGTTGGGTTTTGAAGTTGCGGACTGATGTGCATTTTTCGTCACATTTAACCAAGTCTCTGAATTAAAAATCTAATAGCGACAAGTTCCAGAAATGGGATCAGTGACAAGATTCACGGATTCACCTCTGTCAAACTATTCTAACCGATACTCGATACTGAAATGCAACCAGCTCAATTATCAGAAGGTACGGTAGAAAAAAGGTGTTGATAAGCGCCTTGCAAATGATCAAACATGATCCACGTTTGCTGGATTGAAATCAGTAACTAAAAAAATGAGTAGCCAGCAGGACCACAGTTAACAATTGCATCTTCATATGGTCATGCTATCATCTATGTCATGAGGATTCGTACGTGTTGCTAATTATCATTTCCGTTGTGAGGTCGGCGACTACTTCACACAGTTCTGTTTTGATGACTAGGATGGGTTCCGCGATCACTAGTCGAAGTGACATCATCACTGCGCAATGATCTGGTTACAGTACTCCAGGTTGTGGTCGCTAAAGTACAGGTAATGGCTACTATTTGATCGCCAATGGCTTCTAAACGATCTCCAATGAGCGCTGAACAACAGGAAAACCCGCAGTAAACCGTTTTTCAACCATGCTGTGGTGGACTTTAAGATTTGTATCGCAACAGCACTATTCAAGCGACATATTCAGTGTTGATGAACCAGATTTGTTATTTCGAAGCACGCCAAACAGAAGCTTTTTGCAATCGGGTCATAAGTGTTCTGGCATGAAAAAAGAAAAACGACGGGTTGACAATAATATTACACGGCAGTTCATCCAGTTGAGACGTTGGAACAATTCACTGGCTGTTGGCGGCCGCGCACTCGGAACTACATTTAAGCTACATTGCTATTATTCTTGTTGTAACATACAATCTGTATGTGAACATGATGTAGCTGGACTCGGGAGACGACACACATTCGAAAAAGCCTACGAAGTCCACCTTTTTGCAAGGATAAGACCGAAAAGCCTCTAGGATGCTAGTCAACCGTTGTGTGATTCAGTTAGGGCTAGGTGTTGTTCATTTGATTCCACGAAACCGTTTAAAAAGTGAAAATGAAAGAGCCGGATATTAAATTATCCTCTTGATTATGTATCCCTTGTAGAATGGTTGAGGGAAGAGAAACGCACATTCTCAGCAACCACCACTTTGATACTACTTGTGTGACTACTTCTTCCGGGCCTTCTTCCATCGTGAATGTAATAATTTTCAGCAAGGAACAATTTAGATTCTCTCAAGCAATATTTCTTGATGAAGGGGGTACCGTTGTAGTAGAAACTATGTGAATGTGTCGGTTACGTGTTTCTGTATCAGACTCCGCACTGATTCTCTTCGTCAACAAGTGGTCCTTTGACCGCACTATTCGTATAGAAAGCAATGCGCAAAATCTTAACACAATCGACTTGGAAGATATTATGTGCCTTATGATTAGAAAAATAACGTCGAAAAAGTAGCACATCTACCCAGCGAGAAGAGTTTCCAGTTGATTTCTGTACTTCCGTGCAAAGAGGGATGAAACACTGTAGGCTGTGTCAGCTTTGACACAATTGAAAACCAACATTCGACTCCCGGCAAAGGTGGCCACAATTTGCAATTGAGACCGAACCTAGTTCACACAGCATTCCTTTTTTGGGGGGTCCATCAACTTAGTGAGGGTTCACGAAAACAGGACTCGTGACAGATTTTCAATGGAACTCATTCCGGTGGCTACGAATTCGCGAACCGCGTTGCGTCGGCTGACACTGGCCGCAATACACTGTGCTCAACCTAGTGAAAGGAGTGCGATCTCCGACAAATTCGACGGGAACAAAAAATACCAGTGTTTCCTCTCTGTTTTTCTTCTGGGGAAACGACTTTGCACCAGGGCAACAAGTCACGACAAGTCCCACAAAAAAATGGTTATCTTTTATAACCGTGGACATTTCTATCCATTGTTCATATGCTCTTAAAATAGCGAAACCATGAGTAGTTAGGAGATAGCGCTTCGCAATAGCCTCGTGCAAGCTCAGATTTGAATGTGACTAGAAAACTGTTTGCTGTGTTGGATAAATAGATGAATGTGATTTCCTCATATCACATTTAAGAGGCGAAAATGATGCACCTGATGGAACACAAGATAATAATTGGTCCTATAACCAAGTTGGTGGAGTTCTTGACCTTTTAAAATTGTGGTATAAATTTGCCTGCAGAAAAAACCTCTTACTTTTTCACATTCTTATTTCGGTAGATTTGGGGCTTTTACGTCATCACGAATTCCATGTATTCGTAGTCCTTTTTCAGTCTCCGAGAGAGAAGGAAAGAAACCCCGGAATACTTTTGTATCTCCCAGTCATGAAGTGAGGTAGGTCACGCAGACGGTTTCTGTAGTGATACAACGCTGTGTACAGGGGATAGTTCAATGTAAAAACCGCGTTTTCATTCGAATTTCGACAATATGCGTCCGTCACATAACACACCCTCGAGGTATCGAGATTCCGTAAAATCTGACCAAACAAGTACAACGACCAGCCCAACCCATGTCGGTGTGTGTGTGTGTGTTCAGCACCCGTGACCAGATCAGTCCACTAAATATAACATAAATAGAAGCAAATAAAAAACCCTGGAATAGAAAAGGTTTATTACGGAATTGCACTGGATAAACGCGTTTCCGGTGGCAGTGTGCGATATCGATTGATTTCAGGCCTGTGTTTTCGTACATTATTTACCACTTTCTGTGACGTGCATGGGTGAAATCGATTGACAGAATGGTCGATCGTATGATAGAAACAATCGAGTTGGTAATACCCACGAAGCTTTACACGTTTCACAATAAACTAATTTGTCCGTTAAACATTTTCGTGTATAGAATTTAGTGATCTGATGTGCTACTGGAGTTTGACATTCAGAATATTAGTTTTGGTGTGTTTAGTTACACTAGAAGAGACATGAAATTGGCGTGATGTTGATAGTCATTACCAGTATATCCACAAATGTTGCACCATGTCGTTAGTACAACTGTAGTCCCTTAATCATTCGAAAATATTAGGGCTGTCTCTCGTCTATGAGTGAAAATTAGCGCAATGCTCATTCCTAGCGCAAATGTTATCGGGACCCGCCAAGTTGGTTCGTTTTTGAAAAGGACGTTCAGGAAATAGTACAAAACAGGGCCAAGAATCGAGGGCAAAGTGTCAGCAACCAGCAATTCTCCGAAAAGTTCAAGTCAGATCATAATTTACTATCGCGGCTGAAATAAGACTCGAGACAAACTTTCAGTAACCATTTATTTTACCAGAAAAAATTCCTTTGTAAACTGTTTCCTGCTTTGCTCCCCCCCCCCTCAATATAGCATTTTCAAAAGCTGCTGCGTGGATCACCTCCAACACGAACAAGTTGTGTGTTGGAACGGCTGTACAATGAGGAACTGTCTCGTCATAGTTAGAAATGTTCGTCGAACCAACGTAGGAAAGGGGTCCAGTCAATTTGGTGTCCCTTTACTGAAAACACCAACCGTTTCGGGGTAATATTACGGTGCTGTTGAAATCTGAACAACCAGCCACTGCTCGCACGAAAATCATCGTGTTCCGTATTACGAGTCACCTCCGTTACTTCTTGTAGTGGTAACACTCGCATTACCGACAGATTAATCCCGACGAGCTTCGCGAGCCCATTCGTACACAGAGTCGCGGACATCGTTGAAGCAACCAAGACGCGAGCGGAAGATTTTCCACGGACATGAAGTTCCTTGATTCCAACTGATTTTTTGACTGGTCTAAGACCGGATCTTATTCTCGGGTAAACGCGGTCCAAAAAAACAGATTCTGTAAAATAGATAGAATTCTAGTGGGCGTATTCCGAAATATCATTACGCGTAAGATATTTTTGGATAATTTAGGAAAAAAATGAATGAAAACGTTAAATTCGTTGTATGTACTGTTAACTTCTCAGGTCATGGTCTATTTATAGTAACCTGCTATTACCAGAATTGGTAACCACACGGTTTTGAACGCCCAAAACTGGATTCGTTCGCCCTGCTGGGTTCGAAATTCAAACGGGGAAGGCCGGAATGTTAGTCAAGTCAAGTCAAGTCAAGTCAATTCATGTGGATGGTCTATGCCGTTGAGGTTGAATATTCACTTACTTGTTACATGACCACTGCACTGCGAAAATTACCACTAAAATGCAGCGAAATAAGAAAATCGACTGTGATAGAAAATGAGTTGATAGGTGTAATCGACAAAACAACCAAACTCGAGGCTCTAGCTCAACATCGATTTGACCCACTAGCCTCAGCCCAAATATTTTCCATTAACATTTTGCGCTACACCTACTGGCTCGTTGAACCATGCATCGGACATTGACCCTACGCGACCGCTGACTGATGCTTGCGTTGATTCTGTCCAATGACATTTGACCCACATGATCCACAGGCATTTCGTCGATCTGACGGCTTGAACCTCAAACGATCCCGAATTTGATTGCATTTGGCGGACTCTAATTCACGCAGCGATTACCGTTGACGTTTGTACAATTTGTGTGTCATATTTATAATTGTTTTATTTAAAAAATTGTATTGAAAACCACAATTGGACTTTATGGATTGTGTTACGCGCATTTCAATGACACTAGAATTCCGTTGAAATGGGGAAAATGAGCGAGTTAAGGAACCACAGAAGGTTCTGTGAGAATTATATCCATCCGGCCAATCGTACGTAATGGAATGACTTGTACTCGGACTACACGCATTAGGAAACTGCAAGACCAGCCAAATGCGGTTAGTACAAACTCGTTTTCATACAGAAGGAAGCCTGCACATGTTGGCAGCTAACATGCTGACCTATTGTACCAAGGACGACAACACACGGCAGGATACTTGTTTTCCCACGACTATACAAGTCAAGTCATGGCACACATACAGTCGCTTATATAGGCTTTTTTCCAGACTGCGCGGCACCAAGATTGCTATTGCCGCTGCTTGAGCGCTTCGGCTGCGTTCTGTCCATTTGCATGTGGCCGATGGCTTGCTTCTCTTGACCGTCATTTCCCTTCGGTTGGCCCGACTGTCTCAGTTGACGGCTCGATCGGCAGCCCTTCACCTGAGCTATCTTGTTGGTTGCCGGAGATCCCGCTGCTTCATCTCTGGTCGTCTGTATGCCTCTTTTTGCCTGCTTCGGGACGCCTCCGACATATTCGCCACCTGTTCTTTTGTCTGTGGCCCTCGTTTGGTTCGTTCGTTCGCCTTGATGTTCGCGCCGTTCCCTCGCCCTAGCATTCCCTGTTACACTATCACGAAGCGATTTCGCTGTATCTACACAATCTGACTGTTAAGGTTTGGCTTCATCTGATGGGTTGGATACTGGAAACGAAGCTAAAGAGTACCGGATCATGTTTGGAGGCATTCGAATCGCTACAGATTTATATACTCTGGTGCAAGCAAAAGTATGTTTGTATAGGGATCAAGTGACCGGTGCTGATATGTGGGTGCTAAGATCGAGATGAACAAGATGTGCGTTGTCTTACAATATCATAAGAGAGAAGGTCAGACGTGTCTTGTGATGTTGGGTTGCGATAAAGTGGATGAGTAATTCCACTGGTAGAGCTATCGATGATGGACGAAATCAGTCAATTCCGTCTGCTTTCCAAGCATCGATCGAATGTTGGCGTTTATGATAATCAGTAAGCATATAGTTGACAAAACTTGCTTCCATAGTCAAACTTTTCCCAGCCAGGTAGATGTTTACGGCGATGATCCTTTATCTTTCCGAGAATTCTCATCATTTTATTTCTTACTGATTTTCCAAAACTGCTTTTCAGCAAAGAGTTCGTGTATCTCAAAGATCTGATGAAATCACACAGATTTTGTAGAGAGCAGGATGTTGGCAGTCAAACTGGTGTTCGATCAATGTAAGTGTAGGATCTTCTTCTTCTTCTTCTTACTGGGCATTTGTGTTCATGGAGTTTTCGTTCTTTGTGTTTTGCAGATGAGACACATACCCTTATAACTCTGGATTACCGGGTATTAACAATAAATCTCGAGAATGGCCGAGGGGACGGGCTACGCCTAATCCACCTTCTGAGGGTGTGGCATTTGACAGACTTGAGAGAATACAGTGTATTCAGTCATACAAATGTCTGGCGACCAAATGTTTGTTCGACCAAATGTCCGGACACGAAATTGGAGTTGGGTGAATGAAGCTGGAGATGAAAGTTATGCTCTAGAGCGACGAATGAGTTTAGGGATATACAGGCTCGTAGTACAAATCAAATAACTGTTATTCATGGTAATTCACTGAAATTTCTCGAATTTTCCTGTTCACAAGTCTCACACGTTTCCTTCAAATTTCGCTGAAATCCATCTATCGATTCACACTCCAGAAACACCCCAATCGCTTTCGAGGGCAAAAAGACGAGGTATCTGCCCTGACACCAATAGTGATTTCTGTTATCTGATCCACACTCACATGGGTTGACAACCAAATCTGAGGCCCTTTTAGGTCACCCGATTTTACCGATTAAACTTGTGACCAGATCACCTTCCTGGCACGACAACTGGGCTTGCCACCGGCATGATGTTAGCATTTCTTGGTCATCATGGCAACGTACCGATAACCTATCATTCGGAATGTGAAAAGTGCATTTAGATCATGCCAGTTGGGTTGTCTTTAGCTGATGACTCATCCGAGATTGTTTTCGTCTTTAAATCTATTCTGTTCATGATGTCCACTTGGATTGTGATTTGACAGGAATCCTTGCGGCCAACACTTCTAAGGGCGGAAAACGGAGAATGTGAACCGAAATCATCGAGTAATCTTATTTCATGAATAAACGAATGCAACAGGTTGTATTCATCAAAATTGGCTACAGCCGGATAGTGAAGGTGCCAACCTGAGTGGTGGCATAAACCCCGCGGAACACATCCATGAAGTTCTGTCACCACTTCGAAAAGCGTATGCCAAAATATAGGAACACTGTACTGGAGGTCTTTTGTATTTAGGTTGACAACTCACCGCCACGCATTGTGCTGCAATACGTGCGAAGCCCATTACTGTCGTCACCGTTGAACGAACTGAAGACTTTTATTGGATTACAATGCACGTGTCGAATATGCGGTGGAAACTATTCGATTTCGTATAGAGCGCAAACTGCAACTCACCTGTTTCCGAGACTGATGACCAGTGACAGGTTTTGCTTACTAAAGCTTCATATTAGCTGGAATTCCGGAACATACATGCACACTGAACACGATAGATAAATTTGGCGTCACATCTGGGGCGTTTGTGGACACAAGAACAAAGTATGTTTACGCAATGTAGCCATATCCGAGAGCCAGTCATAACCTGTAACATAAACATAGGAACGCTGATAACCCCAGCTAAAAACGGTTCAAAAAACATCCGTGGATCTTCATTAGGCATTCCAGTGATTGGATGGATTAATTCAGCAAATCTGGATGCAAACGAAACGGAATTGTAGAATTTGTCTCGCGCAGATCGCAGTGATCGTGTCCCGGAACTTGCTACTCCTCAATCGAAAATCAGAACCACGTTGGGCCGGTGCGCATACGAATTATTTAGCTCAAACGTACAAGGGAACGGGATGGGACCGGGGGGCGGGGGGAGAAAGAACACGTGATTGGGATTTACATGCACGCGTCGCCTAGCAGTCCCCGCGAAATCTAATCAGACCGTATTTTTATATTAATCCAGGGTCGATGACCGATGACTCAGACAAGTGGCTCAGTTCTGGTCGGTAAGTGCAGGCATAGGAAACGAAACTGAGCGAATTAAATGAAACTCACAAAATTGAATCAATTTTTGATCCTTCATCAATCGGGTGTACTTTGATTGGATGTGAACTTGTCACAGTAATAATTTAGCTACATTTCAGTTATCCAAAAGGGAACTCGTTTGCGCGATGGAATGTGGCATCGGAGAAACGTTTTTAAAGGAAGAGTCACGTGCAGTTCCCACACTGTAGTATCTTCTTGTCATTCTCAATCGTCGGCATCTTCCGTGATGTAAGAACCTTGCATTTCATCTGTTGGGTTACCCGTCGGTCAAGTTGCCCGATAGATTTGTTATATTTTGACGTGCACCTCTGAAAAACAAAATATGACATCCGTGTGCCTCTGAAGCTGTTCTGATCACTGGATTTTCCGTGTTCTTGCTACTCGTTTTTCAATCCACTAGTCAAAGCATAATAATGATTTTACTCGTAAAGTAAAAAAGCATACAACTCAGTGGGGTACCAGAAGCTCATTATGCAAGAATGTGTACGGTTCTTTTACCACACGAATAGAGCTACGAGACCTTTCATAGGCATCGAAACCGAAGTGTTTCTTACGACAGGCACGATTTTCCATTCATTCAGTCATCCATAGACTTGTGATTTTAACTTTCTTCTCTCCCTTATATCGTATGATATAATTCACACTTTCGCGTCTGCTTCGTAAACTCTGACTACGAGATAATGCAGTTCTTTGGATCGGTCTTATGCTATTCGGAAGCCGTACTTGTGTTCGATCACACGAGAAGAAATCCGTGAGCTAATGCTGAGTAAATGCACTGACAGCTACCAACAATCACTCTGTTTTCCCGATAATAAGACCAATCCCAGTATTAAATCCTCGCTAGATTTTTCGAGATTCGTTTAGTAAAGGCGCTACTATGAAAACAAGCCCCAGATGAAAGCTCCAGTTACCCAGCGATTTGATAAGCCGGAAGCACGCTGACGAGCACTGAGGTTACAAAGGTCAGAACAAATCGGCTGTCGGGCATTTGTAGTGTAGGTCTTCGAAATCTGATCAAACGACAAAGCATCATCACAGAGCACGAGCTTTTTTCGCTTAGCAATTTGTCCGTCCATCGACTGCGGTAGTGTTCAACTGACTGGCTTTGATCGCTTCTTCTACCAAGAGTGTCGGGACTGCCTGTTCGCTCAGAGTAAACAATTTTATGGTCTCAGTTGTTGGAAGAGGAACCTGACGCAAAATGATCTGGCGAGTTCAACCAGACGAAGTACATTTTGTCACCGTCTGTTAAATCCATCTTGCAATAACTGAGACCTGTAAATTGTTAACACAGAAAGAACGGCACTTGGTTGTCGATTGGCCAATCAGACTACAGACGACATTGGTACGCACTTGATAAAGAACCCGATGTAGATCACAAACCAATAGGTCTCTCAGGTGAAATAAAAAAAGAAGGATTCTAAAGCCGACAGTGTCTCCTCGCTAGCAGAGAGACGGAGAAATCGAAAGAGAGAGAGAGAGAGAGAGAGAGAGAGAGAGAGAGTTACTTCCGTTGATTACAAAAAAGATAGATACCTTGGACTTTTGGATGCAAAAATGCAATTGGATTTTGCATTGTATATGAGAGTTAGGCTCCTGGTGCCAACGATGCATTCCATGAAGAAAGGAATTATTGAAGACTCCCAGGGCGGGAATCTTACGGCTTTCTGTAAGCAGAAAACGCTTGCCCTCTGAGTGGTTCGAAAATGGAAAACAGAGTACAATAACCTCAGTTAACATGCGGAAGAAAGAAATTCTGAGAAGTGTGAATATTGATCATGTTGTCAGCCATCATTTTCTGAACTGGGAGACATCATCTGCAAAAGGATTGCTGATTAGAGTGCAAAGAGCACTGTTCCGTCAAGTCTCTGGGCTAGGGGCTCAGACAAGCTTGGCTGAAACCAGCTAAAATATGGTGCCTTGGACTCATGTTGTCGTTATTTCCATCAAGGTTTATTCTCCCTGTTTACCACTGGTTGAAATTGGTTAGAATGTCTACGATTCGGCATTTGTACGTCTTGCGTCCTCGGTGGCTTTCGTTAGTTCGCATTTGAAACCAGCTGGTGCACACACGTAGCTTTTTGTTTTTCCGGTCTACTCTTGTTTCTATCCCAACGAGAAACTGAAAAGGGGGCGCGAAAGGCTTGCTTTTACTCAACAAGATAATTCAAAATAGTAAACCATGAGCAACTGTTAAAAAATTTCGTTTTCACATTTGCACCACACCAAGATCGGTCTTCCGATTGTCTAAGCGTTTTGGCTCTACTTTTATCCCTCTGCTTTGTTCTTATGCGCACTTTTCTCGCTGTTTTGTCCCCACTGCGCCAGCTGACATTTTGATCTACACCTCTTAACCGGTGACACCTTGCTGCCTCCTCGGGATCTTGTTGAGTATCACCTGTTTGACAGAAGAATTTATTTTTCATTCTCGAGAGGCTTCCGAAATAGACACTACTTCTTTGATCTGTGGTTCACGCTCGGTCGAAGTAATTGGCTGGATAATCGCCTGTTTTTCTTGCCGCCGCAGTGTTCACCACACAGTCTTCAGACAGAATTCCACAGTTTTGGAAATATACACCGCGAATCAACGACCCAGGAGTTTGGAACATCGGCCTCGGCCGACTGGTACAAGTCTGAAACGAAAATATACACGTGGTATAACCGCAAACAAGTCCACCAGATCACGAAACGACCGTGAGCTCACGTGTGTGCGTGGGTAGAGTCAGCTAATCGCGAATCGATGCTCGTACGAAGCCAATATTCGTGGACGACGCGACAGAGATGATACGAAACTCAAAATGAGGAGTTTTTCTGAATTGGGGCAATCCTGCATGGCATAAAAATCAAAACCGAGGAGGTGTGAGGTTACAACCCAACAACAGACAGCGAAAATCCACTACCAGTGAGGCCGTTACACAGACATGATCCATCGGAACCACATATGACTCTCCGCTCCAAGTCTCGGAGTCATGGGTGCCGGCTGCTCTTACAGAGCAGTGAGTCCTTGAGGATATTATTGGCCATGTCCCTTCCACTGTACTCATAAGCAAACACGAATAAAGAACTCGTAATGGATATGATACTCGTCTATTTGAATGTCTCTGTTTTGATCTTGCTTATCAATGTGAAACCACACTATCTTAAAAGATACGCGCATTATTAGTGAACTTTGGGACCTTTTGTGACGGACTATAGATTTTCCGAAGTGGCATTCACCCCAGTAACTCTAATTTCGGAAACTTGACCTTTCAACTTTACTAACAGAGTTTCATAAATAGACTCGTGAATAACACATCCGAAGATAGTGTTTTTTGTCTGCACTATTTTCATATACGAGGGTGTGATATCAACGATATACCATCCACGTATCTAATCACGTATTGATCAAATCTTAGATAAGAAACTAATTTCACCACAGCTTCTGCAAGTTTTCTGGATGTATGTGATCCCAGTGGTAGACGAAGGTAACAACAACAACAACAACAACAACAACAACAACAACAACAACAACAACAACAACAACAACAACAACAACAACAACAACAACAACAACAACAACAACAACAACAACAACAACAACAACAACAACAAGTTCTAAGCATGTGTACTGGTATTGATACATCAATTCACGGATCATTTTTGTTTCCAGCGGTTTTCCAGTTGGAGCATTTTGAGGACTCCTTTTCAAGCTGTATCGTGCACGTTTTTCTGAGATTACTCAGTTTAAATCACTTAGAGTGACCAAATTTGACATGCTAGTATGTACATAGATTTTAGGCATGAAACAGATCATTTGAACTGTTCCGGAAATTATTCCTCAGAGGGCACGAAATGCTACTGAACCCATCTCTAGGCGAAAGACAATGGCCTGCATTGGTAATGACTGAAACAGAAAATCCAGGCACGCTTTCAGTTATATTCCGAATGGTCAGAGATTTTATGCTGTCTCAAGTGTCAAGGACGGCGGGTGTCAACGGGTACAAAACTGTCGAAGACTCTTCCATCCGCATAGACTTGCTTAGCTAACCGATCGCGGAAACTTTTCATCGAGTTCAAGTCTGGACTGTGAGTGGGCCGGTCCTTGGTCTTGATGTTCTGGTGCAGTAGTCACTTTCTGATGATGTTGGCTGTATGTATGGAGACGTTCTCACGTTGACGTTGTGGCACTTAGCCAATTTTCCGGAATAATAAGGAGTAAAACTCATTCATTGTTGCAATGTGTGAATCAGCGGTTTAATCCCCTTCCTAGACTATTGGCTGATATTATCCATCTTGGGAAACCAAAACCCAGACCATCAGAGAGCCACCACCGAAGGCTCAACGACCAAGGTTCAAATTACATTTCCTGAAGTTATACAGGTAGTTCATGATTTCATCAGGACCGTCGAAATCAAACTTTTCTTGCCGGAAATTTCACATAATTATATTCAACACTTCAAGTGACGTGATTTATGACGCTTTCATCTTGATCTTCAAACTGACAATCTGTCACCCAGGATATTAATTTCATCTTTGTGTGTCGCAGTAGTGGTACGGAGTATAGAGGTTGCTTAGACGCAGGTCGCTTCCGTTCAGTTGCAAGGACATCTGCAGCTTCGATGCAACTGTCGGTTTGTTCGAGGTACCACTCAACAGTCTTCTCGTGGTCTGCTTGGAGATTCTTCTTTGAACCCCACGTTTTTTAAACGACATAGCGATTGAGATCCATCAGAAAGTCACGAATAAAAATTGCCAGTCTTGGAATTTTCCTGGAAATCTGCAGCGTGCTTATCCCTTATCCTCTTTTTTTCAAACTCAGAGTTCTTTGGACTTCGCACCATCCTTCTGTTTTCGCAAATAAGAGATCACTGCTTCCAATCAGAGCGTATAGCTTTAGCCAACTTTGTTCATGAATCACACACAAAGTGAACAATATTTAGGAACACATTCCTGGATATCAAAAGTGAGTTGTCAACAACAGCGGTCGTTGCTTTTGCAAGCCAGTTCGATGATTTTTCCATTGGTCTAGGAGTGTGTTCAACAGCATTTCCCACTCTCTGAGAGATATTGCCCGGGGCAAATCGAACTATTTACATCATGTTTAAAATCTGTATGCGTATACGGTATAGTAGTGGGTTGACAGACTAGCACGTCAAATTTGATCACACTAAGCGGTTCGGACCACGGGATTGCGGGAAAAAACGGTGGAAAACCTAATAGTTTTATAGCATTTCGAGCACTATATTAGGAAGACGCAGGTCGATCAAGTCGAAAAGTGCCGTGATAAGAATGAGAAACATTGTTTCATATGTTTCCCTTTTTGATTTACTTCAGCTGTTCAAGGAACTGTTGTGTTTTGCTAACAGGACGAGATGATGCAATAACGGCCATTTTCAGTCACTCTCGTAACTCTTTTCCGAAGCTGGACGTACGAGTTACTGTTAGACAGACAACAGGCCCGAATGAATTACATTCCTAATACACTCTCGGTAATCCATAGAGCTGTATCGTTTTTGAAACGTTTGTTCACATCCTCCAGTGTTTCCCGTCAGTCATACGTTAGTTGCTTTAAGGTAATATTGATTTTGTTTATAAATTTAGCAACTGGGTGCGCGTGTGAAGTTTCCATAAGAGGGCAGTGTAGTTACATTTTTGTTTCACCTTCTGAATTTATTCGGCTTCATCTACAATCATTGTCACTCCCTATTTCTTAAGCCGGTAGGACGATAAAGTTGTGCTGTTCTTCGTTGGAGCTTTTATTATTCTGTGCTCCAAGCAAAACTGAGGGGATACGAAGCAACGACTTTGTGTCGAATAAAGTTGGAAGTAAGGCTGGTTCAAATTAGTATTTACTCACCCCAGGGAATTAAAGTAAATTGAATGTGATCCTGAATTCGACTAGATCCTTCTTTGTTGTTCGCTGATTTCTGGAATTAAGTTCAGTTTCTCTTGTGAGATGTTCCGCTTTCCTACCGATAGTGGTCATAATGATTGCTGTTCGGTTCACGTCTCGTTCCTATTTTGTTCCGCACCATTTCAAACAGCCCAAGGTCAAATAACCAAAACTCTCACCTGCACTCTGAGGATGTCTACTTGACTGATGATGAAAAGTTCATAATTAAAACAGGAATCTTCGCGATCAGTAAATTATGTCAACCACCAACGTGAGCAAAGTGTTTCAGCGGCTTTCTATTTCCGTGTATCCACCACCAGCCGTGTAAGATAAAAACCAGACTGCAAACTTAAGGAAAATTGGAATGAAATTTAGCCGGAAGGACAGCACAAATGTTCGCACTATAACAGCCGTTGACCAGTACTCTGAGCTATATCCGGCAAGGTTTTCAAGCAAGACTGTTCTGATGGTCCCGGTCACTCAGGCTCGAGAAACTGCTGAAGACGACTCTGGACGTGAACATTTTCATCGACGCTCGATGCGTAATTAACTGGCATCCAAGCAACATTTTACGACCAGTCCACATCTCCTTTGGCAAGGCACGACATGGAAGTCGACGGAGCAGTCGTATCTACAATTAGGTTACTGGAATGACGAGAGGATACCGATTGAGGAAGTGGCACCCAAAAATGTGCATACGTGAAATGTACACGTAACTCAGTATTGCTTCCGCAGTCGGCAGATACTCCGCGAAAATGGGGAGCGGGAGACAAATGGATGCTCAGTGTTCTGATCCACTCCACTAGATGGACCGAGAAGGCTCATAATATATTATTTGTATAAGATGAAGAGCCTCTGCCACCAATTCTTACACAGCAAAATAAATGGTTCAAACTAGCATTGGGCAACGTCTCTTGTGATTGGTGATACGACAGTCATCGTTTGACAGGAACCCTTTATCGTCTCATCAATTCATTGTCCCGTCGTTCATTGGTCCGTTGGCACAATACCTGACCCGAATTCGTGACAGGCTCTGGCATACTGTCTGCTGGCGAGATTAGGCCGTCCATCGACGATGTGTCATGTCCATACGCTCGCACTGACCGTTTACCATTCTGACAGACCATACCTCGCAGATCTACAGAAAAAAAGAGATCTGCATATGGCAGCTTTGCGCACTTTAGAAAACGAATTTCCGGACTACTAAAACCAAAAAGGAATAAAGAAAGAGTAACTGAACCTGTTGAAATACTGTCTTGCCAAAACGGACTTTTAATCTTTCTAGTTGCTTTTCGCCACTAAATTGTATGCCTGTTGTCGATGCGTATTTGCTAACTTCGGCTTTCCTTTCATTGCATACACATTACGTATGGGAGGATCGTCATAGTTAACATGTGTGGATTCCATAACAGCTTAACACGAATTATTAGGACCAGACAAGGTAGACATTCCCCAAACATCAAAATCGAAGGCTTTTGTTTGATAAACCAATAAGTTGAGATTTTTCCCTCTACGAATTGAGAAATCGGGCTATTTAGTAAATTTCGGTAAGTGACCCATTGATTGGTTTACCAAAATACTTTATTGGAACTTTCATCTATTTGTTGGAAGTAGATTTTAAATTGCTAATGTATAGTCGGTTGACTCACTCACCTCCATCTAGGCTATCGAATTTCGCACTAACATAGTAACCTGGTAGCGCTCAGTTCGAGTTGTTCACGTTGTTCCTGTATCGCAGTTATCAGCATACCGTAATGCCTACACTATTATCCCCTTAACCGGTATGTACTGGAAGAGATAACCGGGAACCTACGCGTGCGCTTTTAGAACTACGCATACTGGAATTCCTAGCATATACTACTCTAAGGTTCACTCATATGAAATTCGTTCAGGTATCAGACAAATGTGACGCCGTTGCTAGGTGACGTGCTTCCCCATTCCTGGTTGAATTCCTACCCGATAGATGAGTACGAAAGCACTGCACACTGTCGTGTTCAAAATGGTGTGAGAAATACCACCACAGACACAGCGAAGACAGAATTTGTCCGACATAAGTTTGAAGACAGAATTCGATAACGTGAAGGTGCACGTCGTATCCTGGAGCATTTCGCTACCTCCTCACTCTCTGTGGCCGTCGACAAGTCCTAGTGGGAAAGCTTTTCTGCGAGGAAATATAATGGTTTTAACACGGCGTTGTCCGTGGAAAAATCACATATAGCCGAAGTTTCGGTTACCGTGAATAACCCTTCTCAAGGAAGTTTTTTAATTTGATTGTAAAACCGCTTTGAGAAAGGTTACCCACAGTAACCAAGGTGTCGGTTAATCATAAGCTTTCCCCACCGAAAACGCGATGTTAATGACTTTATATTTTCTCGTTTAACACACCACTTGGCTCCTCGTTTTTTCACTACACTCCGAACCTCCTTTGGTCCTGACGTACAGGAAACTCTCCAGCCTTCAAGCCATCTCAGTTTATTGGCACAAAAATGATCTTGTGTATAGGGCGCGTAGTGATCATAAACAAATCCTCGTATGAAAACTTATCTATCCATTGATATTCCTAAATGGCTCTTCATACTGGTTCGTCAGGTTCCGGTAGTTTCAGGCAACTCTCGGCCAGTGATCGGTTCAGTGATTCACCTGGAGACCTCCACTTTTGTTCCCAGTTCTGAACGACCGATGGCGTGCTGTCTGCTTCACTGACTCCAACCATGTGTTTAATTCTGGACGGGCGACGCAGTGCTGTGTGTAAACTGAACTAGGGCCGTCCATGGACGACCTACCTGTCAATATCCTCATACTTCTCTAGTGTATACTGAAGTCAAGGTGGTTGCTTGTTAAATGGAAAGTTGAGCGTTCTAATAGGACTCAAGGCAAATGCACACGCGCACGGCATGAGTTTAACGTGTTAGAAATTAGAAACACACTACCAAAGCTATGCCCGCAGTTCAGATGCTGACTGCTAATCGTTAAGGCCTCAGTGTATCTCAACAGCCTTTGACTGTTTGTGATGTAAATGGCGGTGAGCTCCGTGCTCACCGACTGTTGCACTGCTTTGTCTCCCACACGTGTTGCGTAATGGACGACTTAGGTATCCTGTATTCGCTCGATGACGTTACCGATTTTGTCTGTCCGCTTATCACTGTAGCCAAACCGGAATATGTTCAACCGTTCTTTTACACAGTTATCTCTCCATTCTGTCAATGTGGATAACTGCGTACCCACACTTGAATGGGCAAGTGCAATTTGACTTGACCTGCTAAGGTAGTGGTTCCGTAGCTGATGGTGTTTTCATCCAAGAGGTCACAGCGTGATTGACGACCTTTACGGCCTAATAAGTGCGATCAGTAGCACAGATAAGATGACCATTGTGTAGGCTGTTTATATCATCACCTCTGTAAAGCAACTGTAGGATGGTGGTAAGTTTTTGAGCTGTGATGACCTTGGAACTTGAATAATCTGAGCTCAGCGTTCAACTCCATTTACGTCACGAAAGCGGAGGCACTAAAAACTTGCCATCACCACCCACGACTGTGAAAACAGTGAGAACGGCTAACTATATCAGCCGTACTTCGGTAATGTGTTTCTAATCGCTCACACTTTTCGTATGATTCATGTTGTTGACTCACGCTGGTCTTATGAGAAAGTTTAACTCGCCTTGACTTCAATATGCACTAGAGAAATTCTCCACAATACATTACACATATGCCCATGGTCCTGACCCGTGCCACAGAGTAACACCTTTTATCAACCAAAAGGGCACTTCCAACCAGCCTACAGTTACCCACGCAATGCAAAGTGCTCCATATTAGACGGGTACAATAAAGACGAATGCGGCTATCGGATTATCGGGTGATCATTTCAACTCAGACACAAGGTCAGTTTGCACTCGAGGTTTTCTTTCGAGCAGATAGTGAACGGATTTGAGAATTAGGTCAACAGTACGCAAACCGGTCTTGAGAAAGGTTACCCGGTTTAACCGAAACTTCTACTGACTACCATCTTTTCCGATAACGCTTTGTTACCGAACAATAAACACTTGCCTGTAGCACGTAAGGACCCAGTGATCTTCCGCGGGAGTTCCACGTGTTCCTTCTGCAAAACCGCAACAAGAAAATCTTCATGAGCCGAGGCTCACTAGGTGTAGCAACAGGTACCAACACTTACGTCGGTAGAACAACAAAACAACTGCCCACAGCCTGGCCATTACAAAACCAACCGCGGAGATGTGTCCTTGGAGAGGGAGTGAACTTGAAGTGTCCAGAGTCAATAGTGTCAACACACTTCTGTCATCGTCCAGGTTAATATGCTACCAACAAAGGTTCAACTTTTGCACTCTACTCAGATGTCTGAACCAAGTGAACGTAGTCTGCGTCCGTCCAATCTCTGTGCCCGAAATTTTACTCTCACTGCCACTGACGACCCGGTGTTGTTCCTTTCCTTGTGACGTCACTCACCTCTCGCCTCTGGTTCCCCGTGATCTACGCAGTTCGTTTTACTCCGTTAGGTTGTCGGACGTCAAACAAACGGATGTGATTAGTCATAGAATATGCCCATTGATTCATGAGAAATCTTGTAACACAAAGAAATTTCTTTTCGATGTATCACTTCAGGCATTTACATATGTAGTACTGGGTAAAGGAGAGTATATGTACAGCTCTAGATAGCAGAGAGTGAGTAAGTGTGCAACAAATCCGGTAACTTGACAAGATGCTTCAACTTGATGAACCTTGTCCGTGGTGTGAGCGACAATAAGTGTGAAATGTGTAACCACGTGACGTGAAAAGACAGGTGTGAAAAAGAGGTGGGGGGCTGGGGAGATTTTGTACATGGGAACCATGAGAGATTCACTTGTAACGGCCACGGCAAACAACAACTGTTGCACGAAGTTAAGTTGCTTGCACAATTCCGGCTTAGCTAGTCAAATTACTATGGATTCTGACGGCACCAGCAACCGCCTGAGTAATCCTTTCGCCTGAACTCTGGGAGTTGTCAGGAGTGGTCTGAAGGCTCTCACTGTGTCGATTTGATGTCTGCTCTCCACGAGATGTTGTTGGATTGAGCTACTGACAGTCCGAACTATTCCTTTGAGTAAATAAGCCGGGACGTGTTCTTATATCCTCTTCGACAGGAGTTCAGTCGTATGTCCAATATACTGTGCACTACAAGAGTACGTAAACTGATATAGAACAAAAGATTGAGACTGATGAGGTAACCTGTTCTTGGATTGTTGGACAATGAAAAGCTTGGTATTTGTTAAGATTTGGACCGTTCGTCTCGGAAACTGCAGTGGGCGCTTTTGGCTGTGGATAGATACCTCGTAGCACCCATGCATAATTGTTCACAGGACCTTTAGGATAATAAACCTGTGCATACGAAAGATCAGAATAAGCATCACTTGGCTTCGCTTGTCTTAAAGGAACTGAGCAAGTCTGTGCCCATCAAAGATTTGTTTCGAAAATGCCACCATACGCAGCTGGACCACAACAATAACGATAGTCGGAAATTAGGCAACACTACCGGACATGAAATATTCTCAGTCACCAAGCATCTTAGTGATTTCTTTTATCTGGTGAAATTTCGCATTTGGACGTTAGAAATGAAGAGAGCGGAGATAATTAGACTGTAATCATATTTACCTGCAAATCGGGCCACAGGATCCCCGCACAGAACGGGTTCATCGACTAAGGCACGCCTACAACAGATATCACTTTCACAATCATTCGGCTGGTTCCGGCATGGCAGACGAAAATATATGCTCATTAGCTATGAAAATGAGGTAGATGCCACGAAGTGAACTCACAACAGTTCGTCAATTACAGCCAGATCTCCGGCTGAACGAGTTCCAGAACAATCTCAAGTCAGAAGGTGAAGTTGGACCTGAGAGTGGATCTATTCACATGACCGTGAAGTCCTACCACGTGGTCACGTGAGCGTGTGCGTATTCGAAAGTGTGTGTTGATTATTTACATAAGAACATCAGTACAGCAAAGGGGTACCCTACCTAGGGACGTAATAAACACGAAAGTCGTGAAATGTACAGGTACACAGCTCCTCTACCGGAGTGTTTGTTATGCGAAATAAACGCTCGATAGAAAAGTAGAAATGGAAAACCAAGAATGACGTAGGAAAATGTCAGTCAACAAAGTCATCAGATTTGGCATGAAGGGCATGTGTCAGAGGTTTGTGGTCGGCGTGCACACAGAATTGTCATCCTTCCAAAAGATAGAGGAAATGGTGAGTTATCAAGTAAACAGCTTAGAGTTTGCGAGAAAATATGATACATAGCGTCTGCGCTGCTTGGAAATTTTAAGAAAAGAACTCTCAGCGTAGCAGTTTACTGTGCACACTGTGATGGAGCACTGCACCAACCGCAGTACTGGATGCATCCGTGGCGAAGATCAACACGGCGTTCGGATCTGAGTGGGGGTGATGTAGCACAGTGATGTCTGCGGGAGTTTGGCTTGTGTGAATGCCACCTCGGCCTCGGGAGTGAAATCGATCGCCTTGGCACTACACTTGAGGAGATCAGTTAAAGGTGAAATGAAAGACACACAGCGGGAGTCAAAAAGGCTATATCAATTCAAAATTCCCGGGTAGCGTCCTAATTGTGTGGCCGTCTTAGATGAGGGGAATAACTGAAGACCACGCATTTTATCTGGGCGGGATGTCAGTCCGTGTTGGTCGATATGTGGCCCGAGAAAATTGAGGAGCGTGAAGCCGAACACGCGTTTATCGGGATTCAGTTGAACTCCGTATTGTTGGAAAAGCTGGAAGGGTCGAAGCAGAAGACATATTCCGTTGGTGAGGTGCTCGCAGTTGAAATGTCATCAGTCCAGCCAAACGCAAAGGATAGACTTTGGAGCACTTCATCGACAAAACGTTGGAACATCTGCGCAGCGTTTCGTAACCCAAAAGGCATAAGTACAAACTAGAACAGGTGTGGTGATGGCCGTCTTGGGTATATTTTCTTCCAACATGGGGATCTGGCGATACGCCTTTACGGGGTCGATCCTGGGAGAGATCAGTTTTACCAGAGAGATTCTGTGGGAAGTCATATATGTGTGGGATCAGGTACCCGTCGGGAGTGGTGACGTTTTTGAGAGTGCGGTAGTCTCCACTGGCTCTGCAACCACCGGATGACTTTGGAACTACGTGCAAAGGCGAGGCTCATGAGCTCGAAGATGGTCTGATGGTGCCAAGATTTATCATGTGTTCGAAATCAAAGCGTGCCATATGGAGTTTGTCGGGGTTGAGTCGGCAGTGTTGAAAATGAACCGGTTGACCTTCGGTGGTGATTTGGTGATGCACGGCATGAGGTGCTGGTTCGGCGAAGTGAGATAGTTTAGTGAGGAGTGGAAATTCTTTTGAAATTTCGGCTAATGATGATTGCGGGATCGCCAGCCGAATACCCAGGGAGTTGGTGCGTTCATCAACGCCGATAGCGTAAAGCTTGGTTGTGATGTCTACCAGCTTTCGATTTTTCAGGCCCACTGTTAGGCCAAAGTGTGAGAGAAAATCGGCACCGATGGTGGGAGTTTGATCGTCCGCTTGGATGAAAATCCACTGGAAATATCACCAAAGATTAAAAACGAGTGATTAACCATAAGCCGAATGTTGAAATAATTGTTTCATTTACCGCCTGCCGTATGATCTGAGATGGTTTGAGGTGACGTTTGGGAAGTTGGATGACACTGATCTCAGCGCCGGCGTCGATGAGGGACCGAAGCTCACTGGATCTGTCATTGATGTGAAATAGGCGGCTTGGACGCGAACAACCAGCCGTGGTCTTCGCCGTCACTGGTTGTTTGGAAGACTCGCGGAAAGAACGCGACGAATCGTAAAGGCCCAGCTGAGAGCCAAAGGTGCTACGTTACAAGCTCCACGTTTGTAACCGGAGATTGCAGGACAGTGACTTAGGTTGACCAGAGTCTTCCTGCGACTTGTGTCGAAGAGTAACCAACACGTTGTACATTGTGCCCACCTGGTCGTACAACAAGCCATCTCGACGCACGCCAGTTGATCCCGGCTGGAAGCGAGTATAACGAAGCACGGCTTGCAACGAAAAGTGCGTTCAAAGTAAGTCTTCTTAGGGATCGCGAAACACCGTGGTTGCAACATGTGTCAGAGATAGAACATGCTTCCGACATGGAAATTCCCGCAGGCTGTTCTATCTCTTCTGAGTCACCAACAGTTATCCACTAGGTGTGAGCGAAACTACTTGTGAAGCTGACGGTTTGCCAATTCACTATCAACAGCGGCGTCTCGAAGGCAGGGCGGAGCACTTCTAGCCAGCCTAGCTGACCTTCTGTCTCAGCTTCTCCCACAGCTCTTCTGACACATTCCATAGTCCGTTTCGACGGATCCACCTACCGAGGTGGAGATCCGCAGGGAAACCTGGGCCTTAAGACGTCGCAACGCACCGAGTTCCAATAGTCTTCCCCCCAGCCCTTTTTAGAGATGATGGAGTATAGAATTTTACAGAACTTCCTGTTTTGTTCTCGAAAATTAGAGTTCCGAGCAGTTTCTCTCTTTGTGAGGGAATCGATTATTGTCCGCGTCTTTAAGTAGGCCTCGTAGAGTGACTGCGGTAACCATGAAGGTACAAGCCTCATCTCGATAGCGTCGAAGCTGTTTGCTTCTGTCGTACTTCTCAGGTTGAACCAAACGCGTGAAGAACAAACTCTCGAGAAGCAGGTTGGGTTTCTTGCCGGTCTTGGGTGTATCGATCGAATCTTTACCCTTCGACAGCTACTAAAGCGCCGTCACACCGCACAAAGAACAACAATCATCGTGGTCCTAGACATTATTCAGAAGTACCACTCGATTGGCCGTTTGAGATCTCCTCCTGATTAGTCAGAAGACCGGCGCACCAATCACCTTTACACATTTTGTTTAGGTGGCCACACCGTACACCCGTCGTCTGCGCATCGTTCCATAGTGTGCCCCCCACATTTACAAAAGTGGAAACGACCCTATCGTAACCAGAGCTAGGGGCTCGGTAATTATCACGTGACCGAATCAGATGATCGAGAGGCGATCATTAACAAAACCAGTAAACAGAGGCAGTCCTCTCGATCGGCTTTACGCGTTCCAAGTGAACGAAGTGGACAAAGTAGGTGAAATCACACCACGATCAAAAACTGACTACGAGGGTGACAACGGGAAACGAGAACTGCAGTGCGGTTACCATGGCGCAAACGTATCCCAATTTCAGTCAATCTTCAACGTTGCCGCGTGGTGTTAGAAAAGTATCAGGAATGATAGACTGCAGTTCGGCTCGGCCTCTGATTGGCAGCTGGGCAACACTTCGGATAGGAAAATGTATAGACTCGCAAGTGCACGAATTATGAACGTTTTTCTGTATTTTGTGTTACCAACATCCATAAAAGCCTTAGCTACTGGCCTCGTGATAGCGGCATTATGTGGTCGATTCAGATCTGTATGGGAACTAGGGCTTGGCGAACTGATTCAGGCGTTTACCGAATGGATTTCTGTACATTGGATGCACGATTGCGTGATTGTGGATGGTGGGTTTGTCTGCTGCCTATCGATGGTCACACGTGAGATCCGTCTATAGAGCCGATAAACTGGCATAAATAATCATTTTGAGTCAGAGCCAAACTCATTTTGCTTTCGTAACCGCAGTAGTCCGTGTCTGACAGCCCTAGCCCGAACAATGGTTCGTCCATAAAGTTGAACACAAGTGAAAGACTTGTTTAGCCTGCAGATTTCTTTCAACGGAATGGTTTTAAATATTTGTGTTCGTTGTAGCTCAGGTTGCTGGTTTCCATGATGTTCTGATCGGTGAGCTAGGCGTTCAGATAGCAAACGTTTCATCACTAGTCGAAATTACATCGTCAGTGTATGTCACCTCGACTGGTGATGAAACGTTTGCGATCTAAACGCCACGCTAAGCGATCAGTACATTATGGCAATTATGCATTCTGTTAATTTTGCTTCAGATGAAATGTGAGGCTGTGAATTCGAAACTGTGAGGCTCGTAGGCACGATACGTACCTGAAATGCGAACGCCAGTTGTTGACGCATATAATGAGGGCGAGGACTGGCAAAACGTTGTGGAGTCATATATAAAGCGGTCCATTTTTGGATAAGACCTTTGAATGATCAATTTATTCCGAAGAAAAAAGGGGACGAAGCAGAATGCTTTTGAATTTAAAGCAGATGAAATTTAGGAGCGGATATCTGAAGGTGCGACGATCACTATGGATGAAATAAGAATCCTGGTGTATGCAAGACATGATAAAGCTGTAGGTGTTGCAACTATCTGTCGACACATGGATGGGAGGCAGATAACCGGTAAATCAGTCCGTCCGGTACCTGCTGGTATCAATACTGATATCCGCAAAAAGGTGAGAAAATCTAAGGTAGAAAAATTTTGCTTTTTGGGATCGAAAACCGTTTCCTGGTGTGCAGCTATGAGACGAATTTCAATCCTTTTTGTCGGAGAAATCTCGGAAGATCGTACCTGGGTGAACGAGCTGTTACGGAGACGGACTTTTCACGTGGAGTGAACATTACTGGAGCTGAGTAAACGAGGTGTAGTGGATATTGAAATCAAACGTAGGCCTTACACAAGTGAAATGTTCAAGCAATGGTTGTGCAAAATCTTGGATAAACTGAGAGAAACGAGCGGAGTTATAACCATTTGTGATAAAATCCCTTGTCGCTCGAAATTGGAATCTGTTTTCGTAGAACAGATTCATCCACGAGCCGAATTTCTTCAGCTAAATCCGTTTTCTCCAAAGTTGAATCTCACAGAAAACACGTGGAGTGTTTTGAAGTCGAAAAAAGGAGTAATCATGTAACGGTGAGTGCTGAGGCAAGAAAACGACGTGAATATCGAGTCGAACGGACGAACCAACCGAGGGCCACAAACAGAAGAACAGACGGCGAATATGTCGGAGGCTTCCCGGAGCAGACACAAGGAGGCACACGGACTGGCAGAGGGGAATTAGCGGGATCTCCGGCAACCAGCAAGATAGCCCAGATGAGGGACTGCCGATCAAGCCGTCAACCGAGACAATCGAACCAACGGAATAGAAATAACGCCCAGGAGAAGCAAGCTATCAGCCACGGGCAACTGGCCAGGACGCAGCCGAAGCACTCAAGGGGCCGCAAGAGCAATGTTGGTGCCGCGCAGTCTGGAAAAAGGCCTGTATAAACGGTTGTACGTGTTTCATGGACTTGATTTCTTTGGCCGTTGGAGTACAAGTATCCTACCCAGTCTTGTCGTCCTTGTTACAATATGTGACTTAGATACTCGGCAATGTTGCAAGGACTGTCAGATCCCACAGTAGCTAAAACCGTGTGGCGAATATCCTCTCTGGATAAAATTGCAAGAGACGCCAATAATGAGTTCAATGGTTCTCTGTGTTCAAGCTTCGCCATTCACACAAAGCAATGTTACATGAATGATCTGTTGTGAATTTCTTTCAGTTATCATAAATTTTGGTTACGCTTCAAAATCCCTCTTCACGCTTGTAAAATGAGATGACAATAGGATGTTATCAGGATTGTAAGCGGAAGAATGTGAATCTGATCACGGCTAAATTTTGTTTCAAGTCCGCGAAAGTTTTATGCTTACGAGGGAAAAGGGGATCGAGAATGTCTTCGCCAATGCCGTTACAAAGAGAGAGAAAGAGACTCTGAGCATCAGTCTTTTTAATGCAAATAAGGTTACGGGCCGAAATAACTCCAAGATAAGGAGTAAAATCCAAGCGGTGGAAAATGTTCATAGTCACTGAAGAAAACAAGTTCAGGCTAATAGCTGTTTTTGGAAGTTTTCTGTAATGTAGCAGAGAACAAAATGTAAAAATGGCTAGAAACATATTCACTTGGTGTTTGTGTGCGATGTGAAATAAAGTGGTAGAGTAGTTAAGACCCGGGGTTAGTTGGCTCACATTGGAATGCCACATAGTTCAATGTTGTGTGTTTCTACGTGTGTCGGTATTATGGTAGGTCAGAAATTGGAGGGCAAACCAATCGATCCCGGGTGGCATTTCCCAATAATTTTGACCTAATTCTCAAACAGTGTGAAAAATGGTGTAGTGGAGTACGGCAACGTTGCCCTATATCCCCATTTCTGTTCAACTTTTCCATAGAGAATGTTCTGCCGAATATCTTGTCTGGTCTTCTAAACGGTGGAGTTGAACTCATCCCTGGGAACAGTTTTCGACTTGGAATATGCCGACTATATCTCTCATTGAGTAAAAATTCCCAGGCATCTCAGCACGCGCTGAATCGATTGGCAGTTGAAGTATCTAGAGATGGCATGCCCTTTGCTCCTTCAAAGTGTACTGCACTTTTGCAAGATTGGCAGGAGCCTGAACCTGCTCTCATCCCTTGTGGTGATCAGCTAGAGTTAGTCGACAACTTCAAGTACCTCAGAAGCTTGATTATATCTGCAGGAGGTGCCAAAGAGGATATCTCATCACGAAAGGTGATAGGTAGGGCAGCTTTCTCGAACCTGTGATACCCTTGGCGCTGTCACCGCATCCGGAACCCCATTAAGGGACTGGTGTACATTGGCGAGGTTCGCAATATTTTACTCTACGGCTACGAGACCAGGTTAATTCGCGAAGAGGATGCTCGGCCTCTTTCTGTGTTCGACAACCGGTGTCTCAGAAACATTGGTCGCGTCTGGTGGGAACACCGAGTGAGTAATGACGAGGTTCGCTGTCGTGTGTTAGGCCCGGATAGCTGCCCTCTTAACGGAGTGACCACTCTACACCGCCTCCAGCTGCTAGATCATGTTTTGCAAATGCTTCCTCGTCGTCTACTCTTCTATGCTCTATTTGCACGTACTGGGCAAGGCTGGAAGAAGCGACGCGGCAGTCAGGCCATGACTTGGCGTAGAGGTATGAAGAAGCTAGCATCAGAAGTGGCTTCGGTTGGAGCTTCCCGTCTCCCAGGTTGGGGTCCACGGGAAGGTGAATGCTGCTGGTAAGAGAGGTTGAGGGACAAGGCTGAGAACAGATGCCAGTGGTGTGAATGCTGTACGGCTTTTCTGCTGAACTTTCGTATACCATAAGCACGAAAATGACACTCAGATAAGCAAAATGACAAAAACCATTAATAAATGTACAGTAAAAAGGCAAAGAAGAAAGTATGCCCTTTTTACTAATTACTTTTCATACTCTGTTGTACTTCTCTCTCACCTTATCGCACTTGTCGTTGTTACATTAGCGCTATGATTGATTTCAAGCTGGTGATGCATGAACCAGCACTCCGTGCAGTAAAATTTTTTTAACCTTGGAACTGACCTAATAGACTTCCCTCTTCCTCTTGCAGAACTCACCGCACGAGCTTTCAATCTAGCCTACTGGGTTGTAATATTTTTTTCCTCATTGAACTGGTCTGTTTCCGTGCAATCCCAATCGATAGGAGTAAACAAAAAGCTTTTCTCTTGCGAGCAGTTTTTTCTTCTTGTTCCTTTAAACTCAACGGAGTGTGAAAGTATCAAATGTGACTGAAGGTGCACTCAATTTAAAAGTCTCAAAGTAGGCATTGAATCCTTGTGAAGTGACCCATTCTAGCCCCGGTGGAACCTCTCATAGGCACTGAAAATCAGTTTGTGCAAACACTGAAACTGCTCTGGCCCAATCATCACACCAGATTACAAATTGGTGATGGAACTGATGGTTTTGACCGCTTAGCCGAGATAATTGTGCACAGAGATCGCTTCGTTACGGTGGCGAGAATGGCACATTTCACCCGCTTTCTGTTCCGCGAAAGATCTAATTCACGTGTGAGTTTCGTTCTTTTTCGACTCTCTTCATTCCATGACAAAATACGACAGTAGTCAAACAGTGTGATTCACTGGCATGATTGACAATCACTGTAAACGAGTTTGTTCATCAAAAATAATTCTGTTGCAGACCAAAATAGATCTCCCACCCTAATAAACTGCAGTCGTGAGGCTCCATACCGTCAGTTCGGAAGAAGCCCACGACAGCTCTAATTTCACGTCAATCCGTCTACCTTTGCATGAGGTTTGTTGTGAGAGTCAGACACACATGTATTTGCCAGTCTGACAACCTACGCATTTGTCTGCTCTTTTGTGTCCACGTGAAACGCACAAAAAGCGAAGGTAGTATGGCATGCAGTGGGAAGGTGGAAATCAGGAAAGTCATGCTACAAGATTACCAAGTATTTTTGATTTTTCAAGATGGGCGGTGAGCAGGTGGGTCGATTGGTTCAGCAATAGAAATCAACCATTTGAACCGATGAGTTAGTATTTCCGTTATTTAAACATGATTGTCGAAGGCGTGTTAGGGAACAAACCTCTGAAACTAATACAAGTAGTATGATGACAGCAAAAAAAGTAGCACAAATGAGGCTCTGTGCACGTCTGTTGAGTCATCTGATGAGAAGGTCGGAGCAAGCTGGTATTTCTGAAAGGCATTTTCAATTTCGAAGTTTACCCACAAGTCCTTATACGACACACCTTATCACTGTTGGGTACAACCACTACTAGGACGATCTGCCTGGACGACAACATGCCTACGTGTCTTTTATGCCCACTACGGTACAAAGACGTTCCCATGCCCAACAAGAATTCCTCCATATCAATCGAATCGAATATTTCTGGGATCAATTTGGGAGGAAAATGGATCAAAAACGGAGATACAACTCTCTAGGGCAGCTAAAGACTACCCTGAAGAAGGAATGGGACCGTATGGCACTGGATACTATCAGACGCTTGATAGCCAGCGTGACTCGACGGGTAAATGATGCTGTAGTATGCAAGGACGAGTGTTAATCCGCGGGGAGAGGGGGAATTGCTCGTTCTTGATCTGAAATCACAAATCACAGAAAAAAT
The DNA here is from genome assembly GCA_948099385.1 of Fasciola hepatica. Classification (NCBI taxonomy): domain Eukaryota; kingdom Metazoa; phylum Platyhelminthes; class Trematoda; order Plagiorchiida; family Fasciolidae; genus Fasciola; species Fasciola hepatica. The sequence goes on from CANUEZ040000150.1 coordinate 88,611, forward strand.
CTACGAGCTCAAAGATAAGTAAGTGTATCATCGGGAACCCACATTTACATTGTTCGAGCACCAAGATGGTAACCAGTGCTCACTACACAGTTATATCATCCAAAGGTGGCTCGATCATAAACTGACGAAAGATCGTTGGAAACTGTCACACTGTTCTATTCACAACAAAAAGTTTTGATTTCGATGAGGGACTTCGCTAATGTACAGTGTTTTCATTAAGGGCCTTTCTGGGGAACAGCATAGTCATAAAATATATTGACAAAGGGTATAACACTGAAATGTGCACATATGACAGACTTCTAGTATCTAAAAATCGTCCAATACCAAATTAATAATCGAGTCAGATGAAAAATAGAAAACACCGAATAAAACAGTGGAGGAAAAAACAGAACTGCACGGTCATATCATGTACCTAAGAATTATGGTATGTATTTTAATCCATCCCACTGGCTCTAGTGAGAAGTCTTTTCAACCTGAAAATCACCCAATTTCCTTAGTGAAAAACAGGGAATATATAGGTTGTTGGTCCACGTACCCACTTGCCGCTCACAACGCGTAGGTCCGACTAGTGTGAGCGACATCGCTGACAGAACTCATCTCTCACGCTATCGCTTGACGCCACCGATCGGCTATCCTGCCGTTCGTGATTTCGTTCTCTCGGTACAGGGCAGGTGCTGACGCGCGGTCTGCCAGTCAGACTAAGCCGTCTATCGAGCTGTGTGTCAGATCATAACCTCACAATAAATAACAACGTTTGCTCCCTCCTGAACAATTTTTCGGTGCCTTCGGAGCTTGCTCGAACCAGGGAGTACTCTCGCCCTGGAGCAATCTTTCGGCAAGAAACCTGGTGTAAGAATCGTATCTATTTGGCCAATAGTACGTAATGAAATAACATGGACCCGGACTACGCGCACTGAGAACGACAAGACCAGACGAGAACGGGACGACTGTATTCTGTCACATTTGGTTTAGTACTAACTTGTCTATATACAAAATCAAGTATGCACTTATTGGCAGATAAGCTGCTGACCAATCGCAAAGCCCTTTCGCTGAATCTACACGATCTAACAGTTACTTTCGGCTTCATCTGGTTGGTTGGATGCCGGAAATGAAGCTGTAGCGCACTGGGTCACGTGTGAATATACTTGAATCACTATACCTGTGGCTGCAGTGATATCGACGACGAAACAGTAGGGAGTGATGGTTTCACTGGATATCGTGTGGATCGACCCAATTCATACCGCAGGTGAGGTGACGGAGTTATTAAATATATCAGCAGTTGGTTGTATAAATTAGTTAGAACGGTTTTTATATGGTCAGCAACCTTTTTAAATTGCCTCACAGTCGACTCTAAACCCAAGTTTTTGAGCAGTTTCCATTCACTTCTGCTGGTAAATGCATATATTTCCTTCAAATGTCCCTCGACGAACTACCAAGAATTTGGTCCATCCATTTCCCAAATTTTGGTCAGCTATGGCAACATTTTCTTGCGTATAGTTACTGATAATTTCAATTACTTTGACGTGAGTTTTGTTTATCCATCTTGTCTGATCAACACCGTTAAATTTCCACTTAGGATGGGAGCCTTTTTGGACTTTATTTTAGTTAACATCCCTTGACTTGTTACCACTTCGTATCTCTCTCCACCAGGTTCCTTTGATTGCGCATTGATCAAAACCTAACCTCTAATTTAGTCACATCAATCACACACATTTCACTTGACCCCGTGATTGCAGAGTCAAACAGCGGCTTATTTGCCCACCAAATGTTCGAAACTCTCGGGAAATGGTTTCTCAGAAAGATTTCTCTGTATTATCTTACTCGGATATTTTGACTAACCGGGACCATCTCACTAGCTATTTAAATTTTTGCTTCAGTTTTTACTGTTCAGTCGAAACTCTATACATGCACCCAGATCGTTTATCGTCCCCCGACATCTAAGAACCTCGTAGTAAAAAAGAATACGCTTTCAAACGTGACAATCTCCCAGACGTCAAGAGACTAACGAAGTTGAATAAAGCTGAGATATTGTACCTTAATTCAATTTACGGACGTGATCTTCGTGCAATCAGATATTTCCGCGACACATGGCCTTCCAAAAGTTCATAAACGTGGACTGTCCCTAAGCCCCATCGTTTCCATGACAAGTTCAGCGTACCACACGACAGCCCAATGGATAGTTAGTCTTTTAGAACCCGTAAGACAGAAACTTGCAAAGCATACACTCAGTGACACGTTTCACTTTATTGAAGTTATTAAAGATGTGAACATGTCATGAAAACAAATGTTCTCTTTAGATGTGGTTTCTTTGGTCACTAATGTACCTTTGATTGAAACAGTAGACTTTATTTGTTCATTTGTTGATGAAGAAGCAGTATCCGCAGGAATTCCAACAGCCAATCTAAGAGAACTAATTCTTCAATGCACTTTGAATGTGCAGTTTGTGTTCAACAACACTTATTGTCGCCAGAAGGATGGGTCACCTCTAGGACCACTTCTTGCTGACATTTTCATGGCAAAACTGGAAACTCAAACATTACGCAGAACAGTAAGTCGATTGGACCACTACTACCGATATGTGGATGATATATTTTGCATAACGGATACACAAACCAATCTATATGATATATCACGCGAATTCAACACTACGCACTCCGCAATCAGGTTCGCCACCGAAATGGAAGAAGAAAATTGCCTACCGTTTCTTGATGTGCACTTAACCAGACGACCTGATGGCTCGATCCAGAGGAAGGTGTATCGGAAAGCGACCTGGAATGGCCAGTACACAAACTTTCACAGTTTTGTGCCACTTGATTACAAACGTAATCTGACACGCTGTATTCTACACAGGGCGAAACATTTCTGCACTGCAGATACTTTGCAGGCCGAGCTATCAAACATAAGGAAGACGCTACTTAACAACGGTTATCCTGAGAAATTTATCCATAGAAACTGGGCCGAACGGATAAAACCAGTGAGAATCACATAAGCAGAAAAGAAAGTATTATTCATCCGACTCCCCTTCAAGGGAGATGTCGCAGCCGATAGAGTCTGTAAAATTATGAGTGCCACTGTGAACTCTACCATCAACGCCGCCGAGATCAGATACGTGTTCTTCACGTCACCAACAATCCGATGTGAAAATAATGATAAACTACCCTTGTCGACCTCATCCATGATCATCTATCAATTCAGGTGCACCTGTGGTGCTACTTACATAGGTCGAACGGCAAGACAGCTATCAAAACGCATCAAGGAGCATCACCCACGATGGCTTAGACACGGAGGCAATGGAGTATTATCAGCTTCAATCATGGAGCATTTGTTAGAAACTGGGCATTCAGTCGACATCCAGTCCGCCTTCAAAGTCGTCTATTGGGTCCCACAACATGTGTCAAGAGCAATTAGGCTCCGGATACTAGCAACTGCCGAGGCAATTATCATCCGCCTCTTGAAACCTGAGCTTTGCGCGAAGCGAAAATTAGTCCAAGCACTACAGCTCCCATGGCCAACACTCAACTGTGTTACACAGCCGGGTGCAGTGGTGACGTAAGCTAATTAGCACCGGTTACATAATCTAGTCAATCACACGGGTTTCCATCCTTCCTCACCCTTAACTCTCCGTACTGACTTAGTGAGACTTTTTCCAACTCTTCTTAATAATTCGTTTTCATATAAATGTGATTGTAATGGCTTGAGACTGAAATCACCGAAAACATATGTTCACCTACAGCTCGTGTTCTGAGTACTACGCAGGGCCTATTGCGCAGTCGAAAAGAATATCTAAAGGACATAAAATTTCCGGATGGCTAGAAGTCGGCAGCCATAACTCGTGCTCCTAAAACTGGCTGTTCGAAATTTCGTCTCATTGCTTGAGTATCTGTCTCTCCTTAGGCTTCTAAAAGATTAACGCTTTCTCTAGAGACTAATACTTTTAATTTTTCTGACCTCGATCAGCAGGCAAACGGACAATCACGCTCCACCCCTCAATACCGTCGCTGCCCCGACACACTAGATGCTGTCTGTACTCGAGACGAACAGTAAAGCTGCCGGAATGTGCTTCCTAGACTGCAATGACGCATTCAACAGTGTCGACAGCGATAAACTGTTCTCCTTACTCCCTCATTGTGATACTGAGCTTCCCTTTGTTTTCTTGTTGATGGGTTATCTTCAAAATCGACGCATTATAACGGCAGCTGCTTCTCTTTTGCAACTACTACCGGTGGCGTTTCTTAATGTGCCATATTTTGCCTATTTCTGTTTCCCGCTTACATCTGATCAATTCATGTGCACGAAAATTCTCTTCTCATCAAGTGTGTGGATGATGCTATATTTGGCATGTCGTATGCTTGCGGTTCCAATTTTCCTATCCTTCAAAACGGCATCTCTCAAATCTCAGAATAATTTCATACACATAGCTTAGGTCCTAAACCAATTGAATGTGGTGACATTGTATTTCTATCTGTTGAATAGCAGTATTACAATAAAACTCTTCAATAAGGGACCCCTAAAAAGGAACACCTGGCACAGAGGTATTTTTCAGCTTCCCTTCAGTATCCCCCAATAAGAGGTAAGGATACTTCCCGCTTATTCAAATCAGAGACGGTTTATGATATCACCTGGGACCAGAAGGCTTCTCTGTAAGAGACAATGCACCGAGCTGCGATGAAGTTGTCTAACCTGGTAATGAACACCACTCACCCTGTGAGCCCGGATATGCACTCAACTTGATTACAAGTAAATACGTTATCTGCTTGTCTAAAGTTTACGTGCGGACCACCATGTTATCTGCTCACTTTCAACAGAAAGGTCAGAACCACTCGAATGAAGGAAAGCGGTTCATCACCTCGAAGTACTGCAAATCAGCTACGTGTCAGCAGGTCGAAAATGCATCATGTTTTGCCTAAGCAGAAGGAAATCAGGAGTCCCTGGAATAGTGGAGCTCCTAAAGGCTGACAGTCGCGACACGCCACAGTGAATATGACGGAATAAATTCTGAAACCTACAAATGGCTCTTCCGCGTGTGTGCTGGAAATATGGTATGTACAAAAGTGAGTTATTTTCACTCCTCTTATCCGTGGTAGATTCCAAGGCGGGGCCTTCGACATAAACCGTGCTATGTCATTGGAAAACCAAAGTGAACGAGTCTGTGTGGAATCATTCTATCAATAATCGTGATCGTACTAATTCGAATGCCATCAATACTGTCACATGCGTGTGCATTCATGAGACCGTTATGCATTCTCGCGCATGATTGAATATTTTGTGGGAAAAAACTGGAAAAACTGAAATTCTCGTGATCTTAACAATCAATATCCGTTCTTTATTAGAAAAAAATCGAAAAGATGGCAGAAGTTACGCAAAAGAAGGAGTATCGAAATGCAGAAACAATAAAGTTACAAGAATCCTCGTTACATAAGGATATACCCAACGGAACTTTGCAACTGGATGTTTTCAATTCGTACTGAGCCAATCGTCCCACTGGTGTTCACAAAAGTGCAGGAGGTGTCATCAATTACGTTGACAATAACTGGAACAATTCAACAAATCTGGTCCTCACATACTCAATCGAAAAGAATGGCTGTCACATCGCAGACTCGAAGCCACACTTTCTGATTGGATTTCACTCGATGCCCACGGGAAACATTTATTTGGCACCTAGTACATCACATTCTGAGTTAAGCATATTACCTGATTTTCTCTCTATTTTAGTAATTACATGAATGAGTGAATCGAATTGCATATTTATCTGGGATTTTAAAAGGCATGATATTAATTTCTCCACCACGCTTGGCTTGAAAAATTTGGTACGTTTTCTCACCAGATTTGACACACAACCAGACTTGGTTTTTTACAAATAGACCACAATTGTTCAATGTTCAAAACTGTGCACCGCTGAGCACGTCTGATCACTGCACCTTGAAAATGTCCCACAGTGTATGTGAAGGGGACCACCCACCACCCGACCACCTGATCAGGTTAAAGGCCCCGGTTACCTCAACCGATATTTCCGTGTTTTCAAACCCCAACCATTCTGTCTTCTATGAACACGTTACTCATGGTCTTGATTTTTGCTTGAATCATTGTTGCCCATTTGAAACTATCTACTTCCAAAATGATCGATATTTTTCACCACGACTTAAACAGCTACCGAGAAAAGAAAAGAAAGAAAGAAATAAAGAAAGAAAGAAAGGAAGAAAGAAAGAAAGAAAGAAGGAAAGAGAGTAGACTTACAAATAGGACCAGAGACCGTCAGTGGAAAACTCACTAACTTGATCAAATCTGAAATGAAATGGCTGATAAGTTGTATATAAGTACTATTCTAGGAAACTCCAATTGCCATGGCATGTGGGAAGCCATAAAACACCTAGGTGACAGTAGCTAGAGAAATAAAAAGGAAAACATCGATTTTCAAAACTCAACTCTGATTTCAGCTTATTTTTGCAGTCTACTTCCATGCCAGTATTTGACAACTCATCTTAGCCACCAACTATCGAACCCAGCTAAGGTCTTCCAAAAAATGTTCCGAATGAAGGTAAAAAACACTTCTCGTCCAAATGAGCTATCACCTGTTGTATTCAAGTAGTGTGCTGATGCCCTTTCGGTTCCACTAGCCAATATCTTCAGTAATTATCTGACAAACGGGAAAATACTTGACATTTGGAGACTGACCAAGTTGATACCTGTCGGCAAGAAAGAACCCGAGTAACACAATCTCATCGCCGGTACTTCTGTGATGCTCAGATTGTTTGAGAGGCTTTCGTTACCGTCGATTAACGTCGGGTCTGCTGGAGAACATATACACCAGTTTACATATCGGTCATCGCACTCCACACTCGACGCCGTCGTCTACTCAATTGCTTCGGCACTAGACAGAAAATGTAGGACTGTCAGAATGCTGTTTTCACACCACAAAACACATTCGGTTGAAACCGTCGACCACTACGCTCTACGTGAGTGGTGTTGACTCAGACATCTGCAGACTCATTTCAGACTATTTCACTGATCGAAGACATTCCACTTGTTTCAGAGGCCAAGAATTTTCTTCTCTTCCAGTTAACTCTAGTGTATTACAAGGTGCAATTTTCCCCCTTCAGTCTTTTCTTTACACATTGAACAACTTCCATTGCTGTCGCGATTCATTGGCTGCAAATAAGGCAAGGTTGTAGTTTTACGATAGGAATTACCGACACCAGGAGGAACTTCGCAAATTCGGATTAGACTAAATGAATTTGTTAACTGGTCCTTATTCCGCGCCCTTGTACTGAATACTCCTAAACGACAGGATGTATTATTTTTATGATAAAACACATCGATCTCTCACTAGCAGGTTTCCTCTCCTATCTGCGAACAAAGAACCCGTACCAATATCACCAACGTTTAAATATTCAGGTGTTGCATTGTCCCATAATCTTGCATAGTTCATGCATGTTCAACGGACATTTTGTAAAATTAAAAAGTTGTTATTTTTCTCTCTCCGTCTAAGATTACTTTCGGTCACCTATCAGTTAATTCCTAAGTTTGTGACTGCATGCCATCTGCCACACTGGTTGTACTGCCCTTTAGTTATTTTACCTGGTCTATTGAAGACAGACTTTTGCTTGATATCAACATCCCTAAAACACATCTCTGGCTGCAGTGGCACGTCCAAAGGCACATTTGTTGATACCATCACTGATAAGCGCTTCCATGCTTGTGGCCAGTTTACTTCGAAAATGCTTTCAGACATACATGTTCCTCCACACAACGAACTTTCAGAAGCAGCCTACAAAATATACGCGCTCAAATTGCAAACTTTTATTTGCTTGCAATTCTGCATATCGCAATTCTGTTTTGCCGTATCATACTCGTCTGCTTGTTGATTCAATGAAAGTCACCACAGACTTACGGAACTTTTTAATTAGATGAAAATTATGAAAACCTAAGATAGTTCTCGATTCTGTATTTTTATATCCACAGATATGGTGTAAATACTGAAAATGCACCCAACTGGGTGCATAAACCCACTGCTACCTTGAGACGAATGTTTTGGGTACGGTGGTTTGGATCAAAATGGCTTGGGTTAACGTCCCTAAAAGTCTAATCCAGTCAAATTTTCACCATTGTGTTTTTATCAGAGTACACCTCACAATCACTGGAAGCATTTCTGAAGCAGACTTTTGATGACCTTGTCGCCATGGCTAAGACGAAGTTTTTAAGATGACGCAACTGCTGTCTATGGAGAGCCAGCCATGATGCGAGCCCAGGGGGACGACGGTGGTGCTGTAAACGATAGGAAAAGTTCCGGCGGTCCCTCAAACACTTAAATAGGTAATCCGATTCACGGAAGGTATTCATTTGTATATAATGTGCGCTGATATAAATAAATTTGTTACTGAACATTACACAATCAGGTGCGGTTTGTACAATAAGCGTTCCCCTTTCTGAACTATTTCAAGAAACAATAAATTTATTGTTGCATCTTCAGTCTGTATCATTAAAGGTTTTTCCGTGAAAGTTACCTGGATTATTGACTGTTATCTCGAGATGGGTTCGCAAAATCCTTTTGAAAGAGACTCTCAGCAATTAGAGACATTTTGGTCTTCTACATGAGTATCCTTCAATGAGAGGATTTACTGTATTGCAATTCTGAAAACGAATGCACTTCTATTGCAATAAACGAGGAATACCTGAACCATCTTGATTCAGTCACGCACCTCGAAGTGTCATTTGGTCGTAATCTCACTTGGTCTAAATATGTTGATTCCGTCTGTACTCACTCATCCCATTAAACGCATCGTCTTTTCACGTATCCTACCTCACTGGGCATTTACTTCACTTGTCAACCTCCCCTGCCTGTTACTGAAAGATTTTAGGCCTCTCGCTAGATCGTTTAAGCTCTTATCATCTTTCACCTGAATACACGGACCACGTTTCACTCAATTTATCACATCCCAAAATAGTAAAGCCTGCCTAAACCTATTCACAAAAATTCTTGTTCACTCAGCTCATCCTCCTCTAGTGAAACGTAAGCCCACTTTTTCCACACGTTATCAATTCAAACACCTTTATGCGTGTACTCGAGTGTATAGGGTGGGAACCCAAGTGCGTTCTACCCACAAACCGATCCGGGAGCACAAAAATCTCGGTTCATTGAGAAAAATCTCTCACAACACCTACAATATTGATTAACCATCTTAATTTGATACTGTAAGCACACTCCCTTTTCTCCCGAAAATGTGCATTCCTATCATATATATTATGCATGTAACTGTATTAGCCAGAGGATGAAGTTACCGAAAACGAACTTGTTCGCCATTGTGCCTTTTTCTATAATGCAATGGGATTATTCAGTTGAAAATCTCTCACATACTCACTCCCGCACAGGTCATATCACCCTTAGGACGAGTTGTAAGAATGACTTATTCACTTGATTGGAATGTCGCTCAGGATGATTCGAATTTGGGGTGGAGCACAGACATCCAACTCCCAGTTATTTTCCAATTTATTTCAATGTGTAACGTGTCTGTCGTGTTGGTGAGATCCGATAATGTGTGCAAATGAAGCTAACGTCGAACGTGATCGACCCTCAAGCTCCGTTACAAGACTCCCAGTTGAATTCAGTCCACTTGGTTTGCACGATCGATAAACTTGCATTGGATTGAATTCTTGTCCGTTTCTTTCATGATCAAGGCGTTTTAGAATAAGTAAACATCATTTTTCCAGGTTATTCTTATTATGCAACTCAAAGGCATCTCAAGTTAGCCCATGTGTGAAAATGTCCGCGAAAATTGGAAATGTGAGTTTGATTTATATGTGCTTAACAAATAGGTAAGAAAAATGACAATGACGAATAATGAGACCATCTTGATTTCTCATCAGCTTGCTTGAATACTAACATCCCTTTCAGGCAAACGTTCATCTTCTTCAAGTTGTAACGACATTGTCTGCTCTTTATCCAAATCATGATGATGGAATCAAATTGGGCTACTTTGATTCCATCATTTCGAGGTGACTAAATTCAACTAGGTATCTCGTAACGGGGCTCGATGTTAGCTTCATTTGCACACATTATCGGATCTCACCAACACGACAGACACGTTACACAACAAAATAAATTGGATAATAACTCGGAGTTGGATGTCTGTGCTCCACCCCAAATTGGAATCAACCTGAGCGACATTCCAATAAAATGATTAAGTCATTTTCTCGACTCTTCCTGGGGGTGAGGTGGCCTGTACGTGAGAGAGATTTTTCTCAATCAGCCATTTGATCAGCGGGTTGAGATTTTTCTTGTCCATGGATCGGTTCGTGTGTAGAATGCACATGGGTTTGGAGACATAGTGGTACCCTTAACCGTTTTCACCCTGTACAGCAGCTCCACTTCGCAAGGTTTTTGCACAACCCAGCCTGTTTGGTGTTGTATCTTGCACAGCATTTAGAATAACGCAGGTGTTTACTACCCATTGCCAAATCATGTTTTCTTGTGGTTTTTTAATGATTTTGTTTCTTAGAGGAGATGAATTTGGTAACGAGGGATGAGTATTTACCACTTAGGGTGTATAAAGCATCAACTTGACTGGCTGGACTTGACTGTGCTGTGCGGCGATCGATACAGTGTTATTCCTCTATCGCAGTTTATACTGTGCATCGGATTGATCCCTACTAAACACGCTGACAAAAGGCTCTCGTGCAGTCTTCTGAACTAACAAGAACCTCAGGTTAAGTTTCGCTCACGGAATTTAATTCACAGTATCCTCTTCCTGATAAGCGAACGATTGAGATAAGCCCCGGATCAAACGAAATGAACTGACTGTCTGTATATATTAGTAAGGAGAACAATAATACCGACGTCGAATCATGGCGAATTCCGTTTACAGCAGTCTTTCAGGGTACTTTCCAAAGAATTGTTTGTCTATCGATAAAAGAACACTAAACAGAGTTGTACACGTACCAGGAAAGAAGAAGGCAGCGAGCAGCTGTGTCCACAGGGTTGCAAACATTGGCAAAGGGTATCGTCAGTTACTGTGCGTCAAACACAGATTTCGGCTGTGTCAAAAGTGACCATGAACCTGGTCACTACCTGTCAACACAGAATGGTGTTTGAGGTTAGCTCGTGCATAGGGTAGAGGTGGCAGTGGCACGTCGCTCATGGACTGAACCAGTCAAAACGAAGGATACTGGGGCACAAACCAAACGAGCTGGACAGTATATAGAAAGTATTTGTAAGCCTTCAGCCAAGTAGTGTGCGTGTGATGGATCAAACAATACCGGGTCAGGCCGAAGTCCGAGTTGGGGAACGTCAACAGCGCGAATGTCGACGGGCATCAAAACCCGACTTGGTGCAAGAGCTCAGTTTGTTTGATTTATCGCGGTTTCTTTTGTTTTACACAACAGATACATCATACTACACTTTGTCCCGCCAAGGCTAAGCCAAAATCCAAATTTAACTAGCCAAGACCCTGCAATCATCTAGCTACGATCCATCATTCTTTAGCCTTGATGCACGTCTTTCAGCCATGCCGCTGCAAACCAGTCACATCGAAAGTATCGGAATATTATGACGTCAAGAGATATTGGAACTATTTCTTTTTTTAAAGACTGGTGTTGCAAAGCGGACTGAACAAAATAAGAAAATGTGACGATCATATACTGCACAGTTGACCGTGGTAAGGGTATCAAATGCTGCACCGCAAATTGATTTGAGAAGGTTTAAACGATGCACCCGTATCTTCGAACCAAGTGGTACAGACCATATGACTGTTGCATTTTCAGTGATGATAATGATGACGTCAAATATTGTAACATGAATAAACTGATGACGGTGATGGGGCTATACTTACGTCAGCTGTGTGTGCTATACTCGGGCTGTCAATGAATGCACTTATCGAAACGTTTGAGGAACCAATTGTTTGTTTCTCATTAAATTGAGTCTTACTCCGTCTTAGCGATTTTAAATGTATGGCAAAGTACCGTTTGTTACATGATGGATTACTACCTACAGGAATCCAAACTTGTGCAATTTTTCCCTTGCATGAGAAGATTCGATGCCGACTGATCGATCTTTCGTCCGGAGGCCGTCAGACAATGTAACCACATCGCGACCGCTTGTGTTAATATTTGCAGTACTGTACGCACCATCTGACAATATAGAGAGCCTGAGTACTGGCGCGGCGGATCGACAAAGGATAATCAAATGTGCACGAAGAGGAGATGATCTGAAAAACGTTGCCACACAACCCGGCTATAAGATCAAAATAAGCTTGCTACTGTAGATACGGACAGAGAAACAGGATTCTGACGTGAATCCTACAAGACGAAGTTCAGCGAAGAGTTTGTCAGGCATTTGTGTGATGTGGTGGACGAAAACCCATTGAGGCAGTTAAATGAGAGGATAGAAAAAGGTTCTTCCAACTTTTATTCGTCTTTAATTTTTAATAAAATGAAAATTGGTTCATTGAAATTGCAAAAGTCATGTTGTAAGAAAAGGACGCAAGACGGGTGGGGACACCTGTATTTGGGCGGCCAAACAACTCAAGTCCGTGGAACAAATATAGCCGTTTACCAAACGGCGCTGCAGCAACATTGATCCTCTGGCTGCCTGAGCATTTTGGCTGCTTTTGGGCCAGTTGCCTGTGGTCATTAACTTGGTACATTTTGCGCATTATTTCCGTTCGGCTGATCCGATTGCTCTAGTTGACGGCTTGATCGGTGGACCGTCATCTGGGCTATCTTTTTGGTTGTCAAAGCTGCTGCTGCTTTCTCTGCTAATGCGAATGCTTCTTTTTGTCTGTTGTGGGAAGCTCCCGATATAGTGACCGTCTGTTCTTTGGTCTGTGGCCCTCGACTCGTTGGTCCGATCGGTTTCGTATTCGCATCGTTCTGCTGTGCCGCTACAACGTGGCCTGTGCGACTTGGTTCGCCGATACTGGGTGCGTCATTTAGACCTACTCGAATCCATTTGCAGTGCAGCGTTTGATATCATTATCATGGGTAACTGCTCAGAATAAGATGGCCACACTTTCTTATTTCTAAAAAAAGTTGTTGCAACTCTTCTTGATGTCATTATATTCTGACACGTTCGGTACGACCGGTTTGCAGCGGCATGGCTAAAAGTTGTGTGTCAAGGCTAAGGAACGATGGGTCGTGGCTGAAGGACTGTGGGTTGTGGAGAACGAGTTGCGGATTTTGGTTACCACTTGGTGGGAAAATGTGTAGGCTGGATCAAAGATCAACTATGAAATAGTCCGGTTCATGGTAATAGTGATAGGGCTGGAGCCACAACTAACATGCTGATATAGTTGACTGAATTTCGAGATGTAACTGTCCTGTTTTAAAGTAGTAATTCTCCCGTCCGTTCGTCTTTTCAAAATTGCTCACCCAACTTCCATTTATTCAAGCTCATCTCAGGAAGTTTGAGCGTGCTGATCAGTCACGGCAAATCGTCCCACAGAAACGAATCTCATCACTACAGCAGTCCTCTCGCTGGGACATTGGTCGCTCGAGTTGTTGGTTTTTTTTGCCGAGAGAAATTGTGTTCAGGGGGGGAGACGATCAGAAGTGGTAACATAAGTATTTTTATTTCGAAAATGGTCGTAGATAAAATTGCGCGTTTTTCACGCTTATTGATTTAATATCCGACATTCTCGTCTTTTACAACCGAAACGGTTTCTTTGAATCAAAATATTACTATCTAAGCCGTGACTGATTTGCACAAGCGTTGAATTACATCCTAGATGTGGATATAATAGTCTTTGCGAAGGTGCGTCGTCTTGTAAATTGAGCTACATCATGTTCACATACACTTGAGACATTATAATAATAATAATTGAGTAGCTTGAATATAGTTCCCAATGCGTATTCTAAGTGCCCTACACTAAAAGGACTCTTCAGTTCTTGGGCACCCGCCGCATTACTGGAGCTTCCCAGCCACCCTTCGAATCGTCGGCTCATCATCCAAGCGTTACGGTTGCTCCCACGAACAACTCAATTTGCGGTCGGTTTTTAAAAACCCTCATACTGACATTTTAACTGATGACTCACGGTCTTAATTTCCCACCGAAAACACTTCACAATAAGAATATTGGCGACCGGTCTTTTGCTTTTTCATGCCAAAACATTTTTCACCTACTTGCACAAGGCTTCTGTTTGGCATGCTTCGATAAAACGCGCCTGTTTCTCCAGCACGGAAATATGTTGCGCGACTCGTGATATTACCGTGCGTGATATTTACTTTTCATCAAAAATCTGATACAAAAACGGATTGCCAGTATCGTGATTACTATCTATCTAATCACTATTTGGATCACTTTGACAAGTGAACAGTATCAACCTCTTGGTCTCAGATATCGTCTCTTCCATCCCCAATCAACTGAAGTTTTTAACATTATTGACGACTGACCCAAATAAGACTCAACCAACATGATTAGAACTCATCAAACCCAGTGATTCGAACTTATTTTATTACGTGATTGTGCATGAGAGCAGTAGAACGGGCATACCCCATAGCCTCTCACGTTCACCACGCACCATTAGGGATAGCCGGTAGCCAGACCCTGAGCCTTGGAATGGAGAACCACGCAAGATTCTTTTCGGCCAGATGTGGTAACGATCCAGAAAAGTGATATCACATACCTAGACAAAAGTATGTAGACAATTTGGTTGGGAAAATCAAATTCTCATGTATATTTTACCCGAAAATGTTTATTGTTACGAGGTAAAATCCCAGTAAGTGGTTTTGTTCGGTTCTGAAGGGGTTTTTTGCATAGTGAGAGGTTTTCTGTAGAGGAATTTTTCTTGCTCGTCAAGTGTTTCTTACACAGAAGTTATTGCTTTCAGGCAGGTTGCAATCTAGAGTGGACTTCTGTGGTCAGTCAACGTTTCGGGTTTCCGGTAACCAAAACATCGACAGACTACCATCACTTCCGATAACGCTATGTTACGGAAGAAAAAACGCTTGCATCTAACAAGAACCTAACCATAATACAGCAGAGATAACTGCTGTCCTGACAAGGGGATCTACTCCACCGTCAAACCTGGCAGAACTGAGAGGCTAACTCCTTTTTGTTTATTCTACAACAACACGGGAAGGTGACTGCGGCCAGTGAAAGGCTGCCAAGTGGGAAAGTGATCGGCCGTGACGGGAGTCGAACCCGGGTCGTTACCGTCCAGGGCCCACGATGATGGCCACTTGACCAATGCCGGTCCGCTCCGCGTCTCCCCTCCGGCCTTCGTAACTAGAGTAGTTCGCAACAGCCATTACCCCATAGTTCATTGAAATAGAGGTGTGCAATCTTGTTTCTGGACATCACTGGAAAGTTTGTAAACAAGTACGACCAATGAAGTTGGCAAATCAACGTTTGCAGAAATGATCCTAATGTTGAAGTTATCGGTCTCAGTGGCATTCGAGCCCCGCAATGGACGTAAGCAACACCTCCCGGTCGCACGACCTCTACCAGCCGAGGTACAGGTGTGGTATACATACTACTCACGGTACAAGCAAGTAGTTTACTGCTCAAAGGCCAATTATGGACAATCACAGAGCGATGATGAGCGCGACTACAGCATATGAACTGGCACAATATGACGAAGCAAGGCGAACAAACCACATGGTAGCATGCTCCAACCGAATACAGATCACCTTCAAATGAACTGGACAACTATGATGCAAATAGGTTCTGTTGCTGCAGCTAATCAATTCTGTCCGAACGAGTAGTCTCTAGTGTACAATTTGATAACCCGGCGCGTCTTCTGAGCCGTAACACAAGGATGCTGTTAGTTGTCCTGTCGTCCCACTTCAAATCATAAGCCATAGGACCGGTGGTGGTCGATTTGTTCAGGGCGTTGGCTTACCACCTTGGAGGTCAGAGGTTCGGACCCAGCCACCACCGGTCACTTCGATGGTATACGGTAATCCCCAGTGTCGTCCGGCTCATTACCATGCCCGACCTAGTGGGACCTAATGTGGTTCGTCACTCCAAGCCTCGGAGACTGGTAGCCGGCCACCACAATAGTACACTGGAATATTGAGGCTGTGCAGAATACCCCTTCCATTGCACTCATGTGCAAGCATTTATTGAAGGAAGCTTGATTGCCGGCTGTTCGTTTCGGTTAACGTTCAGCGGGGTAATGGATATGAATCGATTTTCATTATTCCATGTTGCACGCCCACGCCCACCGGAGCGAGTAAAAAAGTCAAATGACAAATTTTTTAAAGTCATTTTTATAACATGCTCACGCATAAGGTCAGTGGAGCGGGCATTTTACCCCCATAGTCACGAAGGCCCGCTGCACTACTGAGGATAAACGGCAGCCGGACCCTGAGACTTGGAGTGGCAAAGAACCACATAAGATCTCAATGGGTCAAGAGTGGTAACGATCTGGACGACAGTGGACTATTGTCTATCACCAGAGTAACCGGTGATGACTAAATCCAGGAAAAACATAGTTGGCACGTTTAGAATAAATTCCTTGACCTCCATGGCGGAACGCAGTTCCGAACTATAGGTCTCAAAGACGACCAGACTACGTGGTGAGAAAATCTAGCACACCATACATAAGTATTTTTATTTCGAAAATGGTCGTAGATAAAATTGCGCGTTTTTCACGCTTATTGATTTAATATCCGACATTCTCGTCTTTTACAACCGAAACGGTTTCTTTGAATCAAAATATTACTATCTAAGCCGTGACTGATTTGCACAAGCGTTGAATTACATCCTAGATGTGGATATAATAGTCTTTGCGAAGGTGCGTCGTCTTGTAAATTGAGCTACATCATGTTCACATACACTTGAGACATTATAATAATAATAATTGAGTAGCTTGAATATAGTTCCCAATGCGTATTCTAAGTGCCCTACACTAAAAGGACTCTTCAGTTCTTGGGCACCCGCCGCATTACTGGAGCTTCCCAGCCACCCTTCGAATCGTCGGCTCATCATCCAAGCGTTACGGTTGCTCCCACGAACAACTCAATTTGCGGTCGGTTTTTAAAAACCCTCATACTGACATTTTAACTGATGACTCACGGTCTTAATTTCCCACCGAAAACACTTCACAATAAGAATATTGGCGACCGGTCTTTTGCTTTTTCATGCCAAAACATTTTTCACCTACTTGCACAAGGCTTCTGTTTGGCATGCTTCGATAAAACGCGCCTGTTTCTCCAGCACGGAAATATGTTGCGCGACTCGTGATATTACCGTGCGTGATATTTACTTTTCATCAAAAATCTGATACAAAAACGGATTGCCAGTATCGTGATTACTATCTATCTAATCACTATTTGGATCACTTTGACAAGTGAACAGTATCAACCTCTTGGTCTCAGATATCGTCTCTTCCATCCCCAATCAACTGAAGTTTTTGACATTATTGACGACTGACCCAAATAAGACTCAACCAACATGATTAGAACTCATCAAACCCAGTGATTCAAAACTCTAATGAAGCGCGATATCAAACGTCCCCTTCAATTATTCGCATATGATTCGTATCTTCTTATAGAATGCCCAATCAGAAACAGTACACAGATCGGACAGACAGGCAGTGTGGGAAACGGTCGCACGTGAAAAACTGTTGATAGGTAGCTAACCCGAGTGCAAATGTACAGCCTGCCTCTAACAGTCCCGTTGAGTATGCTTATGGACTACAAACTGAACAACCAGGTCGTCTAATTAGGATAGCAGTATGCATTTCTTCTACCACAACTGCGTGGTGAGCGGTACTATCTGAGATTTAATTAAAAAAACAGTAGTGCAAAACACGGATGAGAACGGACGCGGCCGGATTGTCCGAACTGAAATGAGAGAGAGAGCAGTTGCCTTGTGAGACAGCCATATATTCCAGGCGAAGCGGTGCCTGCCAGTAAGATCCATATGCCTCATTGTCAGATACATGGATTACAATAAACGGTAACATTGTAGAGCTGCAACTCATATGCGCACCATGTGTACTCTTGTGCAGGGGCACGCATGACAAGGGGAAAAACTACCACATACGCGAGTGATACTGATGACCACTCTCGGTTGTCTAGTTAATGGGCTCAACATTTACCAGACAGACTGGCGAATGTTGCCCAAAGAATTGTGGCCTGGAGATGACAGTCGTCTCATAAAGCTCCGTCCCGATGAACGCGAGTGTGACGGCACGTCTACATGGCTCTTTTCACACATGCTTCACTTTATCAGTCAAATGAGAACGAATTTAACACTAGTTCGTGATTCCCGAACATTTTACCGACAATGGATCACGACGACAACTCACATCGAGTCACCGACTGGAAAGCAGTATGGGACAATCCCCATCTACGACTCACCTGTTTCACCCCAGTGATTTTTCTAGATCTGTTTTGAAAAGGACGAACTAGGGTACGCAGAGGACGTCTCCAGGAATACATACCAAGGGTTATTATTAGAAAAGTATCACCAAGCATCGCAGGATTACCATGTTGAAACGGTGTATACTCAAGTCTCCAGACTTTCTTTTCTCATCGGATAGAGAAGATTCAATGGCCAAGGCGACCAGCAGCCTTCAGAGGATAGATCAGCTTCTCCCACACGGTATACTCTACAAAGGTTTGGAACTACGCTTATGGGACCGCCTAATGCTGTGCATCAACCTTGCCTAAGCGAGCCCGAGGAGTGAGACGAAAAATCAGATAGCGGAAAGCTTTCATTCGGTTGGGTAGAAGATACAAAAAGCAAACTGTGGAGCAATCGTTCCGACCGCGAATGAACGAAATTAGATTTCCCGGATCGGAAAGAGCGGAGCCCGCATCAACAAACCATTCCGGAGCAATCGGCGGAATAACGAAGACGTCGGGACAGAGTTGATCGAATGCAACATTCTGTGGTTTGGAGGGGGCAGGATGAGGAGAATACACACATAGTGACGCGCACACACGCACGCGCTTGTTTTCAAGCGTTACAACAACAGTGTGCTTGAGGAACACGAGGCAAGTAAGTACACGTTATGCGAACGAGTTGTGCAACAAGCCGAACAGCCGACGATTCACGGGGGGGAGGGGACTGTCCATGATTACAATGTGCGTAAACACGAAATTGCCGCTCTCCTCCGCTTTCTCTAAGAGGGGAGGAGTTCAGAAAGAACACAGGAATCCGGGAAGGGGAGGGGGGGGGCAAGAAAACAAACCAAACCACAGAACAAGGCCAGTTGGTAGGATTGGGTGTGCATATAAACCGAGACCTCAACGCGCGCCGCAATCGGGCCAAGTGTATCACAGAACGCGTTCTGATATGATAATCCTGCATTTGTCAGTACATGACATACTCGGGATAGAAAAAAAACGGGAAATTCCGGATTAGTGATCAAAATCAGGTGAGCTCAGAGATCCGTTTATTGGATCGTACAAAATGAGCAATTGGTGTGTGGGTCAGACGGTGGGGGCGATAGAGAAGACGAAATTTATGCGCGCCCAAAATGGACGCAGAAATTTTTGTAGAAAATCGTCACATGTAGATGAAGTGTCGGAATCGAATGTGGGACTCGGTCGCGTAGAAAAAGGAAACGCGCGACAGTGGAGGACGGTGGTGGGAGTGTTATGGAGTGGAAAATTTCTATTATTTGGTAAAATCGAAGTCCAAAATAGAAAACACTGCGTCCACACTGCTTGGAACAGTACGGAAGCAGGGATGACTAGAAAACGGAGAGGTGGACAGAGATGGAGGCACAGGACGCGGTGGTGGTGGTGCTGTTGCCGCCCCGGGAGCGGGTGAGGCTGTGTTTTGTGGGAACGGCGCCAGGCCGCGATTATGCAATTCGTTGTAATACCGCTGCAACTGACCCATAAAATGTAGGTTTGGTCCGGCGACCGGACGCTGATTTTGCACGAACTCCAATGCATTCAACACAGTGTACTTTTTGGTTGAGTGAATCAGGTAAGCCATGACAATAGCAACGGAACGGGAAACACCAGCTTGGCAATGAACCAAGACGATGCCGTTTCGTTTGCGCGCCTCATCTGCAAAAGAGACGATGGAGATGGCAGAGTAAAGTGTCGTCAGCATAAAGAAAAATGACTGATTTCGGGTGGTCACAATGCAACAATCGCAGATCGGAAAAGTTGTAACTTTGTGAACAATTTTCAAAAGTGACTGGGGGCGGTCAGGTGATACAGTTCAAAAACATCCATGAAAAAACTAGTATGTATCTATGACAACGGCTGTCATCCTTCACAAAATTAGCAACAGTTGAATGCTGACGTTTTCGAAGCATTGCTCGAATCCGGTGTGTATAAAGCATCGCTAATGCTGAGGTTAGACGCACAGTATCAGATACAGGGAGCAAGTCACTAGATCAAACACTGAAGCTTTAGTGGTTGTGCCTTTGAGAGAATATTCTTCCTCGACATGGAAAACCAAAACTGACTCAGCTAATCGGCGTGACCGATCAAGCTCTCTGGATGTGGTTCGAGAGGTTAGCCTGCTACATCGGAAGTAATGGCCGCATGTCACGGCCCGGTGCTCACGTAATAATACCATTTTACCTCGGGATAGTCTCATTGTCAGATTTTTTTAGAAAACGGTGTATTTTTGGTTCCTCTCATCAGGCCAATACACGGCATACGAATCCAGCGAGAGGATAAAACGCCAAACCGAACTTGAACAGACTAAAACTGTGCCGGATATCTCATTCTACCACCTTATAATTTACACCCCGAATCCTACGTCAGAACGTGCGGCATATCACGATCTTTTCGGAATTAGGAGAACAATGTTGACCGGGAGATCAATCTGAGAAAGATAAGCAAAGACTTTTGGACATTTCGACTTTACCAGCGGCTCATATCGAACGAGTTTTCCGGCGTAGTCAACCAAAACGCATAATTGGTCAGTAGCCAGAAACTGATCCCCTAAACGAACCACACTTCATGGCCGGTGTTAGTCAAGCCGCATAAGGTGAGAACCCGAAGAGAGGAATTCGATAAAGCAGGTTATTTGAGACTGTTAGAATGTAGGATATTATTCCTGGATTCATTATTAAAGACCTCTTCAGCGGTAACGAGTCCTTTGAATGGTTGTGGTCGAGTGGATCAGAGCGTTAGCCTTCCTAATCTGGTGACGGGATTTCGAATTCCGTCAACACCGATCACAGTACCGCACTATCGCCCGGGTCATTACAACGCCTGACCAATCGGTGCCACACTTCAGCCTCCAATCCGAGTCTCAGGATCACACTGCCGGTTATCCCAAATAGAATAGGGAGCCTCTGAGGTTATGCAGTATGCCTCTTACATTGCGCTCAAGAATAAGCATGTTATGAAAAATTCGGGTTCCGCCGTGAGATAGTGAAGAGAATATACCGGACATTAGGACAAGCAGCATGTGTTGCGGATGTTGAAAAAAAGCGTGTTAGGGTTCATCGGTGATTGGTATCAAAGTAGGCCAAAAGTCCGCGCCCACTGACGCGTCGTGTGGGCTAAAACCAGTTCAAAGCCTTTTCTTGTGTTATTTCCTAGCATAATAGCGGGGAAGAAGAACGAATTTTGCTGTGAGTTAACATTCTGGTTCTCACTTACCGATAAACTGTACAGCGCGATCAAAAGATGGTCTCAAGTCTTGATTGGTCGTGTCTGAGGCTGGCAGATGTAAGTAGATGAACGGTACTGAGCGTTTGAAAGGCAACGGGACTGTCTCGGTTACATTGATGATGTGCGTGATGCCCACACGACGCAGAAGTTCCAGATTTTGTGCGTCACGTGCATTTCCTATGATCAAAAAAAAGACTAGGAGTCATGCGTGTTGAGGTCACAGGGTTCATATATATATAATTAGACCGGCTTGGGAACAAGCATAGTGCCAACGTTTACGAATCCCCCATCCCCGGTGTAAGGGAACTGCTTCAGATGAAAAGCAGGCAACAACGAAAATCGTTCTGCCAACCCCTGACTTGGCACTCAAGTGCTCTGATTCTCGTTGTGCCCAGTATAACCTAGTCAGCAGCGAGATCAACAACACAGAGAGAGAGAGATCGAAGGAAATGGAAAGTGTTCCATACAGAGGAGCTCTCAATACAAGTCCAACATTTGATCCTGCCAGTGTCATCAATCAATCGAAAAGTGGATCACGTGGACCCAAATCAGGAAGCTCAACATATTCCAAATGTTTAAAGCGAAGTAAATTGACTCGACCACACAAGACAGTTTGATGAAACAGAGACGGAACGGTATCGATCCGTAAAACTTCAACCTGTAGCATTTATATTTCGGAACTCCTCTGTCCCCCTTGAGAGCAAGGAGATCATAGCTGAGTGATACCGAGCGCGTGTCCGGATTGTGGATAGGAAGGTGGCCACTTCCGAGGTTAACCGCGAATAAATGAGCAAGAGCTCGCAATAAGCGGTCATGGACGTTCAGCGGCGTTGTTAGAGAGCGTAGCGGGTTTTTCGCCTAGCAGAAAACTCTACATACAATCCACACAAGCTCACAGACGGGAACGTGACGTGCGCACGAATGTGGCTCGCCACTAAATAAGGCCATTGCCCCTTGCCTCTTACTCAGCTATCTTGAGCTTGGTACGATTCAGTAGGACGCGTTGGGCATCCTCGACCGGCAGACCGCCACTCAAAAGACAGTGTATGAACCGCTCGTCCGGCCATCGGCTCTCAAACATAGAAAATCCCTGTTGCGTGATAGGTAGCACTTGGTTGTACATGTTCCGGAATTGCTGCCTGGAACAAAAAGTCCAGTGCCGCTGGAAATGCCACTTCGTACCTAATTCCCAAGACTCTGTATGATTAACAAGAAACAAGCCTTCCCCGTTACCACTTTGAAAACATACGTCAACAACACAGATTGCGCGATTAATCGCGGATCACTACAAAATGCAAAGTGCGGTCAAAGTTACTATTTTTTATAGCAAAACGGATGAACGGAATAATTAGAAACAAAGGCGAAATCACATGATGCATACATACATACACGTCTATCGAATGGACACATAACAGTTACCACATTTTGTTACGGCAATGATTACAAGCTCGCGTTGTCTGCACAGTTCATGGTGGTGTGTATGGGTCGACAGGGCCTCCATATATCTCAATAGTTCGGTATTTGTGGTCGAGTAGATCATTTTGAACGCCTAACTTGTGATGACACAATCCATGGTCTCATAAAGATGCCGAACAATTAGTGGCATGATTGACCTTTGCTCAGCTGATGATGCAGTCGTGCTGAACTTGTTCAGTCTTCTGAAACCACAGTGGAATGTGCTCAGCTATACGATGACGTAACTACCTTTCCGTTCTGCTTATGTAGGTGGCTGAGCACTCACATCGGAATTGGTATGTGCAGTTAAATTTGGCGTAGGCAGGCGTCAGCACTTCCATCGATAGAACTATTAACTGATTAATTGTGAATGCAATTACCGGATTGACAGCACAGTACGTGCGGCTGATACCTCATTGCAAACGCTTTCTGAACAGATCGTTTACATCATCACATTTGTAAGGGATTTTTATGTATATTTTCATCTCAGATACTGTAGTTGGGGCATCCTTTCTTAGCTCCAAGTGGCCATATTTTGTCAGAAATAATGTTGTATATCCATTTGCCATCACGGTTTTAGTTACCCGATCTATTTCCTCGTACAGAGTAAGCGCCGCGCAAGTCTGCTGTGCTCTGTAAGACAGTGTTTGCGCTGTCTTTATTCTGTACTCTATTGGAACGAAGCTGCTGAAGTGAAGATATTGCTTCGAACAGGTGTCTTCTCAGTAAACGGATCTTTCTAACTGAAACAACTCCTTGGCGAAACATCCCAATATCTTGCATTCATTGTCTTCATTCTGGATTATCAGCCTCATATCTGGAATGTAGATTAGTGAACAAGACGTGCAGTTCGTTATATATATATATATATATGATTTCGCCCATTTCTAAACATTCCGTTTATCCGTTTTGCTATAAAAAAATAACCACACTAACTGTGGTATGAACTTCGTAATGATGCGAGGAAATGATCTGAGATACATCAGATAATCTGCATTGTTGTCTTCACGAATAGTTTTCTTCTACATGCACCGCTCATGCTACAGCGTCCGCCGGAAGCATGCGTTTCGTGTTCTTTCTGCGACCGGGGTGACAATTATTCTAGACGGGGGCCGTAACTTGTGAAATCACATCCAGATCGCCTGCTCGAATGTGAGAACAGTCTTGGATGCCAGAAGTCAAACCATCACACGGACAATACATGATTACCGCATCGAAATTGCATGTTTCTACGAAGTTCGATTGCCGAGTCTGGGCACTTGGTGTATAAAGATTGCCGGAGAAGAGGACGGTTACCGCCTCTGCCACAGCGGACCCACGGACAAGTCTGATCCCCGCGGGGCAACGAAGCTAACAAGACACTGCTCGCATGGAACCCGATATCCTAAGGCATCGATTATCGCGGTATATGGCCGGACGGTGGCAGCCAAAGAAGTGGTCAAAGACGAGTTTTACGTCAGTTCTACGTCTACAGGAATGGTACCGACCACAACCCTCGTCCGTGCACGCTTCAAGATTCACCCAACCGACCATCGCGAACACTATGCCCCGAAGCGGATTACCGAAGCAGCGTTGGGATCACAGAGAGAATGCCAAGCAGTCTCGGACGCCATTGCTTCCCATCCAACCACCACGTTCTTAGGTCAAGAAAAGTATCAGTGGACTTCGCCAAGGAGATCACTCTAACAATCCACCTTGAACGAACTGGGAGGAACATAAAGACGATCTCAGAAGCGACTCTCCAGTTATCCGCGAAGGTTAGAGATGCCCGCTTAAACGGTTACCCAGACTTTCATGACATCCAACGAGAAGCCACTCGCTCAGCCAGAAGCGACCGCAAAAACTACTGGACAAAAATCACGGGAACCATAGATACCGCATTACCCTGGTATAAGGCTAGGCACTGCTTTGATTCGTCCCGCTAGCTCTAGTGAGAAGACTTTTCTGCCTTCGCATCATCTTGATTTATTGGCTCAGAACACACCGTTTATATAGGAAGAAAGAATCGACGTTGCCAACCTTTGCAACATAGGTCAATAGGTTCAAACTTGCTTTAGGTAGCTTCCCTTCTGATTGTTTGATCGGTGATACGACCAGTCACTATTTGACGGGGAACCCTTCTCGTCTTATCCATCCGCCGTCCTGTCGACCGCGAATCTTTGGCTCGAGCCCTAACCTGGATTCTGGGCAGGCACTGACGTGCTGTCTGCGTGACCAGATCGTCTATCAAACAATGCATCAGGCCATACCCGCCGATGTGAAAAGCGCAGACGATATCGTCATCTTTCCAGCCGGTTCTAAACCACGTAGAATACTTCGCAGAAACCATAGGACTACAGATCGGTAAGCCGAAGACTGTTTTTTCCACCTGCGCCTCAGTTTATATAGCCGATATTCGTCAACGGCGAACAACTCAAACATGTTTCCTCCAAAAGGAGCAAGTTGAGTATTGATAACGCCAGCAGAACCATTAATCGCTGTCTTAGAGACTCTTCGTCAATCATCATGGTAGCAACTCTGAACAATGACTTTTCGTCGACTCACTTCAGCGAAAACACCCGTCACGGAATTACCCAGAAAAACTCTACCAAAAGAAACGAGAAATCGGTAAACCTCGTCAACTTCGTGACTTGCGTTTGCTTAATGGACCAATGTGGCTCGACGGGAAGTGATTTATTAGGGACAACTTGAGCCACGATTCCAATCCATTTGGAGCCAAGCAACAGGGTTGCCAGGGTGCCTTCATCATTCTCCTCATAGGATAAAAAGGACAAAAACCTAGAAACCGTTTAAAGTACCTTTGAAAGGTACTCACCTAGATATAAGTAGGGTAAAATCTTTGAAATGCTTGCGTTCATCACATCGTCTTCCAAGTCGCTCCGCAGCGAGTGTTGTGATGACGATAAAGCACTGTTAGAGCTCGTATCCATATTTCGACGTCTCGTCCGAGCGGCTAGCATACTACGCATATTGAGCGAAGGGAGATCAAAACCATTCGAAAATGGAGCGGGATTTGTATTGCCCAGTACAGGTTGACTTGGCGATGAGCACAGGGATTGTACGTTGGTTTTGGCACAATGGATTGGACCAGGTGGGTCACAGCTAGCTGATCGTAGTCCAGTTACGCATTCCAAAAGCATGAGAGGTGGAATAGTGGGTGGAACTAAGGAACATGGAGGTGGGGGTGGAGCAGCCGGTTTGTCATTCGGGTGGAAAGGACGAGCGACATCTTCCACGCTTGAAACGGTAATTGAGACGGGAGGGCCACGGTCGATGAAATCAGCGGATCGGAGTAACTTGAAAGCTTCGAATCCGCCTGAACGAAAATAGAAACACAAGGTGACACTAAATGAATTGGTCAATTACAGTACCCGTGAGATTTATCCCCGTGATCATTATCAGCCGAGACAATAAATAGCTGACGATTCATGATCGGGTATAAAAATGTTAAGAGCAATTTGAGAATAAAAATTTCCGAAAACCCGATCTGCATAGAGTGAAATAAAAAGTGATCGGAAAGATTCTGAACAACTCAGTCCCATTCCCAGTGTTATTCAGCATATATATATTTATATATATTGCCATCTTAAGTTTAACCCACAAGGCAGCCAGACGAAACATGGAGACCGTAACCCACTGAGAGCTGGTGACTGATTGCTCAGTTCATACGCCTTTTGGATGAGGTCAAACATCTTGGGTGCTCAGTGCACCTCGCTGCCACAGAGGCCGGTGAACATACCGTTGTACGCCTCAGACGCCACCCGTGGTTGATTTGGAATCAGAGTTCAGCCATCTATCCTAGACTGACTATTAGTCATCCAACCCGGTGGAGAGCGCCGGGCATTTGCTTTCGTCCTCTCACTTTAGTGGGAACATTTCGAGAGGCGTTCAGGACGAGTAGCCATCTCGGAACCTAAGACACTCACCTCCGACCATATTGTGGCATTTGGAGAGAAGTACCAACATTAGAACTGGTGAGCGAGAAAAATACCTGCTTTATAATACTTTTAAAATTCACCTTAACCCGGGACTCCGGAATTCTCCTAGAGGGGATGGGTGCATCTTGTGTTGGTTTGATATCTGCCGACAAAACTGAGGTGATTCGCTCAGCACGCAACCGATTATTACCATTGATAAGTACGGTCGTTTACCACGATTCCCACACCACGAACTCCAGTAACCAGAGCACCTGAATCGGTGGACAGGTGTATGAAAACCATGTACCACCTCCCAGGGGACAAGGGAGTCGCAAAGCTCGAATCCTGCAACATTCCACTCATGGAACACATATGAATCGCTGGTGATTGCGTATATACTCGCTCGCGGTCGTGCGCGAAAGGTTTCAAACTCTAAGGAATGCAAAGTTGAGTATATATATATATATATATATATATATAATGGGTATTAAATGTATGAACAATGTGAGTATTGATCAGAAAAATCGGTTTGCATACATATATTACCAAATCTATCGGAGAACACTGCACGGAGCCTTATCTTCAGCAACTAGTACCCACCCAGATGATAATTTCCCGTTGAATTCGGGGACGTTTTAAGTCATAAAGGTGAAGACTTCCCACCTATTTGAGATGCCCTCTATTGAAATTCATCAGTAAATCTAACCAAAGTTCATTCCCATCCAGACCAATGACTTTGGTCTGTATGTTATCTTGGTATTCACCACGATACTTCTTCGGATGAATTTCTTCTACAAATGATTTTTTTCGCACCCTTTCACGAAATATCACACACTGAGCGCGCAAGTGCTAGATAAACCGATAGCTAAAATGACAGGCTTCATGATTCGAATCCTATACTGAAATCAATACGTGTCCTCCATTGTTGGTCATCCAATGCAACCTTCATGTATCCTGAAACCAACAGCATTTGAAAGTTCCCCATCCTTGAATCACTGTATTGAGGGCTTCTGCAAGCTAACAATGCCAAGTTCAGTCGTGAAATGGAGCGAAAACGTTAAATTTATATTCGGAAACATCGCAGAAAATGGGCAGAAAAACAGAAATTCTAAAATCATGACCAACCACTGAGGTTGATGGGAAATTCCTCCGTGACATTCACACTACTAACAAGAACAAATAGGGCACTGCAGAGTCACGACCACTATTTATAAAAAACGGGATGAGTCTAGACAGAAAGTGGGAGTATTTAGGAAAATTGTCACGCTGGATTAAGGACAGCGGCTTACGGCACTGTCTTCTGGTGTAATGTGTATAAAATCATCTTTCTTTATTTGCTGGGTGTTCTGTCTCAGTTTCAGTTCAGTTTATTCAACAATTAACCTCGCACTTCCGTGCTCTGGTCTCGGTTGCTACCTTACAGCATCGTCCAGTAAACCGCAAAAAGAACAGAAGCATTAAGTAAAAGATCCAGAAAAATCAAAGGTGGAAATCAAGATGACAAGCAAACAGTCTGAATGCAACTACGCCACTCACCGCAACACCTACCCGTATCACTAAATATCTCCAGCCATTTAGTAGGTGGATCACGTGGACCCCAACCTCGAAGTCTAACACGTCTTATGTGGCCAAGTCCACTGGTCAAGATCTTCATACCTTTTGCCATGTCATGGACTGACCACCTCGGCCTACCTTCCAATCACTACCTGCCTCAGAGAACAGCGTACGTAGAGGAAGTCTATTCGTACGCACGCGTAACACATGCCCCAAACACCTTAACCTGTTCAGATTCAGTACTTGATCCATACACTGACCTCCGGTTCCCAACACCATCCGCCTAACATCAGCAGTGCTCATACGGTGTTCCCACCATATTTGGGCAATGCTACGGAGACATCGGTGCTCAAACACCGACAGTTTTCGCCTATCTTCTACTCTTAAGGGCCATATTTCTCAACCGTATAAAAAACGGACCTAACCGCTGCATTGCACGCTCCACCCTTAACAGACAACCGGGTGTCACGCCGACGCCACAAATTATGTATTCATGGGTGTATTTTTGTGGATTTCCCAATAACTGGTATTCCTATTCACGTTAAAACATTCAGTTTCAGTTTCAGATTATACAAACATGAACCTTGCAGTTGTGCTTTGGTTCCGGTTGCTCCTCTCAACACTCTCGAGTCAAAGGCAAAAAAGAATGGGAGCGTCAAGTGAAAAAGATCCATAAATCAAAGTAAAAAGCGAAATTCAAGAGGACGAAGAAAGAGTCCGAATGCAATTTCGCCACTAGCCGCCGCACTTGGTCAAATTACACAATGTTTCCAACCATTTGGTAGGCGGGAAAGACCCGTCCCAAAATGTCCAATTCTTATTTGGTCTCCTTCACGTGAGCACCGAGGAAATTCAGTTTCAGTGCGTTTTTTCATAGCTAAAGCGATAAAAATATAAGTGATTAACAAAGCGCAGCCAACTGGTCTTGATTCCAAGGCTCACACTGAGGCGAACTGAAATTTCTTTTTTCACTAAGTTTGACACTCGTCATTAGGGGGTATTTTTAAACCCCACTACATGAAATCTTTTAATTATGAAGGAATTTGTGTTGACTTTATCCTATAAGCAAAGTTACAAAATCAACTTTTATTGATTTATTTGAATGAGAAACCTTTCCAGACATAACTCAGGTTGACAACTTTGATCTTATCCACGTACAATGACCTCAATAGATTCACGAACTTTTGTGGCGATCTTAGGAAGTCCTGAAGATGGCACCAAGGACTAGTGACTTTGACAGGCTATTTCATCTTATTCACGTCTCGG
Source organism: Fasciola hepatica (assembly GCA_948099385.1). Classification (NCBI taxonomy): domain Eukaryota; kingdom Metazoa; phylum Platyhelminthes; class Trematoda; order Plagiorchiida; family Fasciolidae; genus Fasciola; species Fasciola hepatica. Next base: position 118,335 of record CANUEZ040000150.1, read on the forward strand.
ATGGTTGCTGCAAGCATAAGTCACTTGGTCCTGATGCAGCTGGTCCGATTGTGCTTGCGTAGTAAGAGGGAATATATGGATGGACAAAGTACTTCGATCGGTTGCTCTATCGACCTTCAGACCGCAAGAGGCACTTAATAACCCATGTATCCAAAGCCGTAAAACGTCAATTGAGATTCGCTGAAGTAGCGACGATTATCAACCGGCTAGAGGACCGAAGTCGATGAATACAGTGCTCCCGCTAAAAGTCTACAAGTCCTATTTGCTGTCATTCAATGGCACATTACACACCCTGTTTGGTTCGGTAAGACGAGACGAAGTTTACCCAACTGATTGCGGTACGTTGATTCTGCTGCCTATCCTCAAGATAAGGAACTACCGAGGGATCAGCCTGATCGAAGTTGCGGGAAAGATTTTTCGCGTGCTGCTATTTAATCGTTTTTCTGCCACAACAGACCGCCGCACTCCACTGTGGCCGAAGCTATTTGGATCAAATGTTCAGACCACGTCGAACACAGGATCATTGCTACAAGCTCCAAAAGCCAACCTCGCCTTGTTTCATTGACTTCCGGGATATTTCCAATTTGGTGAATTGGGCGATGATGGGACTTGACAGGATGTATGCTCATCTTGCAAGGCTGGAGAGGAGATACTGTTCATTCACTGGCATGCGAGTTAACACGTATGGAAAAGAATTTTCGGATTTTGCATCATCATCATCATCGTACAGCGTTGAGCAGGAGGGCAAGCCCCACTGACCCACAGCCTTTCTCACCATGTTGCACGTTGAATTTAAAAGTATGAATATACAAGATGGAGAGGGAGTGGACCTACAGAGGTGGGAAAAGGAAAGAACACCCTAGTAGCCAACACACTGAATACACAGTCTGATTGTACAAACACACATCGATCAATCATTCTGATTCGACAGAAAATGACAACACGATCGCCACTGTTCACGGTTCGCTGAACGGTGGCGATCGGATTTTGCACTCGGTACTGGAGGCAGACAACGCTGTCGTATTTTGCCCGTGCTGTTCATCTACACCATCGAAAATGAGTAAGGCTCTAACTGACAACCCTGGTGTCTGGCTGTCATGAAGTGAACCTCTTGAACCAGAGTTAGCGGATGATGTTGTGACGGGAAACCCTTTCATCACGCTTCAACCAATTATTGACGAAGTCGATTTATTCGCGAAGTCCATCGGGCGCCAAGCAAACAGTTAAAACAGGCATTTTTAACATTTTTGCATTACATGCGTGGGCATGAGTACAAAGAGGGAGTTCACATTTCCGCACCGGAGGCGGTGCTCGCGTGACTCGCAACTGTTCGCTCTGCATAACCTTCGAATTTCCTTAGTGTGTCTCGGCCTTCTTTGTCCATTACATGCCTGCGTATGAGTGCAACGGAAGGGGTATATACTCCATAGTCTCCAAGACCCACCGCAACATCGAAGACAGCCGGCAACCAGACCCTAAGACTTGGAGTAGAGAACCACATAAGGTCCCAGCGGGTTAGGTGTGGTAACGATCCGGACGACAGTGGAATACTGTCTACCACCAAAGTACCGGCAATGGGAGGTTTCGAATCCCGGACCTCCGGGAATGGGGTGGGGGGTGTAAACGAACGCTCCAAACCACTCGGCCACAAATGGTCAATAAAATACATTCCATCATTCAAGGATGCAGACTCGCCTTGCATCGGAATGGTGAGACGAAATAGATGAAATGGTGGAAACAATTTTTCAAATAACACTGGCGGTAGACAGTATACACTGTGAGAAAGATGCCTCTGGTTTTTCATCGCCAGTCAGTTAAGTTCAATACTATCTCCCGTACTGTGCTCTGATTTGAACTGCTACTTCGGAAAGTCGCTTGGTGAGAGCAAACAGAAAGAATAAGGAGTAAACAAAAAACCTATTTACAGAATAAAATCATGGAGACTACAGAACTTCAGTGCAACCACAGTATTGACTAAGGCAGCTAGTTTTGTCACATGCACTCGCTCTCTTGCTCGCTCTGCTCCCTCGGAAGGCAAGCATGAGATCTGAATGCTCACAATCCAGACTGGCTGACACAATACACATTGGACACTTCGGCACTGGAACACAAAGCCGAACATTTCACCGTGACCAGCAACCTGTGCCGAATTGCTGACCTCCCCACACGTGTGCTCGATCGAGCTGGTGATCGCACCCATACCACTGGTCTTATTCGCACTTCAGTCCCCTCTACCTTCTCAGAAATCTCCACTCTTTCTCCGCTTAGCTCATCTGGTCACTGTATTACTTCCCGTTCCATCAACTGGACCGGCCCCGATCGTCCACCCACCACGAAACCAACTGAAACGGCTTTTGCGATTTCTCAGCATTGTTTTGTTGTATGGTTGTAAGACTTAAGGTCTGCGTGTGGAAGATATTCGTCGTCTTGAGATTTCTCACCACCGATGTTTATGTAGTGTCGCTAAGATTCGGTGGAATAACCGACTGAGCAATGATCAGGTCAGAAAGCGAGTATTGGGCACTAATTTGCAGAACGTTTTGTCACAGCGTATCCGGATTAATAGACTTCCTCGGTTGGGGCACGTGTTACGTGTGGCAAACACACGTCTACCATACCATGTCCTATTCTCCCTTCCTCCTCAGGAGTGAAAAAACTACGTGGGGGTCAACGGATGACGTGACAACGAGGAATGAGAAAATGTACAACAAACTTAGGAAAAGTAGGTGCCTCACGTCTCCGTCGTTGGGGTCCAAAAGATCCGTCTACCAGTTGGCTGGAGACACTGAAGGATATGGCAGCAAACCGCGAACAGTGGCGATCGTGTTGTCACTTCCTGTCGAATGTGAGTTTGTATAGTCAGATTGTGTACTCCGTGTGGTCGCAACTAGGGTGTTCTTTCCTTTTCCCGCCCCTGTAGGTCCACTCCCTCTCCATCTTGTATATTCGTACTTTCTAATTCAACGTGCAACATGGTGAGAAAGGCTGTGGTCAGTGGGGCTTGCCCTCCTGCTTAACGCTGTACGACGATGATGATATACCTTGAGTGATTGCTGCTTTATTCTTAACTCTTCCGCTACCGCTTCCAACTTCAGTCACTTTTTTCAAGGTATACAACTTTTATCCCTCACTCTTCTCAATCCGGCAAACCCTAAACTTTTGCCCTTCCAATTTCCCTCCCATCTGTAATTCCTCCGGCAATTTTGTTTGTGAACCACACGAGAAAGCCGAGGTTTTTGCTCCCAAGTTTGCCTTCAACTCCACCCCACCCTCTTATGAGAATCCTCCGGTTACTTTTCTTTCGTGTCTTCCACTTTCGACCCCATATTAGCATTAGGAAGATGCACCAAGCGCTGCATTCTCTGGAGGTATGCGAATCATCCGACCTGGATTGCCCACCATCCATCGTTCGCGAAATGTGCCCCTGAAATGGACCCTCTATTACGTCACCTTTTCTGCCTCTTTCACTTTCCAACTCCCTACTTAGCCAATTCCTTGGAAACATGCAGTGAATTTTCGTATTCCCAGACGCGGTGATCCTTTTGATCCGAATAACAATCGCCTATTTCCCTCAGATTTTACCTCGAAACCATTCGAAACTGTCACATCCGAACAACAGTGTACGGTTCTCCAACGCGGAGGATTACTGAGTGGTCGCCAATACACATTCCAACCTCGTTATTTCACCGATGATCTGGCTCTCGTTTCACGTTCCAAATCGGCTGCACCGAACAACCACGGAGGAACATAAATGATCTCGACCGACATCTTTGAGGCATTTGACCGAGTTTGGCACGGAGGCCTTCGGGCGAAACAGCCAACGTTCGGGTTCCCTTCCGCTCTCGCAGCTTTGGACACAAAGTTTTCTCAGTGAGCAGGCCATCATCGTCCCAGTTGATGGGGCTCTGTTCCAGCCACTTTTCGTGAATTCTGGCGATGCTCAAATTCCAGCACTTGCGCCCACCCTCTTTCTCCTAATCCTTAACGTCTTCTATCCACTACTTCTAACCCAATCCATTCCTTTGTCGATGACTCCATCCTTTATTCTTACCGCACTTACCGCTATGCCAACACTAACATCGATCGTGGCCAAAGTGCAATCAGTGTATCTTTAGACTCCAAACTCGAACTCATCTCCTCCTGACTTTCCCGCAATCATGTCGTATTTATTGCCTCAAATCTCTCTTCTTCCGATTTCTTTGAAACGTCATTCACTCTCCCCACATTGATCCTTTCATTAAACTGTACTGCACCCCACAGATTTGGACTCTCTTCTTGGATTACCTATAGCTTATCCATGGAGGTCTGCCTCCAAATTACTGCTGATCTCTAGTGTTGCGCACAAAGTAGGTTTCCTGTTACGCGCCCCATCACGATGAGATTTCACTTTGTTGTGCGGTGATGGCTTGCGTGCCTCCATGACCTAAACAGCTATGCACAATGGCTTCCTTAAGCCGGAGATCCAATCATGCCTGATAGGTTAATGGGTAGAGGCCAGATGAAGTCCAGCTTCTGAACCAGTTGATGACCAACATCTAGCTCTAACCACTATGCCTCTGGAGAGGACACCCCAACGAATTAACAGAGAGAAACAGTTTACCGGTCTAAAAGCCTCCAGTAGATGGATGTACGAGTGCAGTACCTGGGGTTTCTTTCTCTCTCTCTCGCTCTCAACGGTGGGAGAAGTCACCGCACTTCATTGGGCGGCCATCGCCCACCTAAGTTGGGCAGCCCCCAGACCAAAGGATGCTGCCCAGTCCACAATCCGCTTGTTCCACTGAGTGCATCGGGTTAAGGGTTGAATCCAAAAAGTGAGTCAATAACAAAGCATCAACAAAGACAAAACAAAACGCAAACAGCAATCAGGTCTCACGTAACAGACCAGAGGAAATTCCTTCACATGTTCTTCGATCACGTTGCCGTACTAAGTTAACGCCCCACTGCTTTGTGGCTCAGACTTCTAAGTCTAAAGCTCCGGTTACGGTTCCCAAAGAAAAATCCCTTCTGCGGTATGAGCACCCGTGAGGTATCATGTGCCCCTAAAATCTCCTGCGATCTCTCTGCTTTTATCCTTTGAAATCCAACTCTAAATTGATACGAATAGCCCCAATGAGTCGTGACTGTAAACTTCTGACTCTCATGAGGGTAGCAACTTAGAGACAGGGGAAGAACGAGAACCGAATCCCGACCTGAGCATTCTCTTCACTTCCCTGCTTTCCACGTCCGCACACTTTACCACACGGGACAACAGTCTGTCCTAGCTCGAACTCTTGAAAACTTCAAAATAGATGTGTGTTGTGTCTCCAAAACACACACACACACACATACAAGATCCAAATTTAATGTTAACGCTTCGATCCGCATATTCAAGCTCTGTTTCTCGTTTCATTCTTCGCATCATGGGCGATTCGGCATCCCGTGCTCGTGGTTAGGCTGGCTTTGTAATCGCTCTGAGCATGATGGTTGGACGTGCATTGCTCGACTGGATCCCAGTCAGCAGTCGTCTTTGTGCGGCTCCTTTGTATGGTTCTGTGCATGTCAACAGGACTAGACTGAAGCGCCCATGCATGTTTGTTGTTTCTGCAAGTACAAATTTCTTGCACAAAAAGCGGCGCCGACTGACCTGGAGTCCTCTTGAGCCTTTACAACGTTGGACTCAGATCGACCACGTTGCTATCAGTTACCCCTGGATCAATTCAAGATTGTCTATTATTTTTGTCCACGTCCGTAGACATTGGTCACGTTCTTGTCCGTGCGCGTTTCAGCCTACGTCTCATCGGTGGCCGAAGTAACGCCAAACCGCACCAGCCCCCGCAGCTGCTACTGAGCGAAAACCATCGATCTGCATTCCGAATAGAATTATCCACCAAATTATCGATGCAGTCAAGTGCCCAGGTTCCAGAAGAGCGATGGACAGAGATCAAACAGGCCGTACATGTCGCTGCTGATGCTTCCCAATGTCCAAAAACCAGAGACACAGAAACGATGGATATCTGAAGCCTCACTTGTACTGTTCGATGCGCACAGATCGATTCCCCCGGACTGCAGATACGATGAGTCAAAGAGGTCTTACACACTAACTGATTCGGAGATTGAGAAACGACCGTGAGCAGTGGTAGTCCACGAAAGCCAGCCGTTAGTCAGCTGATCAAAGAGACGAACGGCTCACTGATTCAAACCTAGCAGCGCCATCTAATTCGCTGGGCGGAGCATTTCGAGATGCAGTTTAGTTACTTTTTACCCACGACAGGCTTGCTAAGTAGCATCACAGCTCCAGCTCTGATTGTAGATGCCGGTCCTCCGTCACCATTAGATGTTCTCCGCGAGAAAGGCTACCATAAACGACAAGGCCGCTGGACCGGATGAGTCGCTCTCGTCTATTTTGAAAGACCGTGGCTCAACACTTATTGGTATGAGAAATGGAACAAGTTCAGAAGATTTGGTGTGAATCGGTGATCGTACCGATGGACGAGGTTGATATGTACTCCTGTGAAAACCACAAAGGATTGAGTTTGGTCAGCAACGCATCGAAAATGCCCACTGGTATAATTCTACATTGCCCATCAACCGCTCGCGAACAGTGCTCGCGCAAAAATCTAGTTGGTCTGAAACCTGATCGAAGTTGTATTGGTCACATCTTCATTCTTTGATAAATTTCAGAACAGGAACACCTTCCACAAGGTAAAGCGTTAACCAGCGCTGGCATACAGCCAAGTCACGTTGGCAATCAGCACTGGTGTGTTACTAAGCCCAAGATTTGAGACAATGGCATCTCCAGTGTCAAACCGCAAACTCAGTTAGCCGTGCAACGTTTGTGTGATCCAGAAGTACCCACCAGTTACGAGCAGAAGTTAGCACATGAGCTAGGATCTACGACGAACAGTAATGTGGATGAGCATTGGGCTCATATCAAACAGGCAATGCACTTTGCAGCAGGTTTCACCTGTGGTCTTATATCCGATGCGAACCAAAGAAACTGGATCTCGCAAGAGTCGCTGAGTATAATGGAGCACAAAGGTCAGTTCTCGAACTTTAGGGAGATGAATAAGATACAAAGACATCTACAAAATCAAGTTACAGAAAGCCTTAACAATGATCGCGAAAATTGGTGGGTCAAGGTAGCCGAAGAAATGGAATTAGCAGCTGCTTCAGGTAACAGTCAAAGACTGTTCAAACTTATTCGTGATATCGGTGGACGGCGCACCCAAGTCAGTGAAACAACTAGCGACAGAAATGGAGAAACCTATCCATGGCAAACAGCAAAGGCTCGACCGTTGGACCGAATAATTCAAGGAGCAGTTTAGCTGACCGCTCACTAGTGTAGTTACTCCTGTGTCAACAACTGTGACTCCCTAGGTGGTATCAATTGAGCCCCCATCGGAAGTGGAAGTGGAGTCGAGCATTCGATTGCTAATGCATGGGAAATCGATCGGTCCAGACGAACTTGCCCCAGTTCTTTTCAAATTGGGTGGAAATGTTTTGATAAAATCACTTACCGCTTTGCTATGTGATATTTGGAATGAGGAGCGTATTCCGTTAATATGGAGTGAGTCGTTGATTGTTCCCATCTTCAAGAGGGGAATACGCAATGACTGTAGCAACCATCGTGGGATTAGCTTTATTCAGATAATAACCAATTATTAGCCTCAATACTACTGCACCGTCTTACACCCACCCGCGAGAGGAACACCCGCGAACAGCAAGCCGGATTCCACCCAGGTAGAGGATGCATCGACCAGATTTTTACTCTTGCCGACCACTTGAAACGCGTCACATGCACCGCCGACCGACAATACTGGCTCTCTTAAGCTTGAAAGCCGTCTTCGACTCAGTTGATAGAACAGCGTTTTTTAGTGCTCTTCAGCGAAAAGGTATTCCCCAGAAGTTCGTGAACCTACTGAGATTAATGCATTCTCATACTTCTGACCGAGTAAGCGTTTACGGTGGACTATCCGGTCGGTTCGAAACGATCAGTGGTGTTCGACAAGGATATCCTATGTCTCCATTCCTGTTCAACTTCTTCATGAACGAAATAATGGAGTGCGCTGCAAAATCTTCAGGATGTAGGTGTCGAACTAGGAAATAGTGAAGAGCTATGTGACATAGATTACGCGGACGACGTTGTCTGCTTGTTCGAATGCACGGAACATGCCCAACGTGCACTAGATAGACTCGAAAAAGCTGTAGATCCATTCGGCGTGCACTTTGCACCTCAAAAGTGTAAGGTGATGTTACAAGACTGGACGTCAACGATTCCGAGCTTGATGCTCGATGGGGAGGTGCTGGCAAATGTCGACCACTTCATCTACCTCGGCAGCAGTGTGACGACGGATGGGAGCACAGTAGTAGAGGTGAGCACGAGCATATCCAAGGCTCGAGCGGCGTACACTGGACTGAAGCACTTGTGACGCCAACCTGATATTTCACTGAAGTTGAAATGTCGTGTATACTGTGCTGCAGTGCGTTCAGTTTTGTTGTATGGTTGTAAGACTTAAGGTCTGCGTGTGGAAGATATTCGTCGTCTTGAGATTTCTCACCACCGATGTTTATGTAGTGTCGCTAAGATTCGGTGGAATAACCGACTGAGCAATGATCAGGTCAGAAAGCGAGTATTGGGCACTAATTTGCAGAACGTTTTGTCACAGCGTATCCGGATTAATAGACTTCCTCGGTTGGGGCACGTGTTACGTGTGGCAAACACACGTCTACCATACCATGTCCTATTCTCCCTTCCTCCTCAGGAGTGAAAAAACTACGTGGGGGTCAACGGATGACGTGACAACGAGGAATGAGAAAATGTACAACAAACTTAGGAAAAGTGGGTGCCTCACGTCTCCGTCGTTGGGGTCCAAAAGATCCGTCTACCAATTGGTTGGAGACACTGAAGGATATGGCAGCAAACCGCGAACAGTGGCGATCGTGTTGTCACTTCCTGTCGAATGTGAGTTTGTATAGTCAGATTGTGTACTCCGTGTGGTCGCAACTAGGGTGTTCTTTCCTTTTCCCGCCCCTGTAGGTCCACTCCCTCTCCATCTTGTATATTCGTACTTTCTAATTCAACGTGCAACATGGTGAGAAAGGCTGTGGTCAGTGGGGCTTGCCCTCCTGCTTAACGCTTTATGACGTTGATGATGTTGATGGTCTCGAGTGACAAGACAGCCGATCAATGGAGTGGATCCATAGATGACAGATGAACCTTGTCAGCGTTGTTCGGGTTTCAAGGCGTGGTTGCCCAAACCAGTCGGACCAATGCGTTGTGCAACGAATAGGCAGATGGACTAGTAATCGAAATATTCTTCGTTTTTCACAAATAACCGGAGATATTTCGGAGGTAGAACAGAGTTCTCGCAAAAGCTAGTGAAAAGGTGAAAACAACCCACTATCCTCATTTTCTTGATCTCAAAGCAGCTTTCGACTCACTCAACCGCACAGTTATCCGGCACTGACTCCTACTGAACTGTTACCATAGAAATCCATTTACACAAATTCCTTTTACATGAAAACTCGAAGCCGGGTTCATGCTTACGGTGCTCTTTCACTCGAGTTCCTCACAAGTGGTGTACTTCAGGGTTGCCCCCTTTCTCCTCTCCTCTTTAACGTTGTGATTGGTATGTTCCTATAGACCGCGCCTGTGTCAGGTGATGACAGTAACACTGAACTTTTCCCAGATGGAAAAGTGTCACACCTTATATATGCGCACAACATTGTCTTTTTTAGTGAAGACCCAAGTAAGTTGCCAGCACTTCTAGACAGTTTGACGAACTGCGTAGTACTGTTCAGTATGCGTTTTGCATCTTCGAAGTGCAAGATGCTGTTACGGAATTGGGTTGGTCCAACATAAAACCTTTCAGCATCCGGAGAAACGATAGACCTGTTAGACAAGTCCTGTGATTTGGACAGCTGTTTTTTACCCGGTGGTCGAGTATAAGATGTGTCTTTGCGTATACAGAAGACTCGTCATCTGGGTCGCCGAAATGGATTCCGCTTATCTATCAAGGATCGAGTTTACACTGAAGCAGTCAGGCCTATTCTTATTTGTGGTTCACGGAGATGGCCACTGCGGGTGGGGGATATACGAAGATTGTCAGTGTTCGAACACCGATGTCTTCTTAGCACTGCTCGAATCTGGTGGGAACACCGTATCAACGATACCGAAGTACGGCAGAGTTTTAGGTTCACAAACCAGACCATAAGATGAAACACTTAAGCTCACTAGGCTAAGATGGTTGCAACATGTGTTGCGCATGTCCCCTGACAGGATTCCTCGGTGCTCAATATTCACTGAAGCGGGGCCCAGTTGAGAGATGATTAAGAGTGGCCAGTCAATGACAAAGAAAGGTATGAAAAACCTGACTAGTGGACTCGGTCATGTAGGGCGTGCTAGATTTCCCGGGTTGGGTCCAAGAAACCCTACCATTCAGTGGTTATATACGTTAGAGAAACAGCTAGGTGTCGTGATCCACAAACTTTCTTTATCAACTCGGTACAAATATTTGTACTTCCTTGTACTTGTACTTGTACTTCCTGCTCATTTAATATTCTTGTCCTTTCTCATTGTTGCCGATTGAGGCTGTCGCCAGGAGATAGCAATCAAAACCATCGCACCTAGTGCATAGTAAATGATTGTGTAAACTGAACTGTTTCGCGCCAGACGCTTCTTTGCACCAATACATCTGCTGTGCAAAGCTCAAATCCGCCTCGTTTATCTCTCTTTCTCTTCTTGATCGGGTTCAACGCAAGGCCGTCCAGCTGGTCGACGACCCTTCTTTAACCTCCAATCTGCAATCTCTAGCCCATGGTCGAGCTGTAGCTTACTGACCTCTCTTTTTCGGGACTATTTTGGACTTTTGTTCTTAGGAACTTGCATCAGCAGTTCCTCTTCCCAAAACGTTTTCCCGAACATCACGTACCCAGGCAACTAGTCATCCTTATCAAGTTTGTCACTGGATGTCGTACTTTTACCTTTCCATCTTCTTTCCCCCTGGGCCGTTAAACTATGGAACTCTCCCTCTTTTTGTTTTCCCACCCACATACAACCTCTCTCTATCTCCCTGTCTCTTCAAAAGCAGGATAAATAAAGTGGTTCTTACATGAATGTTTCCTCAACCCATTTTCACAGTGTCTTTCGATTATGACGTTTACCCCTTACGCTGTAATTTACTTTGTGTAATAAAGAAACATGTTCCAACCCGTTATTTTTTTATTACATGCTTACGCATGAGTGCAGTAGAAGGGGCATCTACCCCATAGCCACGAAGGGCCACTGCACTATTGGGGATAACCGGCAGTCAGACCCTGAGACTTGGAGTGGCGAAGAACCACATAAGGTCCCAATAGGTCAGGTATGGTAACGATCCGGACGACAGTGGATTATTGTCTACTGAGCGCTTGCTTCAGTGGCTAAAGTCTAGTTCCTATGACTATGCCTAACACTAGCATGGCAGATACGATGTTTCCGCCATCGAGGAATACTACTAGTCGGAAACACAGGAAAATGAGAATACGAGCCAACTGTTTCAAAACACGTGCATGGGCAGACGGTCAAGGAGTGCATTTCCCTTGGTCACCTGAAAGACATTTCTTCATCAGCCATAGCGACTTGACATAAAACGCCATCAGTGTAGTTCACTTCAGTTCAAATAACCAATGGATGCAACGGCTTTGGTTGTTATATCTTAAAAGCAACCCCAATTGGCAAAAATGGGGAAAAAACAAAAGAATGTAAAGATTGTGAAGAGAACTACAAATAATGGTATGAAGTCATTAGAAATTTTGTGAATACAAGAGTGCTACTAGGCCATGTAATAGGTTCCCGACCTAGACCAGAGGAGAGGCCAGAACACAACCACACAGAAGACTCGAGGATATTCCTTCTTCGTGGGGAGTTTTCCAGCTGAGCGTACACGATGGCATTTTTGTATCGGACTGCAACTGTAAGTCACTTACAAACAGTTAACACTTGAGCTGACCCATTGATGAGTCCTGTAGCTTCAAGTGTTTGGCTTCGAGATTGACTTTGCCTGCGTACGCCACAAAAAACCCTCTGTTTGTGTCTCACTGACTTGGAGGGGCACTGCAATCAGGTGTAAAAATGAGACAACCGTGCGAAGAATATCTTCATGAGACACTTGACTGTCTCCGGAGATGTTACGTCGATTGGTTTTTGTGGCAAGATGAAGATACCTCTGATGTTTCACTGGGCCAAGTTTGCGCATAAGTAACCTGACTTTGTCGGTATCTTTCCATGAGGCACAATCTACGTTCCATGTATCCTCGAATACTACGTATCAGGATCCGAAAGTGGTCTCTACTTCTGGGTCACACCTGAATTCCGTGATGGAATTTGCGAGGTTACCACTTGGAAAGCCTGTCTTTGTTGTCTGATTCGATGAACATTGGTCCATCTTTATCGCACCCGATTTCAGTGCCTTCAAGTCAGCAAGACACAGACAAGGGATTGTGGCATAAACAGGCAAAATCAATCTCGAAGCCGAACGGTTCAAACCGAAGGACCTATCAATAACATTACTCCGAATGAAAACTTTACAGGGGGATGTATCACCTAGCGAATGTCTGACTGAACGGCAAATGCAGCCAAGTACGTAATAATGCTTTTTTTATCCCAGGCTTGCGCATGAGTGCAGTAGAAGGGGTATACCGCATAGCCCCGAAGACCCACTGCAACATTAGGGGTAACCGGCAACCAGACACTAAGACTTGGAGTGAAGAATCACATAAGGTCCCAATGGGTCAGGTGTGTTCACGATCCGGACGACAAAGGATTACTGTCTACCACCAAAACCGCTAGGCTGAGGATAACCGATTAGGGAGGCGGAATTTCACTCATAAGAACCTAAACGTGAATTCAGTGTGGTTGATTATGTTTACGTAAGAGATTTCAGATAGAGTCATCCCAAATGGACTTTGGGAAAGGCAACAGGAGAGGGCAAGTTGTTCACATGCTGCTAGTCGAAACGGAACAGTGGATCAAGCACGTCAATCAGATTCAAAAGAAATAGTCAGAACGGACTTGCTGAACGCGACGCCGATGGTCACTTACACGTATAATGGGACGACACTTCGACACAGACAGCATAATTAAATAGCATACAACCCCACAAGTTGGATCTAGTTGCTTCACACAACGATCACTCCCCTATAAGCAGACACCCAAAATGTAACAGCAGGTTCACACGATCATTGCAGATCAACCCGCAATTGACCACATACGAAGCTTAAACAATTACGAGATACTAAGGAGCCAGTCAGAATGTGAACGGATAGCCCTGTTGACCTTTGACCTCCGATGTGCTTTGTTCTGTGGTCTGACGATTGACGTATTCCTTCGAATACACTCGAGTCTCCCGTGTTCTGGTTTGCTTTCTGGGATAGGTCAGAAACTTAGCACCATGTCTTTTAACGTACCCAGCCACTGAATGGTCGGGGTCTCTGGGATCCCATCTAGGAAGTCCAACATGCCCTATATGGCCAAGTCATCATCATCATCATCGTACAGCGCTAAACAGCAGGGCAAATCCCACTAACCACTGTCTTTCTAATCATGTTGCACGTGCAAACAGAAAGAATAAATATACAAAATGGACAGGGAATGGACCTAAAGAGGTGGGAGAAGTAAAGAACACCCTAGTAGCCAACACACGGTTAGGCTTTTCATACCTTTCTTCTATGTCATGAACTGACTACCCTCAGTCATCTTCCAGTCGCTATTGCCATAAACTGTCTGCTTTTTACAACCATTTCAGCATTTTAATTACCGCTGTTTTGAGATGAAAAAAGCCTAAGTCAGGGCTCCGGCTCATTTATTTAACGTACCCTCGAGGGGGTTCACACTAGCTACAACACACCCGCCTCAGAAAACATTGCGAACCGGGGAATCCTGTCAAAGGACACGAGCAACACGTGTCCCAAACACCTCAGCCTGGTGGGTCTAAGTGTTTCATTTCATGATCTGGTTTTCCTAAGACTGTGTCGAACATCAGCATTGCTGATAAGGTTCCCACCAGATTTGGGCAGTGCTGAGAAAACATCGGTGTTCGAACACTGACAATCTTCGTATATCCCCCACCCGCAGTGGCCATCTCCGTGAACCACAAAGAAGCACAGGCTTGACTGCTTCAGCGTAAACTCGACCCCTGATAGATAAGCGGAATCCATTTCGGCGCCCCAGTTGACGAGCTATCCGTACACGCCGAACACTTTATCCGATATCCAACCTCCGGGTGAAATGTAGCTGCCTATAGGCCATTGCATTTTATTATCTATGGATAACAAAACTTACCCGCTTAGTCTACAGTCTTCTAAGATACCGAAAGGTTCGATGTTGGGCGAGCCCAGTGCTGCAACAGTAACTTGCACTTTGGAGATGCAAACCGTTCACCGAACACAGTTGTCTGAGGTATCCACCACGCTTAAGAGAACTATGTCGTCCGCATATTCAACATAACTATCTTTACATGACGAAAGCGCGGTCTCCAGGATCACATCATTCACAAAGTCAGAAAGAGAGGGCAACCCTGACGAAAAATACTTCTTGTGGAGAAAGACCCAACTCGGCTTCGGCTATTGATATAAACGGACTTAACGGAAGAAATGAATTTCTCTGGTACATCCTTTAACAAGAAGCAGTACCAGAGAATTGTGCGGTCGAGTCAGTCGGAAACCGTCTCCAGATCAAGAAAACCAGAGGCGGTGGACCTACGGACGGTGTGTCGAAGAGATGTGATGAACACAAACTAGATTAGGTCTAAACGACGTTTTATACTTGTGCAAGCACGGTTGGCGAGTAAGACAAGCGATGGAGAATACCAGTGAGAAGTTTAGATACTATGCTAACCATACTTATTTTGCTGTGGTTCTCACAGGAGGACCTATTGCCTTTCATATGAATCGGGACTATCACCGATCCACACCAACTCTTTGGAACTTGTTCTTTCTACTACATGCAACCGAGACAATGCCAAGAACATCGATGATGGTGTTGAATGTTCTAGCACGTCTGCCATGAGAAATGTACACTCACTTATGAAGATAAAATGGAATGTGCGGAAATGCAACGGCGTTCTGAACTAAAGCGGATACATTAGCGTTAACATACGCGCAACACGCGATGAACTGGACTCTCTCCAAGAAGCAAATCAATTCAGTGATAGGCATCACTAACCTTGTGATTTCGTGACATAAATAATGCGGTCTGACCACACTATGGGGGATATTGGGTTGCTTAGGCTCGTAATTCCCTAGAAAAATCCAGTCTGGAGAGACGTCTGCAGAATATTTTAGTCAAAATACGAGAAAAAAATATTTACCGCTGAAGCTATACGAGGAAATACAGCTGGCCGGTAAATAACTCCCACAGACTCACCGACCATGAAGTAAACCAGATTTCCACGCTGAATCAAAGCATCAATGAAATAGCGCACGGCAGATCCATCAGGCATTCTGGAGGGAAACACATCACCACGCTGATCATACACTACTACGGAGGGCCCAGACACTTGGGAAATTTGAATACAAAAATTTGCCTGGCAGGAGTGAGCAGGCGCAGGACAACCGAGTTCGTCGGCGAAGCTGCAGTCCCAAGATGCAATGGCACGCCTGGCCATCGTCTTTGTGTAGCAACTTGCTGACCGGGCTGTGAGCACATGTCCCGCCTGGTACAGTCTCGCTTCGCGTACATCAGCAATGATCAATTGCGGATCCAGTCCAGTTTCTTTCGCACGACGTAATCTGGTCAATACATCATCCGGTTTGACTGTCAAGTACCCAGAAGAATGGATCTTGTTTTTATGCGATTCACAGGAATGATGTCTGGGGCGGGCCACGGGATTCACCGGCATTTTTTGTTGCGCTGGAGCTTACACGGAGAAAATGGCTACAGTATTGTGGAGAAGAGGCGAGAACGATCCAATTCCATCATTGCAGTGGTAATTGACCAGCTCCCACCCCAAGCAAACGCTAAACACACATCGCCTCCCCATCTTTCGCATGCGAGCCTCAGTGCAGCGCCGTTTTGTTCGTCAACGTGACCTTGTCACATGAACGATCAATAGACCGGGTGCGCTGATTGGTTAAGAACGAAGTTGTTATTTTTAGCAGGGTCCGGGTTGGTTCGATGGGCTTTTAGCGCATATAAGACCGGCCTTACACGGATTGGTTAGTGTGAGCTACACACAAACAGCTGTCGTATGGTTTGTCACGCGCCGTACAATATTTAACGCCGCACATAGGTGCACACGTGCGTGAATGTGCGTTAGTGTGTACGCTAATGGATAGCGCAATTCGTCGCGGGACAATTTACAGCGCGGATCGTCGCTCTGGCTTACAGCACCAAGGCCGCGAGTGATTTCTGTGCCGCCAGCCGTTGACAACGGGCCAAATAACTCAGGTGCAGATCGAAATAATCAACGTTCCCGTCCACCCTGCGGTGATCAATCAGATGTCCAAACTTCATTTTTTTCAATTTTCATCCATGCACATTTAAGGAAGGAAAAATTACGGGGACCGGGCGATTAAAACACTCACATTTTTGTTGTATTATTGCGTATTGTTTTGCACACGAGTACCGTGGGAAATGCTGAGCTAGTTCCACTGTCGGAGAGAACCGGTTACCACAAAACATTTTCTATCACCGATTTTCTTAACTCGCTCAGCTAAACGTACTTTTTTCTATTGTTTTTATTGGTGATTTTTGCAGTGCGGTGTTCATGTAGCGGCTGAACATTCACCCTCAGATGCGTAAGGCTTATAATTGACTTCACCTGAGGTGACTGTTTTTGTGTTGTTTCTGACCCGGATGAATGAACAGTACGCCAAACACACCAGAGGATTTGGATGAGGGATTTGTGATGAGAATGCTTGGTGGCACTCCGTGTTTGACCACCGATGTCTCCGAAGCATTACCCGCGTCTGGTGGGAAAATCGCATGACTTACTCGCAATTACAACCGCGAGGTGTGTCGTTGTTTGTTGGAAGCGAAGAATCGCCCTCTGACTGAATTGATGGCTCTGCACCGCCGGTGATAGCTCGGACATATGCGTATGCGTGTCCACCGTCTGCCTTTCCGCATTCTGTCCGCATGTGTTGGGCCAGGCTGGAAGAAGCGATGCGGTGGTCAGGCCATAACTTAGGGAATGATGAAGCGAGCATCAACACTGGCTTCGCTTGGTGCTTCCCGCTTTCGAGTTTCTCTCATTTCTTAACCACCATCCCATCCCGTTGTATATTATCCTTTCCGCTGGTCTTTTGCGTAACTTCAAATCTCTTCATTTGACTCGGCTTATATTGTCTTCTGCTACCGTTGTGATGTTGGTACCAAGCTCGATCCTTATATATATATATATATATATATATATATATATATATATATATATATATATATAACAGACTACCTACTATCATTGTGAGCGCTTGCACACGCAGCCTCGTTGTTCGTTGAGTTAGAAGTGAACCAGACACGAATACCTATGAGAAATCACAGTTGTGATTCATCTGTGGGCTCTTCCATGAAGAGTATCCATTCACACTCCAGACGATTCAAATTAGATCCTAGTGAACATATAACACCGGAGTGTACAAGCATGAAGACGAGTGGGCGGAGGAGTACCGGGTACGCATACCTGAAGAGCGGCAACAACGGCGAAACCGGTCGTGTGCTTGCGGGGAAATTTTGTCCACACGTTTACATACTAATTACTATCAATATCTTCTACAGATCTTCCCATCCTTACGCAGCCCTATAGCGTCATTAGTAAGTCTTTTGTTACCATTCTCACTAAAGTTGCACTAAGCTGTGCAACGAACCGACACAATTTGACATGCAGTGCATTCTCACAAATAATTTTCGAAAGCAGTCTATCTTCAGTCTCCAGGACTAGAAGCAGTGGGAAAACTCCCGTGTAAGCCCCGATAAAACAGCTCTTGGATGTGGTCTCAAGAAAGAGAATCGCAACATTTACCAGCCAGAAAGTCTTCCAACGTTCGCTTGAAAATTGAATCGTGCATCACTTTCACCACTTCCGCTGGAAGTGAGTACCGAATGTTGTTGACTCTTCGGGACAGGCTGTATATCAGCGGCAAACCGATAGATTCCAAATTCAAGAGTGTCAGTGAGTGTCCCTGCGTACGACAAGGTCCACGTAGTTGAAAGATCGCTTGTAGTTCTGGTCCTAGACCGCTTCAGATAATTTGACGGACGCCAATGAGGTCACCTCGTATCCTCTGACAGGTTTCTGGAAACAGCCGGGCAGCTTGTAGGCGACCTTCGTAGCCAGTCTGGCGTAGACCCGCAATGAGACGAGTAGCAACCTTCTAAACTCTTTCAAGCTTGGCTGATTCGGCAGCGGTGCACATGTATGCGGCCGTAGCGCCATACTGCAACCGAGGTCTAACATGTGTGATGTTTTCCAGTCGAAAACCATTATAAGAGAGTTCTCCGAAGGAACGGCGGATTACTCCAAGGATGCTCCATGCTGAGGCACCTGCTCTATCTGTATGACCTCTCTTTTTCAGGTTGTTCGACAGTACCAACCAGAGATCACTCTCGCAAGCTGTCGTTCTCAGCAGAGTGCCAGAGAGTGTGTAGTCTGACGTTGACTGAATTCGACCTATGCGTATGTGTGCGGACTTTTACAAGTTTATCGAAAGGGCCCATGTATTGGACCAATGCGTCAGTCTGTCGAGATTGTCCTGTAGGAATTGTTTGTCCGTGTCAGAACGAAGCACTCGCCACATTTTCAGATCGTCAGCATAGAATAGGCACGGCGAGTTCAAGCATGTTGGGAGATCCTTGACATAGACCAAGAACAGCAGTGGACAGAGTATCAAACCTTGGGGAACACCGCCGGAGGTCGGGCACCAAGTGGACAGAGTCTTGGAAACTTTAACCGCAAATTTCCGCTCTCTTTGGAATTCCTCAATCCAACGTAGTAGTGGGTCAACTATTCCCAGTAGTTTGGGCTTCTGGAAGAGTCGGTCATTTGGTACTTTGTCAAATGCTTTACTGAAGTCGACAAAAAACGGCATCTGTTGGATATCCTTCAGTCCTTCTCCTCCACCCAATGTTCTCGAGCCAACAGAAGGTTGGATTTGCATGAGCGTGATTTGCAAAATCCGTGCTATGCGCGACTCAACAGGTTGTGCGCATCAAGATGTTCTTCGGAACGCGCCTGACTATAAGCAGCTCCATTACCTTACAGACGACGCATGTAAGGCTTACCGATCTATAGCTGACAGCTGCCGCCTTATCTCCGCCCTTGAACATCGGTACCACAATTGCTTGTTTCCAGTCATCCGGGAGTTTTCCGGTTGCTAGTGAGGTGTTGAGCAACTTGGTGATTGGGCCCGCGAGAATTTCGACAAGCTCCCGTGGTACCAGTGGGTGGATTCCATCCGGTCCAGGTAATAATTTGTAATTTCGGATTGTTTCACATAGGTGATTGCAAAGAGCAAACAAAGTGTTACTGTTTCTCCGGATATTGTCCATTGAAAATCTTTGCAACTTCCTCAACATTACACTCATTCTCCATAAAGAGACACAGCAACGTTTAGTATCGCTCCAATTGAGAAACGCTGATTTCCCTAGTTCCACACACATCTGTCTGTATTCGTCAACGCCATTACGATCGATAACCAGTCGCACTGAATTTCGTTGCTGTTCCTAACTTGTGCACACGTGCGAGCACACTTGGGCGCGTTCACTCAGTCATGCGGCTTCTAATCAAGGTCTGTCTGCTCCGTGGTTTTTGAGACTGTCAAGTCTTTAGACGTCAGATGGACTGAATTTCGATACTGAACGGAGCTGAACACGATGTCCGTGGTTTGTCTCTATCGTCCATACTCTGATACACCTCAAATGATGTCAGTGAGCTCAGCACTGGCATTCATGGTACCGAGATTCAGACCAACAGTTTCTCATCTCAACAGTGATATTGGAGCGAGCGAAATTTTCGAAAAACCATGCACTCACGTTATTTTCTAGTATCATCTTCAAATGCGAATGAATTTCACGAATATGTAACAATAACAAACAACGTGGACGGGACTTCACTGTTGCCTAAACCGATACCATGCTTCACTAATCACTGTTTCGAACACCTCACTGCTTTTCCTGTCTCCGTGTGGTGGCTGCAAATTGTCTTCGCCGGTGCCGTGGGTCCTTGTGGAGCCATCGTGCATACGCATGGAATGAAGGCAGCCATTTATTGTTTAAAAAACGTACGATTAAGTCCGTAAAATAAGTGCATGGGTGAGCTCCCCCAGCTGTTATCTTGTACAGGTCTACCAACCTGTGAGGAAGTGTGCATCGTAGACCTGGCAACCAAAGGACCACCGTATGTGTCTGCGTGTGCGTGTGTGCCAATCTATTAATCACGTGAACAAAGATGATACGATCATTGCAAGCGACGAATCGATAGAACAAAGCCACTTCGTGTGCTCTGTCTGATAGCCCTGGCACACACACACCACCACCCCCAAACAGATAATAGAGAGCATGGCTGAGCTGACCGAGTTCGAATTCCTCATTGCACACAAGGATTATGTCGCATAGAATGACCGACTTCCAAACAATGCCGTCACGATGTTCTCAGGGAATGGGGTTGCGAAAAAAATTGTTATGGATGCTCTGTGATGCCTTAATGTAGAGTGTACAATAAACGGTCATTGTCCGGGACTTTGAAACTTGACGTCCCGGGTGGGATTCTTGCTATCGCCGGTCTCCTCTTCTCTTTGGCTGTCGTTGACCGGTTGCAACCCCATGTCAGAAAGATAGTACTTCGCCATATAGTCAATACATGAAGGAAAACATCGTTCATTATTCGTGCATATCTTCAACTTCAACCTAAAACCAATTCAGATGAGAAGCCCCCCACTCTACATTAAGGCATCACAGAGCATCCATAACAATTTTTTTCGCAACCCCATTCCCTGAGAACATCGTGACAGCATTGTTTGGAAGTCGGTCATTCTATGCGACATAATCCTTGTGTGCAATGAGGAATTCGAACTCGGTCAGCTCAGCCATGCTCTCTATTATCTATTTGGGGGTGGTGGTGTGTGTGTGCCAGGGCTATCAGACAGAGCACACGAAGTGGCTTTGTTCTATCGATTCGTCGCTTGCAATGATCGTATCATCTTTGTTCACGTGATTAATAGATTGGCACACACGCACACGCAGACACATACGGTGGTCCTTTGGTTGCCAGGTCTACGATGCACACTTCCTCACAGGTTGGTAGACCTGTACAAGATAACAGCTGGGGGAGCTCACCCATGCACTTATTTTACGGACTTAATCGTACGTTTTTTAAACAATAAATGGCTGCCTTCATTCCATGCGTATGCACGATGGCTCCACAAGGACCCACGGCACCGGCGAAGACAATTTGCAGCCACCACACGGAGACAGGAAAAGCAGTGAGGTGTTCGAAACAGTGATTAGTGAAGCATGGTATCGGTTTAGGCAACAGTGAAGTCCCGTCCACGTTGTTTGTTATTGTTACATATTCGTGAAATTCATTCGCATTTGAAGATGATACTAGAAAATAACGTGAGTGCATGGTTTTTCGAAAATTTCGCTCGCTCCAATATCACTGTTGAGATGAGAAACTGTTGGTCTGAATCTCGGTACCATGAATGCCAGTGCTGAGCTCACTGACATCATTTGAGGTGTATCAGAGTATGGACGATAGAGACAAACCACGGACATCGTGTTCAGCTCCGTTCAGTATCGAAATTCAGTCCATCTGACGTCTAAAGACTTGACAGTCTCAAAAACCACGGAGCAGACAGACCTTGATTAGAAGCCGCATGACTGAGTGAACGCGCCCAAGTGTGCTCGCACGTGTGCACAAGTTAGGAACAGCAACGAAATTCAGTGCGACTGGTTATCGATCGTAATGGCGTTGACGAATACAGACAGATGTGTGTGGAACTAGGGAAATCAGCGTTTCTCAATTGGAGCGATACTAAACGTTGCTGTGTCTCTTTATGGAGAATGAGTGTAATGTTGAGGAAGTTGCAAAGATTTTCAATGGACAATATCCGGAGAAACAGTAACACTTTGTTTGCTCTTTGCAATCACCTATGTGAAACAATCCGAAATTACAAATTATTACCTGGACCGGATGGAATCCACCCACTGGTACCACGGGAGCTTGTCGAAATTCTCGCGGGCCCAATCACCAAGTTGCTCAACACCTCACTAGCAACCGGAAAACTCCCGGATGACTGGAAACAAGCAATTGTGGTACCGATGTTCAAGGGCGGAGATAAGGCGGCAGCTGTCAGCTATAGATCGGTAAGCCTTACATGCGTCGTCTGTAAGGTAATGGAGCTGCTTATAGTCAGGCGCGTTCCGAAGAACATCTTGATGCGCACAACCTGTTGAGTCGCGCATAGCACGGATTTTGCAAATCACGCTCATGCAAATCCAACCTTCTGTTGGCTCGAGAACATTGGGTGGAGGAGAAGGACTGAAGGATATCCAACAGATGCCGTTTTTTGTCGACTTCAGTAAAGCATTTGACAAAGTACCAAATGACCGACTCTTCCAGAAGCCCAAACTACTGGGAATAGTTGACCCACTACTACGTTGGATTGAGGAATTCCAAAGAGAGCGGAAATTTGCGGTTAAAGTTTCCAAGACTCTGTCCACTTGGTGCCCGACCTCCGGCGGTGTTCCCCAAGGTTTGATACTCTGTCCACTGCTGTTCTTGGTCTATGTCAAGGATCTCCCAACATGCTTGAACTCGCCGTGCCTATTCTATGCTGACGATCTGAAAATGTGGCGAGTGCTTCGTTCTGACACGGACAAACAATTCCTACAGGACAATCTCGACAGACTGACGCATTGGTCCAATACATGGGCCCTTTCGATAAACTTGTAAAAGTCCGCACACATACGCATAGGTCGAATTCAGTCAACGTCAGACTACACACTCTCTGGCACTCTGCTGAGAACGACAGCTTGCGAGAGTGATCTCTGGTTGGTACTGTCGAACAACCTGAAAAAGAGAGGTCATACAGATAGAGCAGGTGCCTCAGCATGGAGCATCCTTGGAGTAATCCGCCGTTCCTTCGGAGAACTCTCTTATAATGGTTTTCGACTGGAAAACATCACACATGTTAGACCTCGGTTGCAGTATGGCGCTACGGCCGCATACATGTGCACCGCTGCCGAATCAGCCAAGCTTGAAAGAGTTTAGAAGGTTGCTACTCGTCTCATTGCGGGTCTACGCCAGACTGGCTACGAAGGTCGCCTACAAGCTGCCCGGCTGTTTCCAGAAACCTGTCAGAGGATACGAGGTGACCTCATTGGCGTCCGTCAAATTATCTGAAGCGGTCTAGGACCAGAACTACAAGCGATCTTTCAACTACGTGGACCTTGTCGTACGCAGGGACACTCACTGACACTCTTGAATTTGGAATCTATCGGTTTGCCGCTGATATACAGCCTGTCCCGAAGAGTCAACAACATTCGGTACTCACTTCCAGCCACATGATGTTTTGACGCTGACCCGTTGGTCATGGTTATGTTTTTGTGATTCAATCCATTCGTGTCCACTTCACACTAACCCGTCCGATACCTATGCGTCCCACGTTCTTTCGTACCCCTTAAATCGCCAATCACAAGCGGCCTACTTCGTGTTAGAATAATATCGAATGACAGCTTTCCTTTGTTTGAGACATTCGTGTGTTTGTGCTTGCCGTACTCTGATTCAGAATATACTTTTATCCGTACATGTATGCTTTCGTTCAGCCTACACTGTTTTGGATACAACAGTGTGTGTAGAAGCTTAGCGTCCCGGTAACTTGCCAGCCTCCTTCTGTTGAAAATTGATGCTATTTTTCACAAAGTGTACCGTGTTTTGTGTAAAAACTGACCGAGTGGGATCAGCTCATAAGCAAAGAAAGCTCACCTGTATTTTTTCATATCTCGAATTCCTTGTGGTGAAGGGGATATCAACCGAACTGCTCACGCTTCGTAGAGTAACTGGTCTGCTCGTTTGTTTACTTCACTGATGTACGACTAACTCATACGCGTGCATGCATCAGCTCCCCGAAACCAGATTTTTCATGCCAGAAAAACCTACCGAATACTGACTAAAGACCTAGCTGTTCGACACCCCCAGTGGAATATGTCGATCTATGTTTTGATCCGATCTTCAAGTGTGCTGTTACGGTTCCGGCAAGGTGTGACCGAAACTTTGGAGACGGCTTCGTTGTCAGAACGAGGATAACTTATCTATCTGCATTTACATTTTCACGACTATTGTAAACACACGTACTTACATTTCACTCAAAAACACTCACTCATAATCCTTCACGTTCGGACTGCACAGGAAAGTTAAAACGGAATAAAGAGCAAATTAAAATTTATGTATGATCAGTGTTTTCGGCCTCAGTGGGTCAAGACATATCTCATTTCGCCCGAACTTACTGAAATTTTGGGCCAGTTCTACTGTTTCCCTGACGTTATGAATAGAGCCCGGCAAAAGTTGTCCTTCTCGTCAAACCAGTGAGCTTCAGTATCAAGAACAGATTGCTTCTAGAACGGTTATAACGTTGGCTGATAGACAAAAATTCCAGTATATTATGGCGCTTTGTACGGTTATCACGTTTCTCTATATTATTCTCATTTAATTGTTGTTTTATCCAAATAATAAAGACACATTTTTCAAAGCACCTACTAGCGATTATCGTCGCTCATTCTCTCTACGTTACATATGTACGTTCTGAGCTCTGTGGCTCGCATCTACGTTGTCGTGGCAGCTTGCATTGAATTTATCGGGATCATTTTCGAACGTTGCATTAATTAACCCCGAGGAGTGAATGTACGTGGACGGTTCTGTACTAGTTTGTTGAAAGTTACAGACGAACTGATGAACTGAATGCCTATTTTTATGGGTTAAATTTTAGATGCACTTGAATATGCTCCTGAAACACCTTCATTTCTTTCAAATTAAAATGAATGGAACAGAATGGTAAACCCGTATTCTGATGTCTCCCGTGATGCTAGGAGCATAATACATCAAGGGAAAAATCCGCAAACGACTGTATGGCTACGAACTCTGAACCGCGACTTCGCCGGTCCCAACCATACATTCAGGTCTTCGTCTGTAACAGGATCAATCGAGTCCGAGGTCATGGGTTTCCGCTGGGCAGAACTGTCAGAGATCGAATGTCCGTTGTTCTGATCCTTCCCACTCGCCCCAGTGAGAAGACCTCTCTCTCTCTCTCTCTCTCTTTCTCTTCGAACCACCTGGTTTTGTTAGTGAAAAACACAATGATTATATGGGATGTTGGCTCTGGTATCCCGTTGTTGAAAAAACGTACTGGTCCGACTGACAGGAGTGGCCAAGTCTTCCAATGAAGTGGTATTGAAGCTAAACACAGCTTCACAGGATCCATTTCCCATTCTATCTTTCCACGCCGTAGACCCGTTATACGGTTGCTCGTGACTCATGCTTAGACCTCGATAGTGGACAGGCTCTGTTTGCACATCCAATGCTTCGGCGTGATGGCGTTGGTCTACCAGGAGGATCAGGTTGAGTGTTGGCCACGAGTCGATCAGTACCCTCACACCCGGTAAGCCAAAGGTCATCGATTCGATTCCTGCTTGCCATGTGAACTTCGGAAAGCGAAAGTGCAAGTGGATTTACCGCTACCCACATCATCCCGGGTGCTCCTCATGGCATCAGTAAATTCCATCTCGGTGTCTACTTGATCCACAGTCGTCGATCTCGGTGAATGACATGTGATTAGGATAACCAGCCGAGATGATTCATTTACGAAAAGTCCGAATTACTCAGGATATGTCATCTTAGCATAAGCGGTGGTGCTCACGTGGTACCGGAATCGGGGTTCGATTATTAGACTGTCTGAGCAGTTTGCCATCTACGAATGACGTGGCATGTAGCTGTGTGTGTAGGCGTGTTTGACGGGCAGATCCAGATCTGATAACCTCGCGGTTACCCCGAGACAAGCTCAGGTTACTCATAAAACGTGAATTGATAATGGTTCCTCATAAGTAGTAGTGGTAAGTGTTGTGACCTACTGACCTCAGCAGGATTCGAACCCACTTTTGGACGCCATTCAATTTTTGACAAGAATAAAATCACACTATTCTATGTTCCCAAGACCGTTTGATCAGAAATCGCTAACTTTTACCGCATGAGAAACCGTTAATAAACGGCCAGATTATGTTGACTCTGTCTTGGACTTAAGAACCGATTAGAAGGCCCAAGCCACTACAAATAGTAAACAGTGTGTTTTTGTTTGTTTATGTGCATGTGCGTCGATAGATGGGCTGTATCTGACAAACTGCCCTGGATTGTTGATAAGACTGGATGACTTTGGTGCAACGGAGACGGATCACTTACATCGATTTCGACTGCCGAACAACACACACACACACATACACAGTGTCGATTATCGAGCCGATCGATAAGACAGCAAACTGCAAACTCAATAATTATCAAGTGGAATCACGAGTTTTGTTATTATTATTATTATTATTATTATTATTGTTATTGTTATTATTATTATTATTATTGCTGTTGTTGTTGCGTGTGCGTGTGTGTGTGTGTGTGTGTGTGTGTGTTCATGCTGTCCAATTTTCCTGCAGCAATCAGTTTATCGCTCAAAGATGAAACTCAAGTGAACGTATGCGTGCATATGCAACACAAGTGGATTCCGTGAGTCATTTTTGCATTCTTCATCGTCATTTGTCTGTGCGCCCGTGTTCGTTTTTTTCGCTACCAGGTCGAGTATTAACGCTGGCGGTGGTCAAACGGCCTTCACTGGGTTATGAGCCCTTCAGCCATGGGTTCGAATCACTTTGCAGCAGCTGGTCACTCTTCAATTGGTAGCCTTTAACTGGGCGGGACATGTTTTAAGGAGCGTTTACGTAGATAATGGTTTTATGAGAAGAAACCCATTTTTGTATTATTTGATTCCGAGTGTTGATAGTCGATGTAATTGCCAGAAACAATATAGTTCTTCCCAAAAAGTATCCTACTTAAAAATTATTCTCCAAATGGGAACACGATTTTAAATATAAACTATGTTTCTCATCGACTTAAACTCTATATTCTATAGATTATATCAGAAGTGGGTGTGTTGAAATGGATCGAGGATCACGGGAATTGGACAAGGCGGATGTCGCGACTAGGTTACATAGTCATAGTCATGTAGTTCGGATCGGAATCAGTTCGGTTTTGGTGGTGGTCGACTTGCAGCAACGGATTAGTGGATTCATCCTTTTTTCTGTGTGCCCCGGGCATCAGTGTTGTTCACGAACATCATATGGAGAACCTAAGACTCATATGATAACTTTTGGCGATCAGTTATTAAACGAGATTACCAAACCATTCATCATGCGGCAACAAAGCTAAACTCACCGCTGAAAACCATGAAACACTGTACAATTGTTAATCCCCGTTAGGATGAGTGTGTGGTCAATGGATTGTCATCCTTGAAATGTCAATGACAGAAGGGCGTTATATCATGTAGTGATGAAGTGGTGGTTAGGTGTTCGGCTCAAAATCGTTCCCCCGGGTTCGAGTTCCAATTGGGGTCCAGTGGATGTGCACTGCTGCTGATAATTCCTAACGAAGACGAAACAGCTGTACAGCGTTTCCATGGATTCTAGTGGTGATTTTACCCTTGTGCAGTATAGTGAATCGTTTGTAAATCAAATCAAATCTCCTACAACTGAAAGTAATGGAGGAGATATTTAAAAATACTCAGTTGAGAAATGAGAACATTCGACAAACAACACACTCGTTTGTGCTGTTTCACAACCGGCTAAACATATAAAACATGCTGTATGCCGCCAGTTGAATACGCGCAAGAAGCCCTTGATTAATGTGGAAAACAATCTGTATGCTAACAGGCTTTTAGTGATTTTATTATTGCAATCATTGCAATTATTATGGCAATCACATTTATGTGAGAACAAATGAGGGAATCGAATGAACACTTGTGGTCAGTTAGTCAATCAGTCAGTTAGTTAGACAGTTAGTCAATCGATTGGTTATACGACCGGTCGATCGACAAACGGAGAGTCGAGTAAAACCAAGTTACACAGTCAGTGGTTTGGATCGTCATCAAGGCCCCGGAAGTTCAGGTGCTTGAGCTAACTTCGTTTGTGAACCCAGTTTAAGCCGTAGTAGACGGATGCCGATTGTCTTGGCTATCGTTAATATCCCATATCTGATTACTTTTGATTCATTCGGCGGGACCCTGTACCGGGTGGCGAATGATGCCGCCGGATCATCCGTGTGACCTGAGTCTAGGAGTGAAACCACTATGGAGCTTGATACAGATCAACCTGCTCCACGTACAAAGCCACTATGGTTGGTGCTCTTTGATAGGCTCAGACAGATGCCTAGTTGTTCAACCTACAACTGATTGACCTCATAACCGACCGATCGACCGACTGACTAACTGTTTTCCTGCATGACTGCTTGACTAACTGATCACACGTGTTCATTCGTTCCCCTTATTCTGGTCGCATTTAAATGTCATTATGACGGCTTAATAATGAGTAGAGAACTTGTCAGCATCTCGAGTAGACAGATAAGCTAAAGGCACCCTTATTTTGTACGTCCGTAGTTGTCTGCTATCAACAATGCGGCGATAAAAACCTGCCTCGACCTAGCTTTCTCGCCTGGTTTAGCCTCAACCCGTGTCGGACAGTAAGAAATCACAGGCTCAGACGCAGCTGGGTCATCTAAGCATTCACACACTCGCGCACGTTCACACATGATACTGTTCCCATGATGTGTAGTCGTCACGACGCCACGCTGCCACGCACACACACACACGCATGACCATCGATTTCGGCTCTATGATAATTGACGAATGCACGCTCATGTGCCCGCATGTTTGTTCTCTTGGCACGGAATCATACGGTGACACACACACACACACACACACACACACAATGCAAACATATTCCAGACCAACCCGCTCAGCCCGGACTATGCGGCATTCCGTCGCACTGTTTGACGCGAGTCGTAATGACACCTTTCGTTGCGTACTTAGAGATTTTCAGTTGTACGTCCGTTCACCTCTATTTACTAGTGTGACCTATCCGAGTGCAACTCTATCGTTTCCACACGTTTCTCTTTTCGATCAATGCCCTCTCGAATTAACAACTCCAAAAACTCAACTGATCCCTATCTGGCCCGAATCCTTCAAAACCGAGTGCGAGTGTCAGCCGAATTTCTTGGTAGTTTTGAAATGTAATGGTTCTTTTTTCATTCCTTTGATTTGGCAAGCTGCCAAGTGTAAATCTTTTTTGACTGAAATGCGGGAGTCTGTCTACACGAAAGTCTGGTCAAATACAGATTATACACTGCGCGACAAGTGAGTGGGACTCCTTCATTTTTTCGCATATTTCCGCTTCTGTCTTCTCTAATGAAACCATATGTGGCCAGAAAGACGGAATACCCACTATGATGATGAATATGAAATTTCAAAACAATAATTCATTACGAGCTAATTAAATCACAATGGGAGAAAAAGTGAGTGACAAAAGTATAGGCCCCCCTCAGCTGGGCTTCAATAGTCACTACTTAAAATCGTGTGCAACCGCCATTCAGCTTGAGGACCTCGTTTCATCTTCTTGACATGCTTCTTACAAGACATGTGATTGCCCCTTGGTCAGTGTAGAAATTTACTCAAACTGGACGCGGAGATTCGACTCGCTATATGAAGAAACTCCTTTCAACTGGTTTAGCCTAGATCCCGTGCCATCCACCACAATTTTTACTTACCAAACAGCTTGTTTGCTTCCCACTCGCATAGGCCATCAGTTTTCACGTAGACCACACCCCCTCCCTCGACCTCACTCCAATGCGGTAATTGTTTGTCCACTCCCATTGCTGATGACAAGTGTTGACTGACCTGAATCGGTATCTGTCTGGGGCCCATAGGTGGGCCCTATCTGTTCGTATCGAAATCTGATTCCTAACAAATGTTATCTCTGGTAGAATTTTATTGCTCAATAAATGTTATCTCTTACATAATCTTTCTCCCCCGTTGCGTCTCCATGTTCACCGACCCACTGATATCCACGACCCGTACTGTCATGACGTCATGATTGTCTGTGTTACTTGACCCTGTTCTCTCTCTCTCTCTCTCTCTCTGCCTTGTCTGTGTGGATGACGGAACTTCGGCCATCCCTTTGTGATCATACCATTTTCTCATAGCCATTGCTTTCCCTTTGTTCTTCGTCACTCTTGTGTGTGTTCCCTCAGGCGATTACTTCTCATCTGGCCGTTGATTGGTTGGAATGCTTCCCATAAATAAGGATTTTCTCTGTAAACTACTTGACTCGCTCCTGCATCGCCGTCTCGAGCGTTCCCTGTCCATTGTTGCCTGAGCGCGTTGAAGCCCGTTTTGACTGCCCTCGTTATGTGGTCTATTTGTCCACAATTGCTATTGTTTGATAATTTGTCCTTAGGTGCACATAGTAAAGCGAGTTTGTGTTCTCTGCCGTGGGATTTGGGGTTAGTTTATCTGCTAGTCACTCAATAACGAGACGACAAGCCTGCACAGTCAGTAGTGACCCAATCTCGTTTAAGGGCAGTTACCAGTTCACTATTTGACTGGCAGACCATCGAATCCTTGTACACCTGGCCAGCAAATATGCCCCATAGGTTCTCGATCGAATTTAGATCTGAGCTGCAAGCTAGCCACTGCGTGAACTTGATCCCATGGAACAACAGTAAACTTTTTGCAGTTTATGATCAGCGGATAGAAGCATTATCATGTGGGAATATGGCATCGTTTTGTTATCTGTTGGTAAGTAGCTGGAGCGAAATCTGTTCCAACGTATGAATATACTCAATGGAATATTGTATGCCCTCAAGTATAACTATCTCAATTCGGCTGTTAGCTGAGAAGGCTCTTCAAACCATTATAGAAGACGTTCGAGTGCGGCTGGTGAACGTGTCTCCTATCGGGTCTAGCAGCGAATACCAACGATATCCCCTCTATCGGACAAATAGAGAAGACGTAAGTCGGTTTACAGATGCGAGGTGTATTCTATATATCGTGGCACCGAAACAGTACCGATACGAGAAATACACCGAACGGAAAACGGAACGAAACGCGACGGCCGTGCTGACAGCGAACCGCGAGCGAACGAACGAAAGTGAAAGTGATTTGAAACGAGGTCGACGGAAACCTCGGAAAAGTCAGTCCAGTAAAACGTAGGCAACCGGAGAACACTGAGGTCAATG
This sequence comes from Fasciola hepatica, assembly GCA_948099385.1. Taxonomy (NCBI): domain Eukaryota; kingdom Metazoa; phylum Platyhelminthes; class Trematoda; order Plagiorchiida; family Fasciolidae; genus Fasciola; species Fasciola hepatica. The sequence goes on from CANUEZ040000150.1 coordinate 149,606, forward strand.
TCAAACGTCAGAAAAGATCGTGGAGAAAATAGATCCAAAATGGTGTCCAGAAAATAGTCATTTTATCAAAACGATCGAGGTCACTACACCATCACTGAACTCTTGTCCTTGTTCACTTGACTGAAAATTCTGTCTTCTTTGCATCCGGTCCAACCAAATTAGGTTTATTTTTGTCACTAAAGTAGATATCTTCCCATTTGTTTATCCATGCTACGTGTGTCTCGGTCCATGGGAAATGTTATTGTCTATGCAGCTGTGTGAGAGCAATAAATCTTTTCATTTTTTGTATTTCATCCACGGCATAGCTTCCACCGTTCTTTGTGTAACATTTGTTTAGAAACACTGACTCCGATCAAAGCCTTCAGTGTTGACATGCAGCATGTGGTCTTAGAGACCAGACTAAGTGATCGGTGTTCGTCCTATTTCATTAGGCTGTAGCGACCTGGAGATGACTGAGTTTTAACGTGTAAATTCGTGAAGAAAAATTATCGTAGATAAACATAATTAATTAGGACTTAGCTCTGGGCAGTTTGTATGTTGTTCGATGTCACATGGGTGTGCGTTGTTTGTCTGCTTGCTGCAAGAACAATCTGTTTCCGCCAATTGAAAAACACACCTTTGACTACTCTGCTTGCGAACGGCTGAACCTTTCCCCCCAGCTAGGATCGTGTACGGTGTCGCTCTAGTTGATAAACGTGGTAATCCGGAGTACCAAAAGTCTCGCTCGACGACTCATTCATTTTTTGCATGCATACCGCTCGTTGGATACAGATATTGTCGTATGACGTTTCTCGATCTCATGCATAGCCTGGAGATATCAATCAAACTGAGTTGCATTTGGTAGTACGTAAATATTTTGTCCCTCAAAATCTGTTTGTTTCGGTGCGGCAGTGCGCAGAGAAAATTTGATTTGAGTTCTGCCAAGTGTGTACGTACAACTAGCTCGAATGAAGATCACGTAGTTCACTAGAGTGCACCACGTGCTCCCGTGCACACGAATCACGTGATCTCTGTTCTCACAGATTTGCCAGTCGCCAAAACCACAGATCCTACTAATTAGCTCGCTACCAGTCCCAATGGTCCGTCTGATTCTGCGAAATTTTCCCTGGGACAGCGCAACGAGATAGGAAATCCTATACTTTTGTCATGCTGATTTTTACGTTTTCTGCTCCAATTAGCTCGTAGTAGTGTAATGACCGAGGTTCCCGAAAGGGAATCAGAAGGCACCAACTGGCCCTGAAATGTATTGGTGTCTTAGCGTATAAAATACGGCATTTTTTTGGGTATGAAATACGTGACCGAACGCATATGCACAGTGGTATTTGATCCATGAGCTGTATGGCTGATGGGCCCAAACTTGCCAAACATTGTCACTTCATGTGGAAGCAGATCGTGCGCGTGAGACATGCGTACTGTGGTAATCCATACCCACAGTTGCACTACGATGAGTCATACGCGCATGGTCTATTTGTTTGCGTGCGGAAATGCATGGCTGTTGATTGTAGTGTACAATGAACGAATGAACACTGATTGGTCCGTATGGGCTTTCTCAAGTTGCATATAAAAAGGACAGAATTACCACAAGTTCACAGTTTTGATCTGGAAGTTGGAGTTCCTTATCGTGCCGTTCTTTAGAAAATACAGAAGCGGAAATATGCGGGAAAATACTGGGGGGGGTTCCTATACTTTTGTCGTGCACCGTAGAAGCAACCAACTAGGCGATTGGGACGCAAAGTAAGCTGATCCAAACGATGAGATCCTAGAAAGAAGTTAATGCCCCTAGGAATACCGAAACGAACAAGCAGGAAGTAACTGGACAGGTTTTACAGAAGGCGGCCAGAAAATTCCTACAATTATTATTGATTATAATCATTTGTGGCCAAACAGATATTTACTGTGACCACTGGATCATGTACATTTGGTAACATGTACTTCGTCCAAATCAGTTACCAATCCGAATTATTCAATTATTCATCGGTTCCTATTGATGTTGCCATGGTACTTCGTAAATGAGGTATTTCACTAGCTCTGTATTACCTATACCACTTCACAGCATGAAAGAAAAAAACCGACTGAGAAAAGAAGAATTTAGCTCTAAGCAACTGACACAAACCGAAGACCACCTGATAAACCAACTCCATTTGCCGGGCTTTTGGTCCATCAGTCAAGTCCCATTTGTATGACCAACCACACACTGCCCATTCTACAGATGTCCGGTGCTATGGCTGTCATTGACTGGAGTAGGTAGCAGCCTCTTACTCTGTAACACCTTGGGAGAAGGTCATCAAAACTAGGCCTCACAATTCTGTCTTGTTTTAGTCTGAAGATTATTCTGACGGAAACCCTTCGATTCGAGCTCCCCTCTTTACCACTCACCTTTAATCATAGACATTTTTTTCGCCTGGTTCATGATCACTCCCAACCTACTGGGGGCCGTGCGACTCTGCTCCAAATCTCAAGATCATGGCTGTTGATTATCTTCGGTAGCATACCAAACGTTGGTGGCTGTGACACCTCACTCTTTCACTGTAATCGTATGCTAGCACGGAACAACAAACTTGCTTGTTAAAATATAGAGATCAAAACCTCTTAGTCTCCATGTGGATTGGTTGTTTGCGTTTGTCGCACGTTGTCATGCCCATAAGTATTATTAAGACTGGCAAATAACCTAAAATTCTAATGAAGTGATTCGTCACGTACAATCAGAGTACAATTCACTGTTTAAAGTGGTGAAAACAACCACTGCTCAGTTGCATTGGCGTCCGACATGTTAGGAGCCATCAGCAGTGCATATTCACGGAGCTACCGCTACTCATACCGATCGAGTAGCTAAGCCACGTAGATTTTTTGTGATGTCTTCTGTTCACCTAGGTCCCACAGGGGAGACAACGTCTGTTATACCCCAGATTCGATAGGCAGAAGTGAAGCCCACTTGCATGGATGAACGTGTATTCAGAATCATAGTACGGTAAGCGTAAGTAGAATCATTTAAGTGAAAACGTAAACGTGTAGGCAAGTGCATGAGTCACTGTTGTGCGCAAGCGAAAATAAAAGCCAAGAGTGCAATCGGATTAGGCCACGCAAGGTCGTTCGACAAGTGATGCGATCTGGTTGATCAGTGCAGTCAGGGACGAAGTATGATTAACGTGAGCTATGTACATATATGCACGACTGTAGGCGTGTCCGTGCATGAGAGGAATCTGTATCAGATGTGCACAGTGTTCGTGCGAGAATGTATGCCTGAGCAGACGACTATTCAAGTCGAACACAACAAGGTCCATCAACGGAGTTGTTTGGTGTACGGGTGGCCGATAGTTACTGTTTGAAACCAGTAATAGCAGTAGAGTGCTAATATCATGCAGTGTTGACGTGAAATAAACCGCCGGGAAAGCCAGCCAACCGGATAGCCTGTCGATGTGAAATTTGTGACTCACAAGCGCGGCAGTTCCCGGGGGTTTGACTCCCAGTTGGTACTCAGTGAATTTGCATTGCCATGAAAAACGACAACGAGGCAGCATTCCGTTCCCTTGTTGTAATCAAGTTCAATGAGCATCACGATACAAAGACGGATTCGTGGCCATCTCAATCCAATCGAACATGGGTGAGATCATCCTGAAAAGAAAGTGGATCCGAGTTAACAGTTTAAATTTCCACGGGACTCGAAGACTATCGTGAAGGAGCAGTGGGATCGTATGCCATAAGATACTATCAGGTGGCTGATAGCGAGCATGACTGGACGGGTAAATGTTGTTATATCCCCCAAAGGTGGCCCAACCACATACTTATGGGTAACCATTTAATAACGACCCCATTATTTTATTAAAATCCCTTTTGACTTCAAAAGGATTTCACCAAAGTATAGTGCTTTGATTAGTTAAGGGGTAGGTGTTTTTGTGGTGAATAGTGCACAAACCGGATAAAACAACTGTACAACTTTACGATGGGGCTCCGTTATTGAAAATTAATATCTTGAGCATTGATACCACATGATGAATCTTTTTGTTACTCAAAATCTATCGCCGAACGATGCAATCAATCGATTCCAACTATCGGTAACTATCTTCTGGAGCAGAGCACATTTCCGTCGGAATAAGTCCCTTTCGTCCGATTGGTTTTGCTGCCTCCGTGAATGATGAACCGTGCGTGTTGCATCCAGCACTAAGCCGATTATCAACAGAACATCACTGTATTGTAGGACGCAAAAAATAAATTGTGTAAGAGCCAGAAAACGCAGAATCTGAATGTGCACCGATCGATTGTCCACGTGACTGTCTAAGCAGGACACCGAAATGGGACAGGGATTAGAAAAAAATCTGGTCCTAAGAGAAGTACACTGTTGTTGCTGAAAATCAAAAATGCGTCACTTTGCAAGTTGACAAACTCACGAAGCAAACAGTGTTCAAATCGATGAGAGGCATCTGGGTTAGTTAAATAGCATTTTTCCGACCGGGTAAGCAACCGGGAAAAGGATTGCAAATCGCATATAATACTTTGAAAACTTTCATACGTGGCATCATTAGTGAAAAAACAGGACTAAACCAATCAGCGTTTCCGCAAAAAGGCAATCAGACAATGCTGATAAAAACGAATCGCATTGTGATTTATCCCGACATCACCTACCAATCGCATCACACATCGCTTTTCATGCAGATGAACAAATTATGAATAAACCCCAAGTGAAATATGTGTTCGAAACATTTGCTTACTTTATTGATGAAATAATAGGCCTTTGCTTTCTTTATTAATTATGCAAAAGAGTACATTTTTTATGGAAGAGGAAGGCGACCAACCAAAAGCTGTCAAAAACAGAAGTGACCGGCGATCGCAGGAGTTGAATCAGGGACGCCGAGATCTGAATTTCCCCATGATGGCGGCCTGACCACCGACGGCCCATGGCTGGTTGAGGTTAAAGCCTTTTACTTCATGCGGCTGACGTGACCGATCGAAGTTTCACATCGCATTAGTAACAGAGTGCGGTCACGGGGTCAGTGTGCCTAGTCTAAACCAGAATTCGAACAGCTGGACCGAACCGGATCAATCTGTCTGAATTTGATTTATTCGAACATAACCGAGGAAGTTCATCCTTATTGTTCATATCAGTTCAGTTCAGTTTATTCAACAATTAACCTCGCACTTCCGTGCTCTGGTCTCGGCTGCTACCTTGCAGCATCGTCCAGTAAACCGCAAAAAGAACAGAAGCATTAAGTAAAAGATCCAGAAAAATCAAAGGTGGAAATCAAGATGACAAGCAAACAGTCCGAATGCAACTACGCCACTCACCGCAACACCTACCCGTATCACTAAATATCTCCAGCCATTTAGTAGGTGGATCACGTGGACCCCAACCTCGAAGTCTAACACGTCCTATGTGGCCAAGTCCACTCGTCAAGGTCTTCATACCTATTGCCATGTCATGGACTGATCACCTCGACCTACCTTCCAATCACTACCTGCCTCAGAGAACAGCGTACGCAGAGGAAGTCTATTCGTACGCACGCGTAACACATGCCCCAACCACCTTAACCTGTTCAGATTCAGGACTTGATCCATAGACTGACCTCCGGTTCCCAACACCATCCGCCTAACATCAGCAGTGCTCATACGGTGTTCCCACCATATTTGGGCAATGCTACGGAGACATCGGTGCTCAAACACCGACAGTTTTCGCCTATCTTCTACTCTTAAGGGCCATATTTCTCAACCGTATAAAAAACGGACCTAACCGCCGCATTGTACACTCCACACTTGGCAGACAAAAAACTGCTTATTTCGCTCGGATATGAGAGTTGTGTGGTCTTCATAGTGTAACAAGGACGACAACGCACGGCAGGATACTTGTATTCCCACGATCACACAAGTCAAGTCATGGCACACATACAGTCGCTTATATAGGCTTTTTCCAGACTGCGCGGCACCAAGATTGCTATTGCCGCTGCTTGAGCGCTTCGGCTGCATTCTGTCCATTTGCCTGTGGCCGATGGCTTGCTTCTCTTGACCGTCATTTCCCTTCGGTTGGCCCGACTGTCTCAGTTGACGGCTCGATCGGCAGCCCTTCACCTGAGCTATCTTGCTGGTTGCCTGAGATCCCGCTGCTTCCTCTCTGGTCGTCTGTGTGCTTCTTTTTGCCTGCTTCGGGACGCCTCCGACATGTTCGCCACCTGTTCTTTTGTCTGTGGCCCCCATTTGGTTCGTTCGTTCGCCTTGATGTTCACGCCGCTTCCTCGCCCCAGCATTCCTTGTTACACTCGCCCTTCCTTTAAAACATTCGGTCCGGATGTGCCAGGGTGCCAAGTCGCATGCGTTAACCCATTTGCCTTGTGGTCCTTGATCGATTTTGAAACTGGAATTCTTCCTCTCTAGTACGGTGTAGGGTCCACTCCATCGTTTGTGGAACTTGCTAGACCCCGGACCGGCCACTGCGGGTCTCTTACGATTCCTCACTTTTACCAGCTGTCCGGACATGAACGGATCCCATTTGTGTGTTTGGTTCCGTCTATCGTACCTTGCCTTGTTACGACTCTGAGCAATTCTTGTCTGTTGTACGGCCACTTTCTCTAGATGCCTCCGCTCGCGGGTTGTCAGAGGTTTATCATTCTTCATGCTGAGCCACACATCCAGTCGCGTTCTAGGTTCCTGCCCAAAAACCAGTTCAAACAGTGTCGTCCCCGTTGTTGAATGGTTCGTTGCGCGGTAACTGAGTAATATTTCCGATAGTCCATCTTGCCAATCGCTTCCGTGGTTATTTAGCCACTCCTTCAGCGTTCTGTTGAATCTTTCCGTCATTCCGTTTGCCTGGGGGTGGTAAGGCGACTTTCGTATTCGCCGGATCCTCCACTGTTCCAACATGTCTCAAAATTTCTTTGATTCGAAGCAGGGACCCTGGTCAGTAATGACCGTTTCAGGTACACCAAATCGCGCCACCACATTATCGACAAACACTCGAGAGACTGTATCGCCTGTTTGATCCGGTATCGGGATTGCTTCCACCCGGCGAGACACGTGGTCAAACATTGTCATGATGTACCGGTTTCCAGTGACACTCACAGGTAAAGGACCAAAAATGCCCAAACCCCAGCTTTGAAAGACTCGCTGTCCTTCTATGGGCTGCATTGGCGGTGCAGCTGTTGCGTGCTCCCGGTTCCGTTGACAATCAGGGCAAGTTCGTATGTAGTCGTCAACGTCGTGTCGCATCGTGGGCCAGAAGACTCTGCGCCGCAATAATTCGAAGACTCGTTGTTGTCCTATGTGTGCACTGTCGTGCGCTAGCTGTATTGCCTGCTCACGTACGGCCTCGGGAACAAAAGGCAGTCGTCTGGGTCGCAGACCCTGTCCCACATCAACGTCAACGAACAGCTTGCCATCTTCCGCATGCAATCGCTCCCAAATTTTCAGTAGGTCGCGCAGTGCAGGTGAGCTCCCGTCTGGTCTTGTTTTGGCTTGAAGATGTGAACAAACCGTCCGCACCAGACTGTCATTTCTTTGGTGGCCGAAAACACCATCATTTGACATTAGCCGATTCACTGGGATCGCCTCAGCCGGCAGTTGGTCGTCTGGGATCGAGCGGGATAATGCGTCACGTATTTCGTTTTCTCGTCCGTTAACATGCTCGATTGTAAAGGTGAATTCTTGCAGGCGGTATGCCCACCGTGCCAACCTCCCTCTTGGATCTCTTGTTGTCATCAACCACGTCAATGGCTTGTGGTCCGTTTTGATGCAGAAGTTAGTAGCAATCAGATATGTTCTCCACTTTTCCAGTGCCCACACGATTGATAAGCATTCCTTTTCCGTGGTGGAGTATTTCCTCTCGGCACTTGTGAACAGTCGGCTGGCGTACTCGATCACCCCAGACGGTTGTGACAATACTGCGCCAATTCCGACGTCACTGACATCCACAGCTACGGTGAATTTCTCATGCGGCTTTGGTATTGTCAAACAGTTTCGAGGGTTTGTTGCACTTTCCTTGAGTTTCCTGAACGCCGCCTCCGTATCTGACGTCCACTCGAATTTCTTATCCTTCCTCAGTAGTTGAAACAGGACACCAGCTTTCTGGGCAAAATTTGGCACAAACTTGGCATCATAGCCGACCAAGTCAAGGAAGGATCTCAGTTGGCGCTTTGATTTTGGCGAGGGGAAGCCCCTAATCGTCTCCGCTTTCTCGGGTAGGGGTTGCAGTTTTCCTCCTCCAACAATATGTCCCAAACAAACGATTTTGTCACGCGCTATCTGGCACTTCTTTGCACTCAACTTCAAACCCGCCGATTTGATTCTCTCTAGGACTGCGCTTAATCTGGACACATGCCCGTCAATCGTCCTTGAAAATACCACAATATCATCCCCATACACCACAACACCATCCAGGTTCTCCAGTACCTGGAGCAGCAAACGCCTGAAGGTAGCCGGTGCGTTACACAACCCAAAAGGCATCCGCAGGAACTCATACTGCTTCCCGTTGACACAGAACGCTGTTTTCTCTCTGTCGCTCACAAGCACCGGCAGCTGCCAATAGCCCGACCTCAAGTCGATTAACGACAGCACCTTCGCGTCATGAAGCTGCTCAAATATCTCCTCGGTTAGTGGCATTGGGAACGCGTCCTTAATTGTGACACGGTTGAGTTCCCGGAAGTCAACGCAAAATCTATACGTCTCATCCGATTTCCGCGTTAACAACACTGGTGAGGAATACGGGCTAGTGCTTTCCTGAATTATTCCCTTCGAAAGCATGTCACGAACCTGCTTCTCAACTTCCGGTACGACTTTCCGCGGCAGCCTCCGATACACTGGTTTGTACACCGCACCCGGCACCAAGTTGATCCTGTGTTCTTGCCAATCGCAAAAGCCGTACTCATCATCTGGTGTCGAAAACAACTCCGCATACCTCTCGAGACACTGTCTGACACACGGGACTGGACAACCTGGAACCGAGGAAGTTTTTACGATACCAACGCGGTTCAGCCAGCCCCAGCGGGATTGCAGCTCGACATCCTTCTCCCCAACCCGCATTCGATGAGCTTCAAAATCAATTTTTGCTCCTACACGTTCCAACAGATCAACCCCAACGATTGTCTCGGCGACCCCTTCAACCAGTAACATCTCATGCGTCACACGAACGTCGCCGATCTGAACCGTTAGCTGCTGTTTTCCCGCTACTCTGAGAGCCTCTCCTCCGACTGCACGCACTCGTATTTCGCATGGCCTCACTACGATTCCCTCGACGCGAGGTGTCACAGATACCCCAGCCCCCGTATCTACGACTGCAATTTTACGTTCGCCCCCAATTCTGATCTCAACCATAGGCACCCCCCTCAACTTGAATGTGGATAAAGAAAGGCAAGACGAGAAGCGTTTTTCTGGACAAAATCGGGCGAAATGTCCTACCTTGCCACATGCAAAACACCTCATTCGTGCTCCATGCGTCAATGCGTCATTATTGCGTTGTGTTTGTCGATTGAGTTCCAGTTTTATTTGTGCGATTTCCTCGCTCATCTTCTGCAACGTGGACTCCAAATCCGATTGCTCTAATCGGGAAACTGTCACTTCTTCTTGGGCTGCACGAACAATCATAAACAGGCGTTCTGTATCATTCACGCCGCACGCAATCGCCATTCTCAACCTGTCTTGGACATCCGGGGCCATGCTTTGAACGAAACGATCACGAACATGGCGTGCCCTAGTTACGCCACTTGCCTCGAGCAGCCCGATCGATAGTTGGCGCAACAGGTACTGATAATGAACGACTGGGTCTTGGGTGCTGTCGTAACCAGCCCTATTGAATCGGTCCATTGCTGTCTGCCGATCACCTTCCTGTGTGAACTCCTTCACCAGCCCCGCACGGACCTCCCAATAAGTGGGGCTTGTTCCCCCACCCCACCCCCATCTTCAGATCATACACCGCCTTGGCACGCCCAGTCAGCAGTGCCCCAAGCGCCGCCAACAAAGGTGTGTCTCCATTTACTCCGTTGCATGCCGTTTTCCTTCCAAAATCCGTGATCCATTCCTCCACATCCCCATCCGCGAACGCAACAGGCCAGGGAAACTTCATCACGTGAGCGTGGTCACGGCACCAATGTAACAGGGACGACAACGCACGGCAGGATACTTGTATTCCCACGATCACACAAGTCAAGTCATGGCACACATACAGTCGCTTATATAGGCTTTTTCCAGACTGCGCGGCACCAAGATTGCTATTGCCGCTGCTTGAGCGCTTCGGCTGCATTCTGTCCATTTGCCTGTGGCCGATGGCTTGCTTCTCTTGACCGTCATTTCCCTTCGGTTGGCCCGACTGTCTCAGTTGACGGCTCGATCGGCAGCCCTTCACCTGAGCTATCTTGCTGGTTGCCTGAGATCCCGCTGCTTCCTCTCTGGTCGTCTGTGTGCTTCTTTTTGCCTGCTTCGGGACGCCTCCGACATGTTCGCCACCTGTTCTTTTGTCTGTGGCCCCCATTTGGTTCGTTCGTTCGCCTTGATGTTCACGCCGCTTCCTCGCCCCAGCATTCCCTGTTACAATAGCATTGCTTGAATCCGGTGGGAACACCGTGTGAGCAATGTTGAGATTCAGCGGAAAGTCTTAGGATCAAGGATCAAATCATTTGATGAAACACTAAAGGTTACTAGGCTAAGATGGTTGGGACATGTGTTGCACATGTCCCCTGATAGGATTCCTCAGCGCGCAATGTTCGTTAAGGTGGGTAACGGTCGGAAGATGAGTAAGAGTGGCCAGTCAATGACAGGAAAGAAAGGTATGAAAAACCTAACCAGTGGGCGTGGCCATGTGGGACGGGCTCGACTCCCTGGGTTAGGTTCAAGAAACTCAACCACTCGGTGGTTTTATCCGTTAGAGGAAATGGCTAGGGATCGTGATCAGTGGTGCTCTTGTATTCAAGAACATTCTTCATGGACTGGATACCAATATTTGTAGTTCTTTTATTGGTCAATGAATAGTCTCGTGCTTACTCATTGTTTCCGATTGAAGCTGTCGCAGGGATATAGCAACCAAAGCCACCGCACCCGGTGCATGGCTAGTGATCTTCCAAACTGAACTGAACTGCCGCGTGGTCCTACTACTGGTCCCATTATTGATTACGTCATTACCACGCCCATACACCCATTGGTCGACTACTTAATACCGCCTACTATCAAACAGGCACGCACGCACGCACACCACAATGACTTCGGCTGTACCAAGGACGGTTCGCTTCAACCAATCAGACTTCGGCACTGAATCAAACGGGGGCTAATGATTTTCTGCTGCTGAGCCGCCCTGTTTCACCCCATTCGACCACATGCTGGCGCCTGCCTATGGACGATTCACCTGCTTGCTCATGTGCTAACGAGGGCATTTGTTGCGTGCCCTACTTGACCTTATTCCGAATATGGCAGTGAGTGCAATCAGACTGGAGCTCGTAAACAAACGGGAGATTTCTTTATTTTTGGTGATCTGATATCAAACTTAGTTTTGATGCTAAGCTAACGAATGAACAGCTTATTACGGCTTTTATTCCGAAAGCCGATTTAACCTTGAGTGAAATGATAAGCTAGATAAAAATGAACCAATTGGATCTCACTTCAGGCATTTACAAATATAGTACTGGGTAAAGGAGAGTATATGTGCAGCTGTAGATAGTAGTGAGTGAGTAAGTGTTCAACAAATCCGGTAACTTGACAACATGCTTCAACTTGATGAGCCTTGTCTGTTGTGTGAACGACAGTAAGCGTGAGATGCGTGACCACATGGCGCGAAAGGATTACGCAGGCGGTTGCTGGTGCCGTCAGAAGCCATAGTAATTCGACTATTGAAGCCGGACTTGTGCAAGCAACTTAACCTCGTGCAACAGTTGTTGCTTGCCGTGGCCGTTACAAGTGAATCTCTCATGGTTCCCACGTACAAAAACTCCACAGCCCCCCCCCCACCTCTTTTTTCACACCTGTCTTTTCACGTCATGTGGTTACACATTTCACACTTATTGTCGTTCACACAACGGGCAAGGTCCATCCAGCTGAACCATATCGTCTAGTTATCGGATTTGTTACACACTTACTCACTCACTGCTATCCATAGTTGCACATATACTCTCCTGTACTCAACACTATACATGTAAATGCCTGAAGTGATTTGTCGAAAAGAAATTTCTTCGTGTTACAAGCTTTATCATGAACCGATGGACTTATTCTACGAAAAGATCGGATCTCACTAAAGAGGGGGTTAGTACAATTCCTAAACAGCATACTGACCCAAGGACGATCCAGCGTGTGCATCTATAGGCTTGCTTAGAGTATATCTAGCTGTTGATCGATCGGGAGTCATTTATATCACGTCGATCACATCCTACACTCACGCTTCGAGCACCAATCCCTAAGATAATCAGCGGAAGTAATAAGTGAGGCCAGCATGCTGACTGACTTGATTTAAAGGTTTACTGGTTGATAGGGCTTCACGAACTATGTGAATTTGGATGCAAAACTACTTGGGTGTTATGATTACGAATCAGCATCGCAGAAGCACGAGCATAGTCACAATTTCTAAACACGGAACACACACACACACACACACACAGAACAGAACAGACCAAAGCGCAAATCAGGACCACACAGCCGCCACAATGGATGCTAGGACCCATATTCGTACAATGATCGACAGATGGGATCGGAATATGGTATGATACGGACATGAGGTCAACTTTAGTCAACCTACTAAAAAGATGGAGAACACATAGGGTAATCTATGAACTGGGATAAAAAAAACCGACAGAACAGTCATAAACTGGTTGTTCCATTTTCATAGGATCCGTTGGGGCCGGACAGTAGTGATATTACATAAAATGATTCATCATGCAGTGTGGAAGTTCAATTCACCAATAAAAAACTGTTTCATCTGGATTGGTAGACAGCATCAGCACTACCACCCCGGGTTCGAGTCCCAACTGAGAGATTCGTTGAATGTGCACTGCTGATGAGAGCAAACAAGGATAAAACAGCTGTACAATGCTTCCATGGTTTTCGGTGGTGAGTTGAGCATTGATGATGACCGCCTTAGTTACCGCAAAATTGAGGAACAACGGACCAGCTGTAGAAGGCGAGGGGTGAACATCATGATAGTTCATGGACAGAGAAATACTAGATTAGTTTGTACAGACTGAAGATTAGTACTGTGAGATGTAGAAATTTCCTTTACTCTATTCAGTCACCTACATAAAATAGTTTGAAATTCACACAAAATGGTGCACGAAAACAACAGGGTAAGACAATTGGATTAGTATAGTTGCACTGAACTCCAACTTTGAGTTACGATTATATAGCAACAGTTTGAAAGACAAAATCAAGTCAACTTTGCCTGTTTGTGGATTCCATCAGATGCTTCGCAAGAGATGACTAGATTACCGTCCGGATGCTGTCTGCATGTTTCGCATCATCAGTTTTATAAGCCACTTTAAGATATGTTCTGAATTCTTTTTGTGATAGTCGTCGGGTCGATTTGCCCAGAGAAGTGTCGCCGCAACTGCAGTTGAACTGATACACTACGTGTGAAGCATAATTCAGTGGTCGACTAGGTTCACAGTGTTTTGTACCGTCCCACTAATTCTAGTGAGAACCCAGCTCAGCCTGCGAACTGTTTCGTTTCATTTGTAAAATAACAAAGAATGTGTGTCCATGTACCCATTCGTCGCACACAACACATTGGCCCGACTGGTGTGGACGGTCACGTCTTGAGGCTTAAGTGGCGCTGGCGGAATTCGTCCCTCGTCTATCGATTCACGCCATCGATCGGCTGTCCTGTCGCTCGCGTTTTCGTGGGCTCGTTTGGGGCCGGTGCTGACGCACGGTCTGCCAGTGAGACTAAATCGTCTATCGAACGTTGTATCAGACCATATCCTCACACACGGTTGTCCAGACGAACACTTCCGGTAGTTTTCGGAATGCACATCTGTACGACTGGGACCGTGGCGTTCATGAATGAATCGAGTTTGTGACGCAAATCGCAGAGTAAGTGGTCACCTTTTTAAGGTCGGTCTAACGCAGACAACTAGCTTTGGCGTTTTGGTGTACTGGGTCACATTTCGATCTTTGTGGAGTGTGAACGTCTACGCAGTTTTGCTGGGTAACCGTTGAGCATAAATGTGCAGAGAAAATTTCCTTCTTCTCCGTCTTGCGGGACATCATTTAAACAAATATAGGTCCGATGTACCATGCATTGTACTGTTAAAATTTTGCAGTAGTTATCAATTATCTGTACTGACTTGTCGGATAAGGTGTACTCGGTGCTTCGAAAATAAGCGTACTAAGATCGAAAACCAAATCTGTCATCTACCCCCCCCCCCCCCCAACCAATACAACTTGTCTATGTCACAAATAAATGGTGTTTTCTTCTAAGCGGTCAAACCTATCCTGAGGAACCTGATTTTTTCCATCTTTATTCAACCTTGAACCCTGGAAAGCCGCGATCGAGCTGACGGATTAGGCACCAAAACACGACAGATGGGATAAATGGCGATAGTCAATGTCGAATGGTAAGAATGAGAGAATGGTTGGCTATACGGAGCAGCACCTCAATTGTCAGTACCCACTGCCCTCTATGTAGAACGGAGCCTACCGAGGTCATGATTACCTTGCGCGACGACCAGTGCAGTGTGGTTCTTAGTAGGCTACTCCGTATGGCTTACTGGGTTGTTGGGGCAGGCAAGCCTTTATGCCACTTCAAGATGTACTTCAGTTGTCAATACTGTTATGTGCACTTTTAAGACGGAATAAACTTCTAGAAGACGGTTATTAATCGACAAGGATACCGAGGGCAAAACGAGATCACAAGGTTCAGGTCGTATCCGAGGCTTAGGCGTTTTGTGTTGTGAAGTCAGCTCTTCCTTGCTGCGGAGACCACAAATTTCGGATTATGCATGTTATCAGAGAAGCCTAATCTGTTCCATTCTTGAGGTAATAAATATTTCGCAACCTATTTTGTTCCGCATACGGGAAAGTAGACTGATAAATGATTTATCTGTTGTTTAGGAGTTTAATAAGTACGTCAAGAATTTATAGAAGACGGTCAACTAGCAAACACCAAACTTGTCTAATAATAGGCCTCGAACCCGTGTGCCCACGAAATCAGCTCAGTCTATCAAATAGGGAAAACTCAAGTCAGTAGGTAGATACAAACGAGCATCGTATCTTACATCGTGGTTCCGAAACTGCACCATTTGGACCAGTAAATGAGAAACAACCTAACGCAAAAGTGAGGAAGAAACGATCCGAATGTGCGCGATTATCAAAAATCGAAAGTCTTTACAGACTAAAATAAACGGGAACTTCAAACCTGCGGAGTTCAATTAAACACGTGCAACAGAACCAGTATAGGACGGTGAAAATCATCCAAAATGTGGCAAACGAAACCTTTATTTTCTTCAATTGATCGTTGTTATTACAGTGTACTGAACGCAGTTTTGCACATATTCAACTGTGCTCAAATCAACGATGCCATGCTTTCTGACGAGTACGGGTATTTGTATTACTACTATTTTTTGGTACAAGTCCTATCATTATTGCTATTATTATTGGTGTGATGATCCAGAAGAGGTGCCAGACAAAGGGGCACTTTTTCCAGATCATACTTTCGGTCCGAACCTAACTGAACTGGCTATAACCGAACTTCTCATCTGTAGCGAATATATCCAGTCAACGGTAGCCCGACACACGGTTGATCAGAGAGTGTCATAGCCCGCTTGTATGCCGTCTTGCAGCTCATCGTTTCCTGTCCGTGTGATGTCATTACTTTCTTCGTCAGTCTGTAGTCAACACATATTCGATCATAGATACCAATTCTAAGTAAATAGTATGTTCTACTACAGTGATACTAGTAGTAGTGGTAGTAGTAGTAATGGTAGTAGTAATAGTAGTAGTAGTAGTAGTAGTAGTAGTAGTAGTAGTAGTAGTAGTAGTAGTAGTAGTAGTAGTAGTAGTAGTAGTAGTAGTAGTAGTAGTAGTAGTAGTAGTAGTAATGGTAGTAGTAGTAGTAACCGTAGTTTATTGTTACTATTTTGATTGCGTGCTTTTGTTACCAACGGAGATCTCAAGGTAAGTCTCTAAAAAACTATTATGTGAGTGACACAACCAAGTATGCATGAAAAAGGGATGGACCCAAAATATGAACTTTGTTTTGTCTTGTTTTATTTTATTTACTCCCCTTTTAACCGTATAATAACGATACAATATTCCAGGAAGGTGGTCACGGTCACTTAGAGGTTGCCAAATGGGGACTCGGTGACCGGCGGCGTTAGCGGGATCAGAACCTTGGGACGGAAGGGTCTGAAGTTCCCCAGGTTTGTCGTTTAACCACCGCCGGTCAGGAAACCGGGTTAACACCCAGTCTTAAAGACATAATATGCTATTGGACGCCATCATTATTAGTGCTTTCATTCAATATTTTTATGTGAATAAATGCTGTTCTGTCTTCTTTTTGTCAAAAATACTGAAAACCCGTGATTAGAATGAAACTACTATTTAAGGAAATCGTCAATATAATACTGTAGTGTGCAACCTGTACAACTACCTATAGCTGACGGGGTTACCATGTGTGCACGTACGTGTAAACACTTGCAGATCGGTACATTATATTTAGCTTAGAATCATGAGGTTTATGTATCAGTTTGGTATTGCTAATAATGGGTAAAAGTTTTGGATTTCTAACTGGTTTTCAGTACGAAAAATATTCGAATGGTGAAGTCATTTGACCAGTCTAACTCTGCGTTGCTTTATCTCTAAAATTAGTCTGTCACATGGTCAAGGACGATTTCTTGTGAATTTAGAGCCGCAGAGAGACAGGAACAAGCAAAGCTGTCTACGGTGGAAAACTCCAGGGCATGGACCGAGATTCGAATGTGGGTGGTAACCGATGACGGATTGCAAGATATACATACGCTCCACAGTCACCAACCGCGTGTGCCTTATAAGGACTTAATTTTAGGGTAGATTTCTTTCCTGTCCTAAATGAAATCATATAGTATAAGCAAAACGCTCGGGGCGATGATGGCCACAAATGGCTTCTAATACCTAAGACAATCTCTCCCATCCTCACGAATCAATGCAATTCAAAAGTCTGACTGATGGTCGCATTTACTGCTACTATTTCAGAATAATTGAAGATCTATAAGTGTCTGCATGGGTTGATTCAGGAGTTCTGTCAGGCTGACTCTTTTTCCAGGCTGTTACCTACTCTAAAATGGAGCTTGTAAAGAAATCCTATCTTTAAATACGGAAATAAGTGTAGGTAACCTCAAACAACGGCATAGATACATGGAACAAAGTGTTATCGATGGGTTTGTGAACTCGTATTTTACATCTGTCCATTTGTATTCCCTTGTGACCGAAGTGCGATCGATAGTAATTATTTACTAGCCACCAGATATCATCCAATAGTTGTCCTCATATCGCACGAGGTCAAGCCGTGCCGGTGTTTTTGACCTCGTTTACTCCAATCAACATCCGTGTGAGAGTCACGTGAATAGTTGTCCTCCCAGGTAACAAATGTTCTTTTACCATCACAAATGCAATCAGAAACGGTCTTTTCAGTCGACAGTTTTCATTTTCGGACTCAGTAACAAACAGAACTTACAGAAGTCTTTACCAAATTAATACGTGAACTATCAGAAAGAAATCAAAATTTGAACAGTGCAAGGTTATGTCTGTCAGATGAGGCATACGAAGCGAGAGAAGGTGAATGAAATGTTTGTTTTCAATGCTTTACCAACATTTAAGATCTGATTAGCTCCGAAGTGAAAACTGTGGAATCGAACCTCATATGTTATGGTAAACATATTTTCACCACCTCAGTACTTTTGAAATTTGGTGTTCATCCTAGTTCAGGTTGGCGGATTTCAACGGCTTCTGGTCGCTTAGCTTAGTGTCTAGGTTGGCAAACCGACTGAAAACCGGTCAAGATGATATCGTCAGACCTGCTCACTGACGGAGGCGAGTAGTGATTTATCAGGTACCAGGAGGGACACGGCCCGGTACAGCTTCGTAATTGCATATGCTGATGAGCTCCAGCCAGTCATGATCGCCGTGAACAAGTACAACAAAAGTTCGCTGTGATTGGTCGATTTGCGGTTTACCGACTAATTGCCTTTCAAGCAACATATTGATACAGATCAATTATGCAATAGAATCAACGTAAAATTTCTCTCCCTTGGCCTTCTTGCCATCTCGGTTCATGTAGTTCCGGGTTGGAGTAGCTTCAAATCAGTCCGAGTATCACGAACAGTACAGGGCTTTCACACGCCTGTTACTATGACGTAAACGGAATAAAGTGAAATTTAGAAAAATGCACAACATCTGTAAAATGACAGGAAACTGATGTTAATAACTGCATGGCTTCTTCATACCTACACAATCTAATCTGGCGAGAACGATGTTTGTGCTGTTGCAAGCTCTCCACATTACCGATAAACAGTCAGTTTTAGATGAATTCAAGGAACTTTAGCACCTTAAAAGGAACTCGGTATATGTACAGTACGTTTACAATCCAAAGCAAACATTTTCCGGAAAAATAGTTCATTATATAGGTGGCAACGGTTCGATACAACCGAATCTGTTGATATCCAAAAACGGCCATGTTTCCATCAACCGATTTTGATCAATGGGAATTTTTTGTTCAATCATGGTAATGCCTCCAGAAGGACAGCCACGACAAGTTGAATTTTTTAAAGGAAACAAGATCAATTTAACACTGAATTTACTTATTTACGTGGAGAAAAACTTGTCTTCACACGTGTCTCAAGAAAAAAACACAGTGGTCACACAAAAACTGTTTCCATTTTTTCGAACCACTGAATAAAACATTAGTAAGAAAAATAAGTCATATAAGGATCAGGTTTTTATTTTGTCCCACAATTTGCTCCTTATATGTTTGTTTGTTTGTTTGTTTGTTTGTGTGTGTGTGTATGTGTGTGGTGGGTGAGTGGGTGGGTGGTTGGATCCATGGGTGTGGGGTATGGGAAGGGCAGAAATACTTCATTTCATGTGATTTACATTGTACGCGCACACTCCCTTGATCCGTATCTCTGTTTTCACTACTGCTTTGGGCTAATGGGATTATGCTTCCAGTCCAAGCTCATACATAACCTCCTCTTCAGTATTACTTGTTATTATTATTTCACCGAGCCTGAATCCAGGTATGGTGCCAACACCGCAAATACAGAAACGGGTAAAGAGGAGAGGATAGCTAATAAAAACAATCTATTTCCTCCTCGCTATGTCAACGTGAGAATTTTTGTGATTTCTTGAGGTTTTGTTCGGTTACTGTGGCGTCCGTGAGTTTCCTTAGCACACCGAACTGCGTTCACGCCATTGGCTTCTGTTTCCAATCATATTCCCTCAACTTATCTAACCAATGACCATCCTCATCTCTTGGTCCCCAACCAGAGACCCAGGATTCACCAACTGAGGCCAGAGCTGATGTCAAATTCTGCATACCACTGAACCAAGTCATGGTCTGATCGGCAAATCACCTCTTTCAGCCATACCCAGAGAACGGAGGTTGCATACGAAATAGCAGACGATGGGTAGGAAAGTGTAATACGTGTACAAACCACAGGCACCAATGCAAAGTGATTACTTCTGTTAGGGAACGCTACTCACATTCAAAATACGATAACTAACCTCATCTTTATTCAAACAACGTTCCCAGCAAACCCGAGCAAAGCTTCATAAACACCGGTGATCGAATACCAAAAGTTGCTGAGCACTCTCCGCGCAAAGCGACCAGTATGAGCAAATGAGAAGCAAAATGCTGAGTATTGTGGCACTGTTAACCCATTCCGCCAATGAGAGACGGATGCCATGGTGACGCAGATTTACGAAAGCCATTTTGGCCTTCGTCATTCGTGATTAGGTCTCATCGCTAACATCGTCTCCAGCTGAATAGAAGCTCCTAAGGTATTTAAAACTATTGTCTAGTTCTAACTGGTCATCAAGAAGCATGAGATCAGGCACAGGTTCCTGCCAATCTTGTAACGGTACTTTGCACTTAGGTAGGGCACAGAACATACCTTATCTATACACCTCAGTCATCAAGTAGTTCAGAAAGTGTTGCACAGCTTGTGTGTTAGCATCCCTTTCAATAAAAAGAGAAGGATCGGCGATTTGGATTTCTACCACACTAAAACAGCTGGGACTCCCAGCAGTTGTTGATCTATAGTAAAGAAAAGTTACTGAATATTCTGTTTGAGAGTAAGTTTGTTTCTGGTTGTCTGTCAGGTACTTGTTAAAACGAACTTTGTAAACAAGTGCTCAAGCCTAGTTGAGTAATGGGGAAAAAACAGTCGATAAGGTTAATGTCGAAAAATGAATTTGGTCCTTTAATAAACCAGTACTGAATGGAACAGATAAGATGCCACGCGCGATACATTGCGTCCATGCTTCTCGATCCCGGACGGATGCCTATAACAAAGGCATTCAATCTTATTCGAAGAGGACTAATTATTTCCATTGTCTATGAGCTCACAGAAGTACGCTACCAAATAACGTTGGTGTATAACTTACACATAGCTATCAAAACTGCAACGTTTTGTAGCAAATTTTTCCAACCAGGAAAGGGAGAATCCTAGAGTTAGCTAATGGACTGAAAATTGCAAATAGCTAAAAGCAACAATCACGATGACTGTGACGTTGGAGAAGTTGTGAATGTCGACGACTCGAATACCGCAGATGACGACGACGGTATACGTGATTCATAAGATTACGGAGATGATGGCGTTTTGGATAATCTGGTTAAGATAATTCGGATCCTTAGGCTGATTATGATGATGATGATCCGGACGATGATGATGATGATGATGATGATGATGATGATGATGATGATGATGATGATGATGATGATGATGATGATGATGATGATGATGATGATGATGATGATGATGATGATGATGATGATGATGATGATGATGATGATGATGATGATGATGATGATGATGATGATGATGATGATTTCGATGCTGTTGATGACGATAGTGATGACGATCATGATCGTGTTTGTCCTGGTCCGTCCCACTAACTCTAGTGAGGTAACTCTTCTGGCTTAGAACCATCTCCATTCGTTCGCACAAAAATGACAGCTTGTATAAGATGCTTGGTGATCATAGTCAAATCCTGGCCCGCTCACATTGGCTCACCTGCTATTTTCAGCCGGCTCTTCTGGGTGGTTAGTTTGGGAACAAACCCATTTGGTTTATTCGGTTCAGCCGACTGTTGGCATTTGATTGGTTCCTCAGTCCGTTTCGTTCACCCCAATCCTGTCCTCGATTCAGGACAGGTGAAGACTCGTGAGCTGCTAGCCAAAACGTCGTGCTGTCTACCAAACAAGTCAGGCTGTCTAATCGCAATGTGCCAGCACATTTCCTCACAATGTGGCTGTTGATGATGAGCTGGATGACAGTGGTGGTGATGATAGTGACGACGACGATGATGATGATGATGATGATGATGATGACGATGATGTTGCTGCTACTGGTTATGATTAAGACAACGATGATGAAAACGATTTGTATTTTTCAGGCCATGCTGAACATGACGAACACAATGAGGATGTGGTTGATGATTCGGATTCAGTATATGACACATTTTCCTCCTTCCCACCATTTTTTATGCCACAGATTTACAGATGAACAGAAAAAAATATTAATGCCCTTTTTACTTCCTTTTTTATCATACAACATTGTACGACAATTCAGGAGGGGGCTGCAGCCAATGGAAGGCTGCCAAATAGGAAAATGACCGGCGATGGTGGGAATCGAACCCGAATCGTTATTGTTCGGAGTCCACGACGATAACCATTTGACCACCGCCGACCGACCTCTAATAAACTGGGGATGAGATGTTCATCAAGGTTCTTCTCTTGTTGTATATATCCTCGGTTAGACCTGCAGTATTCTAGGGTGTGAAAATTACTGATATTTCATATTATCTACTTGTATCTGGTCACTCCGATCTTATTCACATTGTGCAACGGTCTTCATTAGACTGCGTAGTCTTCGTTGCCGAAATTCTCTTTCTTTGTGAGAAATTTCGAGCACGGAATGCGAAGCAAAATTCATACAGTTTTGTTCTTCATATCAGTTCAGTGTGCTCGTTTGGAGGAGATATCTGAGCAGTGCAAAGTCTTCAGAATTCTTCAGCACCAAATATCCTGAGGAGAAACGACAGACAAATTCCTTGATAATGTTGCATTCTAAATTCTGACTTTGATAGGATCCGATTTTATCGCGCGCTTTCTATCTCAGGGAAAACAACTGCTCGCAATACAGCCTGTGTCAAATACGAAATCATTCCTGTGCACAATGAGTGTGATGAGAAGAAGCTGTGATATCTAGCTGATATGGCTTTACTTCGAATTTGGCATTGCTTCTAGTGGTGCATGACAAAGGCACATCACGTAAAAATAGACAGATGTATGAATATCGTCAATCTCATCGTCTGTCCCCAAGAAAAGCACCACTAAAATGCAATAGTTCTCATCCACGTGAACCCGGAGCCTTATTTCTCCACAGAAAGCCTGTCAATCGGAGTATGGTATAGATCGCATATAACACCTGTGTTAGTATAGAGTGACATTAAAGCCAGAACTGTGTGAACGTAGTAGTAATAGTAATGGTAGTCGTAGTAGTAGTAGTAGTAGTAGTAGCAGCAGTTGTCGCAAAGTGATATCAGCTTTTTAGTTGTATCTGTTTTCGATGATAACAATTTTGATAGTGATGACCATAATAATGATGACAAGGTAGGGGAGAAAAATGAGGCTTTCTTTTTGCTGAGGATAGTCATGATTTTCGTAGTGTAGCTGAAAGTGTAGCCAAATAAATAACAAAACCTCATCGAGATACAATTGCATTGATTGGCTACATGAAAGCTCCCCTCAGCAGCATGATTCCTGGACGAAAGGCTTTCATAGACTTGTCATTTGAAACCGAGAGCAAATGCTACGCAAAAAAGCGAGTTATGACCAGAATCTTTAAGAAAACATTGTGATATCTGAGATCCAGCGGTGTGGTAGACAGGAAAACAGCTGTCTCTTTCGCAGTGAACCAGTCATCATAATCTTGTATCACCTCAAACTAGCTAGTAAATGTCCTCCTAAGATTACAGCCATCATCGATGAAACTTCATTTTTTTGGGATTGAATCTTGCGGCTCAAGTTTTTAGTACTATTTAGGGCGTTGCTATCAATAGCTAATTCGAAATTACAGCTGATTTCTCATGCGATTTTTTATCAGATTCCTATTTTTACCTTGAGCGTTTTGTGTGAGAACAATTCAAAGTCATACTGGTACAGATAAATTTAGTTCATTTCAGACTCAACTGAAAGAGCAACGAAAAAACAAGCACATAGCTATTCTGGTACCATTTGGGGTTGTCTGGCTTTGGTTCCTAAACTTGGACGTTTCTTCTGCTGACCAAAATAAGAGAGGTACCTAATAGAGTATAGTTATCAGTCAAAAATTGCCACGTGGCAGAACTCTCGATGAGCGACCAGCAGAAATGAGGCAAAATCTACGAAGCCCTTGTGGGGTGTGTTTATGTGGTGCAATACTTTCTGTGGTAAACGTGATGACAATAGTACATTGAGGTTAAATGCACATCGTGTTACATCATCCGTTGAAAGTCGTACGATCTTCACGTGATACTGTATCATACAAACCGATCTGATGCTGTGCTATTGATGCATTGTTAAAAATTGTGCTCTACATTTTCGATACGTAATCGTTCTTTATCATCCCACTGATTCGATGAGGTGCCAAGTGTAACGCTTTTTTGACTGAAACGCGGACGTCTACATAAATTTCGATCGAATACAAATATAAACACAAAAGTAATACAAAATTCAGCAGTTCTGTTTCTGCAGAAGTAGCTGTCGTGATTTCATATATATATATATATATATATATATATATATATATATATATATATATATATATATATATATATATATCAATGAGCCTTTCGCGATCACCATGGTTGGCAAAACTAGCCTGTTCCACATTCATCTGTTTGTATTCAATATGAATCATTTACAGATACTGAAAGAAAAAATAAGCACACAGCGTGATAAAAGAGGGTGGATTCCATGTCCGTGTGAAAACCGACTATACCACAACAGTGGTTCTGCGTAGTGAATAACTCAATCCTACTTGTACGTGCTTATCGGCTACCTGCTGTACAGTCCGCCCTCTTCCAGGAGAACTCGCGCGCACGTGAATATCAGTCAATTTTGAGTCGATTCTGTTCAGTCTGGGTGCCTCTGTGTGTGTGTGTGTGTGTGTGTGTGTGTGTGTGTGTGTATGCGTGTGACTTCAGTGTGAAGAAGCGAGGTTCTCTTTGTTAACCGTGGTCATCGTTGGGCCACCTGGTTGTTTCGGGTGGACCAACTCGAGTGCACTGTGGACGTTCGTTTGCAGCGCATTTCTTCGTGCTCGAAACGTGACTGGACGTGCTGGTTTGTGTGACACATTTTCATCTTTAGACTATCTAAGTCGGCTGTCCGAGTCCTGCTTTACTTCATGGCTGCGTGGCGGCGCACTCAATCTTCACTAAGTTGGGCCGTCTACAATGTATTAGTCACACAGTTATCGATTCCTATGATAGAAATTTTCTCCTGGTAGTAGCCTGTGTGAAAAGAATACATTCCAAACAACCACCGGAACTTGGCTCCCCTTGGCATGCGTCTTCCGGCAGACTGGCCCTTCGGTGTCTAACTGGCTTGTGTGTGTGTGTGTGTGTGTGTGTGTGTGTTTGTATAACGTCCATTTTGTGGAGCAAATAGAACCATATTAATCCTATGTCATACAATACAAATTCGACGGGCAGCAAGTCACTAGGGCTGCGACAGAATTTCTCCAAATTAACAGACTGTCAGTTAAAACCTTGTAAACCAAACTGGTAAGTACATTTGAGACTCATTGAATTTCCTCAGTAATGATTATTTCTGAAAAAGATAGATGGCACCTTATAGCTGAGTAATCCAATAACTATGCACCGAGAATCACGCGTTTTATTGTGTTTACTGTTCACCTTCAGCCGATACGGTCCGTGCTTAGGCGTGAGTTCAGCAACAGAGTGGCAAACTACGATAGGTTAAGAGGGACCCAACAGCATTATCCATGAGGATCGAAAATCATAGCTTTATGACTTGAGGAGGTGAACCACACACGAAGCAGCTTTAGATCCAGACTGGTATTTAGCCTGGTGAGACGACGCTGTTCGCCACCAAAGTTGATTACTAGCTGTTTATTCGAACCCACACTGGGCCAAGTGGTCAAGGGGTATATGCGGTGTCTGAGAGGAGTAGCACCACTGGGTTGGTTGACTTTCTTGTCCCTTGAGGAATCCTCGATCTCCTTGGTCGCTAGCATCTACCCAGCCCTAATCTGTACCTCCACAAAGTTGAAGCATGCATTAGCGGCCACACTCCACAAACAGCTGGACAGGTGGGCTAAACCAGACTGAGGGCTACCAAAGTCTGAAAACCTTCGGTGAGACAGTGTTCGGCATGTGAAGACAGACGCTACTGAATGGGGGGACGAGATCTACTGATCCAAGGTTTACAAAGAGAAACTATCCAACTCATCTAGCTCGGCATTCCTGAAGAAGCGAATGAACAGCGTAACAGGCCACCGGCTCCTCTGGAAACATCTTGCTACCTTGCAGTCTGCACTTGGGTGTGCTAAGGCTAGAGGCGCAACCTCGAACAAAGAGGCCAAACAGTGCTGGGGACACCACTTCGAACCCTACTCCCGCGACCCTCTTTGATTAGTCACGGGACCTCATGCGCTCCTCGTACTACGGCGTCCCCGGTAACTGAAGCGCCTCGTGTCCTGGCGGTCGAGGTGATAAAACAGCTAGTTGGGATTATTAGCTGCAGGGAAAGAACACACAGCCTGTTGGAATGTAAGGACGTTTCTAGAGGTCGGTAGTCCGCGCATCACAATGCGGACTCTACGCGACTATGACGTAGATATTGATTACCCCTCGAAAGTCCACCTAACCAACTCAGGCAGCCAAAAAATAAAAGTCCGTGCAGTAGGCACACGAAACTAGAGTAATCACAGCGCCTCGAAAGACGACTCCGGACTCTATGGCGTCGCATTTGCTCTGAACATGGCAGCTGGTGACCCAATGACCTCTTCAGCACTACTCTTATCCAGACTCGCCTTGGCAAGCTTTGAAGTTTCCCGGCACGACGCGGCAGTGATTGCCGTCTTGCTCCACCCAACTCGGCTGATGAGAAAACTAAAGATGAATTCCACGATAACCTGTAGCAGACAAATAACCAGGATTCGAGTCTCGATGCTCTTCCGTCGCAGGAAATTAGAATGCTCGCACAGGTACTGCCGACGAATCTACTCGCCATATTCTTGGGAAATTCGGTCTTGGTCATCGCAGCGAGAAGGATGGACGACTGATTGGTTTAGCTGATATTGAACAAAATGGTAGTCTGTAGTGCTCACCTTAAACACCCCGAGAGGCACCTACTAACATGATACTCCAGTGACGGTCACACCGAGCACAAACTCAACCACACGTTTGCGAGATCCCCTTGGGCCTCGTCCGAGGAGAATTGCCGAGCGTACCGGGGTGCGAAAACGGGCAATGCAAACGGCACTGGCCACATCCTCTTACGTGCGTGCTTCAAAATCCACCTGCATAGATGTGCTAGGGTGTCTGCGCCTTTCCGGATAAATGTTGCTACCTAGAAAAACCAGAGAAGCGAGAAGCGTTGTCACGTGGAAACACAACTCGACTGATCGCCGCAGCCAAAGCACAAGAAGACGAAGTTCATGTGGAGGCGCAGCTGACTCAAATAAAGTCAAAAACCAAAGAAGCTGCATGGACAGTACTCGGGAGAACAAAAGAGCGGACAAAAGATGGGATCTCTGAGAGCACTCTCCAGTTGTGAACCAAAACTCAGGTATTACGGATCGACAGCGCCAGGAGAGCCTTCCCCCAGCTAAGACGAACACTGTGAACCCGCAGTGAAATCAGCTTAAGAACGATAGTTCGTGTTTACCGTGCTGCCATCCGGCCCGTACTCATCTATGGCTGCGAAACCTGGCCACTACGAACTGAGGATACCAGAAGACTAGAGGTTTCCGACCACTGGTGCATGCGGCAAATCCTCAAACCCAATTGGCATGAAGGTGTATAACGAAGAGGTAAAGAGACAATGCTCTGATGTCGACGCACCCTCCGTCCTCCTCCAGCGTCGACGACTGCAGAGGTTCGGCCATACCCTTTGGCGACTCTGGTCAAGGATAACCAAACAAACCCTCTGCCCTGCTCTTGCCCTGGTTGGCGCTGTCTTCTTAGTAGGCAGCTCAAAATGTGGACCAGTCCCCTAGAAAAAGACGTAGAGCTTTTTGGGTCTTGGGTCGGTCTATAGAGTCCGGTGGTGGAAAAAGGACTGGATCACGATCCGTACGGAGCTCGCCTCCAACCTCCGCGCGTGGTCAGCAATGGTTCCTTCGTATCCATGGAGCCGACTGATCCTCCCGAAAAAAGTGAAAGTAAGTGAGCAAATAGTCTTCAGAGCGAGCTGTAAATTGTGAGTGCCGGAATTCGAGTCTCTCTAATGCCGATCACTTACCGCTTTCGACAAACTGCAACTGGTCGTGTCCGATTTCCAAAAAGATTGTATCATTGATATCAAGTAGGTAACAGAGATAAAATGTTTACTAGTAATAATAATAATAGAGATACTAATATTAGTATGTCCATTACTGAAGTGCCTCATGCTCACCACGTTATTGAGGCAGTATGAAATTTTCCACCTGAAATTTCGTCTAAGTTCCATCTATTAGGGTAATCGGCCTGTAAATCTAAGGATTCCGGCCACTGACAGTACGGGAAGCGAACTTTATCGATATTTGAAATATTACGTCTAGGTGAAGATCGTTCAAGCTGGGTGAGAACATCACATAGGCGATATTGGGACCATCCGGTGAATACCAGACACAAGCCGGTGGCAACTAATCTGGTCAGATGCCAAAGCTTACCAGACTGCGATGGTTGGTTCATGTTCTCCTAGGATAGGTTTTTTGGCAAGTAATATTCGTTCCGGTGGATAGTGCTTGGAGAATAAGTACTGGTGGCCATTTCATCAATTGAAAGAAAGTTATGAGAACCTTAACCAATGGATTCGATTGAGTAGGGCACTTTATACTAGCTCGGTGATCAGAGACATTGAAAAATTGCTTTCTCAGCACAAACATTCGTGTGTTTGCGGCCTGTTATTTATCTACTCGATACCATCATTCATCGCTCGATCCGTTCTGTTTCCTCAGTCTTGGTCAGTCGTTCTCGAATGAGATTTTTGCTG
Source organism: Fasciola hepatica (assembly GCA_948099385.1). Classification (NCBI taxonomy): domain Eukaryota; kingdom Metazoa; phylum Platyhelminthes; class Trematoda; order Plagiorchiida; family Fasciolidae; genus Fasciola; species Fasciola hepatica. Next base: position 177,954 of record CANUEZ040000150.1, read on the forward strand.
GCAAATAGCACCCAGAATCGACACACCTTGGATATCATTACTGATTTATCAAAGCTGAATTGCAGATCTCAGACTGAAATCTGTGGAGTTAGTTTTACATCATAAATCGTATTTAAACAGTCAATAGGCATGTGACATTCAAATAGGCTTTTTGACTTTGTAACGAACTTCCAGTAGTGGTTGACATGCGCGTAACACAATCCAAAATTGCCAAGCATCCGATTGTGGTCTTCAATACGGTTCTTTGTAAAACAGTCGTAAATATGACACGGAAATTGTACAAACCTCTACGGCAACAGCTTCGTGAATTAGAGTTGGCCAAATGCAAGCAACTTCAGAGTCATAGAACGTATTGTTGGCACGAGGAGCCTGAATCTTATGTAATGGAAAATCCACTTTCATTTTTCCCATCGAAAAGTCGGTTCGATTCCGGCTCGCGGCATCCTACTATTCGCTGTGAAAAATGAAAGTGGATTTTCCAAACTCAGGATCGTTTGAGGTTCAAGTGGACGAAATGTCTGTGGATCGTGTGGGTCGAAGATCATTGGACAAAATCGACGCACGCACCAGTCAGCGGTCGCGTAAGGTCAATTTCCGATGTCTGGTTCAACAATTGAGCAGGTGTGGTGCAAAACGGCAATGGAAATCAACTTTTGGGTGAGGGTAGTGGGTCAGATCGATGTTGAGCTAGAGTCTCGAGTTTGTTTGTTTTGGAGATTACAGACTTCATTCGTTCAAGTGTGGTTGCCAGACCATATAACTGCACACAACTTTGGGTGTCATGCTGTTCGACCAACAGTAACGATTACGATTTCCAAAAATTCGAATTCAGGACGTATACATCGAAATGGACCTAACGTCTTCGTGACTAAACTGAAGCTGCATGGACTAGTTCAGGCTGGTACACATTACTTGTTACAAGGACATCTAAGTTCGCCTCCATATAGCTTGGCTTTCAAATATGTATTAGTCCGTTAGCCAGAAGGTCTATTTACGGAGAATTAATTTGAGTTGGAGAGAGTGACAGATAGAGTGAGAACGGTCAGTTCAGTTGTATACATTCCTTTATTCTATTATGTTTAAACAAATCGAATACGGCAAACATGGCCTTGGAAAAAGATGAAATTGATTATTTCAAATGTCCAAATAGATGATTTTCGATTCAACACTCCACCGGTTCTGGATTGAGTATATCCTTTCCTCTAAGCCTCAGTCTTGTACAACCCATTGAAATGATGAGGATAAGCCCAGCCATGGCCCCGAGGCTTCGAGTGCAGAATAACTTCAAGAAATCTGGTATGATAAAGGGCTGAGTTACAATGGTTTGTCTCTACCCTTCTAACATTGGTGCTGCGATCTGAGCTTCGGGTCTCACTCAGATAGGAAAGCGGGAAATACTGTAATGGTGACTGTTTCGACGGCTGAAGTAAGTGGCTACGACGCAGTCCGTCGCATCAGTCAACCAAGAACCAGATGCAGAATAAAAAGCTGTTTTTGCGCCCAGAAGAAGTCGTGGTTGATAATATAAAAAAACCTCCCAGCGAGTTGCATGAGCACATTGTGAGCTTGTTCAACTTGGGCTGATTGGTCTGAAATAATAAACTATATGTACTTGTCATGTGACCTGAAATCGGATTTAACTAGACGATCGAGAACGGAATTCAGAAGCAGATGAAGAAAAAGACTTTTTGCAAACCAATTGATCGGGATCTCTTAAGGACGTCTGATCAACAGTTTGTTCACGTGATTCTCGATGTCCAGAGTTGTCCTGATATCTTTTATTTACGTTATCACTCACGGGTTTCCTTTGGAATCACACAGCCAGATAATCGTCGGAAGCGAAACAGTATTGACGAACACTGAACCGGTTTTTTTACACTCAAGTCAAAAAATACTCTCCGAAAACCGCTCAAAATATACAAAAATGGATTTCCGCTAAATCTCTCATCAGGTATACGTGCCCGGTTTTCCTCTACTCCGTTGGTGTATTGATTACAGGGATCTTATTTGGTGTTTCACGGCTGTGAATAGATGTTCCTCTTCGAAGAATTCACCAAGGAGTCTTAATTGTGATTTCTGATAGGAATTTGTGTGCAGGTCACCGCTAACCCAACGAACAACGAGACTAAATGTGCAAGCGTTCATATTGACAATAAGTATTATATTTATAAACTATATGATATGCCGTATTTCAAATTTGTGATCACCACATGGGATCAAGAATTAGTGCATTTAGTGACGATCTAAATGAATGTTTTCTCTAGAAAACGTGAACACACACACACAAACTTTAGCCCAAATCACACTTTGCCCCACGATAACTGCACATAACACGCCTACTAAAAGATCTCGGAAGAAGTTTGATCAGTTGAACTTTGTCAATGTGATTCACGCGCCGAACCCTTTTATTTTGTTGGTCATTCAGTCTTGGTGATATTCGAAAAGGTAGTTCCGAACTAACTCCCGATTCAACAGAATCCCTTGATATTTGTGCACTCAATATTCAAAGACGGGATTGCCGCTTGATCAGGTGTGTTTATACCCGATTCAAACAAATCGTCTCAATTCACGACCTATATCGTCCATCGTTATTTTAATAAACTGATTCACCGTCATTGACTGTTTCAAAGGGACTCTGAACGTCCGGTAAATTGCTAATGAAATGCAACGAACAGCACCAAGTAAATCCACTACGGTGGATAGTTGTTGGAAATTTCATTCGGCATCCGACCAGACAGACAAAGCATCTAGATAGTCTACGTGACAAATTCCGCTTGGTCGTACATGCGGTTTGAAGTAGTCTGTCAGAGGATTCATTCGGTATGACGCTTAGGTTGTGTGTCTGAACTGGCAATTGAAACTGGTCCAATGTCAGACTGAATAACAAGGCAAATTTGTGGTCTTCACATTGTCCTTTGTTCTCACTCCCAACTTGGGGTTGTAAACAAAGACACGGACAAACATTTTGGGCAAAGTGGATTACCTGTTGGACCAATTGGGATTGTCCTACACAAGCTAATTCATGCGCACAGAGCTTTGACATGGAACCCGTCCATTTTTGACTTTGAACGCATACAACATGCCACAAAAAAAAAAATTCACTTTCACTTTCTTTTGAAAAGCACAGTAATCATTGGATGAACTGACACAAAATCATCCCTTTAAACTTGTCATGCATAATACAAATCAGTTAGCGACATTATATATATATATATATATAAATATATATATATATATATATATATAAATATATATATATATATATATATATATATTTGTTACAAGAAGTTATCCATCGCTAAAAAGATAAGTGAATAAAAAATATTTCCTCAGAGATAAACAACTTCATGAAAGTAATAGTGACAAACTGGAGCTGCATCACACACTGCCGATGTGAACCACATACAACTAAGGATACATTCAGTGGAAAAAGTGCCAAATGAAACCTATCGGTCAGACCACCTTGCACGGGAAACTGTTCAGTTCAGTTCAGTTCAGTTCAGTTCAGTTCAGTTCAGTTCAGTTCAGTTCAGTTCAGTTCAGTTCAGTTCAGTTCAGTTCAGTTCAGTTCAGTTCAGTTCAGTTCAGTTCAGTTCAGTTCAGTTCAGTTCAGTTCAGTTCAGTTCAGTTCAGTTCAGTTCAGTTCAGTTCAGTTCAGTTCAGTTCAGTTCAGTTCAGTTCAGTTCAGTTCAGTTCAGTTCAGTTCAGTTCAGTTCAGTTCAGTTCAGTTCAGTTCAGTTCAGTTCAGTTCAGTTCAGTTCAGTTCAGTTCAGTTCAGTTCAGTTCAGTTCAGTTCAGTTCAGTTCAGTTCAGTTCAGTTCAGTTCAGTTCAGTTCAGTTCAGTTCAGTTCAGTTCAGTTCAGTTCAGTTCAGTTCAGTTCAGTTCAGTTCAGTTCAGTTCAGTTCAGTTCAGTTCAGTTCAGTTCAGTTCAGTTCAGTTCAGTTCAGTTCAGTTCAGTTCAGTTCAGTTCAGTTCAGTTCAGTTCAGTTCAGTTCAGTTCAGTTCAGTTCAGTTCAGTTCAGTTCAGTTCAGTTCAGTTCAGTTCAGTTCAGTTCAGTTCAGTTCAGTTCAGCTCAGTTCAGTTCAGTTCAGTTCAGTTCAGTTCAGTTCAGTTCAGTTCAGTTCAGTTCAGTTCAGTTCAGTTCAGTTCAGTTCAGTTCAGTTCAGTTCAGTTCAGTTCAGTTCTGTTCAGTTCAGTTCAGTTCATCCAACTGTATACCTCGCTTTTCTGTGTTCCTGTTTTGGTTGGTATCTCACGGCTTAGTCCATTTGAGAACAGGGTGAATGGAAGCAGAATGTGCAAAATATCCAAAAGCTCATTAATCAGCAGAAATTGTGAAGACTGTGTGGGAATATGGCTTGGGACCACCTGGTGAAATAGTTCACCTGAACGAGAACGTATCGGTGGTACATCAGTGTTTCCAGCAGAGGGTCTATTATGTCCGCACAGACCATTTCTTTAGGGAACCCAGTGACCATTGTTCATAATGGGGCCCGGCGGCCGTGGGGTCGATTTTGAAGCCGCCGCAGAATTCACACGTATTGCAAAAGGTAACGACATCTCTATGCAAATGTGACCACCGGAACAGTTGTCTTGCAACGGCTTGCAATTTGTTGATGCCGGCATGGCCCAGGTCGGTGTGCAGGTATTCTGGAGCTTCCTTCACCAGTGCCTGCGGATTCACTATCGATGAGGTGTGGTTCGGACCGTAATTTACAAACAGTACCCCCTCTTCCATCTTCAGTTGGCCCCACATCGCCCGTATGCAGAGAGCCTCGTAACTCTTTTCTGCCATCTCAGTGCTCATTGGTCGGTCACCTAATGAGCATAGTCGATCGTAAATCAGAGCTATTTGAGGGTCGTTTGCTTGAACTGTTTGCCATCTTTCGTATTCCTCCCGTTGCAGCCTCACTGTTGCTACGTGTTTCCAACCTTCCCTTATGTGGATTTCTTGGAGCCCAATCCCAAACTCTAACACGTCCTACTTAGTCAGATCGACAGGTTAAGGTTCTCGTACTATTGTTCTATGTCATGGGCTGACCACCTCAGCCAACCTCTCAACCACTACCTGTTTCGAAGAACAACGTACATCGAAGACGTCTATCTATGGGCATACGTAACTCAAGCCCCAACCACCTTAACCTGTTCAGATTCCGTACTAATTCCAGAGACTGGCTCAAGTTCCCAAAATCCTACGCCCAACCTTAGTCTTGTTCATACGCTTTTCCCCCCATATTCGGACAATGTTAGGGAGACCGATGCTCAAACACCTACAGCCTTCGATTATTTTCTCTCCGTAACGGTCATGTTTCTGAGCCACATAAAAAGACGTATCTAACTGCCGCAGTATACACCTGATCCTCCATAGGCAATCGAACGTCAAGCCTGCGCCCTAGATGTTTAACATTTGTCAAAGATAAATATGCCTATATCCGACCGTCTAAAGTCCTCTTGTTTTTCATATTACCAGAAGAGATGATTCGTTCAAACCTTGTTGTTACCGTCCTCCTTTTTCGAAATTGAATCTCGTTCACGAGCACACAGTCAGCTTTATCTGGCATCTGTAAAATCTTGTCGAGTGGCGTTATTCCAATTATCACACTTTCCCAGAACTCCAGAACTTTGAAAAAGCATACGGACTACTTTTCCACCTTAGAACGTTTTACATTTAAGCACCGAATCAATAAAACATCATTTTTGTGGACGTTCTCCTAACTGCACTGTGCTGTAAGTCAGTTTAACCATATTGTTTCGTGTAGCGACTTTTCATTGGGTCACCAGACAGTCAGCGCCGTTCGGTATCTAAATAACAGTTATGGAATACTCATCCTTTCCGTTATCATGCGACAAATTTGGCCACAGGAGTCATCACGTGATCCGCATTCTGATAGCTTTTGTTTTCGGATTCCAGAAAGGACAGGTGAAGTTAGATAATTGGGAATTGCGTCGAACAGATAAAACGGGTGTAATATCGAAACTTGAGATGTTCTTTTTCGCTATTTTGTAAGTTTTAGATTGTATTTCTCTTACATTTTCCCCTAGCTCCAAAATCACTTTGAGCTTTTTCGACCGACGGCAGCTCGAAACGACCAAACCTAGAGCTTGGTTTATGATTGTTTCGATCGAAACAGAAAACCGAAGTTTGAAAAATCCTACTACTTTGTGAGAAGCATCAAGAATTGGAATCATTGTTTTATTTACGTTTTCGCTGTACATTCTACTCGTTTACAATATGATATCGAGTTGAGTTCTAACCAACCTCAATTGAACCGATCGAATGCTTGGAGTTCAATAGATTTTGAGCGTTTTCATTCTTGTTTATAGTATCGGAGATCTTGGGAATGATTTCATTTTTATTCAGCCTACTTTAACCTTTGTCTAACTAATCATCACTGTCGCTTGACTCCTCATCATTGTCGGTATCTTCTTCATCATCATCGTCATCGTCATCATTGTCAGAGGAATCTCCGTCTTCACCAGCATCCTTCTTCTTCGATTCCCTATCCGTTTTCTCATCCTTTTGGTTTTCACTGAGTTCATCTCCGTCATCTTCGGTAGATGCATCATCCATTGCCTTCGTGTTCTTCTTTTTTCGCCGTTTTGCAAGGTCGCGTAATCGTAGACAGGGTTTAATCCAGGGTGGAATATCCCCGAACTCTTGCGCGTAACCCAATTTCCATTGTTGTTCACGTCGAAGATGGTGTATCTGATCACGAAGTTGACACACGACCAGAGGCCAACAACAACATACCAAACAACACACATCACTGACGGTATTTCCTTCCAGATTGTGTTTCCAGCGTACACGAGCCCGCACTACCATTACCAAGAACATATGGAACGGAAGCAGTAAAATACCCAATAGCAGAGCTGTCCACCACGGGAGAGAACAGGTGTAATGATACAGATCGGCCATCACACAGGGACAGCAGAATAGACAGCAACAACAATTGCCTGCGGGAAGAGAACGTCAGAGAAAGGGTTTGTACGAACGTGTGGAAAAACGGTGGTCAACTTTTTGATCGTGATCGTGATATATATCAGCATCTAGATGGACTAAATTTTCTACAACCCCTTTCTGTCCGCAGGAGTGCGGTAAGCAGAGCAATCCGTCAAGGTTACAAGGGTCCGCCGCACTGGCAACGGGGATCATCAACAATGATCATGAAGCTTGCAGTCGAGAACTGCACATCAAACCCACTAACAACAGCCTACTGTCTGTTGTCAAAGGTGACCGGTGGTGCCGGGGTTTGATCCTTATACTGATCATCATGGACCGTTCCCGGGACAAGAAGGTCTTGGTTGCTATCGCTCAGCGGTATCTCAATCGTAAGCCGGAGTGAATTAGGAGTTTCAAAAAAACGAAATTAAGAAAAGAGCTAAGAATTGCTGTATGATGTCGATTATAAAAGTGTGTAAATACCAGAGTGCCACAGATTGCAACATCTAGCCACATTCTCCAGTGTATCCAACCCCCGTGTTGATGGACCCGGATAGCCTAGTAATCGACCGGATTATTCAAAACCATACAGGCCAGCTTCGAAACGCCGTTAGGACTCGTTGAAGTGTTGCGTTGCGCTGATAATTCCTAACACAGCTACAAAATGCCTCCATGGGGTTTCAACCATGGCTGGGGTTGCTATTAATAAGTCATGGTAACAAATAAAGTCTGCTACTCAAACAGCACTGTTATTTTAGTCATTGTTTTCATTACAATGTGGTCTATATGAGAAAAGTCCGAAGCACTTCGGTGTGGCCAGGTAGCTCAGATGTTTTCTTTTGTAAGGCCATTTCCAATAGCTCGAATTTTAGGAATTTCAGTGAAAGCAAATCTCAAATAGACAATTTTCCAAACCGACGTGGTTTAAATTAGAATCTCTCCTAGTGTTTTGAATACATTTTCAGCCTCTTGCGTTCCTACTTTCCAATAGATTCTCTTTTGATTTATTCCAAATATCCATCTACAGTGAGCTAATATAAGGTACCTGGATGTTAGCTTAGACCGAAGATGGACAACTCGTATTCTGTATGAGAAAACTGAAATGTTTATCTTTTTAAGTAAGTAAGCTTACACAATTTCAGACACAGCAGTCAGTTGTTACCAAGTTCGTCTTCCAAAGTGTCAGTCTTATCCTGCTTTGGTCTTTTCCTGCAATTTTATGGCCTTCTGAAACAGAATTTAAATGCACAGCACCTTGGCCTGGAGACTATTAGCCTATCCCTTTTGGTGCTCCTCTGACTGAACTCGTTGTTCAGCATACTGAGTCTTGTTTAACCTTAAAGCAGGAGATACTCCAGCACGGTACTCATTCTTTCGATGTTTCCATTCGTACATCTGTCTTCTAGACAAAGCCTCAGAAACCTACCTGGCTAGGGTTCTAACCAATGTGCGGATCCCGAAAGCTGAGTTACCTGCAAAATTTCTATCATTAGCCTACTCTTTTTTTTGTTCTCTCAATTAGCGAAACACTCGAATTAAAATTTCTCTACTATTTTTATTTGCCTGGATATTTGCCGTTATTGACGAATACCATATTTTTCATGTCTGTTTTTTGCATTCTGACTGAAATGTCGACATACTACTTGCTAAAGTCCTCCATGAAAATACAACTATAGGGCATCCATGTTCAACTTTTGTTGCACTGTTATCCTTATTGAGAAATCCTCAATCGGACAGGTCGGTCGATGAGTGGCTAACACATTGTCAGCGTCCAAAGCCATTGATGCAAAGATGCTATATGATGCACTTTTGACGTGGAACAAATCGTTGAGAGTCATCTCAGACGGCTTAATTTTAGTATTTGAGATTGCCAATTATACATATCAGTTGAGACTCAATGTAAATGTGTGCTCCAGCTGAGTAATATCGCAAGGGGGGACGGACCACTTTCTGAACCGCAGGACGTATGGGGTGTCCTGTCTACGTGTAAAGTACCGTTACAAGGTTGCAGAAGCTTACCCCTGCTTTCATCCTTTGTGGTGAGCAGTTAGAACCATTAGATAGCTTTAAATACCTCGGGAGCCTGATTACAGCTGAAGACGTTCGTGAGGAGGATATCGGTTCACGAATAGCAAAGGCCAGGTTGGCTTCAGTGAACCTGCGTAATTAGTGACTCTTGCACGATATCCGTCTCTTATTGAAGGGACGGGTCTACCGTGCCCTAGTATGCAGTGTTTTAGTATACTATTACGAATCCTGGCCGCCGCGCGCGGAGGATGCTCAGTGAATTTCCGTATTCGACCACCGATGGCTCCGTAGCATTGTACAGGTTTCGTGGGAACACCTTATGAAAAACGACAAGGTTAGTTATCTTGTATTGAATGTGGATGGCGGCCCCTAACAGAAATAATCACTTTGCATTGGTGCCGGTGGAATGCACATGTTTTACACAAGTCTACCCATCGTCTTGCGGTTAGTGCCTAATTTGCGCTGCTGAGGTATGACCGAAGGAGGCGACATGTTCATCAGACGATGAGCTGGCTTAGGGGCACGAAGAAATTGACGTCAGCACTGGCCTCAGTTGGTGAATCCTGGGTCTCTGGTTGGGGACCAAGAGATGAGGGTTGTCGCTGGTTAGATAAGTTGACGGAATATGATTGAGAACAGAAGCCAATGGCGTGAATGCAGTTTGGCGTGCTAAGGTAACTCACGGACGCCACAGTAACTGAACAAAACCTCAAGAAATTACAGAAATGCTCGCGGTGAGAAAATCAAATAAACAATCTTTATTTACTGACCCCTTTCTGTATTTGTTGTGTTGGCACCATATCTGACTTCAGGCTAGGTGTAATATAGTAATATAGTAATAATATAATGCTGATTCGAACCTCTACTTCATCGAAATAGTCAGTGGTATTCAGAGTAAGTCACATAATACTCATCACCAACTCCGTCCAGTCTTGCTTCCATTCATTTTCCGTACTTTCCTTCTAATTTTGTTGGGCAAATCGAAATGTACTGTTGGCGTGACAAAAATTACCAAAGAATGTGATTGAACAATTCGGTCTACTAATTGTAACAACCAAATTGATAGCAAGTCGAATTAAAATACACTTTAAGTCACACATATCCCAGCTGGTAATTCTTTGGATTTTCACTCAGATGCAAAATGCTTTCAATTGGCTTACCGCAATTCTCGCAACATCCGCATGTGTACGTGTTCCATTGGCTTTTAGATCGCACGTATTCTTCACCGGCTTTGCTTCTACCTATTCCAAAACAGGACATTTTTGTGACTCAGTCATGCAACTAGATTATATTAAATCTACGATTTTCTCAGGGGCATATCCGACCGAAATTCCACATTCAATGAGCAACTTTATCCTGAATCATTTTTCGGCAAATAAAATGTTATACGTATGTGAATTCCTAAGGTCAAGTGATATTCACAGTTTGTGTGCGTATGTTTGTTCATGAGGCTGAGGCACACGTCCAATTGAGTTGCACGTAAGAATTGATTTTATTGTCACGTGACTGTAAAAAAGTCCGTCACGGGTTGCACTTTGTAATACGCGAGACCGGAGGTCTTCTGTGGGGATTGAAGGCGTCCAGTCTGCAAAACCAACAAGAAATCTCCATGAACTGAAGCCCACTAAGTGCATCAGCAGGATACCACACTTACATTAGTCGAACAACACTATAGCTGCTCATGGTCTGCTCTTTGCCCCTTCTACCCACCCACAATGATTCCAGTGATAACACCCCCGATAATCACAACTGTTCATTATCAAATAGCGTCATAAGAAATCCTCTATCTTGTTCAACACATTTTCTCAAGCTCCGTCAGCCTCTGAATCTGGGCTCCTTTAACGTGCGTGCATTCATGCAGGCTGGTCAGCAGGTGTGCCTAACCATCACAATAGACTCTCTGCTGATTGATGTCTGTTGCGTAAGTGAAACGTATATCCAGGATTCGAGCAGGGTTATTCAACTAACTGCTCCTGGTATCTCATCGAGGTATTTCCTGCTCACTTCAGGGGACGAATTAGCTAGAGCTGCGGACTAACGTGGTGCAGGGATAAAGTAGACTGACTAAGCCGAAAGCGTCCTTTAGGATGGATCCCGGTATTAGTCGTTTCTGTGCCGTAATACTCCAAAAGTCAAATGGCTTTCGGAAAATTAGTTGTGTAAATCCTCCATTTGTTTGTGATCTGTGTGTACGCCCCAACAGACTGCAGCTTTGACATGCATAAGGACAAGCTCTACGACGAACTCACCGCTGTTGTTCTCAGGAGCGAAGGCTCTGACATAGCAGTGGTAACAGGTGATTTTATTGCACATGTTGGCAAACTTGGTGCGGCAGAAGCCTGCTTAGGTCAGGGATGTACCTTCCCCTTTCAGAGTACAGATAACGGGGAAAGACTTCTCAAGTTTTGTGCAGACAATCGGTTATTCCCGTCTAGTACAAATTTCCAACGTAGATCACGTAGCACGGCGACATGGCGCTCTAGCACTTCAGGTACTCTGAGCCAGACCTATCATATCGCAATAAGTTAACGGTGATACTGTTCCCTTCAGAACTGTAGATCCTACTGGTACACGTACGTGAAGTCGGACCATGCATTAGTTTTAATGCAAATATCGCTCCAGTTCCATGGTCATCTACGCAAACCCCAGACCCGGTTGGCTGTTCAACGTTTGTCTGATTCAGAAGTTCGCAACGGTTATGGACAGAATTTAGCACGTGAGCCGGGACCTACGACAAACAGTAATGTAGATGAGCTTTGGGCCCAATTCAAAAAGAGGATGCACGTTGCCGCACGTATCGCCTGTGGTCCTAGATCCGATTTCCATCAAAGACACTAGGTTTCTCAAGAGTCATTGAGCCTAATGGAGCATAAAGGTCAGTTCTCGAACTTTAGGGAGATGAATAAGATACGAAGACATCCACAAAAGCAAGTTACGAAAAGCCTTAAGAATGATGGCGAAAACTGTTGGGTCAAGGTAGCCAAAGAAATGAAAATAGCATCTACTTCAGTTAACAGTCAAAGACTGCTCAAACATTCGCGACACCGGTGGACGGCGAACCCCGGTCAGTGAAAGGATATGCGATAAAAATGGGCGGCTTGTTCGTAGAAAACAGCAAAGGCTGGACCTTTGAGCTGAATACTTCAAGGATCACTTTAGCTGGCTTCGTGTTAATTTAGTTACTCCAACATCAATTGCGATTCCTTCGGGAGTATCACTCGAACCGCATTGGAAGTTGAAGTAGAGTCGAGCATTCGGTTAATAAAACTCGATAAAGCGGCCGGTCCCGACGAAATTTCTCCAGTTCTTTTCAAAATGGGTGATAGTGCGTTGATAAAATCATTCGCCACCTTGGTCCGTGATTTTTGGAAAGGGGAAAGTATCCCATTATTGGAGGGCAAGTCACTGATAGTATCCACCTTCAATAACGGAATACGCAGTGATTGTAGTAATCATCGTGGGATCAGTTTAGTTCCGAGAGTCACCAAAGTATTAGCCTCGATTTTCCTGCTCCGTCCGACAAAGGCTGGAGAGGGTAACGCCCGCGAACAGCAGGCCGAATTCCACCCAGATCGAGGATGCATCGACCTGATTTCTACTCGTTGTCAATTACTGAAAACGCGACCTACACGCTATCGACCGTCAATAATGGTTTTCCTCAACTTCAAATACGTCTTCGATTCAGCTGACCGAACAGGACTATTCAGTGCCCTTCACCGAAAAGGTATGCCACATAAGTTCGCGATTCTACTGAGATCACTGTACTGTCATACTTCTGACCGCGTAAGGGTCTACAGTGAATTATCCATTCCGTTCGAAATGACCAGCGGCGTTCGACAAGGATGTTCCGTTTCGCCTTTCCCGTTTACCTTTCTCATCGACGAGATAATGGAAGAAGTCTTCCTAGACCATCACGATGTGGACGATGAACTGGCAAACGGTGAAAAGCCGTGACCTGGATTACACCGACGTTATAGTTTGCTTGTTCGAATGTATCGAAGATGCGCTACTTACACTAGACAGACTCACAAGAGTTGTAGCTCCATTAGACGTGTGCTTCACACCCTCAAAGTGTAAAGTGATGTTGCAAGACTGGACGTCAACGGTTCCGAGCTTGATGATTGGTGGTGAGGTGTTGGCAGTTTTCGACGGCTTCACTTACCTCGGCATCAGCGTGACGACGGATGTGAGCACAGTAGTAGAGATGAGCACGCGGATATCCAAGGCTCGAGCGACATACAGTGGACTGAAGCACTTGTGGGGTCGACCTGATATTTCGCTGAAGTTGAGAGGTCGTGTGTACTATGTTGTGCTGCGGTGAGATGCGTTCAGTTCTGCTGCATGACAGCAAGACAAGGAGTATGCGAATGGAAAATGTTCGTCGACTAGAGGTTTTCGACCATCAGTGTCCGCGTAGTATTGCTAGAATTGGATGCAATGGCCGAGTGAGCTATACTGAGGTCAGAAATCGAGTATTGGGTACCAGTTCGGAGAATGTTCTATCACAGCGTGTCCAGATTCGTAGACTTCGTTGATTGGGGCACGTGTTGTGTATGGTAACCACACGTATACCGTATCTTGCTCTATTTTTTCCATTCCTCCTCGGGAGTAGAAGAAACGACGTGGAGGTCAACAGATGACATGGCAGCGGTCGATGGGAAATTGTACAGTGAACTTAGGAAAAGTAGACGCCTCATGTCCTCGTGGTTGGGGTCCAAAGGATCCCCTAGCCAGTTGGTTGGAAACACTGAAGGATATGGCAGCGAACTGTGAACAGTGGCGATCGTGTTGTCACTTCCTATCGAATCAGAATGGTCGATATGCGTTTGTACAGTTAGACTGTGTATTCCTTGTGTTGGCCGTTAGGGCGTTCTTTCCTTTTCCCACCCGCGTAGGTCCACTCCCTGTCCATCTTGTATATGAATTCTTTTTATTTCTACGTACAAGGTGATGTGAGATGCAGAGATCAGTAGGGTTCGCCCCTGTTGTCTAATGCTGTGCGACGATGACAGCCTACTCACTACAGGTTTGTGTTCATATACCCGCAAATTTGTTTTGATCGGCCGGGGATTCGACTATCACACGGCACTTTTACGCTAGAGGTATCCACTTTACCGGACTCTGGTCCATTGGTTGAGTGGCTCGTAGAAGGCCAACTCTAATTCCTTAGGCAGAGAACGAGAATTCGGTAAACTGCTTGTACTCTTTGTAGAATAACAGTCAGGCCTTAGTGAACACACTTCAGTTTGTGAACAGTCAGGCAACAAAGTACAGACCAGTCAAAGTAGATCAAATCTCCCGTCAAAAAGGACAGAAGGCACAGGCAGGCCGGGTCGAGAGAAACGTAAACCAGACAGGTGAAGAAGAATAGTCAATCATCACCAGCCATCGGGTGAGTACAAAGATAGCATGAGGGCGAAGGAGAGCGATGGTGGTCCAGACTGAGGAACAACAAAAAGGTCAGTTGAACAGGCGGCTTGCCCTGACTGAAGCCTGGTAAGTTGTATAAACAATGACTTCAATAGTTTGTGTGAAAGTCAGTGGGTCAGTGAACTGGAAAGCACAAACAGAATAACGGTTGGTGGTTGCACAATCTGAAAAACGGGGTTAGTGGAATGCGACACAACAGGATAGACGGAAAACCGTATGCATAAACCAGTTTTAGAAACTGTCAATAGGGGAGCAACACAGTGTGAATACTTACTTTCTACTTTACTGTGGTTGGCTCCTTGGAGAGGGCAAGCCGACATCTCGATGATATGATAATGAAGTTTAACGTGTCTTTGGCACAAGAGACGTCCCAGTGTTACTCGGTTCTTTTCGAGGGCGCACCTCTAGCCTTTGCACAACCAAGTGTGGGCTGCAAGGCAGCCGTGTGTTGATGCATGGTTGCTAGTTATTTCCTGGGAACTCGTTCGCCATTCGATGGAACTGAGTCAGTTCAGTTCAGTTCAGACAACCAGTAACCATACACTGAGTGCGGTGGCGTTTCGGTTGCTATGTCCTAGCGACAACCTCAAAAGGCGACACGGAAGAGGAAAACAGTATGAAAGAAGTAAGAGAAGAACTAAAAATAATGGAATCAAGTGGATGAAGAAAGGTTTTTGATACGAGAACACCACTGATCACGACACCTAGCCACTTCTTCTAACATTTAACCACTGATTGGCAGGGTATCTTGGACTACATTCACGAGGTCTAACACGCCCTACATGACCAAGTCCACTGGTTAGGTTTTTCATACCTTCCTTCCATGTCATTGACTGGTAACTCTTATCTTCCAACCGGTATCCACCTCAGCGAACATTGCGCACGGAGTAATCCTGTCAGTGGACATGCGCAACACATGTCCCAATCACCTCAGCCTAGTGACCTTTAGCGTTTCATCTAATCACTTGATCCATGAACCTAAAACTCCCCACCTAACCTCAGTATTGTTGATACGGATTCGAGCAACGCTACGAACACATCGATGGTCCAATGCCTACAATATTCGTATATTCTCCACCCGAAGAGGCCGTGTTTCTGAACTACACAGAAGCACAGGCCTGACTTCTGCAGCATACACTCGGCCCCTGGTAGATGAACGGATGACATGTCGACGCCACAGATGACTCAGGTTGGTAAGAGCCAAATGAGGCTTCCGTATACACAAGGACATCTCATCCGATATCAGATCATCGGGTAAAATGTAGCGGCTTGGATAACAGAACTTATCTACCAGGTCTATAGTTCCCCCAGATACTGAAAGGTTTGGTGTTGGACCAAGGCAATCCTGCATTAACACCTTGCACTTTGAAGATGCAAAAAGCATACCGAACATTTGGTTCGCAGTCCATCAAGCTGTCTAAAAGAGCTTGCAACTTACCTGGATTTTCACTTAGAAGAACTATACCGTCCGCATATTCAAGGTGTGACTCTTTTTCACCCGGGAAAAGTTCGGTGTCACTAAATCCACCACCATCACCTGACAAAAGCGCGGTCTCTAGGATCATATCAACCACAAAGCTAAAGGGAAAAGGAGAGAGGGCGCAACCCTGACGTATACCACTTCTCGTGGCGAACTCGGGTGAAAAATCGATGTAAGCACGAACTCAGCTTCGGGTGTTTATGTAAAGGGACTTTTTGACATAAATGAAATTCTCTGGTACACCCTTCAACAAGAGTCAGTGCCAGGGAACTGTGCGGTCGATTGAGTCGAAGGCTGCTTGAAGATCAAGAAAAACGGAGATAGTAGGCCTACGGAAGGTGTGTCTATGTTCTAAAAAATTGTCGAAGACTGAAAAGGTGATCAGTATAATCTGGACCAGGTCTAAATCCATCTTGATTTTTGGACGAGCATTGTTCACAAGCGGTCGATAAACGGTGGAGAATAATGTCAGTAAGCAGTTTAGATGTGTTACTGACGAAATTCATGGCCCTGTGGTTTTCACAGGAGGACCTCTGAGCTTTCCTATAAATCGGCACGATCACCGATACACACAAACTTTTTGGAACTAGGTCCTTCTCCCATATCAAACCGAGGAGTTTTGTCAACTTCAGTAACAATGTTTAGCCACTGTTTTTTAAAATATTTTACTATCGTAAACACAGCTTTGTCGGTAGAAATTTTAATTAGCTGACGTTTCGGTTACCTCGGATAACCTTTTTTCAAGCAAGTTTCCAATCAAAAAGCCACGGTCTTTGAAAATAGACGGAGGCAACCCGTCCGGTCCAGCAGCCTTGTCGTTTAAGGTAGCCTATCTCACGGAGAACCTCCTGTGGTGACGGAAGAGCGGTATCTACAATCATAGCTGTAACCGTGGCACTAGTGATCAAACCTGTCGAGGATAAAGGCCAATTAAACTGCATCTCGAAATGCTTCGCCCAGCAAATTAGAAAACGCTCCTGAGTTTGAATCAGTGAGCCGTTCGCCTCTTTGGTCAATTCGCTGACGTCTGGTATACGTGGACCGGTTTTCTAATCAGACAGAAAAGGTTGCGGCTGTTGCCGATCGTCGCAGCTTTTTTCATCTTCCTACCCTTCACAATCCACCACTGCTCACGGTCATTTCTCAGGCTCCGAACCAGTTGACTTTTAATACGTATCCGAGCCTCATCGTACCTGGAATCCGAAGTAATCGATCTATCCGTATCTAACAGCGCAACTGAGGATGCAGACATTCATCGTTTCTGTGTATGTCTGGTTGTTGGATCTTGGGTTGCATCAGCAGCCGCATGTAGGACCTGCTTGATCTTCGTCCATCGCACTTCTGGATCCAGGGCACATGACTGCATCGATATCCTGGTGGAAAGTTGATCAAGGATTATCGTCCAGTGGCTGCTGCGGGGGACGGTTCGATTTGGTATTGTTTCGGCCACCAACAAGACGCAAGCTGAAGCGCGCACGGACAAGAACGTGATCAGTGTCTACAGACGTGGACCAAACCGATCGACATAATTGAATTGATCCGCGCCAGGGGTAACCGATAGCAATGTGGTCGACCTGCGTCCAACGCTGTGAAGGCGCAACACTCCGGGTTGGTCGGTGCTGCATTTTGTGCGAGGAATTGTTTCTCGCTGAGAGTAGTCTATGATTGGAACTTAGTTAGATGAGTCGGTAACCGTAATGGGTTTGATTTACTGGAACGCCAAATCGATCTTCCAAAATCCTTTGCGTCTGGTCTAAGATTCTAATCTGAGTAGCGAAATCACCAGCACTTCTTGGAATCTGTCCTGATATATCCGTGTATGCATATGTATATGAATGTATATTTATATAAACACTATATATATATATATATATATATATATATATATATATATGTTGGGGAGGGGAGTGGAGGGGGTTGTACACTCTTGTGCTTTTCGCGTTGTTTTGTTTTTATTTTCACTTTTATTACACGCTTATATTCTTAGTTCATTGAGTCTTCTTGGATTGACGTGTTCCTCGCGAAGAATCGGGATCCGCGGATATGAGTCGTTAGGATTAGGATTTCATTTATTCGTTTTTCATTTATTGAATTAGTTGAACCTCTTGCACATCGAGAGGTTGTAAAAGTGATCCAATTCGATATATTTACTGAGTGAATTTGTTGAAGAATACCAAGCTTAAAAAAACTCCCATACATATCTCGTGGTTGCTTGATCGAGAATATGGACTTCCTCCAGGTTGAACGTGTGTCCTTCTCAGTCCTCGTGGACAGATAATAAAGACTAAGGATCATGTCTTCTTGTAGCCAATTTGTGTTCGTGTATTCTCGTAGCAACCCTCCTCCCAGTTTGACCAAAGCAGCATTTGTCGCAGTCCTAGCATTTCATCTTGTATATCACATTTCTTCTTTCTTCGGTTTTCAGTTGCTCTCTTGGTTTTGATGTGATTCTTCCCAGAATGTTGGTTTGTTTATGAGCAACCGTGATGCCTTGTGGTTGGAGGAGTCTTGTGGTCATTTTGGATACGTTTTTGATGTATGGTAGTGCTATCCTTCGGTTAGATTGTGTCCCCTGATTTGGTTCATTTCTGATTTGAATGAAAAGGCACTCCGATGGGATCGCCGATATCCGGATTTATTGCAGAAGCTGTAATGCCAGCCCTTGAGAGAACTGCATTACCGAGGGTTCAATCAAAACATTGGATCAGATATGCGTACGATACTTTCGTTACTATCAATTAATCAGATGTTGAAAGGGCGCACACAGTAATCAAAAACATCTTCAACGATATCAAATTTACCACTGAGATGGAGAAGAATGGAGAACTACCATTCCTGGACGTATGGGCCAGAAGAAACGACAGTGGCACACTTCAGACCTCCGTTTATCGGAAGCCAACACACACGGTCTAAATATTGAGCTTCAATAGTAATTATCCACATAGCCACTAGGAATCGTGCTTCCGAACTTTGATCAAAAGAACCAAAACTCACTGCAGCACAATGAAACTTAGAACACAGGAGGAAAAATATCGTTTAAATATGTTTCGACAAAATGGATATCCAAGAAATTTCATTCAAATCAGAAATGAACCAAATCAGGGGACACAATCTAACCGAAGGATAGCACTACCATACATCAAAAACGTATCCAAAATGACCACAAGACTCCTCCAACCACAAGGCATCACGGTTGCTCATAAACAAACCAACATTCTGGGAAGAATCACATCAAAACCAAGAGAGCAACTGAAAACCGAAGAAAGAAGAAATGTGATATACAAGATGAAATGCTAGGACTGCGACAAATGCTGCTTTGGTCAAACTGGGAGGAGGGTTGCTACGAGAATACACGAACACAAATTGGCTACAAGAAGACATGATCCTTAGTCTTTATTATCTGTCCACGAGGACTGAGAAGGACACACGTTCAACCTGGAGGAAGTCCATATTCTCGATCAAGCAACCACGAGATATGTATGGGAGTTTTTTTAAGCTTGGTATTCTTCAACAAATTCACTCAGTAAATATATCGAATTGGATCACTTTTACAACCTCTCGATGTGCAAGAGGTTCAACTAATTCAATAAATGAAAAACGAATAAATGAAATCCTAATCCTAACGACTCATATCCGCGGATCCCGATTCTTCGCGAGGAACACGTCAATCCAAGAAGACTCAATGAACCAAGAATATAAGCGTGTAATAAAAGTGAAAATAAAAACAAAACAACGCGAAAAGCACAAGAGTGTACAACCCCCTCCACTCCCCTCCCCAACATATATATATATATATATATATATATATATAGTGTTTATATAAATATACATTCATATACATATGCATACACGGATATATCAGGACAGATTCCAAGAAGTCGAGTTGGCCGAATCAGAGGGTGCTGTTGATGGTCAAGTTACTAAATTTAGAAGTTTGTTCTGAATAGCTAACAGGCTGACTTTCCGTAATTAATTACTTGATAAGGTCAGGGTCAATCCAAGGGTCAAGGTTACTGCAGGGGTCAAGGTCGGGCCAGGGAGTGACCGACATACGCAAACAGATGAGCGCGGGGTTCGCCACCTGCGCACTGCAGATGTCACCTCTACTGATGATGATACGTTTGCTACCTAAACGCCAAGCTCAGCGATCAGAAGTCACTGAACAACACCAACCTGAGCTGCAATCAGCATGATTTTTCAAAAAGATTGAAAACAAAATCATTCAGCCGAACGGACGACTACAGACTGGCTGGGATCCGGTCCGGCAGTGCACACTCATTGCTTATACTCAGAGCGATGCCAATTCCAATCTAACCACGAACACGGGATGCGGCATCGCCCATGATGCGAAGAGTGAAACGAGAAACAGAGCTTGAAATGCGGATCGAAGCGTTAACATTAAATTTGGATCTTGTATGTGTGTGTGTGTGTGTTTTGGAGACACAACACACATCTATTTTGAAGTTTTCAAGAGTTCGAGCTAGGACAGACTGTTGTCCCGTGTGGTAAAGTGTGCGGACGTGGAAAGCAGGGAAGTGAAGAGAATGCTCAGGTCGGGATTCGGTTCTCGTTCTTCCCCTGTCTCTAAGTTGCTACCCTCATGAGAGTCAGAAGTTTACAGTCACGACTCATTGGGGCTATTCGTATCAATTTAGAATTGGATTTCAAAGGATGAAAAGCAGAGAGATAAACAATATTTCCCGAGGGGTCGTTGGAGATTTTCGGGCACATGATACCTCACGGGTGCTCATACCGCAGAAAGGGTTTTCCTTTGGGAACCGTAACCGGAGCCTTAGACTTAGAAGTCTGAGCCACAAGGCAGTGGGGCGTTAACTTAGTACGGCAACGTGACCGAAGAACATGTGAAGGAATTTCCTCTGGTCTGTTACGTGAGACTTGATTACTGTTTGCGTTTCATTTTGTCTTTGTTGATGCTTTGTTATCGACTCACTTTTTGGATTCAACCCTTAACCCGATGCACTCAATGGAACAAGCGGATTGTGGACTGGGCAGCATCCTTTGGTCTGGGGGCTGCCCAACTTAGGTGGGCGATGGCCGCCCAATGAAGTGCGGTGACTTCTCCCACCGTTGAGAGCGAGAGAGAGAGTGAAACCCCAGGTAATGCACTCGTACATCCATCCAGTGGAGGCTTTTAGACCGGTAAACTGTTTCTCTCCGTGTTAATTCGTTGGGGTGTTCTCTCCAAGGGCTTAGTGGTTAGAGCTAGATGTTGGTCATCAACTGGTTCAGAAGCTGGACTTCATCTGGCCTCTATCCATTAACCTATCAGGCATGATTAGATCTCCGGCTTAAGGAAGCCATTGTGCATAGCTGTTTAGGTCATGGAGGCAAGCAAGCCATCACACCACTTTAGAATGCAGTGTAGTCGTTATGGTTGAATTGACACCAACCCAGGGGTCCATGCAATCCTGTTATTTTGTCACATTTCCTTCACAGCCTTCGGATTGTACTGTGAATCTTGTCTGTCCATGAAGCGGTAACTATCATTGCATGCAGAACACCCTTTCACTGAGGTTTTTGAACCTCGATTGCCCTCAACCTGGTTTAGCCTGCCAGTCGAACTGATTTCCGGTGTGGTGCCGCTGATGCATGCCTTAGCCTCGCAAAACCACAGGTGAGAACTGGGTGCCTGGTACAGACCGAAAGGATGGGAGATACCCCAAGGTCACAGCAGTCTACCAACTCAGAGGTGCTATACCTATCAGATAGAATGGAGAAGAACAAACACTTGAGTGAGGATGACTTTACGTAGAAGATAACTACATTGGATTGTATCTGGAACATAGGATTCATAGATGAGTGGTCAGATAAGCCCATCAAGTGGACCGAACACGACACGAGTAAAACATAGATGGCATCGAATAACATTATCATGGAAACAGGACAAGAGATAGGTGAGGCAGTGGGGGTGGACGAACAACCAAGCACACGGGAATGTAGGCGGGTAGGTGAGGTGATTCAGCTGCCGTCACGCGCGATACGATGAGGTACAGCTTCGTAGCCACGCACACGGATCAGCCTCAACCAATTAGGATCGCCGAGGACAGGTACGACAAAAGCTCCCAAGGGACTGACTAACTTCTAATCTGTCAATTATTTTCTTTGATTTAACATATTTATGCAAAGCAGTTCTGGAAAACAATTAACATGCTATTCCGCAGCCTTCGTGTTCTTGCTACTTCGGAGTGCGCCGTTCCGGTCGGGAGCAATTTCAATACATCCTATCAGTTCGGGTATTAGGACTACTACAGTCGGATACAACTTCACCTCACTTGATCTAGATTACTGAGGCATAGGCAAGCATAATATTAAAGAGAAATCTTTTTGGTTTTTATCACGTAATTTCCCTAATTTATTTAAAAGGTGTAAGTGCTTTTTCTGGTTCGGATAAAGAAGATGGTGAAAGTTTTCCACACCTCTGCTTGTAATGGCTTATTTACGAATGACATTGGTATGAGATAGAAAATATCTCCTTAGTTAATTCGTGAACCAAAATAACTTTCTGCAGATTCTGATGTGCTTTTACCATGAAATAAAAGAGTGTATGGTGGACGTTGATGCGAGAAGCGACCCTTCTGAACGGAAGAAGGTAGACAAATTGTCGTGCCATAGGGTGATACCTTACATGCATTGCTCACGTTTGGTGAATCACTATTCCGTCTCTACCTAAGCAGCACACTCAACGAGCTCCCAGTTGATAAAAGATTTTGTTCGTGAAAACCAGGTAGTTTATTATAAAAATGGTGTATTGAAAACTTGTAAAACAAAATATGCTGTTTTTATAAAACAGATATATTTTATTAAATATTCTTGTACTTTTAATATTACATTTCTTGTAAAATTTCATGGACTTCTGTGCAATCTTTGAAGGCACGTGCTACGGGTCATTTTAGCCCCAAGTTCGTCCAAAGTAGGCCCAACAGTGTTGGGTACTGTGCCGCTTCGGTAGTGTGAATAGACGCCCTCAAACAGCCCTGGTGACAAGAGTATTGTTGAGTTTGTAATTAGTAGTAGAACACGTTAGAGCTGCACTCTGTTTATTTCTATGAATGTAGCCGTAGCCGGCCGTAACCGGCAAACACACCGCAAACCCACAAACAAGCAAGTGGGGAAGTGGGGAAGTAAAGACATAGCTGAGTTAAATGCATGCACTAGTGCAGTTTCGCCTCAGGTCAAGCGAGGTCTGTCGATGCGTACCGCGGTAGATTAGTCAACAAACGGTGCAGGGAGTGAAACACTAATCAATATCAACGGGTGTTTGGTCATACGTGAGAGGGATATTGACCAATGGTCCGCGTCGTGGGCACGACTGTTTAAACGGGATACAATAAGCATGATTTTCTATGGTTTTTAATATCAAGCTTATTTTTACCTTACCGTGCTAACTTCAAACATGTTTTTGCTGACCATACAAGAAGGCAGGCTTGAGTTTATCTACCTTCTGGTTAGAGTCAGCGGTGAAGGATGGCACTGATAAGAGGCCTTGGGGTTTTTAGCTAAGAATCCATGTCAGTGGTGTGAACGTTATTCTCTTTGAGGACAACAGGACGAGCGCGGTTGATGTTACACATCTCTTCCGCGTGCACTCCTCATCCAGATGTTATTGCTCACCAACCCATATTGACATCGTCTGTCTAGGTAACTGACTGTTTGGTTCATTACGGTTTTGTACCGCATTAGACATCTGTGAATCTCGAAAAATTTTCTGGTTCATTGTGACAAGTTCGTATTCGACCAAAGTACTCCCTATTGATGAAGGAACGAAAATTGATTCGATTTTGTGAGTTTCTTTTGTTTGATTGACTCTCCTTTGGACTCCACGGTTCACGCACAAACCTCAGGTCATCCGACCAACCTACACTCGGACGCACCAGACTCCAAAGATTCATCAATCCCACACACTACTCGCAAGCAGTTGCGCGATATATATATATATATATATATATATATATATATATATATATATATATATATATATATATATATATATATATATATATATATATATCCATTCATACTCCAGACCATTCAAATTAGATTCTAATGAACATATAACATCGGAGTGTACAAGTATGAGGACGAGTGGGCAGAGGAGTACCGGGTACGCATACCTGATGAGCGGCAACAACCGCGAAACCGGTCGTGTGTTTCCGGGGAAATTTTGTCCACACTTACACACTACTTACTACCAATATGAGCGCTTGCACATGCAGCCTCGTTGTTCGTTGGGTTAGCAGTGACCCAGGCACGAATAACTATGAGAAATCACAGTTGTGATTCATTTGCGGGCTCTTCAATGAAGAGTATCCATTCACACTCCAGACGATTCAAATTAAATCCTAGTGAATGTACATATATACAAAAAGCGAAACAGGCTTAAAAATGTGGGTACATTGGCCCCATCCTGTGGAGAAGACCTGAATTGGTGGGAGGCGTTCGCTTGGAGTTAACTGGTCACGTACTGTGTCTCCATTTGAAGCTGTCGGGCATTTCTGGCTGTCATGGAGGACGACATCTGAACAAGCTTAACTTGGTGATTCGGATCAGCTCGGACGGGAGTGGGGTGGCGCAGTGGTAACACCCACCCCTCAGAGATGAAAGGGCTCGAGTTCAAATCCTGGGTGCCGTGGTGGATAAGCATCACAGATGAGCTCTAACAAGTGCGAGACTCGAGTCTGGTGCTTCCAAGTGTAGGTTGGTCGGATGACCTGAGGTTTGTTTGTGAATTTCCTTTAATCCGCACAGCTTCCTTTCCTATGGCTGTACTTCCCGACCAGAATTAAGCCACTTGTCTGAGTCATCGGTCATCGACCCTAGATTAATTTAAAAATACGGTCGGACTAAATTTTTAGTGGTCTGTTAAGCGACGGGTGCTTGCTTATTGTGAACTACGCGAGACAACTTCTATACTCATTATCAAACGAAAAAGTCAAAAATATAGCTCGTTCTTGCGTCAAAAAACACTGCCATTTTCGATCAAGATGTTAGAAAATTACTCGACTGTAGGAAAAGCACAATTGTGTTTTAACGGAGCCATACACAGATAAATCAATGCAGTAGCCGTAGATACTCCGCTGCGATGCTTTTTGTCGACGTACTGTCGATGTCAGCAATATAAAAAAAGCAGTAACCTGTGGTAATATCAACAACTTTGTTTGCTGCATACATATGTGATCGTCTGTGTTCCGAGGGGGTTATAGACGCCCGTCGACCATACGTTGGCATTCTGTGCTGATTCGAGTGCTTCCACACGCGACCCCGGTGCGCTACAGCTTTTTTCCATGATTCAACCAGTCCGACGAAGTCGGTCAGTACGCATATTTGCTGTTCTCGATTTGTCATTATTTAAGGTGCGTTGTTCAGGTAGGATTATTACTATTACAGGCATTTAATTGGGTTGGTTCAACTCTTACACTTTCGCTTTACATTAGAACGCAAGAGCTAGGGCTATTTTGGATATCAGATATAATATTGTTAAGCGTATTTCGTGGTATAGTATGGTGAGAGGCCTTTGAACCAAAGCATCGTTTGAAAGGAGCAATACCTGAGTTTGCGAATTTTTCATATTAAATAATATGAGAATGACTCGGTACGTTGTTATTAGTTAGAGTCCGAAACACATTCGCCGTAGCAAACGTGTAAACCGACTTGGTAAGGTGAACCGGAGTACGGGTGAAGAGGGATTATTCAAGAAAGGTTTACATTGGGATCTCGCAAAACCGGCCGAAAGATTATACTATCGTTTAAGAAGATGTTGCCAGGATACTCAGGCACAAGCTCAAAACTGTTGTTGAAACATCACATTAAACCACACAACTTGTTTTTTTTTCACTTAAAACTTATTGTTTGCAAGCTCAAATGGATTTAGGTCGGATAGGTATTTGTGTTACCTACACTTGCCTTTTTCAGTATGAGAGTACCTCGAGGACGCAGCCCGCAGAAAGAACGGAAAGTCAGTTTATCGACTGAGTGAGTAAACACTTGACAAAGAATCGCACGTTTTGTGGTGATGAGTTAATTGTCATCTGCTCGACAATGGACACCGTTTTGAACTGATCAACCGGTTTCTCAACCTCGAAATCTGAGATTGCTAAGGTTTGTCAAGACCGTGATCATCCGTAACATCCGAATAAATCGCTTAGGTTAATGAGTGTTGTGGTGAAACTTACTGTATCATGGTAACTGCCAGCCACTTTCTTTCTTCCGTTTCGTGTTCTCCCTACTTGATTCAACCCACAACCCCAACCACAATGGAGTGCATAACCGCAAAACCCAGTATCCCACTACCTTTTTCATATAACTGATGACAGCTACCACCCGCAAATTGAATCACCCGTCTCTGTGATTCAACTCACCTCAAGCTGAGTGGCAATTGATTACGTCACGGATTTCCTTTCAAGTCCGGATAACAAAGATAATTCAGTGCTCCTCTGACAGCCACATAAGTATAGAAAAAATATAATTTTACTTGCTGCTTTTCTCATACAATAGTTGTGTAATATTTTTAGAAGAGTGCCGCGGTCATTGAAAAGCTGTCAAAGGAGAGAAAGTCACCGGTGGCTGTGTGATCTTGATTCCAAGATTTTCTAGTCTGAAGCTTGTTATGATTGCCGGCTAACCACCATCGGTTAATGGTTGTGTGTGTGTGTGTGTGTGTGTGTGTGTGTGTGTGTGTGTGTGTGTGTGTGTGTTATACCGTGTCCCTGTTTATTTCAGGCTAACTAATAAAGAACCAAGTCATACTCCTTCGGGACTTGATTACCACTAGCGATATCTCAGATTAAATCATGAATGACCTTCTTAAAACTTATGTCACATTTGTTATTTAATCAGTTTCAACTTTCCGAAAGAGAGTACTGACGGGTCCTTCTTACCATGTTCTCTTTCTTTCTTTCTTTCTTTCTTTCTTTCTTTCTTTCTTTCTTTCTTTCTTTCTCTCTCTCTCTCTCTCTCTCTCTCTCTCAAATCTCCTTTTTCTCAATTTTCTCGATGAGATTATCTATGTGGAATTTCTGTTATTCTCCTTCGAGCTCAGGGGTTATCCAAACCAGATTTGTTGCATTCTGAGTAATTACCGCAATCTAAAATGCAAATTAAAATTTCGTTGTCCCCGGTGTCCTTCTAACGCTCCTGTTGATCATTTGTGGGCTGAAAAATGTCGCACTTATGAGCACAAGCCACACTCTCAGAAAGTAGCAGAAACTTAGCCCCAAACCTCCTTTCATTGGTTTTCGACCTTGAAACGTAGCACTTCCAAAATGTTACCGTTTGTATAATGTTCTCATTATCGGCCAGACCAACCTCAGTCTCTCAAAAGTAGCACCGGATTGGTTAGTACAGGGCCAGTGATGAATCCTGTTTTGCCTGCCGCATGTAACCGTTATGGTGAATCATTTTGTCCACATACTGAGGTATTCAAGTGGATCAAGTGTCTGTCACCTCAAGAAGGACAAAGGCTTGAATTCCAGATACACTGGACTCTGTCGTGGTAGACCGCACTGCCATTTCAGCTGACCTTAGTTTCAAGCCTTCAGCTTTAGGAATCCTGTGTGAAGCTATTGTGAGGTCACAACGATCAAAAGAATTTGACTGTGATGCATTAGCATAACAGCATAGCGCAAGCCTTTTCACTTGCCGATTCGTGATCAATGTATGCCGTAGCGTTAGATTACCAGGTATTAACTATAAATCCCGAGAATGGCCGAGGGGACGGGCTACGCCTAATCCACCTTCTGAGGACGTGGCATTCGACAGACTTGAGAGAATACAGTGTATTCAGTCATACAAATGTCTGGCGACCAAATGTTTGTTCGACCAAATGTCCGGACACGAAATTGGAGTTGGGTGAATGAAGCTGGAGATGAAAGTTATGCTCTAGAGCGACGAGTGAGTTTAAGGATATACAGGCTAGTAGTAAAAATCAAATAACTTTGTTTTTCATGGTAATTCACCGAAATTTCTCGAATTTTCCTGTTCACAAGTCTCACGTTTCCTTCAAATTTCGCTGAAATCTATCTATCGATTCACACTCCAGAAACACCCCAATCGCTTTCGAGGGCAAAAAGACGAGGTATCTGCCCGGACTCCAATAGCGATTTCTGTTATCTGATCCACACTCACATGGGTTGACAACCAAATCTGAGGCCCTTTTAGGTCACCCGATTTTACCGATTAAACTTGTGACCAGATCACCTTCCTGGCACGACAACTGGGCTTGCCACCGGCATGATGTTAGCATTTCTTGGTCATCATGGCAACGTACCGATAACCTATCATTCGGAATGTGAAAAGTGCATTTAGATCATGCCAGTTGGGTTGTCTTTAGCTGATGACTCATCCGAGATTGCTTTCGTCTTTAAATCTATTCTGTTCATGATGTCGACTTGGATTGTGATTTGACAGGAATCCCTGCGACTAACGCTTCTAAGGACGGAAAACGGAGAATGTGAACCGGAATCATCGAGTAATCTTATTTCATGAATAAACGAATGCAACAGGTTGTATTCATCAAAATTGGATGCAGCCGGATAGTGAAGGTGCCAACCTGAGTGGTGGCATAAACCCCGCGGAACACATCCATGAAGTTCTGTCACGACTTCGGAAAGTGTATGCCAAAAAATAGGAACACTGTACTGGAAGCCTTTTGTATTTACGTTGACAACTCACCGCCACGCATTGTGCTGCAATACATGCGAAGCCCATTACTGTCGTCACCGTTGAACGAACTGAAGACTTTTATTGGATTACAATGCACGTGTGGAATATACGGTGGAAACTATTCGATTTCGTATAGAGCGCAAACTGCAACTCATCTGTTTCCGAGACTGATGACCAGTGACAGGTTTTGCTTACTAAAGCTTCATATTCGCTAAAATTTGGGAACAAATTAGTTACATACAATCTGAACAAGCCAGATAAATTTGGCATGACATCTAGGGCAATTGTAGACACAGGAACAAAGTAGGCTTACTCTACGTAGCCATATCTAGGAACTTTGGAAAAGGAGCCGAGATGTGGTCGATCTCTAGCTGGAGAAGCCGCTTTGAGGTTGATAGATGGTTTATGGAGCCAAGGCTGGGATCTACTAGCGGATAACTTTGTCACTATTTATGAGCTTCTGGATAGAAGCATCAAAATCACGTGTAACCTGAAATATACGGTGTTTGGACATTTCGTGAATGTAATTTACCATTGTAAGTTATGGAAAATATAGTTTTTGAGGTATTTCTTTTCCACAGTGTTACCAACCACGAGCTCTTTCACTATCCATGTTTTCTATGTATAATGAAATGGGATTATTCAGTGAATAAACTAATTGGTTAATATTTGCATCAAGTGCGATGTCTTCTGATTGGTTGACTGGTGATGCGGCCAGCTACCATTTGACGGGAATTCGTTCTTTTCCTACAGACCAGCTACTTTGTCATTTGCGAATCCGCTGACTCAGACACTGATACTGATTCTGAACAATCACTGACATGCTAACGGCTGTCGGGGCCTAACCGTCTATTGATCATGAGTAGACACATACCATCACATAACTCGCTCTCGAATGCTATCCCACCGGTTTGTTTGGGGCTTTTCTTCCCGGAGTTATGAGGTAAGGTGTTCGTACAAAAGTATCATCGCAATGTCAGTGTTTGTTTCTCTCTTCGTTCTAGAGTTGAGAAAGTTCCTCAACGATACACATATTCGTAAATTGCTACAACGGTTTTAGAAATAAAGTTACGCATACTCTACGGATAAGAGTCCTCACGGAGTATAATTATCTTGGACTAACTGTTACTAGAATACGGGTTTGATTAGCCGCTTTAGAAAGAGGTAACCTGCTGTAATAGCCTCGAGTATCGGACTCGGTCAGGTGTAATGTGTTGATATTGTAGGAAGAACCACTGACTGCATGTCTACATTCATCGACAATGGCGAGGTCCTCAAATTCAGTTGTGACGTCCAGGTTATTCTTGGAAATTCGTCATGTAATCACGTATACCCCACCTTTTGTCCATCTGCCACACTGGAAAATAACTTTGTGCGGTCGTCATAGTAACCGTTGTGTAAATAACATCATCCTCTTTTTTGTGAAGTTGTAACGCATTCGTACAGACCGTCATTCCCATATTATTTGCTGTAAGCCTCGGTGCCTATTTATGCACTTACTGAGCTTCGGCTCATTGAGTTTTCATTTTTTCTAATGTCTTTACAGATCGTACACTTGCGAATCCCACGGAAGAGCCCTGCAAGCAGCACATCTGAAGACTCTGTCAGCCCGTTTGTACGCTCTGTTCGTCGCCAGTGACAGGGACGTGTGTCGCACCGTCGTTCGTCGTCGTTTCTGTCACTGTCGCTTCCGTCATGTCGTGTCCGTCGCTCGTCGTCATGATACAATGTACTCTGTCTTTCAAGTATCCTAAGGACAGTCTGATTGGATCTTCTTGCAGAAGATCCTTATACAACCAATAAGAAAGGAATAACCGAAAAATTAATGGAAGTGTAAGGGAATATCGTGTGGGACGGAGGGTGATTTTTTGGGAAGTATGTTTTGTACGCATATGTTAACGAACTATGATCAACAGTAACATCCTGTCCTAAATTGAAAATACGTCAGAGTTGAATTAACTTGGGCATCTTCGGGAATACGCAAATCTGTGAGCTGTTCTCATCCAGAAAATGTAGCTGCAAGATGAAACTGACAGTTCTTTTGTTGAGTTATCAAGTTTCACTGACTATCACGTGACGGTGGAGTTAGCACATATTGGCAATCGATGGTGCAAATTAGTGCAAAAATCATTCACACATTCTATCTCCCATCTTTGCATGAAAGCAGGCTTAAAGATCTGAGTAACGGTAGGTCCGTTGTTGTCCTCGCGGCTGTCCGTATCTCTCTTTCGTGTCCCGTTAATGAGTTCGGTCGCTTTTTTGACACGTTATCCAGAACCCGAATTGAGTATCATGATGTCTCGCCGTGCGTAGTAAGTGTGGATTTCAGCAGGTGTGATGTCAGCCTTGTAACCACGTTGAGTTTAATGAAAATTGTGAGCTTTAGTGCTACGATGGATGCGAACCGGTATCTTTTTTTGTGAATAACAAAAACTTGGCTCGTGCAATACGTCATTCACCTACGGGGACTTCTGATCACGCAAATAGTGGTGTTACGCTTACGATTTACAGCAAAATGAAAGAAAACGTGTTTACCCAGAGACGTAGTCGGATACATGCGAGACGGAAGTGACTCAAATTATTTTTCGAGGTTCTGAGAAGTGATCACACAATCAGATTTAAGTACATCCTTGCACACAGATCCGTCAACAGACCGTGAACATCTGACTAGTGATGTGAATGTTTGCTATGATGAATGTTGTCCTCGAGAGGCTGCTTACCTTCAGATAGATAAGTTCCCTCTGGTTCGGGCCTCAAAAACAGCTACGCCGAAGGAAAGAGCCCGTATGCGAGGTCAGGGACTACGTACCTGTGAAAGCTATTGCAAACTAATCCATCACGACGAGACTGCACCTTGACGTGGTGTGATGGCTTGCGCGCCTCTATGACCCAAAGAGCTATACAGGATGGCTTCCTTAAGCCGGAGATGCAATCATACCTGACAGGTCGATGGGTAGAGGTCAGACAAAGTCCAGTGTCCTGGTCCTCCAGGTTGGGGGTTGATTTGAGCTGGCAACTCAGTCGGAAAAACCAGTGGAAGAATAATTGATCCAAGCAAATGGGCTTCCACCAAGCCATCCCGCTGCCTTGTGGA
This sequence comes from Fasciola hepatica, assembly GCA_948099385.1. Classification (NCBI taxonomy): domain Eukaryota; kingdom Metazoa; phylum Platyhelminthes; class Trematoda; order Plagiorchiida; family Fasciolidae; genus Fasciola; species Fasciola hepatica. The sequence continues at coordinate 209,606 of CANUEZ040000150.1, forward strand.
TAGGTTCTTGTCAGAACTAAAGGCTTTGGATGAGGACCCTAATCTTTTTCCTGCTTTGTGGCTGGACACCCTAGCAGTACCCGTCCAACATCTCCCATGAACTGCACGAATACAAAGGATTCCATACTGCATCGGTCGTCGCGCAGGCTAATCAGGACCGCGCTGCTCATTGCATCGAGCGGGGTGGGTAGTGATAAGTGTGCTACTGCTCAGAGTTCCCTCTCTGTTATTCAACCTTTGTCTTCTGTCCCTAACCATCCCTCTTTGCCCCATCTATCCACCCATAATGCTCCCATTGATAACACGGTCGATACTCGCAACGATTCACTGTCAAATAGTGTCGGGAATAATCCTCTGACTGGTAATTCACATTTTCTCAAGCCCCGTCAGCCTCTGAATCTCGGCTTCTTCAACGCGCGTACACTCACGCAGGCCGGTCAGCAGGCGTGCCTAGCCCTCACAATGAACTCTCTGAAGATTGATGTTTGCTGCTTAAGCGAAACGCGTATCCAGGATTCGAGCAATGTAATTCAGCTAACTGCTCCTGGTATCTCATCGAGGTATATTCTGCGCACCTCAGGAGACGAAGCAGCCAGAGCTGTGGGTCAACGTGGTGTAGGAATTGTCTTGACTGACAAGGCTGAGTCTGCCCTATTAGACTGGATTCCTGTTAACAGTTGTTTATGTGCTGTGAGACTCCAAGGGTCAGTCGGCGTTCGAAAGGATAGTTGTGTTAAACGCAATTTGTTCGTGATCTCGGCGTACGCCCCAACGGACTGCAGGTCAGACTTGCAGAAAAATGAGTTCTATGATGCACTCGCCACTCTCGTTCGCAGCAGTAAAGGTTCCGACATTGTAGTGCTAGCTGGTGACTTCAATGCACAAGTTGGCAAGCTCAGTGTGTCAGAAGCCTGTTTAGGTGGGCGTTGTGCTTTACCCGCTGAGCGCACAGATAACGGGGATAGGCTTCTCCAATTTTGTGCAGACAATCGATTGTTCTTGTCTAGCACAAATTTCCGACACAGCTCGCGTCGCACAGCGACATGGCGCTCTGACTCTGCATGTGCTTTGAGTCAAATTGACCATATCGCCGTAAGCTACCGATTGCGCAGTTCTGTTCAGAACTGTAGATCTTACTGGTCCACGTACGTAGAGTCGGACCATGCCTTAGTTTTAATGCGATTATCTCTCCAGCTCCATGGCCATCGTCGCAAACCGCAAACCGGATTAGCCGTGCAACGTTTGTGTGATCCAGAAGTACGCACCAGTTACGAGCAGAAGTCAGCACATGAGCTAGGATCCACGGAGAACAGTAATGTAGATGAGCATTGGGCTCATATCAAACAGGCGATGCACTTTGCAGCAGGTTTCGCCTGTGGTCCTCGATCCGTTGTCCATCAGAGACACTGGATCTCGCAAGAGTCGCTGAGTATAATGGAGTAAAAGCGTCAGCTTTCGAACCGTAAGGAGATGAATAAGATGCGGAGAAAGCTGCAAAGATAAGTCAGGCGAAGCCTTAAGAAGGATCGCGAAAATTGGTGGGTCAATGTAACCGAAGAAATGGAATTAGCAGCTGCTTCAGGTAACAGTCAAAGACTGTTCAAACTTATTCGTGACACTGGTGGATGGCGAACTCAGGTCAGTGAAACGATTTGCAGTAGGAATGGAGAACCCATCCATAACAAACAGCAAAGGCTTGACCGATGGGCCGAGTACTTCAAGGAACAGATTAGCTGGCAGCACACTAGTGTAGTTACTCCCGTATCAACAACTGTGACTCCTTGGGTGGTATCACTTGAGCCCCCATCAGAAGTAGAAGTAGAGTCATGTATTCGATTACTAAGGCGGGGGAAAGCGGCAGGTCCCGACGAACTTCCTCCAGTTCTTTTCAAACTGGGTGGTGAGGCGTTGATAAAATCACTAACCGCCTTGCTCCGTGACATTTGGAACGAGGAGCGTATTCCGTTAAAATGGAGTGAGTCATTGATTGTTCCCATCTTCAAGAAGGGAATACGCAATGACTGCAGTAATCATCGTGGGATTAGCTTAATCCCGATAGTCACCAAAGTATTAGCTTCGATTTTGCTGCATCGTCTTACACCGGCTCGCGAGAGGAATGTCCGCGAACAGCAGGCTGGATTCCGCCCAGGTCGAGGATGTATCGACCAGATTTTTACTCTTCGCCGACTACTTGAAACGTGTCACACGCACCGCCGACCAGCAATAATGCTTTTCTTAGACCTGAAAGGCGCCTTGGATTCGGTTGATCGAACATCGCTTTTCAGTACTCTTCATCGAAAAGGTATGCCCCAGAAGTTCGTGAACCTAATGAGATCATTGTATTCTCATACTTCTGGCCGTGTTAGAGTTTACGGTGAACTATCCGGTCGGTTCGAAACGACCAGTGGTGTTCGGCAGGGATGCCCTTTATCTCCATTCCATTTTAACTTCGTCATGGACGAAATAATGGAGAGTGCTTTGCGAAATCTTCAGGATGTAGGCGTCGAACTAGGAGATAGTGAAAAGCTATGTGACCTAGATTACGCAGACGACGTTGTCTGCTTGTTCGAATCCACGGAACATGCTCAGCGTGCACTAGATAATCTCGCAAGAGCTGTAGCTCCATTCGGCATGCGCTTTACACCTTCAAAGTGCAAGGTGATGTTACAAGACTGGACGTCAACGATTCCGAGCTTGATGCTCGATGGGGAGGTGCTGTCAGTTGTCGACCACTTCACCTACCTCGGTAGCTGCGTGACGACGGATGGGAGCACAGTAGTAGAGGTGAGTACGCGGATATCCTAAGCTCGAGCGGCGTACGCTGGACTGAAGCACTTGTGTCGCCGATCCGATATTTCACTGAAGTTGAAACGTCGTGTATACTGTGCCACTGTGCGTTCAGTTTTGTTGTACGGTTGCGAAACTTGGAGTCTGCGTGCTGAAGATATTCGTCGTCTTGAGGTTTTCGACCATCGATGTTTACGTAGTATCGCTAGGATTGGGTGGAATAGCCGAGTAAGCAACGATGAGGTAAGAAAGCGAGTATTGGGTACTAATTCAGAGAACGTTTTGTCACAGCGTATCCAACTTAGTAGACTTCGTTGGTTGGGACACGTGTTACGTATGGCAAACACACGTCTACCATACAGTGTCCTATTCTCCGTTCCTCCTAAGGAGTGTAAGAGACCACGTGGAGGTCAACAGATGACGTGGAAGCGAGGAATGAGAAAATATACAGCAGACTTAGGAAAAGTAGGTGCTTCACGTCTTCGTGGTTGGGGTCCAAAAGATCCGTCTACCAGTTTGCTGGAGACACTGAAGGATATGGCTGCGAACCGCGAACAGTGGAGATCGTGTTGTCACTTTCTATCGAATCAGAATGTTTGATCGGTGTACGTTTGTACAGTTAGACTGTGTATTCCTTGTGTTGGCTACTAGGGCATTCTTTTCTTTTCCCACCCATGTAGGTCCACTCCCTGTCCATCTTGTATATTCATACTTTTTAATTCAACGTGCAACATGGTGAGAAAGGCAGTGGTCAGTGGGGCTTGCCCTACTGTTTAACGCTGTACGATAATGATGATGATGATTGCAAACTAATTACGACGGAATAAAAAAAAAAAAAGATTTGGCCTAATGTATGCTCGTCCAGCACGGGGAAACAGGAGCTATCGCGAAAACTTGCTTTGTGTTAAAATGTCTGGGTGGAATTGCATCTAGAGTTCGCATGCCAAACGTGGACGTAGAAGCGCTCAATCGGGGTTTTAGTAAAACCGTGTAGAAGACCCATTTTCACAGGATGAACTCAGATTTACTGTGGAAAATTTGAAAGTCTGCAAAGAGTTAACCTAAATGAACTTCAAGAAGTCAGTGGGCAGGATGATGTATCTCCAGTTGTACTGAAAGAATGTTCACTAACCTTCTTCCTAGATTTATCTGGGTCACTAAATCATTGCCTGAGCCAGAACACCATCCCAGATTGTTGGACAATGGTTTGAACTGCTCCCATGCCAGAGAATGGAACCTTTTAAGTTCTGATCAGTAGCTTGCACATCCGTTGTCTTGAGGGTAGTCGAAAAGCTGCTATTACAAAAGATGACATCACAACTGATAGCATTTGATTCCATTGATTTTGTTTGCCGCCATTCTCACTCTATCGTGCATATCCCTGCGTGTTTAACCCATCACAGATTGTCATCACCAGAACGGGAAGAGCCATCTGCCAGAGTTCTCTTCTTAAATTACTGTGATGCTTTCAACTGAGCTGAAAGAGGGAAATTACTCCGCATTCATGCTACAGTTGGTGCTCAAACTTCGACCATCGCTTTATAGATTGATTACTTCGCTGAACGTCAACAGCTTACACGCCACTGTGTTGGGGCTTTCTCCTTCACTAATTCAGGTTTGGATATTCTACAGAGAGCCATATTATCACAATTTCTCTTTTTTAAGCATCAACCATGCCCACTTTAAACGACTTATTGATCATTAAATACGCTAACGATGTAGTACTTGCTACTTCTATCTAATGATTCCGTTCTTCCTATTCTGCAGTAGGGTGTCTCAGACATCGCTGAATAGTCTACGAAGCACAACCTGGCTATTCTTTCCCGGTCTACTCGTGAAGAGGAATTCGAACTTATTTCCGGATCCTCCTTTTGGCGGTGGACAGCATTTCACAATCGTCCGGATAGCTACCACACCTGGCCTATTGGGACCTTATGTGGTTCTTCTCCACTCCAAGTCTCAGGGTTTGGTTGCCGGTCATACCTGATAGTGCGGATGGCCTTCGTGGCCAAAAGGTGTATACCCCCTTCCATTGCACTCATGCAAAACCAGGTAATATTAAAAAATGTGCATTTTCAGAAGCAGCGGCATAGGGCATGGGCATCTTTTTCGATGTATGGTATCACAGTATTCCAGTATTTGCTGAAACTGTCTCCAGAGATGTGGGCTGGCAATGCACCTTCGCTTCACTGGGAACTCGTCAAAAGCGTTTCTAATTCTTGTACTCGATGGAATTAGGAACACTTATTTGTGCACACAAAGTCATACAGATGTTGTCGAAATTTGCCGGACCTACTTTTTATTCGTAATTAATTCCTCTTTTCTGAACTGTTCTTAGTATATCAAAACACAAGACTGAAATATAAAATTCTATAGAACCGGATGTCATTTACGTTAGTGCATCTGCGATTCGCCGACGATTGAATTCGTCTGAATGTGGTCACCATGGTAAATCAGTCCGAAGTTCAGAAGCCCGAAATTAGTTAAATAGTAAGTATGACTTATAGGTAAACCGACAAATGTGAGATTCAACGTGAGTGGTTTTTCCCGTTGAGAATTAAAAGCTGCTCCTGCTAGAAACGTTGCTTTCTTCTGAATAGTCCGTCATGAATTAAAAACGAAGTGAACATAAATGGAGAGAGCTATGCTGTCTAACAGTTCAGAAAGACTACTCACGGGGAATGGTAACACTAGGGAAAAACTTCTTGTTCATTTCGAGTGCTTGACCTAGATTACCAGGCATTGTGAGTGCGGCTCACCATATTTCCACTTTGTTTTCGCTATGTTGAAGAAGCGTTTACTAGGAACCGCAAAAAATTCTCCTACCTTATTAAAAAGGAGAGGGATAACTTCGTGTAAGCCCATCAAGCACTTATTCATGTGACAAATTTACTTTCTATCCTTCTAGTGAATGTCAGCGTGTTTTCCTCATTATTCATGCAAAAAGTGGCTTTGTAATAAGGTGTGGCGTGCATAACGCAAGCGTATCCGACTTGGATAATGATGTTAGATGCATCCGGATAAAAATACCAGCCAGAAAATAACAGTTATCTAATCTGGGAGGAGATATGATAAAAGAAGTCCCCTGTGCCTTTCCAAATAAGGGTGGAGAAAAGTCCATTTCTTTAGCCCTCAGCCGATTGAAAGCTAGCGTCATACGAATAACAAAGTTGGCCAAATGTTGCAACCATGACAATATCCGAACCGCGTCGTGAATGGCTTTTGTCATCAATTCACTTCAAACAGATTGTGATGAGAATTGGGGGCTCGGTTGTGAAAAGAAATTTCCGAAGAAACTCATTTAAGCAATTTTTAGGTCAAACAATTCGACACTCTGATTGATATAAGCCACGAAACATCAAGATCTACCTTGTTGAAGGATACTCCTAACAACATTGAATTGACCGTGCTCAAAACATGAATGTTCCCGGTCCGTCAGACCAGAAGCTATTATAGAAAAGAATTGTCTTATTGAAGGATGAGGCGCCAGGCCATACCTCACACGAGGCTGTACATCTTATAGACACGGACAAATCTGTCCACCTGTTATAACCGTTTACAAATGTAAAACCATTGGTAAATTCATTAATTTGATTTTTACAATTTCCTGCTAAAATTCACGATTTGGATAAGATCAGGAATTTAATTTCTTTATTGTCAGGAAGAGATTATCGCAAGTTTCTCAGATAAATTAGAAATTTTTACACTGTGCTGGAGATTGATCGTTTCAAAAAACCATGATGCCTCGGGGATTTCGACAATACCAGTTCACATGACCTGACTTTAATTAAGTTGCTCATAAAGGGCAGCTTATGTTTATTACCTATTCAAGGTGATAAGGTTGTCACTCTGTACGATTTTGTTTTCCCATTTGTAACTTTTTCTGCGCAAGAACAAATCACCTCATTGGGTATCTAATTACTGACGGCTGCACAAAGACTCATCTTTAACCGTCCATATCATAGTCGCTGTTTGAAGTAATTAGCAGTTTATTTCATACCATTGAGAAAGACTTACAAAGCTTATCATAAACTGCTGAGACGGAGGGTTGACCAGAGGGAGTGGGGCTCGAACCTAGGACCGTTTGAATATCGTTAACAAGAGGAAGAATCATATCAAGACCGGAAGAGCAACTGAAAACCGAAGATAGAGGAAAAGTGATACACAACGTGAACTGCAAGGGCTGTGACAAAATTATTGCGTCGGTCAAATTGGGAGAAAGGTTGCAACACGAATGCAGGAACACAAACTAGCTACAAGAAGACATGACCCGTTCTCCCTAATATCTGCTCACGAGGATCAAGAAGTGTACACGTTCAATTTGGATGAAGTTCGCATTCTGGACCAAGCAAAGACGAGACACGCAAAGGGGTTCTTGGAAGCCTGGTATTCTTCAACAAATCTAATCAATAAGCACATTGAACTGGATCGGATTTACAATCTCCTGATGCGCAAGAAATCCAACTAACCCAAGTGGAAAACTACTGGACCTTGAAACTACCAACCTATGGTCATGAAACCCAATTCTTTGCGTTCGCACGTCGGACAAAAACACAAAATACAAAGGAACCAAAAAGTCAAGAATAACACAAAAAACAAAAAAAACACCAAAGGCACAAGTACGAAATACGAACAAAAGACAAAAAGACAAAAAACAATCAGCGAAACTTGCAAGAAGTCAAGTTTCCGAATGCAACCGGAGTTGCTAATGCTCAAAGACCAAGTTACTGAATTTAGGAGTTTGTGCCTAGGGATCATTAGGCCAGGTTTCCATAATCAGTAACCTCTTAGGGTCAAGGTCACCTGATAAGTCAAAGTCACATCCAGAGCAAGCTCCATATATCAACAGAGGAGTCATGCCACCTTACCTGCGCACTGATGATGTCACCTCGACTGATGTTGAAACCTTTGCGACCTCAGCTCCAAGTTCAGCGATCACCAACGGAGACAAGACGATAACTTGACAATGCTTCCTCTGATCTCGAGGGCCAACATTCACGATGTATCACTCCCTAACTTGTGCAAAGCCTTTATTTTTGTTTTTCCTATTTTAGTCCTTGAGTGCATCAGAGAGTTGCGAAAACCTCCCTGAAACCCAGCTACTACTCAGGCTGAATGCGTAAAGCCGGATCACACTTCCACACACTCATGTGGCTGAGCCAGCCGTGTGATCATCGGAAAAAAGATCCGATCTAATTAGAGAGAAAAAAACTCAATTAGACAGGCAGAAATCCTACTGGGACGGTACTTTCGAGATTATTCCATTTTCGCCTTAAATAGGCTGCCACTGTTTCATGCACTTTCATCCGGCGCACTGTACCTTCGCATTCTGATCTAATTTGGCGAGCTGGTGCGATAGGAGTTGAACTGGAGGTAGATCGCTCAGACCGTCCGTAGAAAAGTCGCAGAATAGAAACGCGAGGCACAACAACAGAGTCGGCCTCCAAAACAAGGCCATTATGTCACACTTTGACTTTTCGGCACCTAGCCAGACGCTCATAGCTCGCGGCCATCGTGAGACATGGAGATTAAGGGCGAATGGGATGGACGTAAAACGGATGAGTGGAAATGTACGTCGTAGGCGGATGCATGAATCTAATTTTGAGTATTAGATAATCGGTCACTAGTAGAGGTAAAGAGTGTGCAGGACTCGAGGAGCCCCGGAAGCCATCAGGAATGCTTTGCGGTAGACATCGTCGACACTCTCCAGGATTGAGTGTTGTTGGATTAGGCTTCTGATGGACGAGATATGACCAGCAGGAAATCCAAATCCGGGAATTTTCTATTAGATACCGTTATGTTAAACCCAAGTGGAGATATTATCCAGTATCTAAAGGAACTGGATGAAACTTGTCTCGGTTAAATCTAGTCCGAATTGTTCCAACCGCCCCACAGAACCCAATGACATCAACACAGTGTCGTTCAAGCGTGTTTGAATCGGTTTTTATTTTTGGCCGATAAGACTGGTTGGTCAGAATCTAATACAAATGCAGTAGGATAATCTGCCAGTTAACATACCTCACGATCCGCCAAAGGCACGCTGATCCCAGGATGGATTTGGGCTCCTAAAGTAAATGACGGAAAAGAAAATTCTTCAAAGTCGACGGAAATTTCGCAAAATGAGAAATGACTAATTCTGCTGAACGTCTTAACTCTCCAGTCTTGTGATGCAATGTGAGTATTTTCGTTCTGTTCTTTTTCTCCCACACACAAAATCACCAGAAACTTTGTTCGTCATTGAACGCACCACGGAACTAGGTCGCCATTCGGACAATTTGGTCATCACGCTGTACTCTCTTGGCCATAACTTACATTTTACGGTGACTGGTGTGTTTCTTGATTCTACTAACAGTATCGTTGACCCATCTGACCTCTTTCGCCACCTACAATCTTTGTGCGATTCCCACTCGGAATTGCGCTCGTCCAGCTCACACGTCCCAAAACGTAGACACGTGTTGTGTTCGATTTAAGCAGTCACGTGCAGTCTCGCACGCGCACTTGCTGTGTATCATTGATCCGTATTCCACGCACATGGACGCATGGACGTACGCACGCAAACAGGGTTGACGCTAGTCATGCTCCACCCAGTGTGTCTTACGGCCTTGCGTGGTCTGATCCAATTATACGCTTGGCCTACGTTATCACTGGTATGTGACTCTGATTCGCGCACTCACTCACTTACCTGCTTGTGGCTTTGTCGTACGCTTTCGTTGAATATACGTTCGTCTGTTCAGTCATGCTTACGTTTTGCCTACGAGACACAACAACGTTTTCTTGTTTTTGTTCGTTAGGATTCTGTTAAACGCTCACTTCAACTTCCTCGTTTAGGACTCTATCGGGTCATTTCGCACAATGGCAATTTGAATAAGCAGTTCAGAAGACAAACACTGCGAGAGGAATTCCTTTCCTATACTCCTATCGGTCGCATACGTATAAAATCAACGGGAACAATAAATGCAATACGAAGCAAGATGATCAATTAAAGCAGTTATACGGGACTTGCAATCGTGCGGACGCGTGTGCGTGTGCGTGTGCGTGTGCGTGTGGCTGCATGTGATTGGCTAAAGACAGTCACTCGTCTATTGGGTGCCCAAAAGAGACATTTACTCATCTCTCACGTACAAAGGAGAGTTAACAACACGGCTCACCACACAATGCGTCAAAAGTGCATTACATAGAACATACCATGCAGCTGCACTGCGCTTTCACTCATTCACACGGCGCTTCCCACACCCGCATTCAGAGATCACCATTCGATCGAATCTACCTCTCACTGCATCTACACCTTTTCTTACAGCTGCAAGAAAGCACTCATCGGTAGGACCGACCGATCACTGTGAACTAGAATGGCCGAACACATTCCGAAGTACATACGTGACGTGATGACTCAGCCGAGCGTACAGCAATTGACTGCATCACGTGGCCAACCTCGGGCAATGCTCGCAACTTGGTAGGAAGGGGTCAGTAGCCATGTAACCGAAGCAGTTGGTCGAGAGGTGATCATTAACAAGATCAGTAAACATAGGCAAGCCTCTCAGTCGGCCTTACGTGTTTCAAGTGGGTAAAGTGTATCTTGGATCTTCCCAAAAAACCACCCAATCTTGTAGCGAGCCCGGCTGAGACCCGTTCTTCGCAAAGCACCTAGTCTTCGACACAAACTACCACACGCTGTGATAGGATGATCACTAGATCCGTTCGTTGTGCCATTCGGTTCGTTTTCTTCTTCTTTCCTCAAGCGTCAACATCTCATTGATCGATGATCTGGGAAGGGACAGTTGTAGTGTGAACACTGATTTTTCCTGCAATCTCCATTATCTCATTTCTGTGACGCTGAATCAATCCATTTTTTCCTTCGTGATTCCCTATCGTTATAACCATGACTGCGTCAGACTAACCAATCACAAACTGTCGATCAATTGTACATACCAATACAGTCATTTCGGATTTCACGCTGTTGTGTTCGGCTCAAGCAATCACAAAGCACAGTCAGACAGTCACACACACACACACACACACACACACACACACAAACACAAATATTCTGATCACAGCTTTCTCACCCACATGCACCAGAGACTCTGGACTGTTGCCTGGCTCAGACGACAAACGTTGCTCACGTACTCGGTGTCCCGTGTTGTTTCTCGACTTGAACGATTGGGCACAGAAGGAATACGAATTCCTCCACAACCTGGAGTATGGGAACAAGTAAATCACTTACACTTTAGGAAAACCATAATGACAAATACAAGAAATGTTTTCATACCGACAGTGCACAATTTCCTTCTGGTTGGGAAACGAAATCCGATTAGTAACAAACGAGACAGTCTACTGTAATCTCCAGTTTTTAGTCCTTCTGTTAGAAGACAGAGGGAAACATCCCGTATCGGTTTTTTCACATCGACTCTGTAGGTTCATGCTCAGGAAGCATTCCTTCACAATGCCTCCAAATGTTTATGGAGACGTCGTTTGAACTGAAAGTCATCTTCCTCTTGCACCAATGCCTCCTGTAAAGCTTTCCAAAGATTAGTCACCCTCGATGAAAGACGATACACCAGTGATAAATCAGTTAGTGGAAACTTCCTCAGAGTGAGGGAATGACCTCACATCCTGTCGTTCATCCGAAGAGGAATCTTCGCTTGCAGTTCCGGACCCATGTCACCACGAAAAATCTTCTTCAGACTGTTTGCGTTGCCACGAATTCGCTGATAGCAATTGAGGAAAAGCTCAGGAGACTCAAGATGATCCTCATAGTGTAGAGGGTAATACTATGCTAAGAGAACGACGTGAATATCAAGTCGATCGGACCAACCAACCGAGAGCCACAGACCAAAGATTAGACGGTGAATATGTCAGAGACATCCCGAAGCAAACAACAGCAACCATACGGACTAGCAGGTGGGAAGCAGCTGGATCTCGGGCAACCAGAAAGATAGCCCATGTGAGGAGCTACCGATCAAGGCGTCAACCAGGACAATAAGACAAGCCGAACAGAGATGGTGCCCAAGAGAATTAAGCTAATGGTCACAAGCAACTGACCAGAACGCAGTCGATACACTCAAGCAGCCGCATGATCAATGTTGGTACCGCGCGGTCTGGAAGAGAGTCTAGATGAACGATTGTACGTGTTTCATGAACTTGACTTGTTCGGCCGTTGAAATACAGGTGTCCTAGCCCGTCTTGTCGTCCTTGTTACGGTAGCTGGTCCTACTCAAGCCTTTGACGAGTCATGTTGGGAAAAGCTGCACCTTCTCTAATTTCCCCATCTGGCCGATAGTGCAGGAGTATGTCACAACACATCCCATTGAGTTTGCGCGGAGCCTTCAGATTGGCCTTGCTGTTCACTGGAACACAATTTCTCACGGTTTTCTGTGGATTTGTTCGTCGTATTTTTTGTTGTTGAAACTCTTTAGAATAACACCTACAGGGACTGCTTTCTAAAGTGTTTGTGTATTTCCACACAAAACACTGTTATCAAAGAAGTGGGGAACAAAGTGTGAAATAAATGCAACCGGGCCATGAAAATGCGGAATGGGGTTGGGAAAAAGCGCCGTGCGGGACGGCAAGTATGTCCTTGAAAATGTCCTTCTGGGAAATATTAGATTCTTGTGATATCATCAGACAAAGTACGTTTATTGATGTGGGAAATAGGTGATCTCGCAGAAAATATAACAAAGAAGGAGTACAAAGACGTTGACGTTGTTGTGTTGCCAGGGTTTTGGCTGCACTAAGATATAACGGACGGTGTGATACACGCTGATAGCTTTTACGCGTTACTTGCGGATCGTCCTGCGAGACTTTAAACTCGCAGAGTTGGAGTTACCACTTACGTGGAAACAAGATGTAGTAAGACAGTCAAGTTAGTTTACCAATGCTCGATCGAAGAAATAATTAGTCAAGTCATCAAGCGCAAGCCAAGTTTTCTGAGCTGGTTTCGATCAATACGCATTTGATACGACTTTCCTTAGGACAATCGGTTTGAAAAATTTAGTACATTTTCCTGTCAGAAATGTTACTTGACTAGATTTTGTTTTTACAAGCTGAGTAGGGTTATTTGTGGTCCAATAACGTGCGTCACTAGGCAGTTCTAATCAATGCATTCTGAAGGTCTGTCCCACTAACTATAGCAGGACAAATCGATAAGCACTATTGAGGTAAACATGCAGAACCTTCAAAGAAGGGAACTGTTCTTCTGAAAATATAGCACATTTACGGGTTGTTGTGAATTCCACCGATTTTACCGTCTTCTACAATCAAAATCCTTCAATATTCTGCGAGAATCTTACTGGTTTCCTTAATCTATGTTTTCAAAGTTGTTGTTAGTTTGAAACCACCTATGTGCTGACCGATAGATTTTCCTCTACTTTATTCAAACAACTGCGTAGTAGGAAACGACAGGCCTATAAAAGCGGACTCCTAAGCTGGTAAAATTGGGAATCGAAAACCTAAATAAACTATACGTAGATAACGTCCTGGGAAACTCCAGTTGCTGGGACACGTGGCATGCTTTAAAAAGGCCTAATGCCAAATGTTGGAATTAGCTATATTAGCTATATTAAAGAACTCAACAAGGTTTTAGTTCTTTGTCACAGGATATCTGTTTGCCTGTGTATAGCAGTACTACTAAGCCGCGTCGAATCAAGTCCATGGCTTTTTGGAAACAGCCAAGAACTTTGGAGACCAACAAAGCCGCAGCAGGCGCGATGGTTTATCCTCTGTTGTCCTGAAGGTGTGCTCCGATGCCCTGTCGGATCCCTTACATATATTTTCTATTGTTGTATGAAAAACAGTAAGATTCTCAACATATGGAGAAGTATAAATATAACGCCCGTCCTAAAAAAGAGCCTGGTACATACCGCCCCATTGCATGTGCATCTGTGGTGTTCAAGACGCTGGTGAAAATTTCTCTGCAGTATACTGTCATTGAGAGTGCTACAGAACATATCTATTAGTAAGTGGGAAAACCCTTTGATTAACATCAGAAAACAAGGCGTAGGCGAACATATGTTTTCGGTGAGTTCATTCCCAAGCCAATCACAATCACATTTATATGAAACAAAATAAGGGAACGAAAAGGACACATTTAATCAGTTAGTCAATCAGTCAGTTAGTCACTCGACTGGTTAGCCGACTCATCGATAGATGAACAGGGGACATGGTGAAATCACGTGTCGTAGTCAGAGTCCTGGATCCGCATCACATTCGAGCATGACGTCATCGACCTTCGGCCAAGGAAGTTCAAGTGCTTGGACCAGCTTCTTTTGTGAACAAAGCTTGGGCCACAGTAGCCGGATGCTGATTGCCTCAGTCGTCGCTAGTGTCCTATATCTGACTGATTTTGACTCATTCGGTTGAACCCTGTATAGGGCACTGAATGATGTAGCCGGATCAGTCTTGTGGCCTGTGTCTAACAGATGGGCGAGAATGGAGCTCGATACAGCCCCTCTTCCTCCATGTTGAAGCCAACGTGGTTGATGCTCTTTAATGCGTTTAGATAAATGCCTTGTCGTTCGACCCACATAAGTGGCACCACAGGTGCACTTGAATTGATAAATAATCACTGAAGAGGTCAACAAAGGCAACTTATCCTTGTTCTTGCATTTTATGATTGTCGATGTCGAGAAAAAGCACCTAAGCTTGGCAGCGTTGAAAGTGGCTTTGCATGTGGCAGATAAAACCCTGCTTACTCTCTCGGCAGCCGCATCCCCCTTGTAAGGGAGTTTGAGGAACAAGGTTTTCTTTTCCACCTGTGTTATCCTTTCTGGTTCTGTTCGATGTTTTATATTACGTTCAATGAATCTGTCGGGGTAGCCGTTTTCCGACAGGATCCGACGAATCATTCTTAGCTCCGCCTCTAGTGTATCATCCGAGCAGATACATGTAGCTCGGGATACTAAGCATCTTATTAAGTTTCGCTTCTGGCCGATTGGGACAAAGTTGTGGAAGTTTGTGTACTGCCCAGTCCATGTTGTTTTCCTGTGAATTGCCCTTTGGATAGAGCCGTCCGCACGTCTTGTTAAATCAATGTCCAAAAATGGGAGATGATTGTCAACTTCTGTCTCAACCGAAAACTTTATGGCTGGGTGTGCAGCGTTGAATAGTCTTATCACTTCTCCCACGTTCAAATGCCGCTCACCAACACAAAATATGTCGTCTACATAAAGGTAATAATGAGTCAAACCCTCTATAGTTGCATTCAGTTCATTGGCTTCCAATTTTACCATGAAGATATCGGCCAGAAGTGGACCTAAGGGGGATCTCATTGCGACACCATCTTTTAGTCTGTAGTATGTGCCATTGAATAAGAATTGTACATTAAGCGTGCACCTAATCAACAATTCTTTTAGGTTATCCGTCGGAATTTGTATCCATATACCTTCTCGTTCAATGAACGCGCAAACAAAGTTCACCGTTTCTCCGAGGGGTACTTTGGTGAACAGAGATTTCACGTCTAATGAGAACATCTGCTTCTGTTGAATGTTCACATCTTTGATGTGTCCTTTTCCTTCCGTTATTTTGTTTCAGACTAATGTGATTGTAATTGGCTTGAGAATGAAATCACCGAAAATGTACGTTCACCTACGCCTTGTTTTCTGATGAATATCTATTTGTTTGCAATATAAATCGTCCCGATGCATCCCTGATGCCATTGCCTACTAAATAAACTCTGTTGCGGCCGCATTAGGTAAGAAATGTGAAACGGTCGGTATGCTATTCATGGACTCTTTCGGCAGTCTCGATAGATCAGTGTTGCTCAGTCTGTTATCCGAATCAGGTGTTCATCGGAGCTTATGCAGACTGATTCTTCATTGGTTCACTGATCAGACTCAGCTTATGTCCTTTAATGGAGTGACATCAGCTCCACTTTCTGTCAGTGATGATGTCTTTCAGGGCGCTAACTTTTCACCTTAAGTCTTTTCTTTGTACGTAAAACAATTACCTATTTCATCTATTTCATGTAGATATGCCGACGACGTCTTTTTTTGGATGTGAGCTTTCTAGATCAGGGGTCACTCCCATAATACAAAAGCAGTCTAGACGATTTTGTAAATTAGTCCTCTTCCCCTTTCTCTGAATTTAAATGCACTTAAATATCACCATTTATCATTTTATTTATCATCCAAAGAATAGAATGAAAATAGTACCGACAAGCTCGGTCCCGCAGTTCTACTTATCCACTATCTGTCGTAGTCTATGGACGTCAGTGAGGAGTTTTGTAAAGTTAAAAGCTAACCCTTATCTCTCTCACTACGTTTGCTCCCCGTACCTCATAAATGCACTTCAAAATTTGTAACCGCCTGCATTATTCCCCACTAGCTTTGCTGCTCCCCAGGTTTCATTCCTGGTTTGTTGAAAAAGGAATTTCATTTGATCATAAGAACCATAAAGCACTGTGGTGATTCAGCCGCTGTCACACGTGATACGGTCAGGTACAGCATCGTAGCCACACATGCGGATGAGCCTCAACCAGTCAAGATCGCCGAGGACAGGTACGACAAAAGTTCCCTGCGATTGGGTAATTTTTAATCTACCAATAGTTTTTTTCCAGACATAACGTATTTATACAAACCAGTTCTGAAATACAATCAACATGTTATTCGGCAGCCTTGGTATTCTTGCTACTTTCGTTCCCGTAGTTCTGCGTGGCAGTGATTTCGATACGTCCTACCAGTTCGGCTTTTGTGAATATTATAGTCCTACATGTGGTTCGCCAAAGTAAGGCACACCGGGTCTTCGCTGAATTTCAAAGACTGTGATTTGTTGAACTGATTGGCGGAAGGTACCTAATTACCTGGACTTCTGATTGCGTAGGAGATATGACAAGACAAAGGATGGACGGCTGAGATCCCTCAAACTTGTCCACTGGCCCGCGGGTTGGTACCGCATCATGTCCTCAAGGACCGCATGAAAGTCACGGGAGAACGTATCCACCGACGGAAGGTAGCACCTCTCCTCCCAATTGATACGCGGCACAGTGTAATCGCCAAGGATGACAGTGTCCAACGTAACCCCACCGCCGGAGTTGATCAAGGACGATGGTGGAGTCTGCTCCCGGCGACATGTGAACAAGTCCCACTGTAACATTGGCTGGGTGTTAATCGAACCTGATAGCATAAGATTTCTCAGAATCCACAAGGATCGGAAAAACCGTGAAACAGATGGGCAGGTATGTCAATATGCATACAGAGTGTGTCACCACCACTTTGCCCCACATCGCTCCTGTCCACCCTGAAGGTTGGGCATCCAGGTAGGGACACCTGAGAATCAGTAACTTCAATAGTACAACCAAGTTTCTGTCAGGTCAGCGACGGTGGACGGGTTTTGTGACACTTGCGACTTCAGCCTATATCGTTTATTCAAGAGGCCACAAACATTAGACAGCGGTTTAGTCGCTCGCTCGGAACTGTGTCGCGTCACTGAACTACCACTGTATGAAACACATAGTGAACCAGTAACTGGCCCTGTGGGCACTCAGATGTTATTGATAGCATCAGAGACGACCAGAGCAGTCGGACCCGAAAATCCCGAATAACTAGGTCCGTTTTACCCTTCAACCGTGGTTCGTGCAGCTCTATGGTAGCCCGTTTCTGCTTCAGCCTCTACTCCAGAGGGACATCACGAGGAAAGCGAACTGTAGACACAATAAAAAAACTGTCCGGGCTGCTTCTACGGCACTCTGGACTACCTTGATTGGTCGTGGCTTATCAGGCTTCTATCGCTTACCAAGAAGAAAAGTCTCGGTCACCCGGACGCTGTTTGCCACCTTTTCCTCCTCACTCGCAAAAATCTTCGACAAGCAGGGTCACAGCCGTGAAAGATCATAATCTAGCGGGTCTTGAGACTCACTGACGTAAGCTTCCGGTAAGTTGACCAGTAGAAAACACTGAGTTTCATCCATTCTGTTACCTCTCCAATTAGAACTTCTGAAGCCTCACCGTTTAATAGTCATGAGCTAATACTATGGCTTCGTTGGAATTCGTACAACCGGCTCCTGCTTGCATATAGTGAGTAGTATGTAAACTTGTGGACAAAATTTCCCCGGAAGCACACGACCGGTTTCGCCGTTGTTGCCGCTCTTCAGGTATGCGTACCCGGTACTCCTCTGCCCACTCGTCTTCATGCTTGTACATTCCAGATGTTATATGTTCACTAGTATCTAATTTGAATGGTCTGGAGTGTGAATGTATACTCTTCATTGAAGAGCCCACAAATGAATCACAACTGTGATTTCTTATAGTTATTCGTGTCTGGGTCACTGCTAACCCAACGAACAACGAGGCTGCATGTGCAAGCGCTCATATTGGTAGTAAGTAGTGTGTAAAAGTGTGGACAAAATGTCCCCGGAAACACACGACTGGTTTCGCGGTTGTTGCAGCTCATCAGGTATGTACCTAGTGCATATATATATATATATATATATATATATATATATATATATAATCACCACGGTTAGAGAATATCTTCCTTAATGATCATCTCATCGCGACTGATTGGCCCCGATGAGCCCTACGGCCGAAGTTTTTATGTTCCAGGGATCATATTATGTGAAATCGGCAGCTGGACGGACCAGTTTTCGGTCCTAATAATATGATTTCCTGGTTGCTTTACAATACCGCTTCACGAAACAGGCTATTCGCAACAGCTGTGTACAAAAGACCTAGAGGGAATGTTTTTGGACAGGAAAGCAGCGGGCCACAGTGCCCCGGTTATTGGAATTCTGTAGAAGATCAACGTCAGACCAGTCGTTATCCGAAATTTATCATCTACCTCAAATAGTCACTTTTGTAGCAAGTCACAAGTGGCATGCAAACTATTATTCAGAAGGGTTACCCATGATGAGCAAAACGTTGACTAACTGCCAACTTCACCGAGAACGCTGTGTTCTCGAATATTCACTCAAGCGTTTTCTCTGTCATAAGAATAATAAGTGAAATGAGCAAGCATCCGAAACAGTCTACTGATGTGCACCTACAACACACTTAGTATTTATGTTCCAAATGTAGTATTATATCACTCGATGATAATATTATAATAGTAATAATAATAATAATAATAATAATAATAATAATAATAATAATAATAATGTGACTCAGAAACGCATAAATATTTATTTCCAAAAGAAACCAGCTGCCCATCTGGCTGTGAGAAAATATCCACACTTAAGATAAACTCAGACAGTTCATGTCAAATTCAAAACAACTTTCAAAATATGGTTCCACTCCCTAACTCTGTTTAGAAGTCATACCACATTTGACCATTTGACCCCGTTTGCTGATTCGCTTACGCGCATGAACTCACCGATGTCATTCTTTGGTCGTGTAAGGATGACTCCGTATGTGGTCACCTCCGAATTGGGTACAAAATGACTCTAAATCATCATCATCATCATCATCTTTATTTTGTATCCTTGTGTCACAGTTGATACGATACTTAATTATTTTAATTGCTTCAATGTGAACCTAAGGCCTCCATAGGATTCCCGATGAAATAAAATGCGCCAATTTGCCGCTAGCCGATTAGAATGTTTTTCAAAGCCCGGTTTGATGCCGTTTTGTTGTTAACCTCTTTTATTCAATCAGACATCTCTCTGCTCTTAGAGCTGCCGATTTTCTGTATTAACAAGATGACTGCCGTTCGATATTCACTGAGTAGTCGATGCACACGTAAACACCAGAGGGCTCGCACTAGCCATCCCGTTCGGCTAAACGGACATGTTCACGACAGTCTGTCCCACTGCAGGCGTGACTACAGAGACAAGCTCGCTCCTTCAGGTCATTTGAGGGTTGTCCACGCAGCGGTTGCAAGGGAAACAAATTAGTCTTATCTCGACCGCGGTCTGTGCACAATGTGGGTAGCAGTGCTCATAGCCTAACGGCCACTTCTGGACATGCCTGTACGTGAAGGATCCGCGACGTTCACACATACATACCCAAGTGCAACATTTACTATCTGTCACAGCAGAAGAGACCGCGAGCTTTCTTTGGCACAGGATCAAGTGTCGATCTTTATTGGTGTGTGGATTGCGACCCGATAGCCGTGTTCGCCCGAAAGTGGTGTTCGCTGTTAAGGGCTTCCAGTGGCAAAGTCAGTTGAGACCGAAGGTGGTCAAACGGTTATCATCGTGGATTTGGGACAAAAAAACGACCCGGGTTCGACTGCCGCCACCACCGGTCATTTCCCCATGTAACCATGGCCTTCCATTGGCCATGGCCCACTTCCTGAACTGTTGCGCTTTGTTGTATAACAAATAAAAAAGCAAGTGAAAGAGTGTTTTTGCTTGTGTTCGGAAGGCGATGATCACTCGTCCGGAGTACGCCATAGTGTGAGGGGAGGGTGAGTATTGAAGCTGGATAATCTGATAGTCAGTGTGCGTCCCGGTCCGCAATTAGCACGTAGATCCCAGGAAGGATTTGGGCTCCTAGAGTAAGGACTGAAAAGAAAACTCTACAAAATCGATGGAAATTTTACTAAGTGATAAATGACTAATTTTGCTGAACGTTCTAACTTTCCAGTCCTGTGATGTAACATGTGCACTTTCTTTCTTCATTTATTTCATTCCATCTTTATTGCTCTCTCTCTCTCTCTCTCACACACACACACACACACACACACACAAACAAACAAACAAACAAACAAACAAACAAACAAACAAACAAACAAACAAACAAACAAACAAACAAACAAACAAACAAACAAACAAACAAACAAACAAACAAACAAACAAACAAACAAACAAACAAACAAACAAACAAACAAACAAACAAACAAACAAACAAACAAACAAACAAACAAACACAAACACAAACACAAACACACATACATACATACATACATACATACATACATACATACATACATACATACATACATACATACATACATACATACATACATACACACACACACACACACGTACACAAACGGGGACACCAGAAATTCTGCCTGGTCGTTCACGGTTCAAAGGAACTAATCGTCGTTCCGATAACTTGGTCCGTAGGCTGCTCCCTCTTGACCATAACTAGGAACTTCCAGCGATAATATCTACTGAGAACTTAATTGGACTGTTGATTGAACGGTAACTCCTTCAGTTTGAGATTTGAGGTTTTCATTTTTTTTAAGTACTTTCTTATTGAATAATAGCAAGGAATTTTGGTTCAAATAATTTGTTTCGTGTATTTGAAAATGTTTGACGTCGCTTTACTTGACGGACGACCACAGCATGTTGGATCCTGGCACAGGTAACCCAATGACACATCACACACGTTTCAAGATATCAACACTTTTCGTATCCTTAGATGTATGGTTTATCAGAGACGCCAGGAGACTGAATCATATAGATAATGGAAAATTCACTCGTTTGTTGTACCCAAAAATTGACACCGCTAATCGGAAATAAACAGGCCGAAGACCATCGGCTCGAATAATATTTTATTATACTAAAAATAGTATCCAGATGGTTTAAACAACTGAAGTTTTTTAACTCAGTGCAGCTGTCTTGGTCATTTACACACTCTTTGACATGTTTTCAACTTTGCACTACTGCATCCAAATATGAATCTTCTGATTTGTTGTAAAATAGGCTCATTTGATCCTGTACATATGGTAGTCTAATTGAGCAGCCCGAACTTGTCATTATGATTGTAGAACGGAGCTATGGCTCGGCAACATTCGGTGTTTAGATGTTCATGGTCTGAATGATATGTCACGTGAATCCGTCAATCAGGTCACGTGATAAGCTGAGCGCTACAACATCTGGAGTTGAATAAAGTAGATCGATAGATCAGACGTGGGCAAAAAACAGATCAGAATATGTGACAGTCCTAATGCTTACCTTTCACATAGTGCTGTTTCTTGGCTTATTCTATTGACAGTATGGAAACAGACAGAAAGAACACATTTTGCATAATAATATGGGTAAACAAATTCTTTCTTGTTGTGCTTGTCTGTTCGTTGGTGTGTGCATAAATCTTTCGAAAGCAAACCTAACACGGTTTTGTGCTAGCTTGTGGACTACTATCTTTAGTAATCTACTATCAACACGTTGACTCCGTGTTGTGAATGCACGCACGCACTCTCGTACCGTGGACCTCAGAGGTACCGCATTTGATTTTGTTTGTGCGTGCGCATGCTTTTTTGCTTAACCGCTTCCATCTGCCTCATTGTTGTTCGGACTTCAGTGAGTGCACACCGCATCGATCGCTTACGGGTCACTTTAAACAGTGGATTATAATTCAACTCTCTCTCTCTCCCACATACACACACACACACACACACACACACACACACACACACACGTGCACACACTTATATTATCCCCTCTCATCATGAATAACATATCATTTCTGAACATAGATAAATATTTCTCAGCGTAGCTTAAGCATACCCTCTCACCGGGTGACCTTAAATATATTGAAGACGATTGATTATATTTGGGTGTGTGCTTCTTTATTTTTAACGGATACACCACAGCAAGAGTTGAAGTTAATCCTCTGGAAAGATCAAATAATCGGGAATTAAAAAAAATTACAAAAATGAAGAATCTGTTAGTTGCGTAAAGACAGAAAACCAGCCTCTTTAGCTGAAATGATCACGAGGACGTATTGTTAGAAAGTCAGCTCTCAAGAGTTTGTTACCTGTCATTCTAAGCTAAATATACCTGCAAATTCCGAAACAGCTGCAAGTCCTAAATTCTATGATCATTTGGTTCATTTCGTAGGTTTGTTTACACGAAAATTCATATCAGTCCTACAAAGGTTTAGTCATCGTATTTGAGAAAAAAGCTTTCCGCTACATGAAAGAAAGACAAGCTTTCTGCCTTAGAAAGTCGAATGATCGATTGAATAGTTAGTTCATCGGTTGCACTTATCGTGCTTAACAGCCAATTCGCATCGATCGGTCGACGAGACATCCCCACTTTTCTCAGGCCTTCTCGCAGACTCATGCACTTCATCATCATCATCATCATCGTACAGCATTAAACAGTAGGGCAAGCCCCTCTGACTACTGCCTTTCTCGCCATCCTGCACGTTGAATTAGATAGTATGAACACAGAAAATGGACGGGGAGTGGACCTACACGGGTGGGAAAAGGAAAGAATGCCCTAGTAGCCAACACACGGAATACACAGTCTAACTGTACACCGATCAATCATTCTGATTCGACAGAAAATGACAACACGATCGCCACTGTTCACTGTTCGCAGTCATATTCTTCAGTGTTTCCAGCCGACTGGAAGAATTCAGCTCATTCACGACGGAAGTGAAACTGGCACAAGCGGGTCGAGTTCAACGCTTGTTCTTCCAGTCAGTCAGTCTCACACTACTGTGATCTGGTTTTAGTTTGCTACCTTACGGCATCGTCCAGTCAAAGGCAGAATGAAAAGAAACATACAGCGAAAAACAAACAAACAAACAAAACAAACAAGCAAACAAACAAAGCAATCAGCGGAAATCACGAGGACAAAGAAAGAGGATGAATGCAACTACTCCCTTGGTTGTGATACCTAGTTATATCACTTAATGTCTTCAGTCATCTGGTAAGTGGGTCACGAGGGCGCCAGTCCGGCAGTCTGACACGTTCCACATGGCCAAGTTCACTGGTCAAGATTCTCGTGCATTTCTGCCACCTTATGAACTGGTCACCTCGACTCGCTTCCCAATTACTGCCTGTCACAGTTGGCTGAGGTTGTCGAAAATGTGCCGTACTTTTTGTATACGCGAAAATACTTCATCCGATATTTGACCACATGGAGGGCTGTAACCGTTCAGGTAACAAAAAGTATCTATTTCAGATAGAGCTACTCCCACCAAAACAAGGTTTGGTGTAGGGTCAACCCAGTCCTGTGGCAATATTTTACACTTCGGAGGTGGTAAGCGCATCCCAAGCCGTGCTACACTGTTGTTTAGACCTTATAGAAAAAACACAACTTGCCTGGATCTTCACCCGTTCGCCCATTTCAAGTCAGATAGAGCAGAGATTGATGCCAATATTCTCACACGAGAACCATTTCAGCTGGAAAGTTGAAAAAAACAGTAATGGAGAGTAACCCTGACGGACACGAATTCTCGTGATGAACTCAGGTGAAAGATCGCCGTGAGTACGAACTTGTCTTCAGCTGTCTGCTGACAAGGACTGGAAAAGAGAAGTGAATTTCTCTACCCGTCGCTCCAATGAAAAGCGGCTTCAAAGAACAGTGTGTTTGACCAAACCAGATGCAGCTTTCAGATCAAGGGAAGCAGAGAATGTTGACCCACGGAAGATGCGCGAGTACCCTGTAATTTGTCGATCAAACTTTGATGAGCTGTTCATTCGTTTAGGCAGTACGGGTTCAAAAACCGAATGCCAGTTTGGCAAAGAAGTACTTTAGCCGGTCACTGAGGGAAATTAAAAAAAATCCCCTTCGGTGTATAACGAGTGGCTGTATACAGTATCGAGGGAATAGTTTGTAGGACATCTGGAAGAACGGTCTCCCTTTGAAAAACTGGAAGACACATGGGGTTTTCAGCCAGAGAGGTAGATTTTAAGAAGGGATCATACAGATGTTCAACTTTTCCGTTTCTCTGGGGATTATAGGCGACGTTGTGGTTTTCCATCGCATCTTTATCCTTAGGTATTATGACAGCTCGGTCTACGTGAAGCTCGTTCTCTGATCCGAGTATATTGTATGCCAACATGACATATATGGCGAATAACTGAAGCAGACAGCCGGTGACTGAAAGCTCAGACAAGCAGACATGAATGAAAAGTTCAAGATTTCTTCACCGATAATCAGAATGTATCATTTACGAGTTGTCGAAGCCAAAGTTATCTTAGATTCATTGCTCAGTGGTTCCAATGATTGTGTTGCTTAGATAATACCATCGGTCGGCTTTCTTTCCACATAAATGTTTAACAGTGTAACCAATTTTTTTAGTTTCTTCACTCAAAGAGGGTAGGATTTTAGATCGGGTCAATTAGGCCATTCGGGGGGTATTTCCAGCTGGCGTAGCAAATCGTGCAGTCTTCTTGATTTAGTCGCATCGACCAGGGCAGCCCTCGCTTTGCGAGCGGTCGTGCTCGCCGCCTGGTAATCTTTTCTGGCTTCTAAAGTTTCCCAAAGCAGTAGGCGAGTAGTACATATCTCCTCCGTTGAGTCTTGTCATTTCTTGGCTTTGTTCGTCTGTTTTCCGTCGACACTGTTCTTCTAAGTGACGATCCAAGTAAGCTGTAACCGTTTATGGTCACCTTGAGTAGCGGCATAGCGATATTCGGCATGCATTTTGAACCTTCAAAGTGCAAGATGCTAATGCAGGATTGCCTTGGTCCAACACAGAACCTTGTTTTGGTAGAGGCAGCCCTACCTGAAATAGAGAGGAGGATATACGAATATTGTCAGCATTGGACCATCGATGGTGGGAACACTGTATGAGCAACTCTGAGGTTCGGCTGAAAGTCTTAGGTTGAATGATAGAATCATTAGGTGAAACACTTAAGCTCACCAGGCTAAGGTGATTGGGACATGTGTTGTGCATGTCCACTGACAGGATCCCTCGGCGAGCTATGTTCGCTGAGGTGGGTACCGGTTGGAAGATAAGAGTTACCAGTCAATGACATGGAAGAAAGGTATGAAAAGCCTAACCAGTGGACTTGGTCATGTAGGGCGTGGTAGATCTCCTGAGTGTAGTCCAAGAGACTCTACCACTCTGTGGTTAAATATGTTGGAGGAAATGGCTAGGTGTCGTGATCAGTGGTGCTCTCGTATCCAAAACCTTTCTTCATCCACTTGACTCCGTTATTTGTAGTTCTATTCTTACATCTTCCATACTCTTTTCCCCTTCACTATCTTCTTTTGAGGTTGTCTCTAGGAGATAGCAACCAAAGCCACGGCATACAGAGCATGGTTAATGGTTATCTGAACTAAACTGAACTGAACTTCTTTCATACGAGAAGGTCAAGGAAGCTGATAAAGTAATAAATTTGAAGTGGATGACCGGAAGATAAACTCACCATTTAAGGAGAAACTCAACAATCATACATTGTTCCTTTTTTACAATTGAACGGTAGAGGGAAAGTTTTGTTTTATCCAAGCGGATTGAACTTATAGGGCAATATCAAGAGAACGTACTGAGATTTCATATCTTTTGTCGCAAGGGTTTCGATGTTAGGTAATTCAAAGTCGGGTCTGATCGGTGGCCTCCACGGTTTTATTTGGATTGAATGTCATATCGTACTTTGTAGCAGCTTTCATGAAACCCTTGAGGTTTCGATCGTGATCTTTCTTGATCATGCCGAAACATTCACGTTCTCAATATGAACTGGTACGTGTACGACACCTTCTAATTTCAGAATTTCGTCAGTGGTGCAGTGAAAACTGACCATACCGTTGGTAACCCCGAACCGTAGACTTCAGGATTAATAGAGCTCCCCACCTGATTCAAACGCGATGCATGAATTCTCATGTTTTGCAATGGGGATCTGATTGCACGTGTTCTTTCTATCCAGAGTAGTGTCTATTCTATTACTAGAAATAGTGTTGTTCAGTTAATCGATTTCAGGTAGACACCCAACTGTGTAAAGAGGTTGCTAGGTTGTTCAATACTTTTCCAGCGGTTCGAAAAAGGTAGGAGACAAAAATGAAGCATGTTAACAACTGCTAGTGTACAGAAATACGAGGTAACAGAAATAGAAGAACGTGACTCACGGTGTGTCCGCAATGTTCAGAAAATTGATATCAGACCGGTCACACGAAATTACTCCTCTAGTCTAGATCGATGCAGCTTCCGGTCAGACGCTTGTACCTCGTTCGAATTGATCCTAATAATTCCGGAGCTGGCTGCCAAGTCGCTGTAGGTGGGCTAAAATGGCGTTCGGGATTGTATGAAATTGGTTTCTATGGCCATAGATCTCGGAACGCTCACAAGCAACGCAGAGAGAACAACCCGCGGTAATCCATTGCGGGTGCATTAAAAACATTTCGTTATTATTTAGATAGAACAATAAAATGTTGTGTACAATACAGTGCGTAGGAAATGCTAGAACTTGCAAAATATACAACGCTCGACACTATGCAAACACAATAACCGGAATGATATGTGCCCACGACTTGCGGGGAACAGAAGGCGATCGGAAGAGGAACCGGTTGCTGTGTGTTTGTGACTGTGTGCCTGAACAGTGCACAGGGATCACGGTAGAAAGGGCCACTGCGCTTGGCATTCAAAGTTCATTCAAACGAGAATATGGGTTTTACTGACGAACAAAGTCGAGTCTTGCTACAAGTACTTCAGAACTCCTCTTCAACAGAAACAGACATTTGATATTTGATATTTTGGATGAACAAACTGACGTATTCGACTGCTGCTAACATTTTTGCTCTGCCATATAGGTGATTAACTAATGCCAAGTCCCTTTCCTCGAGAGCAGAATGACGCAATCCGGAGATCTGTGGATCGAAATCACACTCCGCTACTTCGGATTTGCCTCAAAATAATGAGTATATCAATACATGATCCAGTGAATTCGTGCACTAGGAGATATGGTACAGTGATTAGAATAAGTTCAGTCGAGTTTATAACACAACGAACGACTGAATTGGGCAATATTTGAATTGAAAATGGAAGAAACACAAGAACTACACAGACTGATAAAAATAAGCACCAATTAGAGCTTTGGGCTTGTATCCCCTCTTACATTTTGCTCCCTCCCCCCCCCCCCACCCCCCGACCGCTCATTTTATATCCCCATATTCATTCTCAATAATCGAGACTGGGGTAATCCTCGCATATATGCCTCGCAAGAGTTTTCCCAACTGTTGCCATCCGTGTAACACATTGTCCGTTTACAACGTCGGTTTCCGTCCGGTTTGTTTAGAAGCTATTCCTAGAGAGGCGAAAAATAAATTTGCGAAGAAATAGCGAGAACATCATGAAAACGTAAAATATTTAGAAGCTATGACCTTAGACTGTGCTACATTTGTGTGAAAATTTGGTTTTAATGGACCGCCGTCAGTCATATCGCGCTCCTCAGTGGAGGCTGGCTACGTCACGCGTCTGATGGCCCGCGGCTTAATTTGTCTGAACTACTGAATATAGTCCCTCACTGACACGGGGTTCGGAATACTAGTAGTGTGGTGACCCTTGAGCAACTCAGCGGTAAATTGTCCCACTTTAAAGCATTAATGTTGCTTAATGGTTGACCATATTTAAAAGTTGCCACCAAATGGGTAGAATAATGCCTTTTATTATTTTTTACTTATTACTTCCAGATATCCCGTGATGTTTACAGGCTATTCGAACAAGTATCAGATGGGGGGAATTTTGCGCGGGTCAAACACACTGTATTACGTGTGAAACCACATCCCGTTCTACAAACGGAGGATCCTATTCGAGAGTTTTCTAAATTATTCATGCTTTGTGCAAGTATCGCTTTGTCTCCCGGGGAAGAAGAAAGTTCCATACGGGTAACCGGCTTTGCCGTTATTCCCAAAAATCAACTCATTGACAACAAGGTGCGCAGCTCGAAGGTACTCGCTGTATATTCAATCCGTTTCACATTTTGCATGCCATGATTTTCACCTATGTTAGTACAATTACTTTAAATCAGAACTTTTATAGATATATTTATCAACTGAACTCTGCGATACGTACGTCTTACAGGTTTCCATAATTTTGAATTCCACATAAAATATGTTAAAAAATTCAACAATAAGCCATCCCGTTTACCAATCTACAGAGTTCGTCAAAGTCTTTTTTCTTGGAGCCGAGGCCGGCGAACCAGTGGTGCTGGTTAACCACTACGACAGTGAAACACGAGAGTACCAACCGAGAAACGATCACTTGTCAGTATGAAATTTAGCACCGAAAGCATGAAAATGTCGTTTCCTATTAATGGACGCCACTTTGGCGATCACATACTCTTTCCAGTGGATGGTAGGTTCACACCTTCCGTTGACGTATTCAGCACTTCTTTCGGCTAAACACAACTGAAATCTTTGTGACGGTCTCGAAAACAAACACTGTGAGGCTCACGTTACCGATGGAGTGAACATCAAGCTTTTTTGGGCCAAATATATAACAGAATCTGGTGTGATACTTCAATAACCATGTTCAGTCGGACTGGAGTCATGGTTTTTTGTACTAGAAGGATTTTAATGTAAAGACATTCATTCCGATATCTTCAAGGCAACTGGTGTGTTTCATATGCATTGCAACTCGGAAGTTCCTTTTTTAAACATCAAGTGATGGACACAGGAAAAATCCATAATCCGGGGTATTTTACGAAAAAAGTGGATAGAGTGAATTTATTAAAACTTTGTATAAAATGAGAGCAATTAAGTTGACATCCTTAGTGATAACTCATTTGGAGCACTGGCTTTTTCATAATTAACAGTGATTAGCTCCACATATATTTCCAAGGAATAAATCATTTGTAGGCCTGTTATTATGCGGTCCTCGTTCAACTTCAGTACGAAGTGTAGAGTACTCAGATTCGGCGACGCGTCGGTTGAGTCCGCTACTTCGCTTCACAAGTCCTCAACTTTCACGGCCCCTTCCACTGGCTAGTGGCAGGAGGGCGAGCGCCTGACCTCATCTTCAGTTTTGTGAAGTTCGCATTATTCCGCCTACTAACAAGCGTTTGAGTAGTGAAAGGCAAATTCCGGCCACAAAGAGGTGATCTCGGTGTTTTCTGGGCACAATGCTTTTCTTTTAGGGAGGAGGCATATTTTTGGCGAAATGTATACCATGCTTATACCACATCATAAATGTAAGAATTATATCTCTACAAGTACACGTCTTTAATATATAAAATGTGATTGTTTGCTTGCTTTCATGCATATTTCTCATTCTCGTCCCTTCGATTCTTCATCCACACGCGAAAAGTGAATTGATGCGAATGAAATGGACTATCGAGGTGCTATTTCCGGTGCACTGCGTGAAGTGTTTCCCAGTAGCGTATCCACTCCGGGATGCTTGAATTTCTTTACATGCTATTGAAAAAGACATTAGAAGTTAGATTTCGACAAATTCTGATTTCGTGTGAGGAAAATGACTTATCATGATCCGCGTGAGAAGGCTGTGATGGACACCGAACTTATCAATTTGAGCCTTCACGATTGCTACCTAAACCATTGAAGGGTCATATGAAGCCACGGAATTAATAGTATGAGGCCTTTAGTAGTATATCAACCAGAGTAGATTAGCTTACCGTGAATAAATTGGTCATGTTGTTCTATTTCATGGCATCTGACAGAAAGCCGCTGTCCAATCGCGGTTCATGTACTATTTTCTCAGTTGTGTTATCCCATGGCAGGGTATTTATTACCAACAATTTTGGGTTTTATTCTCAAAGATTCACTTTGGTCTACCAGCTGTGAGAAATCTCAATGAATCTGGTTCATTTAGAATAACCAGTAAAAGTACACAGACTACGGTACATGCTTGGACACATTACTTCCATCAATTACCTTTGATTCCAAATTATCGGTTGTTCTTTTTCAAGGGCCCCAATAAATGAGTAAAATGAAGATTATTCCAACGAATTATTCCATTGGTAGAGAAGCGGAATAATGGGAAATGTAATTTGGAAAATTGGAAGAAATTTATAAAGTATGTCCCGTATTTCAAATGATCGGTTCAAACCATTCCGAAATCGCTCAAAAACCTATCATTACCGTAGCACAAACCAATCAAAAACTACCTGTAAACCATCGTGAAATCAATTAAAAGCCGTTCTAAAATTGATAGGTTTCAGAACGGTATAAAAGCAGCCAGTGCTACACAAAATTCATGTCCGTGACAATAATGGACAGAGTTCTCCTCGACAAAGAGTATACTGTCCAACGTGTGTAAATGAATTTTCCGTGGTAAATCGTCTGTCTCGTGTGTACGTCTAATGTTTCACTAGTCGGATTTCGTTTCCCAACCAGAAGGAAATTGTGCACTGTCGGTATGAAAACATTTCTTGTATTTGTCATTATGGTTTTCCTAAAGTGTAAGTGATTTACTTGTTCCCATACTCCAGGTTGTGGAGGAATTCGTATTCCTTCTGTGCCCAATCGTTCAAGTCGAGAAACAACACGGGACACCGAGTACGTGAGCAACGTTTGTCGTCTGAGCCAGGCAACAGTCCAGAGTCTCTGGTGCATGTGGGTGAGAAAGCTGTGATCAGAATATTTGTGTTGGTGTGTGTGTGTGTGTGTGTGTGTGTGTGTGTGAGACTGTCTGACTGTGCTTTGTGATTGCTTGAGCCGAACACAACAGCGTGAAACTCGAAATGACTGTATTGGTATGTACAATTGATCGACAGTTTGTGATTGGTTAGTCTGACGCAGTCATGGTTATAACGATAGGGAATCACGAAGGGAAAAATGGGTTGATTCAATGTCATAAAAGAGAAGTAGTTGGGGATGTAGGAAAATTTAGTATCCACACTACTGGAGAAGATGACCATTTAACAACTCAAAAGTATTTTGAATGGAAATACTCACACATCATACGAGAACTCTTTCACAGATGCATTTTTGGCATCCAGTTCCTGTTTAACAGAAAGTTATGTCGTCAGCTTGACGGTATATTCATGAGATCACCACTAGGCTCAATTTTAGCAGACACATTCGTGACGAAACTGAAGAGCACGATATTAAAACAGGAGATCCAAGGAATGACCTTATGTCGGCGGTACGTAGATGACATTATCTGCCTTATAGATAAGGATATCGAAGTAGAAAAGAAAAAAGACATTCAACAATACGTATAAGGCCATTCGATACATGGTAGAGACCGAAAATAAAGACACACTGACCTTCGTGAATGTCGTGCTCCACAAGGGTACCAACGGAACAGTCGAAAGGAGGGTATACAGAAAGCAAACTTGGACTGAACAATGAACCTAACTTATCAGTTTTGTTCCTTTTCGACACAAAGACACCAGGTTCACTGTTTAGCTTCGTGAGAAAGAAAGTTATGCTCGTAAGAGGCCATAGAAGAAGAATTAGGCTCGATTAAAAACTCTCTCGGCGAAGGCAGTTACCCTGAGATCCTTATAGAACAAAATCTGAATAACAGACCAAATTGTGAACCAATTTGTAACATCCCCAAGAAGAAACTGTTTATTCGGTGTGCTATTTTAAAGGGAATACCATATCGGACTTTGTCAACAGACGTTCAACACGTGTGGTGAGTGGAACATCCAACTTAGCTCGTGTTTTCTGTATATTTGCAAGCTCTCTGATCATCCGAAATTCTAATAAGGATGTGTTGCCAATGCTGGCCAACTCAATGGTAATCTATTTGTTCAGGTGCAAATGTAATGCAACCTACATTGGCTGAACGGCAAGACAACTAACCCTAAGAATTAAGGGACATTGTCCACGATGGCTACAACATGGAGGAACAGGAACCATAGGGAGTGCCATTCTCGGACATCTGGTCATCAAATAAGCACAGATTCAGCATTTGAAATCGTCTATCGAGTTCCCCTCAATCCTCACAAACACATCCGCTTACACACACTGGCCATCGCAGAGGCGATTAGCATCCGTATTTTCGCACCTGCTCTGTCTACACAGAAGAAATTCGTCCAAGCCCTCCAATGATCCTGGCCGCAAGTGGACCACCCCCACCCCAGTGACTCAGATTGGACTCTCGTGACTGTCCAGACCTGGCCGTGCAGATGACATTTCGATCTGACCCCAACCCCCTCCCACAAACAGTGCCTAATGCGAATGACCCTTGATCATTCTAACAACCATTACTCTTATCGTTTGTACAGACTAGAGGATGAATCATAGAAAACAATCGT
This sequence comes from Fasciola hepatica, assembly GCA_948099385.1. Lineage (NCBI taxonomy): Eukaryota > Metazoa > Platyhelminthes > Trematoda > Plagiorchiida > Fasciolidae > Fasciola > Fasciola hepatica. The sequence goes on from CANUEZ040000150.1 coordinate 242,165, forward strand.
TTGTCCGCGAAAACATGTTCTGCTGATGTGAGTGGCAGATCTTACCATAACAAATTTTCTCTAATAGGGTAGCATCACTGGTTTCGGTGTGGTGGATAAACAGGCGGATTACAAAGTAAAGCAATTCACGAAAATAGGATCACATGCGTACGTAACCCACGGAAATCGGTAAGCGTGAATAGTAAAACAAAATGAATGGACCTTGGCGGCACACATGAATCTCCTTCATAATGCACAGATCACTCTTTTCACTTCGGGTAATGATCTGCTAGTCCACTTATTGTTGACTGCTTTTTCCAGTCTTTTTTTCTGGTGCAAAAGATGTCTCACTCTGATCTCCAAAACCCATCGCAGGAAATTTTCATAAATAATTTTAATTGTGTGATTCACAGAAAAAGACCAATTACGACCCAGTCGTAATGAAAGATAATTCCACATGAAAATGCTTCTAATAATAACACTTAGCGACTGAATGCATGTAAGAAGTATTCGGCCAGAACTGGGGAAAATATTGATCCCGGGATGGAAATTTTCATGGTCACAGCTTTGTTCATGAACGCGGACACTGACGGAAGTGGTTATATTGAAGTTCTCACAAAACCAGATCAAAAAGTGACACACAGCCACACTGGTCGCCTTTCATAAAGTTTGAAAGTTTTGCCTGTAAATATTCGGTTCATGTTACGTGCGTCGGATGCAGTGTAAACTGATGGACTCCTCTTGATGGTAGCTGTTTTAATCTGCATATTGATAAATAATTACTCCCGTCCTTGTATGGTTTGTTGCCCAGTCAATAAATTTGACTTTTGACGCGTTTCTCTGATGAGGTCAGTTGTGAGAGTTCATTTCATCAAATTTCATACTCAATTTATGTAACTGTCGTACATTTCAACATCTGTAACTAATTCAGAAGACTGTATAAACCCTAGTACAGAATTTTGCACTTTACTCAAATGTTAAAAAGAGTGCACGGGCTGAAATGCAGTCAAAAGTGAAGTTAGTGTGAGATGATAAGTTTCTGACCTAGCCCAGAGAAGAGGCCAGAACACAACCTCACGGGAGACTCGAGTGTATTCGTATGAATGAAAGGTGCTTGGATGAGTGGTTAAATAACAGAACAATACATATCATAAGTCATAGGTTAACAGGACTATCAGTTCACGTTTTGACTGGCTCCATTTTGGCCTTTGAATCTGGCCGCGCAGTCCTATCTCGATCGGAACGTATCTATCGCATTACCATACACATATCCTGTGGTTTATTATTTTTCCTTCTTGATCACTACAACAATGGTTGTAACATTGAAATAATGCTTAATTCTGTAAAATATTCAGGTGATTTACTAAAGCACTGTAATAACAAGAATCCCCAGTCGGAAATGACCCCCTTTTGCACACTTGGTACGTAATAAATGGAAAAGAATATTTAGAAAGTCTATAGCTCACCGAAGAAAATACCAGGCGGCCTGAAAAGTATCACTTCGCAAATAACCTGGTAATACCGTGTGCCTAGCTATTGTAATGAACAACAACATTCGATCTCTACTGAGTACTTTTTCGGTTTTGTCAGATCTTGTTGGGACAAAGGAATACTCTCAGCTCGAAGCAGTACTTCTGCAAAAAACCTGGCTTGACAGTGACAGTAGTCACTCTTTAGGGTCTCCCTGGATATCGCATGGATCGCCCTACAGCATATCACAAGTGGGGTGGTGGAGTTATCGAGTATATTGCCAGTCGTTCGCGTGAACAAATCATAAACTATTTTTACCTATTCTGCAAGTTTCGTTCACTGTTCCGTAGACGAAATCAAACCCGAGTATTTGAGCAATTCTCGCTCACCGCTGCTAATGAATGTATATGTTCTCCCCAAATGTTGCACGACAGAATACCTAGAATTCGTTGACTCAACTTCACAAAGTTTGATAAACTATGCCGATATTTCATTGTGTATAGTTGCTGGTGACTTTAATCGTTTCTCTATCAGTTAGGTTTGATGAGAACTGTTGCATTTCAAACTAGATTGGACTCTTTTCTGGACTTTCTTTTCTTTACCAGCCTACGTATCTTTTCCACTTGAAGTAAGTCTCTACTGGCCACGCAATAATAAAAAAAACTCATTCAAGATCTACAGTCATACTAACCGTAAGAACTTCACACGAAGCCATGATCGCCTAGTTCGAAAGAGGCAGATTTGACCTGAAAACACTCTAAAGCTACGGGAAACTGTTGCTCAGAGAGGATTCTCAGCATCCTCAGACACCAATCTTCTGATCTCCTGGAACCATCCCACTGGCTATTTACATTTTCGCCTTCTTATTTGCTGTCCAGTCAAAACTTTTATTCGCGCCCCAATCGTCTCTCATCCAAGCTAGAGGTTGCAATGCAGCGAGTGTGTGCAGCCGGGGATGATTTTTTCTGCCAATCGATAAGACAAACAAACTCGAGACTCTAGCTCAAGATCCACCTGACCCACTACCCTCAACCAAAAGTTGGTTTCCATTGATGTTTTGCCCCTCACCTGCCCATTTGTTGAACCAGATATAGGATATTAATCTTACGCGACCGCTGACTGGTGCATGCATCAATTTCGTCCAATGACCTTCGACCCACATGATCCGCAGACATTTCGTTCACTTGACCCCTTGAACCTCAAGCGATCCTAAATTAGCTTGCATTTGGCGGTCTCTAATTCACGGAGCTGTTACCGTTGAGTTTTGAACCGTTTCTGTATCACATTTGTGATTGTTTCATACAGAACCGTATTGAAAACCACAGCTGGACCTTGGGCGTCTTTCGGGTTGTTTTACGCGTATCTCAACGACTATTAGCAGTCCGTTGCATATACCGTTCTATACTTACCACTTAAGTCTGATATGAGGTCTCTTGGGACTACGCCAAGAATGAGACTGATGACGTGAAAGGCCATGTGAAGCTTGTTATGATCCTTTTAAGTAAATCAAGGAAAAAAACGGGAGAACAATATAGAACTTGTGAAAACTACGCACTGTTGAATGAAGGGAGAACTGATGGACTGCAGAACACTGAAAGGTCGAAGTTTGCGAATTTGAAGGAATAATCGGTGCAGTTTTTCGACAGTAATTTCAATTTCCAAAGACCAGTGCAAGTTATCTTGTAGGCTGACACCGATGTATCACATATGGTTTACACTTGCAAGGGGAGTAGACTTAATGATGGTAGTATCTTCTGTGAAACTCGATCATGAAGTAGAAAAACACACTCTCGATATTCAATACTGTTCAGCAGAAGATCAGACTGATCATATAAGCCAAGGCAAGAACCTGACTAGACGGCTAAATTCGGGTAAGTTCTATTTGGGCTTAGAATACCCTATAGTTATATCACATAATGATACAATCGTTTGGTGTGTTGTGTTCCCATCTTTTGGTCTGTCATTGAGGGCTGAACGGACAGGAGTTGTGAGCAAAGGTCAGCTGCGCAGGTCGTCCATTGTGATCACAAAGTAGTACGTGAGGTTCCAAAAAGTCACTTAACCCTTTTATGCATGGTCGCGATTTTGACGGGACCCCAACCGTCATGAATGGAGAATGATTCAAGTGAACGGTTGATTATTGACCGGCGGTGGTCGAGCATTTATCATTGTTGATTTTGCGCAATAACAACCCGAGTTTGATCCCCACCACGGCTGGCAACTTTCCTATTTGGCAGCCTTTTGCTGGCCGCGGTCCTCTTCCTGAATTGTTGTATATTGTTGAATAGTAAAAAATGAAGCAAAACGAGTATTTAGTATTTGTTTATTTGTTCATTGGGCTTTCCGGTCAAGTGCTTCAGTTCCACCGAAGGTATACCGTCTGAATCCCGAAAGTTTGGTTAGCCTGGTAAACTTGAGCAGCATGTCAACCTCCCTGTTGCAGAATTTCTTCATTTCACGATTGTTAGAATGTTGGAAAACTGGGAGAGTATCATTCGAATAACGAGGAAATTGAACATGCCAAAGGTCATCATCCACGACGTCAGAGGACGAGGAGGACAGGTGAAGAATTTCATTCGACCACTTATTCAATCGACCTCCTGCCATCTATATTTAACGTCCTCGGGGTGCAGAAAGGACTGGCGAAGATGTAGTCCAAACTTTTGATGGCTTCCTTCAGCAAGCTTAAAAGTCGACAAACCTCGGATGTGATTCGCGTTTTGCATGCCAATTCCTTCTCCCCGCATAAACGCTTATTTAGGATCAGACCACTTTTTGAGGAATTATGACATTTTGTTTACCTTCTGCTCATTTTGTAATGTCAATACAATTTTGGGTCTTATATTTATTCAAACACGGCCAGTATGTCGGATAGCATCAAGATTTTTCGTTAGAATTTAAACTAAACTGCTTCCTATTGGAGGAACACACTTTCCACTCCATCAGAGCTACCCGATAGTCTTATGGATCATGGGATCAGAGTTGGAAAACGGACTAACGAGAACACTTTCTGCGAGATTAACTGCGGATGAGGTGGATTATCGCAGGTCTGCTTTTCGAATCATATTTCCCTCTGTCTCGTGCACACCGGGTCTGGGGTGTTTCGGTGCACTACCCGCTTATTCGTACACACTTAGCTCGGTGTGCTACATACCACTTTTCCCACACCCTCTTCAATGGTGCTGTTACTAACATACAAACTTTGCAGACTGTTGCCCTCACTTCCACTTCCATTTCATTCTGTGAGGCGAGGGTAAAGCTGTCTAGTTACTGAAACCCATAATTTGGGGCCACTGTTAGTTCACGCTTCCAGCAGGTTCAATTCTCAGGACAAATGCGTCTATTTTTCAAAAAATAGCACGCTCATACTCATACTTCCCACAGTGTTACCGCAGAATGCTATTTCTCTGATTATACAACTTGACGATTGGCGAGATCTTGATACATTTTCAGTTCACCCAATTCTGATCCCAAATATAACACAGAACATTTCCCAAGATTGTCCAAGGAGCAATCTATTTTGCCTGACTGCATGATCATTCTAGTCAGTGGATTTATCAGGAATGCCGTTTGTTCACGTGCGCAATAAGCTGTTTATTGTCTTGGAAGGGAGAATACTTTTTATGGATTTTATCTCTAAAATGTCTATACGACTGAGACAAAAATGATTGGAATCGAACACGAAGCATGTGCTTGTTCTGGATGATGTGCCCTCACTGTGGGACGGGAAGTAAATTGGAGCACTCTTCCCCATCCTCGACTGGAAGAGGATTCCCACAAATTTACTGACTGACAGCAATCATACTGGAGCCCAAGTTAGATATCTCAAATGAGAATTACAAGACATTCAAAGACCCGGTCACCTTACATTCATCCAGCGAATACCCTAAACACTGCCCACGTCGTACAGGACCTTCTCCCGAATGAAATGTATGCACATTGTTTTATGCTTGTAACTTTGTACACAATGAATCGAAAGACGAGGAGACACGTGAAATCCCCGTGTAATTGGATAACAGATTATATAGAAATCTGGGTTTAAGGACTTCAAAATTTATAGTTCGATAAAAAATGTCGGTGAAAGAAGACGTGGCCAAGTAGATAAATTCAATAACAAGTAGTGAAATGAACAGATTCGACGAGAAGATGACGTACTTATTGTGTGCACCTCCAAACATCCTCGAAAATCGTGCTGCGTCAAAGATTAACACCTACTTAGTTATAACAAACAAGGAGTGGGTGTGGGCAAGCTATACACGGGATAATTTGAGTACAGAAAAATTAGTCGTGTTAATGTACTACATCCGTGTGAAATGCCGTGGGCGATAATGACTTGATTATACAACCAGGTGAAAAAGGGTGAAAATACGAAACGAGGTATGGATAATCTGTACTTTGTGAGTGTGTGCCTGGACACAGAGTCCCTAGAAAGTGCGTACAATTGCTTTGTAAGCCATTCCCATAAAAATATGGATACATGTGATGAACAATTACTACTGTTACTCATGAACTCCATCAACGATTCGAGAAGAATAATTTCAACCAAAAAGCCACTCACAACAAATATAAGAAAATGTACAAAACAGAAAAACGGTGAGATCAAAATTCACCAGACAATGCACATTGGATAGTGATTGACACGAAGAACGTCACATAACCGTGAGTCTATAATCAACCACATTTCCTTCTAGCACACAGCCAAGACCATGCAATTTCCTTGAGGGAAGCTGCATATTTTTTGTTCAACAGACAGTACAATATTGGGTTGACAGCACTATGAGCGTAAGCAAACAATCTGAAGAAAGCCATTTGTCTCGGTGGTAGGAAACTTCCAGTTACACCCTCGAGCACGAAACCAGCAGACCATGGGAACCAGCATGCGACGTAACATATCGCGGACAGCAAGAGGATACGAACAGTCTTTCCTTTGATTCTTTGTTGCATTTTTCGAGGAACGGGCACGTCTTTTCGCGAGATAGAGCTGTTCAACTGATCCTGTGTTCCACAATTCTCTACGTGACCTTTCGTCGGTACTTTTGCAAGGATGCATGCAGACTCTTCATTGTTCGATTCTGATAAGCTGACACGTTTTCCTTCTGACATTCGCAAGCTGATACTTGTTTTGTTCGATTTTGCTCTACTCTGTTCAGTGGATTTGTTCGAGTTCGTTTTTTTGTCCGAATGAAATGACGATTTGTTAGTCTTCGACAGTTGATCTGATGCTGAAATGCGTGAAGAGTATGAGGCAAAAATTGGGTAAAATCTATTCACAGTGAGTCTGTGGAATCTCCCTTTTATTTGACCAAAGTGTTTTTACCTGTTAGAGAGAAATATAAGAAGAAATACAACCGAAGAAACTCCGTCCAATATACTGTGCCACATGCAAATATCAATCACAATGAACGTCAGAGTACAATCAATTAATTGAGATGAACCGGATTTGGCGGAAGTAACCCCCCCCCCCCCAATAAAATAATTCATTTACATTTATTCCACGCGTCGCAAAATTCAGGTTTCCGTTTGTCATACTTCCAGTTAACTACGGCCAGCTACAGCTACATACGTGTTCTTCGGTCGATTAAAACACGTGACTGACTAAATTAAACCAAGGATAACAAACTTATTCCCGGTCGAAGAATGTTTCCTCGAAAATAGGAAAACAAATTCCGAAAGTTGCGAAAGGACAATGGAAACGACGAATCATGTTATGTAGAAATCTGATCTTTTACTACTCTTACGGTAGCCGAACTCTTTAGGCTGTTTAACGGAAAGTCTTCGTCGTACCTGCAGAGAAGCCGTCCAAGATAGGAGTCGTTCACCTTGCGGGAAGTTCCCTGATAACCCTAATGGGCAGTGTCGGAATAATGCTACATCAGGCAGTGTTTAATTCCAGTAAGCCGTCGAGAACCAGTCCCAATAGCCCGGTGGCTCAGGTGTTCGACTCATAATCGTTCGCCGCGGGTTCGAGTCCCTGTGAGGCCCGATGGACGTGAACTGCTGACGATTCCAAACAAAGCTGACACCGTTGTACGGTTCTTCTACTGTTTCTAATGGTAAGTTGAGCTTTCACACTATGTGACGAATCATATTATCATCTTCTTCCATACCATTAACTGAGTCATCTGAGAAGTTATGCGAATTACACCTGGCTGCGTGTGAAATGTTTGCCCACAAAATCCTTGCTGGCAGCACTCAACTTTTATATAGCAATCCATCCAAGTGTAACTCTTTCGCCTCTACCAGTTCCTTTTTTCGATCCATACCCTGTCGCAATAAAATCTACAAAAACTGTGCTATTACTGATCTGGCCCGAATCCCCACCAATCGAAAGCAAATATCAGCCGAATTTCTTACTTATTTTGATGTGTAATCATTATTTTTTGCACCAGTTGATTTGAAGAGTAGGTAAATGCAAATCTTTTTTGACTAAAAAGCAGATATCTGTCCACGCCAAAGTCTGATCAAATACAAACACAATCCAAATGTAATAACGAAGTATTCTTTTCCTTATTTACACGCCTTTTCAACTAATTCATCTTGAAAAAATCATTCGGCTTTGCTCAGAACTAACCATGGTATACGTGGTTGAAGGCACTAGCAGGCAACAAGTAGAACGACCGCATCGTAAGCATCACTCTGATTAGGATGGGTGCGAATAAGTAATAGCCAATAGGAAATAAGTTCAACCGCGACATGATCCAATTAAAAGGGAGCGATCAATGACGGTCAAGGTTATATGATGTACAATGTGTGAGTGTCCGGTAGATCCGACAAGGAATAATGGTCAATGAATTGGTCGTGAGCGAATCGAGTGTCCAACTCTGACAACCTGCGAATTTTTAGCCACTCAACTTGAAGGTGTTTCCCACATGAAGCCAGTGCGGTTAGGTTTATTTGCATTAAACCTCAGGAAAGAAGACAAAGGAAATACCTTATCTTCCACTCCCATCATTTACATATAAAGCGGAATCAGATTTTGGTTACCGTAAAAAAAACCGGTGATGATTATCTTCCGCTCTTTCGCGTGGTTGCGAGTGATTGGCTAGAGAAGTAGTAATTTCAGGGTTTCTGACCAAGTGAGTACTGCGATCTGCAAATGTACTACAGGTTTTCCTTTCGTTTAGTAGCCCAAGGCGGCTATTTAGTGGCCATAACCGAGAGTACAGTAACCAAACATTTTAGACTCACCCATACCGCAAAACATCACCTAACGTTTGAGTTTTCGCTCCCACCTAGGGGCCTGGCAGCCTTATGCGAGTCTCCAACTAGGGTAAACAGGTAATACAAAGAAAAATCTCTAAATTATTTAATAAAATATTATCATATCAACCAAAGAAAATCAGGTTTACAAATCGGAATACACTCTGGAAGGTCCAGTAGGATTGAAATAGTGTGTATCAAATGCAGTACATGAAGCGGGTGAAATCCGATCCATTGGTTGTTTGCAAAACTGTACCCAAAATACCGAACCCATGCTCTATGATGGTTGTAATTGGTCTTATTTACGTAAAAACGCCAGATGGAGCTACCATGCTCCTGTAACCACATTGAATACTGAACTCGTTTCTCTTTGGCATTAGTCCTACTTCACTCGATCGGATGAATGTATGGTTTCATAATGTTGTAGCGATAGACTTAGAGAAGATTATCAATGGAAGATAAGTTGATCGATAGATTCGAGTGTGTCAGTTGGATTTTTTTTCTTCATCCCACTCAAGGTGATTATACTATTCTCCTCCATCAACGAGCAAAATTCTGTTACGAACTCGCTGGAAAATTAACATTTTACTAATCTCTTTTCAAGGCTAGGCTCTCTGTCCTGTTTGCTGATGGCTCTGCTGGTTTTGACGTTAGTTCCCAAATGGTAGGAAAGAAATTTCAACTCGTCATTTTTCTTCAGGCAATGGGTCACTCTTCTTTGGTCCTGATCCCCGACTGTCTTCAGCGTGCCATGCAAATCTGCTTTTATTCGTTCGCTTAGGTCATTCAACCCAACTTCCTCCGTTGGGGAAGTCTGCCGATTTTAATGCACTCATTCAGCTAATGACTTGAAAAGCAGTGGAGATCGAACCTGTTTCGAGCGAGCGGCTCTTCACATGATCCACAAACGACTACCAAGCACCCCTAACTGGGAGCGAGAATTCAAACGTGAAATGAGCTTGCAAAGCGTGGGTGACCCGAAAAGGTTCGTTACAGTACTCCAGCAGTAGCCTCTGAACAATTTACTAAACGATCGCCAGTAGCTACTTCGCGACATGAAATCTTGTACTAGCTTTGGGCTTCCTCGAAATTTTTTGCTCGTTAGCGATGAGAATAAGCAATATTGTTATCGTCATACCTACAAGTTATTTCCCTTTGCAATAAATTATTCTGATTAACATCACAAGGAAATTTATTGGTTTGTTGCACTTTAACGCACGTTTATTGCAAAATCTCAGTGAGGACAACTCATCAGCCTCAATTCAAAATATGACCGACCGTTCTCTTCTGAGAAGATGAAAATTAGACCGTAGTTATGAATTAGAATACACGTAGATTTTCATCGGATAAAATACGTACCATCAGCTGAACTTTGATGACTAGCGCAATGACATCAAGGGAATTCCGGAGAGAAAAAACTTTCGTTTTACCCCGGTTTCTTGAGCTCATCATTTTCAAAAACACTAAACATAATTATAGTTTTCTTCAGACTAGATACCATAGGAAGTTCCTTTATTTCGAGTGAACATATTTTTGCTATATCCCATAATGAACATGGCTGGCCGAGTGAATTTTGTGCGGCGGAGAATATACTCGTTGTTTCGGATTCAATGCTCAACACGGTACGTTTGAGACAACCTATCTGACAACCGTAACGAAATTCGATCTGCGACAGTTCTTGTGGATCGGGGCATACAACTGCCTTATCCAGTTTGGTCCACAGTCTCCTTCTCTCCGTTTCTCTCGTGTACTTATTTTTCTGTTTTCAGTGGGGCATCTGTCTAATCTTTTTCTCTAGTCTCAAGCTATTTGCTTGCTAATGCAAGAGATATTGTCCAGACTACTTGAGAAATCAAAAGAAGATGCATGGCGACGATATTTTACAGGCGCACACGAATGAAAAATCTGTCATTCGCCGAAATGTTGGATATGTCACCTAATGAACACTTTTTCTAGTACTGAGGGGTCTACTCTCTGAGTTAGGGTTGTATTTCAACAGACCTACCCGTTCTGGAATGGGTTTTGTTCGATATATCGATCGAAGCACGAATCAAACTTAAAGAGACCCAATGCACACCACCTTTTCATTGTACTTATCTCTATAACTTACACCAAATTTTGCCTCAGAGATTTTCTTCTCCGGCCAAGTAAATAGTGAGGCCGATGTATAATGGAACCAAATTCCATTTAACTGGTCTGAGCTGGTGGTCCTTGAACCCATAACGCTACCGTATGGGTGGTTTCTGGTTGTGCGTATGACAGAGACACTCTGTTCACTGACCTCATTTGACTGCAAGTTGAAATAACCTCGTGATGGAGATACTGGTGAAAGTCTTCAAAACATATTGCTCAGCCGATTCATTGGTCAGTCGTTTGAATTACGTTGAATATTTAATTTCACATTGAATACGAAAAAGGAATCAGTTGTTCCACTTACCAATCCGGGATCCAAGCGCGGATTTTGGAATTCCATATCGTGAAACGGAACGAGACGATGGCACATCAGCTGGGAGTCTTCCACTACGACTTAGTCGTTGAAATATGAAATAACTGACGGACGAGATCACAATAAACGGAAAGCCAACTATGATGAAAACAATGTAGATACGTAGCCAAAGCTCCGGAGTGTTCTGACACACACCGTTCCATTCAACCAGATGAAGTCGAAAGATTACGGGAGCAAACCAGAGAAGAACAGGAATCATCCAAATAGCAGTGATCCACAGACCAATTATCCATCCTGTGAACGTATTTCGAACGGTGTATGGATGAGTTACTGAAATCAATCGATACACCGATATACCAACCAGATGATATGTTGAAGCTGCAGCAAAGACCACTTTTGATGCGGTGAACAGTGAGCACCACGACTTATTCAAGAATGGCCAAAATCCGTAGACGGTGTTCACAATGGTTAACGGCATGGCTGACGTAGCAAACAGCGAATCAGCAATGAGCATTGAGAAGACAAAACAATGGGTCACATAGCACACACGCTTAGCACTGATGATAGCTATGAGTGCGGTGATGTTTGTGATGATTGCGGCCAGAAACATGACAAGAAGAAGCAAGCCTGAGAAACCATTCCTAATATCAAACCACATGCTTTGGTTCATGCCGTTGTTTTGTTATGTTATGTTGGAATAAGCCAAGAATCGGACAAAGTCGATGGAATTTTAGTCACCTGTTGTCTCTTTTTCACATGGGAGCATCAGAATGAGTACGAAGTTCTTGAATTATTGAATCAAACATTTTCCATCAATTTTACCATTAGGTCGGGAAGTTTGATCCAATCACATTTGACCTCGTTACTCATTCGTCCGAAAAACTGGCCAATCACCGTTGTATCTCAGCATCATGCTTCTCCTTTCGGTCAGCAAATAACAAGGAACTGTAAATGTTTCGTTAAAAAAGGTAACCAGGTATCTTCACATGGTAATTTCTCTTTTGGGTGGAATTTTTGAAAGTTATATTCGAACTATTTGATGCATTATCAAAGGTTTATTGCTAGACAATTGTGAATCCATGCACTTATGGTACACTTCAGGAATCTTAAAGTTCATAGGTGTTTAGATCAACGAAAATCCGTGAATAATTTACCTCTGTTCAACATATAATCCCGTTAATCTAGACAATTTGATGTCTTAGTCATTCTGAATATGACACACGTATACTCTGATTTGATTGCAGTACTCTGGTTGAAAGAGAATCTGTTAGTCTATCAAATGGTACTTCTGATTTCCGCATGATGTACGAGGCTTATGATTTCATGGATTTTAATTGAGAACAGAGAGTTGTCAAAAAACCAGTTCTGTAATTTGCAAACTCCAGCAGCAAACCGTGACATTATATATATATATATATATATATATATATATATATATATATATATATATATATATGCAGACTTTGGTTGATATCTGATTAGTCTTGTCATCATTCTTATTCCGTACAAAATTCCTGAAGAAAGACCAAGTGTTCGTAGACCTCTGATTGCAATGTTCTGTGTAGACTATGTGTGCGCGCCCCTTTCGAACACGAATCTGCATGCTTTTCGTATGCGATTGAGAATAACAAAAGAAATGCTTTCATCTCGCAATTGACGTCCTCTTTCTGTTTTGATCAACTGAATCAAGGGGACCCAATGTTTCAAATATAACGCCTCAGCGGACTTACGTGCCAACGCTGCTCGCAACCGATTGAGTTGAGGTAGAAGACAAATGCACGAATGCCACAAGCCGCCAAGACGATTTGGGAATCTCGACAGACATTGTTCCGTTTAGGAAGCATTTGTGGCAACCGTAATTAGTGAACATTGATGTCTTCGATCCTCCAATCACGAGTACGCACCATTAGACTTATCCTATAACGTGTGGCAGTTAGTTGAAGTTTGCCTACTGGCAATTGTTTCAGTAGTAAACACTGGAATACCACCGGATGAAGTGCCACTGATGTTACTGATGGTCGTATCCAGGCATCTAGTCAGAATTTTGCATTTGCATTCCCCCTAGAAAGTTGGTCGTAGGTATAGCTCCCTTCCCAATAATGTTGTTGCTGTGCTTTATTGGGTTTTTCCAACATATGCTTCTGAATGCACCGTTCGGGGACGAGGAGTCATGTTAGACACCACATTCGTGCACGATTTCAAGGCGCCCTCCACAACTTACTGTTTTACAATTTCCTGCGAACTAGGCCACTATCACTTTGGAGTCATCATCCCTAATTTGCTACTTCAATGGATTTTACCTCCGATTAGAGACTCGTTGCAATCGACTATTATTCCACTGTTATTCTTGGTGAATGAACCAATTCAAAATCCAAAAATCTACCACCTGATTTATCACATTTCTTCGTATGCCTGATGTAAATCGGTTTTAATCCTCCGAATCGGTGTATCACCCTGATGAACCTAAACTTATAAGGTTGAAAAACTCAATCTAGTATCCATGGACATCGTGGATACTAGATTGAGAGAGAGTTTTCAGTTGGTTTGTCCGGTAGTGACAATAAAAGAGCGGTCAATTAACAGTCATTTAATTACGCGCCACGTGAACGACATATTCAGTCACTCTTGTGAGCTTTTCCCACGTCAAAATACTCTTCGGAAAAGTTTATCATCTTGAAGGAATATAGAAAATAGAAAACCTGAAATCTACTAAATTGGAAGACAAGAAGCTTTGGATCGGGTAGGGATGAGCCTACCTAAGTCAAATTATGTAATATGTTGTGTAAAGTTGCTCTAGCCCTGTAAAAGGGGGGGGGGGGAATGATTTTTTTCATTTTCTCTCACTCCTCTTGTTTGTTTGTTTCTGACTGGAGTTGTCCAAGATTGTCCTACCTACCACTAGGTTTTCTAGTTTTCGTGTAACACACCCTGGTTTCAACCGGTAAAATATATCATTCTGGAGGCACTCGTCTTATTACATTCCAAGAAGAGCAAAACAGCGGGTTGGACGGCTGTGCAAGATATTTTTGTAAACAAGTTACATTTTGTTGTTGTTCGCCCTTTTTTCCGTCTTTCAATCTCTTTCTATTTTCTTGCTTTATTTCTTCTGTGTCGCAGTCACTCCAGTTGCGCAGCGCTTGGCAAATATCAGATGATATACGTGCATCCCATGGCGTACCTCTAAATTTTGTTCAACTTCTGATTTCCAAAGACAAATCTTAGTGACTGAATACAAGCTCCAACTAATTCCCATGTGATATTGATTGTTGTTCCATTTTGCATTGCCAGTTTGATTGCAAAATTCCCTTTGTTCAATTGTGCCACCCACCGGTTTGACTATTTTTCAAAGCCTGCAAGGGTAACTGGACTCTTTTCAGATAGCCTAAGTGCTATCATCAACTTGTGTCATGTTCGGTCATAAAACAGTTTTCGTCTAGTGGTAAAGTGGCCCCTTTGATACCAAAATTTGTCAGCGGTCAAAAGGAATATGAATTCAAGTCTCAACGGGGTTTCAAGGCCAACTGATATTCGCGCTTGATGAACGCAGAGATAACAACGCTTGGTTGCGTACTCTGCCACACGACACCCGGAAACTGAGAATCCTCAGTTCATCGGAACGGAGTAAAGTTTCTGTCTGGTTGAAAAACTGAATCCTAAAATGACGATATTTAAATGGAGTACCTCAGTGGTATTTTCGCAGGTTTTTTTAAAAAACTTTTTCACATTCACCACGTGTCCGTATGGATATCAAAACTTTATTTACGTCTCACGTGACTGAAATTCTCCTCCATTCAAAGACGTATTTGGTTCGGATAGCCTCTACTCTACATATCTGAAGCACTGGACTGTCGAGCTTGTGAGACAAAATAACAACTGTGGTAAATAACTCCCTAATTAGATTTCCCATCCAGATTTTTTGGCGATCAGTCAATTATTACTATTATTATCATCATTACTATTATCAAGGGTATCAACTCATCTCGCACACAAAACCGTTCTTGTCCAATGGCTTTTACGTCAGCTGCCCCTAACGATATAAAGCAGGCTGTTTTCTGTAGTCCTCAAACCTACTGAATGTATCTTCTAAACTTTATCCGTTCGTTTTTGGGCCCAAAAGATCCATGCTAGGTGTAACCCCCTTTTATTCATTACATTACTGAATCCTAGGACACGTCTTCGTTATCTTCTCGCAGTTCGTTTCTCAATTATTTTCCATCCTATGATTTTGCAACCAGATTTCCTTATCTTCCAACGCATGAAGCGTTTCATTGTCCCAAAAAAGTATTTTCCTAGCTCGCTTTTTGTACAATTGAGTGCGGAAAACCAAGATAGAATACAACTTTCCCACCTCTGTACCACTCTACGTTAACTGGTTTGGGTCCCAAACAAACAGATGGAGTTGAGAACAAAGCTACTTCCAAAAACCCTATAGTTTTCCTCGCCGTTTTACTCTCTCCCTCTCTCCCTCTCTCTCTCTCTATGTGTGTGTGTGTATGGCTTTCTTTTTATCCCTTACTCATCACATATTGGAACTCACCTTCTACTTGTATGCACCCGAATTTGTGCCACTTGTGACGAAGTCTTGTGAACTACTGAACTCCCTTTCAATCACTTTGCGTCCAATTTAATGTCATATGAATGATTGTTGTTCATCTTTACTTTCTCATGACCAACTTTTCATAGGGATGAGATGGCCCTAAACCCGCAGTCCCTATCCAAAATGAATTCCATCTAATATCTACGAACGACTAGTAAACCTCAGACTGTATTCGCACTACACCTTCTGTGTTCGTCTTCCAGCATTCGTAAGATCAAGCTATTTCAGACTCCGAAGCCAATCGGACTAACTAGTGATCATCAGCAACGAAGCCTAGTAATAACTAGCCTTGCTTTTCTTGACGCATATCATCAAATTGTCCTTTAAATTTAGTAATAAACGCTTCGAGCCACGTGTAAAGTCTGCTCATATGGTACTCATTGAAAATTCACCCCCACCACCACACATCAAATAAACCCGTTGCCGTTTCCATCCCAAAAGACTTCCCTCATTTTGCGTAATGGTGTTTTCTCAAATCAGCATGCATTTAGTTTCACTGTTTGTGGTTCCCATAGTCAGTTAGTCTCATCGAACTGTTTTTGGTACTCGAACTTTGAGTAATAGACAGCTTTATTGGAAACCACATCAACAGCCTGACAACACTGTTTGTTTCGTATGAAGTTGATGAATGAGATAGTTTCGTCGATCGCAAAAATTCCATGACAAACCATTGCACTAGCAAATTACAAGTGGGAAACAACTCTGAATCATGTGGATTCGCAGTCAGTTTGGTTCGATTGTAGGCTGGTTGTGAGAAAGGTTATCCGTGGTAACCGAAACTTCGACTGACTAACATCTATTCCGATAACGCAGTGTTATCGAACAATAGACACTTACCTATAGGTTGGGTCTCATTCGAAAAGGATAAGTGAGTGGCGAACAATGTTTGCGGTCCAGATTGTGTCCCACCTTGTAAAATAAAATAATTCAAGGTTCCATCAGGAACCATTGGGGATCATTCATAACAGCTTCTTACATTTCTTTCTGATAATCGTATTGTTTCTCATTGTACTGGTGTCAGTAATGTTTCCTCCTAGGATGTACTTCTGCATAGTGTTGTAATTTGATTTATTAAATAGGAAACATACAAATACGGTCAAAGTGCATGTTTAACACGGCAATGAACACGCCCACGACACGACTAAAAAGACAACGACAACGACAACAACGGATACAGAGACAAGAAGGATTGTCAGATGGGCTGGACGCAATACTCTTCCATGGGAGTCGCACATGGACAATCTGCAAAAACATAGAAGGAATGAGAACTCAATGAGCCGAAGCCCAGTAAGCGAATAAGCGGGTACCAGGACTTAACTCAATGTATTGGAATGGCGGCCTGTACCAATGAGTTACACAAGTTCCAATCTATTTTCTATGTAAGCAGTTTATACTCTATATCCTGCACAATCCATAAAACAGAGGCTGGAAATACAAAATCGCGTATATCTTAATGTGGTTTACGCTACATCTTTGGTTATCCAAGAGACTTTGAATGTGTGGCCGTGATTGCCAAGATGAACGCACCTAATGCTTGGAATGCAAACACTGATGAAATTTGTAGCGTAAAACATGTGATTTACCACGCAGAAAGAAAGTTTGTGAGTCGAACACCTAACTGTCAGGCTATCCAGCGTGACTCCCGCCGGAAGTGTACTGCTGATGAGTCTTAACAAGAACGAAACAGAACCACAATGCTTCCGTGAATCATACTTTGGTCACCAAAAACGCCCCTCTTCCCTTTGAAATACTCAAAGCTTTGGACACTAGTGAAGTCCCCTACTGAATCCAACCCTGGGAAAGTATCTTGTGGCACACGTTCCCATTCCTCTTTCAAGATGCTTTCCAACTATTCAAGAGATTTCTACGGCCGCCATTGATCAACTTTCCCCATTAATTGATCCCATACATGCTCAGTTTGATCGAGAATGGGTGAACGAGGTGGCCACGGGTGGGTCCCTGAACAATGATGCGCTTGGACCACACTTCAGAGAAGGGAACGACGTGCCGGCTCGTTGTAATCCTGAAAAACCACTTTCGCAATTTTTTCTGAAAACGGTAAGGTTAGCAGGATCAGGTTTCCTAGGTAAAATTGATGTTAGTATATGCATATTGTATTTTTTATGTATACCAGCTTGAGCATAATTATACCGTGCTTTTATGCCAAAAAATGCCGCCAAAGTAAGTTACAGAGCAAAACGAGATCTCACGACAGACAGAAAGACATTTTTGTTTGTTAGGACACGTGCTAGAAACGGAAAGACGGAACTCCTGTACAGTGACAATCAGCAGGGAAGCAGTCTATACCTAGACCGCTTTGACGCGTAGGACTGACAAAGAGTAAGATCAAAAAGCAATGGGTGCGAATTATCTGAAAGGATTTTCTGTGCAGATGCAAAAGATGCTGTTATGTGGATAGTGCATAGTTCCAAGATTAAGTCATTTGAGGCTATACCAGAAACAAGACTAATGATGCGTAAGCTTCTGCGAACAGTGACAAAGTCCTTTTTTATTGATCCTGAGGAAATGATACGGGGAACAATGAAAATTATTACGTACTGTACGGCATTTTGGTCCCGTAATTGAGTGACTCGCAGATAAACGAACCCCAAGTCCCAAGATAGGCAAAGCCGGCTCGCTTTACTACGTGTACTGAAGGACAGATGACCAAACAAAGACAATAACATACCTCAAATTGTGGATAAACCGACCACAGAATCAATACTGTCAAGAAAGGCTTCAAGAAGCCCAAGCAACAATAGACGGGAAGCTTTCGGGACAGTTATACAGGAACGAGTCAAGTAGCTTACGAAATAGTTCCTCATCTATGGGAGCCCTTTGGCCAATCAGCGAACACAAGAGAGATAATGATTCGAGGTAACACACACACACACACACATAAGAGCAGGCGAAGAATAAGTGGAATAAAGTGGTTATCAGAAAGAGCGAGATCAGCGGGAGACGGCTAAGTCCAGTCGTTCACACAGATAAGACCGACGCTGGGGAGGAAGGCTACGTAAACGGTAAACTCGAACAGATTAGAAC
This sequence comes from Fasciola hepatica, assembly GCA_948099385.1. Taxonomy (NCBI): domain Eukaryota; kingdom Metazoa; phylum Platyhelminthes; class Trematoda; order Plagiorchiida; family Fasciolidae; genus Fasciola; species Fasciola hepatica. The sequence continues at coordinate 260,902 of CANUEZ040000150.1, forward strand.
AACTGTTAGACTCATGAGAATCAGGGTACGTCGACACCTGTTATAGGGACAAGACTGAGAAGAACTACAAGACTCAGCATGACTGAAGAACAATTGGTACGCGATTGAGGAGGCCAAGGGTATGATCGGCATGGACTTCAGTGGTGACAACGCACGAAAGGGAAGCGAATAGTTTGGATAGTACATGGTGAATTTAGGATAGGAAGCATGGCACCTGGACTGAACCAATTTAACGAATTTCCTCAATAGGGCGGGCTGAATTTCTTGGTCCGGGACTCAATATGTTATTTTACAAAATGATATCCACTAGAATTACCAGCTTGCTCCAACTTCCCCATCAGATAGCTCACTGGACAGGCAGTGAACCTCCATAGTGCCATACTGATGCTGCCATCATATCACTTTTAGTAGTTTCACTGATGTGTTTCCAAACACCTCTTCAACAACCATGATAGAATATCAAAAACACTGGCTCATCGGTAAAAAATATTGGGTTTCCATTGTTAAACCGATTGATCCGTCTGTCAACTGTACTTCTTTGAAAACCCGAAAAAATTTGTAATCCTGTGAGATGACTTCTTCGATGGCCCGCCAAAAGACATTATTTTTTGAGAACCACTTGGATTTAGAAGAGTAGATAGATGCCGCGGAAGTTAAACTGACATCTATAACAAATAACATGCAACGGTTAATTGTATGATAGGAAACTACACCTGTATTGGGTTTGTTCGAACTGTTGGGAACTGATGGTATTAAGACTCAGGACCGTAGTGCAATAAACTGGGTGGAGATTTTATCGATAAGTGAATTTGAACAAATTTATTTTCCCCTCTTTTTGGTAGTATGATTTCATTGAGATTGTGTTATTCATCAAATAAATTCCTTTTCAGTAGGCACAGAAAACACGAATATTTAACAGGCTCGTTTAAGGTAACATTATCCTCGTGATCATTTCAGTCACATTTATAGATTGAAAACGCATAGGTTACAAACAATGTGTGCACGTTAAAGTCTGAGTAGGTGGTCATCAAAATTGGTGTTGCGTAGATAGGAATGGTAGGAAGGGAATTTTTGTTGTTACGTGATTGAGAAAAGGACCAGTGAAACAACCAATATGCGTTTCGGTGATCACTCATTTCCGGTTTCAACCAAAAGGGTCAGCGTTTGGGCCACGCTGAGTTACAGCGTAGGTCTTGGATGGGGGCCAGGGCAGTTTGAGTGCTTTAACAGAACATTTTTGAGAACTATGCCATCGGTCGAGTGATCTGATCACTACAGACCCTGCTGTTGCCAGATGTGTCCGAGCAACCTTTGACACCCTTGTAGGGACTCTGTAGACTGTTTTGAAAGCGTCGTCATTTACGTAATGTCCAGTGACCGCAAGGTGCACCACAGTTACACTGGTGATGAATTTTCTGATTCCCGTCGTCAGCTAAGTTGATTTGTGCTCTTTGATCCTTTGTGATAGATACCATGCCATTCAACCCGTACAGCCTGCCGAACATGAGCAAACAAACGAATAGGTTAGCATAGAAGAGGTGAGGGCAGATAACTTGTCTCTTAGGTTCGTTGAGATCACTGATCGACTGGTGAAGTGGGCACTTAGTGCTGCAGCTGGAAAGGTGCTAGCGCTTGTCCCATCTAAGCGTCTTATCAGTAGCTCGCCTTTGTCATCTCCTTTGAAAGGGAGTTGAACGCGTAATTCTATCTTCTTGATCGTCACTAAAGTCTGTCTTGTTTCTCTTTCTGCTACGTTCTTCTGGATGAAAAATTCGGGGTATCCGTTATCCAGAAGCTTTTGCTTTAAAATGTTCATTCCTCCACCCAACCTCTCACTCAATCATATCTTTCTCGCTCGGACTGTGAGGAAGCGAACTAGGTTTCGTTTACGCTCAAGAGATTCAAAGCTGGCGAAAGTAGTGTACGGGCCTGTTCACGTTGGTTTGCAATATGCTCGATGGACCAGCTTGCCGTCGTCACCTCTTACAAGGAGTACATCTAGAAAGTGTACAGTTTTCCTTTCTTTTACTTCTCACGTGAAGTCAACCGCATTACCAGTCTGACTGAACTCCTTCTCCAGTGGCTTCAACTGTGTGTGATTGTCAGCCAGAACGAAAATATCATCCACATATAGACAGTAGAAGAATAGAATATTTTTCGTATCACCAAGTTTACCGTTTTCTGGCTTAGCCATAAATATATCAGCCTAAACGCAAACCCATAGCAAATCCATCGCTCTGACGATATATTTCTCGGTTGAAGGTAAACTGGACATTGGAAGTGCATCTTACCAGCAATTCCCTAGGACTGGTTCCTGGAATACCGATATTGATTTTGTTTTCTACAACGAAATCATACAACTAACTGATCATTTCTAGAAGCGGAATATTGGTGAATAAGGATGTCACATCCAGAGACGTTCTCATTAGTTCTCCAGCACGTTGCTCGCTAATCAGTTCTATGAATTGGAATGTCTTTTTAGGATCCAGTGGGCAACCGTTCGGCGACCCGGTTCAGGTACATCTACGAGCCATCGGGGAACTGGATGAAACGGGGATGCACTCATGTCGAGTATCGGTCTTAGTGGCATTCCTGATTTGTGAATCTTTGTTAATACGTAAAGTCGAGGAATAGTGGTGCCAGTTTGTCGTACCTGTCTTAGTGTTGCGTGGGATAAAAAATTTAGCTCTTTAATTGACCTCATAACTGTGGTAAGTTGCTCCTCAGCTGCTCTAGTTTTGTCTCTTTCCTCTTCTGGTTTCCTGGATTTTCTCGGATCCTTTTGTATGTTATTCATCTTGATGATATAATGTGGACGACCCTTGAGGACAACACCGGATCTTTGTCCGGTCTCGAGATGACGATATTATTGTTCTTCCTTAACAGTCTCAGTGCTTCCCGGCATAAAACATTAGGAATACCTCTACCTTTCCTTTGGATCCGACATTATCGATGGGAAAGGAAAACTAGAGTAGTTTCGTAATCATCAATTTCTGGCTGTGATGCAGCTGTCAGTGAGCCTATTCAAACGTGTAAGTTTTCAAAACTGCACCTCTATGTCTAATTCTTCGTTCTCAGAGGTAGGACAACAGACATTCAACCCTAGTGATAAAGCTCCACAAACAAACGCGAAAAGCTATTCACATGCCGTTCTTGATTAAACGGCGGATTGGTTCTTGGTTTCGTCCCTTTTATGGTGTCCTGTAGCTGGGCGAGTTTCTTACTGTCTTGTTTAGCTCATCAAAACAGATAAAAGATATAAATTACGAGATACAAGCATTTGTTTTAATCTTCTCAATCGCGTACGTAAAACATGCGATTTCGTGTTCAAATGGAGCACAGAGCATAACAATAGAATAGGTAGTGTCAAGCGAAATTAGGAAACGATTCGGTAAACCTGATTGGTTACCGCCACGGCAGGCACACATTGTGGGTCAAAAGTTTCTGTGCCCACAGTGGGGGCCTAAGTCTACATATCAACACAGCCTCACAAAAAACTAGAAGCTTTGGGTTCCTATTCTATGCAATCACTCGGACCGTTTGACCCGAATCAATCCGATGACGAAAGGTCACAAGGTATTTCACGATCGGTGAAGCCGGGTTTCTAGTCGTCGTTTGTTGTCCGGGTGGAGGATGATTCATCCACTGCACCAACCACTTCGGTACATGCTCCCCCATTCTTTGACTGAGGCACCGATCCGTTCTGTCTATGTAGGTGCCACCGTAGCTGCAGATGAATTGATAAATGACTCGAGAGGCATTCAGGTTTGTGACACTGTTTGACTGGGCTTGGAGGTTTAGTCGTTTGGTGGTTTGCGAAATCTGCTATTCAGCCGCCAAGTAGGTGCGCTTTAGCCCACACTTTAGATTTTGGCTAATCCGATTGAACAGATGATACCCTTTAAATGGTAACACTAGAGTAACTCGTTTTTTCTCGACCGTGTCGACTTGTACGGTCTTAGGCCTTTCCCTTTTGTGGATCTCAATGAACTTATCAGGGTATCCATTGGCACAAAGAGTTTGGGATAAGAACTCTTCTTCCTTTTGCAGTTGGTCTACACTGCAGATTTTACACGCTCTGTGGAACAGGGTTTTGACCAAGCCTCTTTTGTAGGCAACTAGAGCGAAACTGGAGAACTGAATGTATTGTCCTCTCCATGTTGCTTTACGATGAACAGTCTTCCATTGTTTTGCTCTGTGCTCCATTTGAACACGAAATCGCATGTTTTACGTACGCGATTGAGAAGAATAAAAGAAATGCTTGTATCTCGTAATTTATATCTTCTATCTGTTTTGATGAACTGGATCAAGGGGACCCAATGTTTCAATTGTCTTGTTCAGCGACTACGTTCTTAGGAAACTGATCGAATTCGAGTCATTTTTTCTTCTGGATGATCAACAATATGTCCGTGTTGTACGCTGTTTCGTTCGAACTGGGTTATGTTTATTCGTAAGGTGTCTAATTGCTTTCTCGCATGAAGTTCCAGTATGACTGCTTATGTTTTAATTCCAATGACGGATACCCCGAACATTTCGTCAAAGCACTCAAACTGTCCTGGCTCCAATCCGAGACCTACGCTGGAATTCAGCGTGGGCCAAACGCTGACCCTTTGATTGGAACCGGAAATGAGTGATCACCGAAACGCATATTGGTTGTTACACTGGTCCTTTTCTCAATCACGTAACAACAAAAATTCCCTTCCTACCATTCCTGTCTACGCAACACCAATTTTGATGACCACCTAATCAGATTTTAACGTGCACACATTGTTTGTAACCTATGCGTTTTCAATCTATAAATGTGACTGTTTTGGTACTGTAGATTAGCTTGTTCCTTAATCTTGTTCTACTTGCAGATCTGTTAGTCACGTTTAAAATATCAAAGTGAATTTCATCATTGCTGGTTTTTCTAGACTCGGGAATAAGATATGTTGCCACCAGAAGCAGTTTTTTCCCTCAGATTCGACCACATTCAATTTGGGTATAAACCGTCAGAAATAAATGATAGACTCTAAGGTAATCCTTTTTGTATTGTGGTTGAATCGCTAACTCGTGATGGGTAATACGTAAGCTGGAGAAAAGATTTCAGTTGATTCAGGGTGCATGACCTTGACTGAAATGTCACGTGAACGAGGTTTGTTGAATGTCAACTGTTATTTTCGTTGCGTAGGAAAAAGCTATTGACAACCAGATAATTCATCAACGTTGGAAGAGTAATCAGGGCTACTATTTTTCGTGCCCACGGAGCAAGTGCTTCTTTGACGAGTATTGTTAGGAAGCCTTCCGTGAATGAAAACACTTATTTCACATTTTTCATGTAGAACTTATTGTCATTAGAAAACGCTATGGACAAAAATAGATTGATAATGGTCTTATCTGATTACGATAAAAAGGACATCCAGATGCAGTGATCCTACATCCAAGCAGATTTTCCAATGAATTATCATTCTCTGTTGATAATAATGGGTAATAAGAAATGGAATGCTTCAGATTTAGTCCGAACAAAAGCCGGAATTACGCTCTAAACAAAGGAGGTCATGGGTTTCAATCACATTGCAAGTTGTCTTGGTTCGTTATTTATTTCATGTGTTCAGTGGTGATACTTGAAAGGCAAATAAAACATGAAAAGCTTTCCTTAGATATTGAGGTGGCAAAACCGGGCACTGCGGTTTCTGCCAGCCGTATTATATACTAGGTAAGCCGTTTTTTACTTTTCCATTACATGCTTACGCATGAGTGCAATGGGAGGGGTATGTTTTCCATAGCCACGAAGGTCTACTGCACTATTAGGGATAATGGACAACCAAACTCCGAGACTTGGAGTGGAGAACCACATCAGATCTCAATAAGTCAGGTGCGGAAGCGAGCTGGACCACAGTGGTTTACCGTTTACCATCAAAGTAACCGGCCGTGGTGGAGATTCGAACCTTGGACCTCCGAGGCGGTAATCAAACGCCCTAAACCACTCAACCACTGCCGGTCGGCGAAGCGTTATAAACTATAGACTATACTACGCAGAATTCATCCGAATTAGTATACGAATAACTCTTATCTTTCGGACTAGAAGTTTTCTGGCTAGTCTATCTTACTGTAGGATCAGGCGTCATGTTATCTACCACAAGAAATTGAAAACCTTATAGGTGTAAAACCTTTCGTTCACTTGTTACGTACTTACACCGATGAGAAACTATGGACACTTCAAAGGTTCGGCTGTGAAATAATTTTACCAGCTCAGATTGGAATATGATTAGGACTTTATTCTCAGTGCTGGAGAAGTCAGTTAATGCACTTTTCTGCACTTTGCTTTGGGGGCCAGTTCACCACGCTGAGCTAACGAGACGAGTGGAGTTTGGATATGACCGATAACTACTATTGTATATAAAAAAATTCTTGGCTAATAGTCAGAAAATCAAAGTCACAAGCCACAGAGTCTTTGTGAGGACTTGCAGACCGAGAAACGATGACGGAGGACTTGCAAGAACAAGTATCGTATTGACGGCCGAACCAGGAACAGTTTGGTTTGGACTGAAAGAACAAATACATGTGTCACCAAACAACTCACTAGAAGACTGAGAGGGATGAGTCCTCGAAATACAAGTCAAGTCAAGTATTTGCTTTATGCACCCCCAATGGATGAATATTCAGCAGTACATAGCTACACAAAATTGTGTGGTAATGTTGGTTACTCCTGAACAACTTGTCAAGCGATCAAAAGAATGACAATAACAACAAAAAGGACGTGGGCAACCATGAGGTTATCTTTTATGTTGGGGATATAGAACTGATATAGGGAATATTTCATTTGTTCTTCTTCATGATTGTTCTGTGGTTCGCAAATTGCCCCAGCCTTGTTACGGCTGAATGCTTTCTGCCTTGAGCATGGTCTGCAAAGTCGTCACAGGGGATTACCCGCCAGTGAAAAACGGACGGGAGTTACCAAAATGTGGGCTTGCTAAAACCTTTGCAGTGCTTTTGGGTGGTGGTATAGAAGTGCCCCCCCCCCTCCCTCTCCACGCGTCCGTTTGGGAAGTCGCAGATAGACGGTCTGTCTGTCGGAAGAAGAACCACGATCTGAAAAAGGAACTCAAGAGACGGGAAAAAGACAAAAACAGCTCATAATGGATGAATGACTACAGTGTTCGTTTTGTTTTCCCCAATCGGTTTGCTGCAGCTTTATTCTGAAATTAAATAAACTTGAATATGAAAGCTACCAAAGGGTAAAAGTCTTGGGTTGCATTGACCAATAGTGTAGGAGTAATCGTTGAAAGCGATGGAATCTGCACAAAAAGTACCAAAATCTGTAATGCTTTTATTTTGTTTTATTGTTTTTGAGAAATAAGTAAATCCTACTCGCATTCGGGTATAAATGAAATAGTGTCCACCAAATGTATGGGTTTACACACGAACCGACGATGACGGTTTGTTAGATCAGTGCCTGTGTATGACATAGACCCGCCTGCTGGTACGACAGTAGGTGCTGGGCACGGTTGGAGTCTATTCACCTACCTAGACGGTTTTAACATATCTGCGGAAACCATTTCTCGTGTGCCATTAGGCATCATGGTATACCACTTTTCTTTGCTTTCTAGGCCTCGATACGGACCTGAATAGGGAGTCTGAAGCGGATGCTGTGTACTATCTGTACGTAAGAAAATGTGCAAGCACTCAGACAGTTCTTCGGGTACGTAGGCTGGTATTATTTGTTCTCTAGCCGACACTGAGTGTAGGTCACGTTAATGCTGAGTTAGGCGTTGAATGTAGCCGCAACAGCTGGGACGAGTTCCTCCGGTAACCGAAGGGTACACCCAAACAACCCTGCTGGCGTTGAGAACACGCCAGCGTTCATCGAACTTCGAATAACCTGTAAAACAAAAGGAAGAGCCTATTACCATACAGGGTATTCATGAGCTCTTTGCAAATTTGTGAACTTGATAAGACCAATTAGGAAAACCATGAGGATACACGGATTTCGACAATAGCTGACTGACAGTAATCTTGCGACTATCGTAGTGGAATTAAGGCCCTTCCGGCGTGAGTTCGAGTTCTCCTGCCGCCAAAGCGACCGCCGGTCATTTTCCTCCTCTTGTTGCTTCTTATTCGGCTTGACCATTCTCCTGAAAGAAACGAATTAAAGAATTGGGGAAAGGAAAAGTAACTTGAATTTGTGACGTTTAGAAAACCGTATTAGCCTGATAAATGTTCTTATATTGTAAGCCCTGACTTTCTTAACCTGTTTATTATAATAGAGTCAAAATAAAGTCCCGATTATCGTCTGTACCAACAGTGATAGATGGGATACGTCATCATTAGTCTCCTTTTTGGACTGTTATGTTCATAATCCTCTGGCTTCTTTCCATCAGTTTCCATTCGATACAGTTTGTCATTATCATATATTTTGGTGAGGGTTCAACCGGTATTTTTCAACCGGAATGTATTCACACAAAAACTTTGAGATGCGAGATGCGGACGGTTCAGAATACAAGTGTGAAGTCGGATGGTACCTTGTAAATGGAAACTCTTTGCTCAGGAGTTCCATTCTCGCTGCGTCAGTGATAGAAAAGTGATTACAATGTATAGGAGCACTGAGCAGGTCACATAGACTTGAGACGCCATTTCGATCAAGATGAAAAGTTGATTAAAATGATAAAAACGTAGCTGGATTAGTTTGCACCCTAAGTGAGTATTCTCTTTAAATATATTCGCTTTTACAAAAGTGACCAAGGATGAACTTTAAGGTTTGCAGCTCCGATAATGGCCTGAATAGCGCTACCTCTGAAGAAGTGGATTACTATAGATGTGAATTTGCCATTCGGAGAACTAGCTTGCGTTCACTCAAAGGCTGAGGTTCTTTTGCGTCAATTCAATCCAAGTTAAGCAGTAAAAGATTTATGCGCCCGATGCAGGGCGAATTTTTCGATATCTGCTCGATTTACAGTATTATCCAAGCGAAAGTGTAAATGCTGGTTAGTTGAGGCAGTGGAAATCTTGAAAGCAAAACGAAGTAGTGCGTACATTTAGATTAATGATGAAGGTGAGTAACGAGATCGTTGAGTACTTGGACGTGATGCACGAGTAAGCGGGCGAGGTGAGGGATGAGGCTCTTTCTGTATGTGGAGGCGTGTGAATGAAGTATTTTGAACTTCGATCAAGTGGAGAAGAATGAGTCGGCTTCAGGGAGTGCGGAATGAAGGCAATGGTTTGCTTCCAGTGATGACCTATTTGTGAGTTTGTCACGAGTATCGAAATGCTTGCTAGTGATAGATTTAGTTGCAAATATTTGTATTAATGTTGCTACAACGGGAAAACAATTTGAGAGATTTGATGATAAGATCAAAATATTTCATTTATTACCCGTAAAAACTGTAGGGAGTTTGAAAACAGAAAAACGCAAGAGGTTGTGCATTGAAATGCAAGATTATAAAGTACTCAAGGTTTTCCTTGTCTGAAAGATAGAAAAGAAAGCTTTCTGAACTTGGTGAAGACTGTTTCAACGTGACTAGTTCAGCAAAGTTTAGGAGTTAGAGTAACTCCTAGGCTACTCAAGGAAGAAGCTTTACGAAGATGTTGGTTATCAAAGGAAAGATATGGGGTGTTATCAAAAATAGTTTGGTGGAGTGATTCATATTGAAGATTGAAGGGCACACCAACGCTTTTCAGGACGTTAAGATAAAGAGAATGGGAAGTAGACTAGCAGCAAAGTCAATTCAGACTATGTTGTGGAAAACTCAAAATTTCTATCCCATCATGGGCACATCGAAGTACAATATGATCCACGTATTTGTAACCGGGGCGAATAGGTGAAATGAGGAGTTTATCAATGAAAATGGGTGGGGGACGAAATGGGAGTGGATTGGTGGATGAGTGGTGATTGATTCGTGACCAACAGAATTAACAGTCTATGGCGTGGATCGATAGGATGGGGAAATGACTGTTGTTGAGGGGTGTTTAGTCTCAACACCAGCCCGTTAGAAGGCTCGGTTGCACGAGCCAGTCGGATCGATATGATTTTGTGCCATGCCTCCTACAATCATGAAGGTTTATGCTAATAGAAGGAGATGTTATACAAGCAAATAATCGTTGTTCCTTGCCTTCGTGGGACAGGTTTAGAAAAAATTGTATCTTGAAAAACTGCAGAGCTAACTTGAATAGAAGACTAGTATCGGTTTCCACTAGAAGTGAACCGTATGCGATTAGAAAAATAATCATGAAGAGTGTCAAAAGTTCAAAAGTCAACCTCATTATTGTGTAGAATACGCAGAAAAGTACCACGATGAAGAGAACCAGAAAGTGACCGCATAATCGAGAAAAATTAACCTAACTGTAAGACCGCCGGGATCAAGAGTAGAAACAGTAGAGTTGATAGTAATACTAACGGCTGCAGTAGTTGACAGAGAGGGTTTGTAGGTCAATTATCTGGCCTCAGTGGAGTGAACCTGGGAAACAATTCAGTGGAGGAGTACATTCTCAAATACTTTTAGCAAAGCGTGTTCGGGTTATCGGACGATATTGGTTCGATCATTTTTCGACTACATGTGTGATGCGTACTGATCTCCAACAATCGGGACTCATCCCATAATCAGCGCAACGATCAAACAGAGCAGCTAACGGGGATATGAGTTCGAATGAGCAAGTTTTGCCATTTGAAAGACTAAAGTCAAGCACGTGCTCTGAAGAAATCAGGTTAACTGATGAGATTACCATGAATCTTATGGTGCATTTTGACTGCCCACTAGACAGTTAGTTCATATTCTTTCCTCAATGTTATTACGCCAAACGATGGGCATTATGTGTTGTTGATGTGCCCCAGTAAAGTCGAGTCGAACACCAGCTCTGCTGTATGCATTAGGCTTTAAGGATAAACGTACTACTGACAAACAGCTCAGAAAATACCAACCAATACATTGTACCATGTGATATAGTACGATAGCAAAGGCCGTTTTTAAGAATCAGATAGTACTGTTCATGTTGTCATACGAAGGCTACCAAGCACCGGGAATGGGGTTGAGATCTCACACGTGATGTGCCTTTGTGCATTATTTGTGTGTCGGAAAGATCTGGTTACTGTACCCTCGGGTGTGGTCGCTACGTAGTCGACAGTTACTACGTATCAGTTGTCAATGCCTACTAAACGACAGGAAAACCGGCAGAAAGAGCTTGCCTTTCAAGAAACATCATGTCCTACGATTTACATCCGAGGGTGAAGAATTTCGAAAACTGATTCCCGTTGTTTTAAAAGCCAAGGTAAATAAGAAAAAAAACTCTGCACTAATGAAAGCACTTGGAAGTGTTTTTTCAAGTATGGCAAACTTCAATCACTTGCGTGAAACCCTCTTGCTTTTAATCATTTTGCAGCGGATCTGATCACAGAATTTCAATTATTCTTTTTTTACCCAGCTTATAACGTTCGCTAACAGACATAATCTACCGCCTCATCCGCAACTGAGATGTCGTTTTTTTGTTTCTACCTAATAAAGGTTACCATTTTTCTGTGAATCACAAATAGGAAGATCATTAAAGTACCACAATTAATCGGATGATGCCTTTCTAATTGATTCGTACATTTTCTGATTGACCATTGTTTGCTAAATAACAAAACTGTGATGATCAGTGGGTTTGCTTTAAGGGTCATTCAGTAAAAAAATTCCGAAGAATTCATTGTGACTGTCATGCAACAATAAGTCGATAGAATCAAATTGAGGAGTGAAATCAGGGCCCGCCTATTATCGTATAGGTGGTTATCATCCGAAAAAGCAGTAACCCAGCCCACGTTGATGATTTTTCCATTCTATTATTAGGTTGTTGGTGTTCTTTAGCCAAGGAACCATAACAAAAATAGGACAATTCACGTAACAAACCAACAGTTAGAACCCAGCGTAAATTTCAACCAACCTGAGAACTTCCATATTCAGGTCCCTCTACTTAAATTAAACGTGAATGCATATCAAAACCCTTTTGTGGTGAATAACCACGGACGAAAGTGACTCACTGTTTAATTCCTTACTATATATTAGTCGTACAACATTTCACGGAGAGGGTCGCGACCACTTAAAGGCTGTCAGTTGGGGAGTGTGACTGGCTGCGGTGTTAGGATTCGAACTAGGGACAGAGGCACCAGAAGCGCACCGTGGTAACCGTTTGATCACCGCCAGTCGTGTGGTAATTATATTCATATGACGACTAAAATCGGAAGGGTAATTTGTAACAGAATGGGTTCGTTGTATTTTGGTCCCTACGGGGAAGTCATCGCATGTCACATGAGTCGATTGCTGTATGGGTAACTGGTTCTCACCGTTTAAAGCCAGTGGCTGTTGGGTGAAACGAGATGTAGTTTTTATGTTCAGCTAACTGTTAAGAGCCAGCTCATATATCCTGCTCTTTAGGTGTTCGACTCAGTCATTCAACCCGGGGTCTGAGTACCAGTGGAGGTTTGGCCGGAAGTCTTAGGTTCATGAACCAGAACGTTAGATGAAACACTGAAGCTCAACAAGCTAAGATGATTGGGACATATGTTGCTCACGTCCCCTGACAGGATTCCTTGACGCGCAGTGTTTGCAGAGACAGTCAGCGGTTGAAAGATGAGCAGGGTTGGCCAGTCCATGACATGCAAGAAAGGCGTGAAAAATCTAACCGGTGAACTTGGTCATGCGGGTTGTATGAGTCTTCCTGGATGGGATCCAAAAAAAACCCCACTGTGCGGTTATTTACTTTGGGGGAAATGACTAGGTTTCGTGATCCGTGGCACTCTTGTATCCACAAAATCTTCTTTATCGACCTAATATTAATGAGAATAAACAACGTGGCGAACAAGCTCGTTTTCAGTTATTCGTACTCATACCAATACATAACAATATATATGACTCAAAATAAGAACGGACAATGGCAATCCAAATCTGTCTCTGCACGTGCGTGTGTGCATGTGAAATTGATCACAGTGTGGAATGTTCAAGTGGTTGCACATGTGTTCGGGACCATGACGTGGGCCACGGAAGCTTAAGTGCTTGCACAAATTGTTTCTGAGCGCACAGGGGAGGATTGTAGAGACGAATGCTCACGGCTTCGGCTGTGGCTAAGATGCGACACTTGACAAGTCTTGATTGCTTTCCTCGGACTTTGAAAATGGTGCGAAAAGCGTTTATCATCTCGACTGAGTGGTTTGATTCAACAAGGTGTGAGCACACCGCACTCGTAATTGTCTTAATTGCTCCCGTGTTCAGCCAGGCCGGGTGGTGTTCGCGAACGCGTTCGGATAAGCGCCGAGTCGTGCGACCAATGTACCTAGTTCCACAGGAACAGGTGAAGGAATACACACAAAACGAGGTTGCAGAATTCGGCACTATGTCCTTCAATCGAAAACACACTATCGGTTTGGAAACGAACAGGATTTGCAACTGTGCAGCGTAGAATGTTTTGTTGATAACTCCCGATAATCTTCGTTGAATAATTTCGGCTTCCGTGTCGCCTTTGAACGGTAAACGCGCATATAGTATCTTCTTGGCGGCTCCTATCTCCTTTGATTTCCCTTCATTTTCTTGCATCGTCTTGTCAATCAACCGTTCAGGATAGCCGTTATTTAAGAAAACACTCCGCAGAAAAACGAGTTCATTTTTTATTGTGTCTTCGGAGCAGATTTTTCTTGCTCTGTTAACTAAGCAACGTATTAGATTCCTCTTCATTTTGAGGGGCACAAAGCTGTGAAAATGGATGTATTGTCCGTTCCATGTAGCTTTTCTGTGCACTGATAACTGGACGGAAAAATCATTCCGACGGCTTATGCAAACGTCTAAATACGATAGACTATTGTCCTTTTCTTCTTCCAAAGTAAATTGAACATTGGGATGGGCAGCATTAAAATTGTTAAGAAGCATATTTGTGTCCATATTGGTATCTAGCACACATATGACGTCGTCTACGTATCGTTTGTACAAGGTAAAATCTCGGATTATGGGTTCAAGTTGATTATTTTCAAGTTTTGCCATGAAAATATCGGCAAATAGGGGCCCCAAAGGTGATCCCATTGCAACTCCGTCCTTCTGACGATAGATTTCACCATTGAACTGAAACTGGATATTATGTGTGCAGACATAGAGTAACTGTTTCAGTTCATCCAACGGGATTCCCAAATCGATTCCGTTGCTCTGAATGTAATCGCACAAATAGTTAATTGTCTCACTGATCGGGACATTTGTGAAAAGTGAAGTAACATCCAGTGATATCATCCGCTTTCATTCTAGATCCAGGTTCCTCACAGTTTCTACAACTGAAGCTCAACAGGCTAAGATGATTGGGACATATGTTGCTCACGTCCCCTGACAGGATTCCTTGACGCGCAGTGTTTGCAGAGACAGTCAGCGGTTGAAAGATGAGCAGGGTTGGCCAGTCCATGACATGCAAGAAAGGCGTGAAAAATGTAACCGGTGAACTTGGTCATGCGGGTTGTATGAGTCTTCCTGGATGGGATCCAAAAAAAACCCACTGTGCGGTTATTTACTTTGGGGGAAATGACTAGGTTTCGTGATCCGTGGCACTCTTGTATCCACAAAATCTTCTTTATCAACTTAATATTAATATTCGTGTTTTTCTGGTTGCTTCTTTCACATTCCCGTTCTTCCTCATTAGTTCCCATTGAGGTTGGCACTGGGTCATTTCAACCACAGCCACAACCACAACCACAGCCCCCCCCCCCCCCAGAAAAATGAATAATGGTTGTCTGAACTAAATTGACCAAATTGGGGGGTTCCGCGGATGAGCACTGCTGATGATGCCTGACAGGTCAGATGAAAAAGCCACACAGCAATGATTTCATGCTTTTCAATGGTCAGTTGAATGTTGACACCGCATGATCAGTTGTGGGCAAGATCCAATCTCCTACTACTTATGCTCATCTATTAATCAGTTAATTGGTCCATCGGTTCTAACTATGAAAGTGAAAAAATAAAAGTTCGTGTGGCTGTGCTTTCCTATTTGGACGGTAAAAGAAATGAATAGTAGATTTTAAATGTGCCATGGAAGATAGACATTAGGTATTTCGAGGAATTTCACTACTCTCACACTCCATATGAATTAAAAAAGGCCGTGGGGCTAAGAATATAAGAGGAAAAAACGAAAATATGTTCTCATGCAAACAACGGTTTTACCATACCATTTTCTGCATACGTATTTTGAGTTTTCATGACTCACTTGACTGTGCGCTTATTAGTAGAGCATAACATGCACCTAAATAATCGTAAAATTCCAAAAACACTTTCTCTGGGTCCGGTGTTCAATATATCGTTGGTATCGTTTCTCCGACAAGGTTGATCGTAGAATATGGCAGTCCCTTTAAACAATGAGTTCTGCTACTTCAGTATCACCGAAATGAGTGTTTTTTTTTAATTTCTTATCACGAATCGTGCTCATGTGAACTCTCTGATTTTCACCAATGATCATAAATAGTAGATCAATAACGAATACTGTTTGTAACACGTGACTTCCATTCACGGGTGTCTAAACCAGGTTGTAGATAGATCAACAAATAAAGCAGCTTACTTTTCCCCACCCTTGTTCGCAATCCGGTTTAGACATTTGCTGGAAAATCGTCTTGCTTTACGAAACAATGCACTATGGAACGTTAATTTCTGTCACGATGCAGAAAACATCATAATCCCAACCGGGTTTTTCGGTTATTTGTCCAACTTGTCCTGCAATGTTCCATTTGAACATTGCAGAAACACATGGGTACGTTTAAGGAAAGATTCCGTGCAATGTCATTCGCAGAAGCAAGTGCTCGATGCTTTCTTGGAATTTTCTCTTAATTCTCTCTCCCTCTCTCTCTCGCTCTCAGTTTACCGGTTCTTGGTAACCCCTCCTCTGTCATTACGAAAACAAAATGGAAGTTCTACAGATCTTGCATATGTGACTTTGATGTGACGGTCACCGGAAGTAAAATCAGTTATTTTCTCCGGGGAAATTACCACCAACCGCGAGTTTCCACTTGAGCCGTGAGATAATTTATTATTATCCGGAGGTGATTTTATAATTTTTCATTCTTTGCACAAACTATACATATAGTCCATACTTCGGCGAAGGAAATCCGCATTTACTCAACAATGTTTGCAGAAACTCATGCTGAATTTTTCCGACCTGTTTGAAAAAACATCCCTTTTCGGCATTTACCGGATTGGTAACTTTTAAGCTTCATGTAAAAGGATCATGTTAACCAAGATCAAGCAAATTCATCGGCTCACAAACCCTCACAAACTTGACCTTGAAAATGTTAACTATTGTTTTCAAGTTTTCAATTTAACTCCTTGACATAGAATTGAATAACTTTTGGAACTGTTTTTTCACGTATTAGGTAGGCAAATTGAGAGCACGCTTGTACGAGGAACGTGTATTCTGGACCAAAGAAAGGCAAGCGCGAGCATCAACGTTATGATAACAACTACTCAAGCGAACTTAAACTGTAGACCAATATCAGCGCTGCACGAAGTAAGCCGCGTGTGTTTGGTGGAATAGGACGGTGTAGAATGTGGTTTAGATGCGTATGACAAACGGGACAGGAGTGAGTCACGAGCGGATGGCCATGGTTCTTGAATTAGCCTCTCGATATAGTGGGTCTGATTACACCACATAAAAGGAACTATAAATTTGGCAGGAGGATTATACTTTTTCGATGAATTTTGATAGTACCTGTATAGAACTGAGGTTGAGTAGTCCAATAACTTCAGTGAATATCTGTTGTTCTCTAATTAATGTAGAATGGATCACATACACATACGGTAGATCAACACTGAAGGTGTGTCACAGTATTGAGTACGAATTGTGGATGTACTCCAAAACAGGCCACGTGAAGCTAACCGACAGGTAGTTAGTCCCTTGTTTCACTTCACTAGTTGTAGATAGTAGGCCAACGCTTAGAATATTCAAACCTCATGTTCAAAATGACTAACGTGTCAAACTGCAGAGGGGATTGCTGTCACAACAGAAAGAAACCGATGTCAAACTAACCGGACCAGCCGGTTGAGATCCACAGACCAAAGTAGTGATGGTGGATATGTTGAAAGTGATTAACAACAAACAAAAAGAGCCCTGAGGACTTTTACATGGAACTCACCGGGATCTCAGGCAGTCAGTAAGATAGCCCATACAGGGAACTACTAATCGAGTCGTCAACAGCAGCCATCGGACCGACGGCCGAGCATTCAAAGTTATGCTCACAGGGGACCATAGAAGAAGAACTGCATTCAGTTAGAAACACTCTCAAGGAAAACGGTTACCCCGAGAGCTTTATAGAACAAAATCTGATAGATAGACCCAAATGTGCTCCAAGTTATGACGTCCCCAAGAAGAAACTGTTTATCCGTATGCCATTCAAGGGAGACGCCATATCGGGCCTTGTCAACAGACGTTCAACACGTGTGGTGAGTGGAACATCCAACTCAGTCGTGTTTCCTGTGTATTCACAAACTCTCCGATCATCCGAAATTCTAATAAGGATGGGTTGTCAATGCTGGCCAACTCAATGGTAATCTATTTGTTCAGGTGAAAATGCAATCCAACCTACATTGGCCGAACGGCAAGACAACTATCCCAAAGAATTAAGAGACATTGTCCACGATGGCTACGACATGGAGGAACAGGAACCATAGGGAGTGCCATTCTCGGGCATCTGGTAGACTCAGGTCACAAAATAAGCACAGATTCAGCATTTAAAATCGTCTATCGAGTTCCCCTCAATCCTCACAAACACATCCCCTTACACACACTGGCCACCGCAGAGGCGATTAGCATCCGTTTTTTCGCACTTGCTCTGTCTACACAGAAGAAATTCGTCCAAGCCCTCCAATTACCCTGGCCGTAAGTGGACCACCCCCACCCCAGTGACTCAGATTGGAATCATGTGACTGTCCAGACCTGGCCGTGCAGACGACACTTCGATCTGACCCCAACCCCCTCCCACAAACAGTGCCTAATGCGAATGACCCTTGATCATTTTAACAACCATTACTCTTATCGTTTGTACAGACTAGAGGATGAATCATAGAAAACAATCGTTTGTCCGCGAAAACATGTTCTGCTGATGTGAGTGGCAGATCTTACCATAACAAATTTTCTCTAATAGGGTAGCATCACTGGTTTCGGTGTGGTGGATAAACAGGCGGATTACAAAGTAAAGCAATTCACGAAAATAGGATCACATGCGTACATAACCCACGGAAATCGGTAAGTGTGAATAGTAAAACAAAATGAATGGACCTTGGCGGCACACATGAATCTCCTTCATAATGCACAGATCACTCTTTTCACTTCGGGTAATGATCTGCTAGTCCACTTATTGTTGACTGCTTTTTCCAGTCTTTTTTTCTGGTGCAAAAGATGTCTCACTCTGATCTCCAAAACCCATCGCAGGAAATTTTCATAAATAATTTTAATTGTGTGATTCACAGAAAAAGACCAATTACGACCCAGTCGTAATGAAAGATAATTCCACATGAAAATGCTTCTAATAATAAAACTTAGCGACTAAATGCATGTAGGAAGTATTCGGCCAGAATTGGGGAAAATATTGATCCCGGGATGGAAATTTTCATGGTCACAGCTTTGTTCATGAACGCGGACACTGACGGAAGTGGTTATATTGAAGTTCTCACAAAACCAGATCAAAAAGTGACACACAACCACACTGGTCGTCTTTCATAAAGTTTGAAAGTTTTGCCTGTGAATATTCGGTTCATGTTACGTGAGTCGGATGCAGTGTAAACTGATGGACTCCTCTTGATGGTAGCTGTTTTAATCTGCATATTGATAAATAATTACTCCCGTCCTTGTATGGTTTGTTCCCCAGTCAATAAATATGACTTTTGACGCGTTTCTCTGATGAGGTCAGTTGTGAGAGTTCATTTCATCAAATTTCAAACTCAATTTATGTAACTGTCATACATTTCAACATCTGTAACTAATTCAGAAGACTGTATAAACCCTAGTACAGAATTTTGTACTTTACTCAAATGTTAAAAAGAGTGCACGGGCTGAAATGCAGTCAAAAGTGAAGTTAGTGTGAGATGATAAGTTTCTGACCTAGCCCAGAGAAGAGGCCAGTACACAACAGAACGGGAGACTCGAGTGTATTCGAATGAATGAAAGGTTCTTGGATGAGTGGTTAAACAACAGAACAATGTGTATCATAAGTCATAGGTCAACAGGACTATCCGTTCACATTTTGGCTGGCTCCTTTGTGGCCTTTGAATCTGGCGGCGCAGTTCCATCTCGATCGGAACGTATCTATCACATTACCATACACATATCCTGTGGTTTATTATTTTTCCTTCTTGATCACTACAACAATTGTTGTAACATTGAAATAATGCTTAATTCTGTAAAATATTCCGGTGATTTACTAAAGCACTGTAATAACAAGAATCCCCAGTCGGAAATGACCCCCTTTTGCACACTTGGTACGTAATAAGTGAAAAAGAATATTTAGGAAGTCTATAGCTCACCGAAGAAAATACCAGGCGGCCTGAGAAGTATCAATTCGCAAATAACCTAGCAATACCATGTGCCTAGTTGTTGTAATGAACAACAACATTCGATCTCTACTGAGTACTTTTTCGGTTTTGTCAGATCTTGTTGGGACAAAGGAATACTCTCAGCTCGAAGCAGTACTTCTGCAAAAAACCTGGCTTGACAGTGACAGTATTAAGGAAGTAGTCACTCTTTAGGGTCTCCCTGGATATCGCATGGATCGCCCTACAGCATATCACAAGTGGGGTGGTGGAGTTATCGAGTATATTGCCAGTCGTTCGCGTGAACAAATCATAAACCTTTTTTTTACCTATTCTGCAAGTTTCGTTCACTGTTCCGTAGACGAAATCAAACCCGAGTATTTGAGCAATTCTCGCTCACCGCTGCTAATGAATGTATATGTTCCCCCTAAATGTTGCATGACATAATACCTAGAATTCGTTGACTCAACTTCACAACTTTTGATAAACTGTGCCGATATTTCATTGTGTATAGTTGTTGGTGACTTTAATCGTTTCTATATCAGTTAGGTTTGATGAGAACTGTTGCATTTCAAACTAGATTGGACTCTTTTCTGGACTTTCTTTTCTTTACCAGCCTACGTATCTTTTCCACTTGAAGTAAGTCTCTACTGGCCACGCAATAATAAAAAAAACTCATTCAAGATCTACAGTCATACTAACCGTAAGAACTTCACACGAAGCCATGATCGCCTAGTTCGAAAGAGGCAGATTTGACCTGAAAACACTCTAAAGCTACGGGAAACTGTTGCTCAGAGAGGATTCTCAGCATCCTCAGACACCAATCTTCTGATCTCCTGGAACCATCCCACTGGCTGTTTACATTTTCGCCTTCTTATTTGCTGTCCAGTCAAAACTTTTATTCGCGCCCCAATCGTCTCTCATCCAAGCTAGAGGTTGCAATGCAGCGAGTGTGTGCAGCCGGGGATGATTTTTTCTGCCAATCGATAAGACAAACAAACTCGAGACTCTAGCTCAAGATCCACCTGACCCACTACCCTCAACCAAAAGTTGGTTTCCATTGATGTTTTGCCCCTCACCTGCCCATTTGTTGAACCAGATATAGGATATTAATCTTACGCGACCGCTGACTGGTGCATGCATCAATTTCGTCCAATGACCTTCGACCCACATGATCCGCAGACATTTCGTTCACTTGACCCCTTGAACCTCAAGCGATCCTAAATTAGCTTGCATTTGGCGGTCTCTAATTCACGGAGCTGTTACCGTTGAGTTTTGAACCGTTTCTGTATCACATTTGTGATTGTTTCATACAGAACCGTATTGAAAACCACAGCTGGACCTTGGGCGTCTTTCGGGTTGTTTTACGCGTATCTCAACGACTATTAGCAGTCCGTTGCATATACCGTTCTATACTTACCACTTAAGTCTGATATGAGGTCTCTTGGGACTACGCCAAGAATGAGACTGATGACGTGAAAGGCCATGTGAAGCTTGTTATGATCCTTTTAAGTAAAACAAGGAAAAAAACGGGAGAACAATATAGAACTTGTGAAAACTACGCACTGTTGAATGAAGGGAGAACTGATGGACTGCAGAACACTGAAAGGTCGAAGTTTGCGAATTTGAAGGAATAATCGGTGCAGTTTTTCGACAGTAATTTCAATTTCCAAAGACCAGTGCAAGTTATCTTGTAGGCTGACACCGATGTATCACATATGGTTTACACTTGCAAGGGGAGTAGACTTAATGATGGTAGTATCTTCTGTGAAACTCGATCATGAAGTAGAAAAACACACTCTCGATATTCAATACTGTTCAGCAGAAGATCAGACTGATCATATAAGCCAAGGCAAGAACCTGACTAGACGGCTAAATTCGGGTAAGTTCTATTTGGGCTTAGAATACCCTGTAGTTATATCACATAATGATACAATCGTTTGGTGTGCTGTGTTCCCGTCTTTTGGTCTGTCATTGAGTGCTGAACGGACAGGAGTTGTGAGCAAAGGTCAGCTGCGCAAGTAGTCCATTGTAATCGCAAAGTAGTACGTGAGGTTCCAAAAAGTCACTTAACCCGTTTTATGCATGGTCGCGATTTTGACGGGACCCCAACCGTCATGAATGGAGAATGATTCAAGTGAACGAATGATTATTGACCGGCGGTGGTCGAGCGTTTATCATTGTTGATTTTGCGCAATAAGAACCCGAGTTTGATCCCCGCCACGGCTGGCAACTTCCCCATTTGGCAGCCTTTTGCTGGCCGCGGTCCTCTTCCTGAATTGTTGTATATTGTTGAATAGTAAAAAATGAAGCAAAACGAGTATTTAGTATTTGTTTATTTGTTCATTGGGCTTTCCGGTCAAGTGCTTCAGTTCCACCGAAGGTATACCGTCTGAATCCCGAAAGTTTGGTTAGCCTGGTAAACTTGAGCAGCATGTCAACCTCCCTGTTGCAGAATTTCTTCATTTCACGATTGTTAGAATGTTGGAAAACTGGGAGAGTATCATTCGAATAACGAGGAAATTGAACATGCCAAAGGTCATCATCCACGACGTCAGAGGACGAGGAGGACAGGTGAAGAATTTCATTCGACCACTTATTCAATCGACCTCCTGCCATCTATATTTAACGTCCTCGGGGTGCAGAAAGGACTGGGGAAGATGTAGTCCAAACTTTTGATGTCTTCCTTCAGCAAGCTTAAAAGTCGACAAACCTCGGATGTGATTCGCGTTTTGCATGCCAATTCCTTCTCCCCGCATAAACGCTTATTTAGGATCAGACCACTTTTTGAGGAATTATGAGATTTTGCTTACCTTCTGCTCATTTTGTAATGTCAATACAATTTTGGGTCTTATATTTATTCAAACACGGCCAGTATGTCGGATAGCATCAAGATTTTTCGTTAGAATTTAAACTAAACTGCTTCCTATTGGAGGAACACACTTTCCACTCCATCAGAGCTACCCGATAGTCTTATGGATCATGGGATCAGAGTTGGAAAACGGACTAACGAGAACACTTTCTGCGGGATTAGCTGCGGAAGAGGTGGATTATCGCAGGTCTGCTTTTCGAATCATATTTCCCTCTATCCCGTGCACACTGGGTCTGGGGTGTTTCGGTGCACTATCCGCTTACCCGTACACACTTAGCTCGGTGCACCACAGATCACATTTCCCACACCCTCTTCAATGGTGCTGTTACTAACATACAAACTTTGCAGACTGTTGCCCTCACTTCTACCTCCATTTCATTCTGTGAGTCGAGGGTAAAGCTGTCCAAAACAGAGGCCCATAATTTGGGGCCACTGTTAGTTCACGCTTCCAGCAGGTTCAATTCTCAGGACGAATGTTGTGTCTATTTTTCAAATAATAACACGCTCACACTCAAACTTCCTACAGCGTTACCATAGAATGCTATTTCTCTGATTATACAACATGACTATTGGTGAGATCTTGATACATTTTCAGTTTATCGACTTTTGATCCCAAGTATATTACAGAACACTTCCCACGATTGTTCAAGGAACAGTCTATTTTGCCTGACTGCATGATCATTCTAGTCAGTGGATTTATCAGAAATGCCGTTTGTTCAGGTGCGCAATAAGCTGTTTATTGTCTTGGAAGGGAGAATACTTTTTATGGATTTTATCTTTAGAATGTCTATACGACTGAGACAAAAATGATTGGAATCGATCACGAGGCATGTGCTGTTCTGGATGATGTGCCCTCACTGTGGGACGGGAAGTAAATTGGAGCACTCTTCCCCATCCTCGACTGGAAGAGGATTCCCACAACTTTACTGACTGACAGCAATCATACTGGAGCCCAAGTTAGATATCTCAAATGAGAATTACAAGACATTCAAAGACCCGGTCACCTTACATTCATCCAGCGAATACCCTAAACACTGCCCACGTCGTACAGGACCTTCTCCCGAATGAAATGTATGCACATTGTTTTATGCTTGTAACTTTGTACACAATGAATCGAAAGACGAGGAGACACGTGAAATCCCCGTGTAATTGGATAACAGATTATATAGAAATCTGGGTTTAAGGACTTCAAAATTTATAGTTCGATAAAAAATGTCGGTGAAAGAAGACGTGGCCAAGTAGATAAATTCAATAACAAGTAGTGAAATGAACAGATTCGACGAGAAGATGACGTACTTATTGTGTGTACCTCCAAACATCCTCGAAAATCGTGCTGCGTCAAAGATTAACACCTACTTAGTTATAGCAAACAAGGAGTGGGTGTGGGTAAGCTATACACGGGATAATTTGAGTACAGAAAAATTAGTCGTGTTAATGTACTACATCCGTGTGAAATGCCGTGGGCGATAATGACTTGATTATACAACCAGGTGAAAAAGGGTGAAGATACGAAAGGAGGTATGGATAATCTGTACTTTGTGAATGTGTGCCTGGACACAGAGTCCCTAGAAAGTGCATACGTTTGCTTTGTAAGCCATTCCCATAAAAATATGGATACATGTGATGAACAATTACTACTGTTACTCATGAACTCCATCAACAATTCGAGAAGAACAATTTTAACCAAAAAGCCACTCACAACAAATATAAGAAAATGTACAAAACAGAAAAACGGTGAGATCAAAATTCACCAGACAATGCACATTGGATAGTGATTGACACGAAGAACGTCACATAACCGTGAGTCTATAATCAACCACATTTCCTTCTAGCACACAGCCAAGACCATGCAATTTCCTTGAGGGAAGCTGCGTATTTTTTGTTCAACAGACAGTACAATATTGGGTTGACAGCACTATGCGCGTAAGCAAACAATCTGAAGAAAGCCATTTGTCTCGGTGGTAGGAAACTTCCAGTTACACCCTCGAGCACGAAACCAGCAGACCATGGGAACCAGCATGCGACGTAACATATCGCGGACAGCAAGAGGATACGAACAGTCTTTCCTTTGATTCTTTGTTGCATTTTTCGAGGAACGGGCACGTCTTTTCGCGAGATAGAGCTGTTCAACTGATCCTGTGTTCCACAATTCTCTACCTGATCTTTCGTCGGTACTTTTGCAAGGATGCATACAGACTCTTCATTGTTCGATTCTGATGAGCTGACACGTTTTCCTTCTGACATTCGCAAGCTGATACTTGTTTTGTTCGATTTCGCTCTACTCTGTTCACCGGATTTGTTCGAGTTTGTTTTTTTGTCCGAATGAAATGACGATTTGTTAGTCTTCGACAGTTGATCTGATGCTGAAATGCGTGAAGAGTATGAGGCAAAAATTGGGTAAAATCTATTCACAGTGAGTTTGTGGAATCTCCCTTTTATTTGACCAAAGTGTTTTTACCTGTTAGAGAGAAATATAAGAAGAAATACAACCGAAGGAACTCCGTCCAATATACTGTGCCACATGCAAATATCAATCACAATGAACGTCAGAGTACAATCAATTAATTGAGATGAACCGGATTTGGCGGAAGTAACCCCCCCCCAATAAAATAATTCATTTACATTTATTCCACGCGTCGCAAAATTCAGGTTTCCGTTTGTCATATTTCCAGTTAACTACGGCCAGCTACAGCTACATACGTGTTCTTCGGTCGATTAAAACACGTGACTGACTAAATTAAACCAAGGATAACAAACTTATTCCCGGTCGAAGAATGTTTCCTCGAAAATAGGAAAACAAATCCCGGAAGTTGCGAAAGGACAATGGAAACGACGAATCATGTTATGTAGAAATCTGATCTTTTACTACTCTTACGGTAGCCAAACCCTTTAGGCTGTTTAACGGAAAGTCTTCGTCGTACCTGCAGAGAAGCCGTCCAAGATAGGAGTCGTTCACCTTGCGGGAAGTTCCCTGATAACCCTAATGGGCAGTGTCGGAATAATGCTACATCAGGCAGTGTTTAATTCCAGTAAGCCGTCGAGAACCAGTCCCAATAGCCCGGTGGCTCAGGTGTTCGACTCATAATCGTTCGCCGCGGGTTCGAGTCCCTGTGAGGCCCGATGGACGTGAACTGCTGACGATTCCAAACAAAGCTGACACCGTTGTACGGTTCTTCTACTGTTTCTAATGGTAAGTTGAGCTTTCACACTATGTGACGAATCATATTATCATCTTCTTCCATACCATTAACTGAGTCATCTGAGAAGTTATGCGAATTACACCTGGCTGCGTGTGAAATGTTTGCCCACAAAATCCTTGCTGGCAGCACTCAACTTTTATATAGCAATCCATCCAAGTGTAACTCTTTCGCCTCTACCAGTTCCTTTTTTCGATCCATACCCTGTCGCAATAACATCTACAAAAACTGTGCTATTACTGATCTGGCCCGAATCCCCACCAATCGAAAGCAAATATCAGACGAATTTCTTACTTATTTTGATGTGTAATCATTATTTTTTGCACCACTTGATTTGAGGAGTAGGTAAATGCAAATCTTTTTTGACTAAAAAGCAGATATCTGTCCACGCCAAAGTCTGATCAAATACAAACACAATCCAAATGTAATAACGAAGTATTCTTTTCCTTATTTACACGCCTTTTCAACTAATTCATCTTGAAAAAAATCATTCGGCTTTGCTCAGAACTAACCGTGGTATACGTGGTTGAAGGCACTAACAGGCAACAAGTAGAACGACCGCATCGTAAGCATCACTCTGATTAGGATGGGTGCGAATAAGTAATAGCCAATAGGAAATAAGTTCAACCGCGACATGATCCAATTAAAAGGGAGCGATCAATGACGGTCAAGGTTATATGATGTACAATGTGTGAGTGTCCGGTAGATCCGACAAGGAATAATGGTCAATGAATTGGTCGTGAGCGAATCGAGTGTCCAACTCTGACAACCTGCGAATTTTTAGCCACTCAACTTGAAGGTGTTTCCCACATGAAGCCAGTGCGGTTAGGTTTATTTGCATTAAACCTCAGGAAAGAAGACAAAGGAAATACCTTATCTTCCACTCCCATCATTTACATATAAAGCGGAATCAGATTTTGGTTACCGTAAAAAAACCCGGCGATGATTATCTTCCGCTCTTTCGCGTGGTTGCGAGTGATTGGCTAGAGAAGTAGTAATTTCAGGGTTTCTGGCCAAGTGAGTACTGCGATCTGCAAATGTACTACAGGTTTTCCTTTCGTTTAGTAGCCCAAGGCGGCTATTTAGTGGCCATAACCGAGAGTACAGTAACCAAACATTTTAGACTCACCCATACCGCAAAACATCACCTAACGTTTGAGTTTTCGCTCCCACCTAGGGGCCTGGCAGCCTTATGCGAGTCTCCAACTAGGGTAAACAGGTAATACAAAGAAAAATCTCTAAATTATTTAATAAAATATTATCATATCAACCAAAGAAAATCAGGTTTACAAATCGGAATACACTCTGGAAGGTCCAGTAGGATTGAAATAGTGTGTATCAAATGCAGTACATGAAGCGGGTGAAATCCGATCCATTGGTTGTTTGCAAAACTGTACCCAAAATACCGAACCCATGCTCTATGATGGTTGTAATTGGTCTTATTTACGTAAAAACGCCAGATGGAGCTACCATGCTCCTGTAACCACATTGAATACTGAACTCGTTTCTCTTTGGCATTAGTCCTACTTCACTCGATCGGATGAATGTATGGTTTCATAATGTTGTAGCGATAGACTTAGAGAAGATTATCAATGGAAGATAAGTTGATCGATAGATTCGAGTGTGTCAGTTGGATTTTTTTTCTTCATCCCACTCAAGGTGATTATACTATTCTCCTCCATCAACGAGCAAAATTCTGTTACGAACTCGCTGGAAAATTGACATTTTACTAATCTCTTTTCAAGGCTAGGCTCTCTGTCCTGTTTGCTGATGGCTCTGCTGGTTTTGACGTTAGTTCCCAAATGGTAGGAAAGAAATTTCAACTCGTCATTTTTCTTCAGGCAATGGGTCACTCTTCTTTGGTCCTGATCCCCGACTGTCTTCAGCGTGCCATGCAAATCTGCTTTTATTCGTTCGCTTAGGTCATTCAACCCAACTTCCTCCGTTGGGGAAGTCTGCCGATTTTAATGCACTCATTCAGCTAATGACTTGAGAAGCAGTGGAGATCGAACCTGTTTCGAGCGAGCGGCTCTTCACATGATCCACAAACGACTACCAAGCACCCCTAACTGGGAGCGAGAATTCAAACGTGAAATGAGCTTGCAAAGCGTGGGTGACCCGAAAAGGTTCGTTACAGTACTCCAGCAGTAGCCTCTGAACAATTTACTAAACGATCGCCAGTAGCTACTTCGCGACATGAAATCTTGTACTAGCTTTGGGCTTCCTCGAAATTTTTTGCTCGTTAGCGATGAGAATAAGCAATATTGTTATCGTCATACCTACAAGTTATTTCCCTTTGCAATAAATTATTCTGATTAACATCACAAGGAAATTTATTGGTTTGTTGCACTTTAACGCACGTTTATTGCAAAATCTCAGTGAGGACAACTCATCAGCCTTAATTCAAAATATGACCGACCGTTCTCTTCTGAGAAGATGAAAATTAGCTCGTAGTTATGAATTAGAATACACGTAGATTTTCATCGGATAAAATACGTACCATCAGCTGAACTTTGATGACTAGCGCAATGACATCAAGGGAATTCCGGAGAGAAAAACTTTCGTTTTACCTCGGTTTCTTGAGCTCATCATTTTCAAAAACACTAAACATAATTATAGTTTTCTTCAGACTAGATACCATAGGAAGTTCCTTTATTTCGAGTGAACATATTTTTGCTATATCCCATAATGAACATGGCTGGCCGAGTGAATTTTGTGCGGCGTTGTTTCGGATTCAATGCTGAACACGGTACTTTTGAGACAACCTATCTGACAACCGTAACGAAATTCGATCTGCGACAGTTCTTGTGGATCGGGGCATACAACTGCCTTATCCAGTTTGGTCCACAGTTACACCTCTCATCTCCTCTCATCTCCTCTCGGTCTCTCTCGTGTACTTATTTTTCTGTTTTCAGTGGGGCATCTGTCTAATCTTTTTCTCTAGTCTCAAGCTATTTGCTTGCTAATGCAAGAGATATTGTCCAGACTACGTGAGAAATCAAAAGAAGATGCATGGCGACGATATTTTACCGGCACACACGAATGAAAAATCTGTCATTCGCCGAAATGTTGGATATGCCACCTAATGAACACTTTTTCTAGTACTGAGGGGTCTACTCTCTGAGTTAGGGTTGTATTTCAACAGACCTACCCGTTCTGGAATGGGTTTTGTTCGATATATCGATCGAAGCACGAATCAAACTTAAAGAGACCCAATGCACACCACCTTTTCATTGTACTTATCTCTATAACTTACACCAAATTTTGCCTCAGAGATTTTCTTCTCCGGCCAAGTAAATAGTGAGGCCGATGAATAATGGAACCAAATTCCATTTAACTGGTCTGAGCTGGTGGTCCTTGAACCCATAACGCTACCGTATGGGTGGTTTCTGGTTGTGCGTATGACAGAGACACTCTGTTCACTGACCTCATTTGACTGCAAGTTGAAATAACCTCGTGATGGAGATACTGGTGAAAGTCTTCAAAACATATTGCTCAGCCGATTCATTGGTCAGTCGTTTGAATTACGTTGAATATTTAATTTCACATTGAATACGAAAAAGGAATCAGTTGTTCCACTTACCAATCCGGGATCCAAGCGCGGATTTTGGAATTCCATATCGTGAAACGGAACGAGACGATGGCACATCAGCTGGGAGTCTTCCACTACGACTTAGTCGTTGAAATATGAAATAACTGACGGACGAGATCACAATAAACGGAAAGCCAACAATGATGAAAACAATGTAGATACGTAGCCAAAGCTCCGGAGTGTTCTGACACACACCGTTCCATTCAATCAGATGAAGTCGAAAGATTACGGGAGCAAACCAGAGAAGAACAGGAATCATCCAAATAGCAGTGATCCACAGACCAATTGTCCGTCCTGTGAACGTATTTCGAACGGTGTATGGATGAGTTACTGAAATCAATCGATACACCGATATACCAACCAGATGATATGTTGAAGCTGCAGCAAAGACCACTTTTGATGCGGTGAACAGTGAGCACCACGACTTATTCAAGAATGGCCAAAATCCGTAGACGGTGTTCACAATGGTTAACGGCATGGCTGACGTAGCAAACAGCGAATCAGCAATGAGCATTGAGAAGACAAAACAATGGGTCACATAGCACACACGCTTAGCACTGATGATAGCTATGAGTGCGGTGATGTTTGTGATGATTGCGGCCAGAAACATGACAAGAAGAAGCAAGCCTGAGAAACCATTCCTAATATCAAACCACATGCTTTGGTTCATGCCGTTGTTCTGTTATGTTATTTTGGAATATGCCAAGAATCAGACAAAGTCGATGGAATTTTAGTCATCTGTTGTCTCTTTTTCACATGGGAGCATCAGAATGAGTACGAAGTTCTCTAATTATTGAATCAAACATTTTTCACCAATTTTACCATTAGGTGGGGAAATTTGATCCAATCACATTTGACCTCGTTACTCATTCGTCCGAAAAACTGGCCAATCACCGTTGTATCTCAGCATCATGCTTCTCCTTTCGGTCAGCAAATAACAAGGAACTGTAAATGTTTCGTTAAAAAAGGTAACCAGGTATCTTCACATGGTAATTTCTCTTCTGGGTGGAATTTATGAAAGTTATATTCGAACTATTTGATGCATTATCAAAGGTTAAATGCCAGACAATTGTGAATCCATGTACTAATGATACACTTCAGGAATCTTAAAGTTCATAGGTGTTCAGATCAACGGAAATCTGTGAATAATTTACCTCTGTTCAACATAGAATCCCCGTTAATCTAGACAATTTGATGTCTAAGTCATTCTGAATATGACACACGTATACTCTGATTTGATTGCAGTACTCTGGTTGAAAGAGAATCTGTTAGTCTATCAAATGGTACTTCTGATTTCCGCATGATGTACGAGGCTTATGATTTCATGGATTTTAATCGAGAACAGAGGGTTGTCAAAAAACCAGTTCTGTAATTTGCAAACTCCAGCAGCAAACCGTGACATTATATATATATATATATATATATATATATATATATATATATATATATATGCAGACTTTGGTTGATATCTGATTAGTTTTGTCATCATTCTTATTCCGTACAAAATTCCTGAAGAAAGACCAAGTGTTCATAGACCTCTGATTGCAATGTTCTGTGTAGACTATGTGTGCGCGGTTGGTAACATATCAGATCATCTTTCGAAAGAAGCCAAGTGGAATAACATGATACAGTACTATAATTACACGTCATTCATTTTTACCTTATTGGATAAGTGACTGGAAAGTCACACCATTCGTAAGGTGGAATCATGGACCCGAAGAGAGAGCATAAAGCAAAATTAAAGGTTGGCGGACGAAGTTAACGATGACAGGTTCTAGTGCGGCAGTCGGCGAAAGCGAAACCGAACTATTTGCGCATGTGCTGTGAGTTTGCCATATAATGCCTCCGTTGTGCTGTTCTGCGCCCCTTTCGAACACGAATCTGCATGCTTTTCGTATGCGATTGAGAATAACAAAAGAAATGCTTTCATCTCGCAATTGACGTCCTCTTTCTGTTTTGATCAACTGAATCAAGGGGACCCAATGTTTCAAATATAACGCCTCAGCGGACTTACGTGCCAACGCTGCTCGCAACCGATTGAGTTGAGGTGGAAGACGAATGCACGAATGCCACAAGCCGCCAAGACGATTTGGGAATCTCGACAGACATTGTTCCGTTTCGGAAGCATTTGTGGCAACCGTAATTAGTGAACATTGATGTCTTCGATCCTCCAATCACGAGTACGCACCCTTAGACTTATCCTATAACGTGTGGTAATTAGCTGAAGTTTGCCTACTGGCAATTGTTACAGTAGTAAACACTGGAATACCACCGGTATGAAGTGCCTCTGATGTTACTGATGGTCGTATCCAGGCATCTAGTCAGAATTTTGCATGTGCATTCCCCCTAGAAAGTTGGTCGTAGATATAACTCCCTTCTTAGTAATGTTGTTGCTGTGCTTTATTGGGTTTTTCCAACATATGCTTCTGAATGCACCGTTCGGGGACGAGGAGTCATGTTAGGCACCACATTCGTGCACGATTTCAAGGCGCCCTCCACAACTTACTGTTTTACAATTTCCTGCGAACTAGGCCACTATCACTTTGGAGTCATCATCCCTAATTTGCTACTTCAATGGATTTTACCTCCGATTAGAGACTCGTTGCAATCGACTAATATTCCACTGTTATTCTTGGTGAATGAACCAATTCAAAATCCAAAAATCTACCACCTG
Organism: Fasciola hepatica; assembly: GCA_948099385.1. Taxonomy (NCBI): domain Eukaryota; kingdom Metazoa; phylum Platyhelminthes; class Trematoda; order Plagiorchiida; family Fasciolidae; genus Fasciola; species Fasciola hepatica. Next base: position 292,721 of record CANUEZ040000150.1, read on the forward strand.
ATTTATCACATTTCTTCGTATGCCTGATGTAAATCGGTTTTAATCCTCCGAATCGGTGTATCACCCTGATGAACCTAAACTTATAAGGTTGAAAAACTCAATCTAGTATCCACGATGTCCATTTCTCATGACAGTTCTCTACCGACAAAGGGACCATCGAATAAAATTTATTGTTCTGCGTCAAATAATCCCGTCGAATCTTTGCTCATAGAAGGGCGTCGCATCACACTGCCAAAGATGTAAACCATTCACCATCGAGAATGAGTCAGACAAACTGTGTATAGTGCTCATGTCCTTGAATCGGGGTTAGATTGCTTGGCCAAAATCATAATTCGTAGTAAGTTCCAAAGCTTAACTGTAGAGAACGAGAGAGAGAGTTTTCAGTTGGTTCGTCCGGTAGTGACAACAAAAGAGCGGTCAATTAACAGTCATTTAATTACGCGCCACGTGAACGACATATTCAATCACTCTTGTGAGCTTTTCCCACATCAAAATACTCTTCGGAGAAGTTTATCATCTTGAAGGAATATAGAAAATAGAAAACCTGAAATCTACTAAATTGGAAGACAAGAAGCTTTGGATCGGGTAGGGATGAGCCTACCTAAGTCAAATTATGTAATATGTTGTGTAAAGTTGCTCTAGTCCTGTAAAAGGGGGGGGGGGAATGATTTTTTTCATTTTCTCTCATTCCTCTTGTTTGTTTGTTTCTGACTGGAGTTGTCCAAGATTGTCCTACCTACCACTAGGTTTTCTAGTTTTCGTGTAACACACCCTGGTTTCAACCGGTAAAATATCTCATTCTGGAGGCACTCGTCTTATTACATTCCAAGGAGAGCAAAACAGCGGGTTGGACGATTGTGCAAGATTATTTTTTTTTTAAACAAGTTACATTTTGTTGTTGTTCGCCCTTTTTCCGTCTTTCAATCTCTTTCTATTTTCTTGCTTTATTTCTTCTGTGTCGCAGTCACTCCAGTTGCGCAGCGCTTGGCAAATATCAAATGATATACGTGCATCCCATGGCGTATCTCTAAATTTTGTTCAACTTCTGGTTTCCAAAGACAAATCTTAGTGACTGAATACAAGCTCCAACTAATTCCCATGTGATATTGATTGTTGTTCCATTTTGCATTGCCAGTTTGATTGCAAAATTCCCTTTGTTCAATTGTGCCACCCACCGGTTTGACTATTTTTCAAAGCCTGCAAGGGTAACTGGACTCTTTTCAGATAGCCTAAGTGCTATCTTCAACTTGTGTCATGTTCGGTCATAAAACAGTTTTCGTCTAGAGGTAAAGTGGCCCCTTCGATACCAAAATTTGTCAGAGGTCAAAAGGAATGTGAATTCAAGTCTCAACGGGGTTTCAAAGCCAACTGATATTCGCGCTTGATGAACGCAGAGATAACAACGCTTGGTTGCGTACTCTGCCACACGACACCCGGAAACTGAGACTCCTCAGTTCATCGGAACGGAGTAAAGTTTCTGTCTGGTTGGAAAACTGAATCCTAAAATGACGATATTTAAATGGAGTACCTCAGTGGTATTTTCGCAGGTTTTTTTAAGAACTTTTTCACATTCATCACGTGTCCGTATGGATATCAAAACTTTATTTACGTCTAACGTGACTGAAATTCTCCTCAATTCAAAGACGTATTTGGTTCGGATAGCCTCTACTCTACATATCTGAAGCACTGGACTGTCGAGCTTGTGAGACAAAATAACAACTGTGGTAAATAACTCCCTAATTAGATTTCCCATCCAGATTTTTTGGCGATCAGTCAATTATTACTATTATTATCATCATTACTATTATCAAGGGTATCAACCCATCTCGCACACAAAACCGTTCTTGTCCAATGGCTTTTACGTCAGCTGCCCCTAACGATATAAAGCAGGTTGTTTTCTGTAGTCCTCAAACCTACTGAATGTATCTTCTAAACTTTATCCGTTCGTTTTTGGGCCCAAAAGATCCATGCTAGGTGTAACCCCCTTTTATTTATTTCATTACTGAATCCTAGGACACGTCTTCGTTATCTTCTCGCAGTTCGTTTCTCAATTATTTTCCATCCTATGATTCAGCAGCCAGATTTCCTTATCTTCCAACGCCTGAACCTTTTCATTGTCCCAAAAAAGTATTTTCCTAGCTCGCTTTTTGTACAATTGAGTGCAGAAAACCAAGATAGAATACAACTTTCCCACCTCTGTACCACTCTACGTTAACTGGTTTGGGTCCCAAACAGACAGATGGAGTTGAGAACAAAGCTACTTCCAAAAACCCTATAGTTTTCCTCGCCGTTTTACTCTCTCCCTCTCTCCCTCTCTTTCTCTCTCTCTCTCTATGTGTGTGTGTGTGTGCATGGCTTTCTTTTTATCCCTTACTCATCACATATTGGAACTCACCTTCTACTTGTATGCACCCGAATTTGCGCCACTTGTGACGAAGTCTTGTGAACTACTGAACTCCCTTTCAATCACTTTGCGTCCAATTTAATGTCATATGAATGATTTTTGTTCATCTTTACTTTCTCATGACCAACTTTTCATGAGGATGAGATGGCCCTAAACCTGCGGTCCCTATCCAAAATGAATTCCATCTAATATCTACGAACGACTAATAGACCTCAGACTGTATTCGCACTACACCTTCTGTGTTCGTCTTCCAGCATTCGTAAGATCAAGCTATTTCAGACTCCGAAGCCAATCGGACTAACTAGTGATCATCAGCAACGAAGCCTAGTAATAACTAGCCTTGCTTTTCTTGACGCATATCATCAAATTGTCCTTTAAATTTAGTAATAAACGCTTCGAGCCACGTGTAAAGTCTGCTCATATGGTACTCATTGAAAATTCACCCCCACCACCACACATCAAATAAACCCGTTGCCATTTCCATCCCAAAAGACTTCCCTCATTTTGCGTAATGGTGTTTTCTCAAATCAGCATGCATTTAGTTTCACCATTTGTGGTTCCCATAGTCAGTTAGAGTCTCATCGAACTGTTTTTGGTACTCGAACTTTGAGTAATAGACAGCTTTATTGGAAACCACATCAACAGCCTGACAACATTGTTTGTTTCGTATGAAGTTGATGAATGAGATAGTTTCGTCGATCGCAAAAATTCCATGACAAACCATTGCACTAGCAAATTACAAGTGGGAAACAACTCTGAATCATATGGATTCTAAGTAAGTTTGGTTCGATTGTAAGCTGGTTGTGAGAAAGGTTATCCGTGGTAACCGAAACTTCGACTGACTAACATCTATTCCGATAACGCAGTGTTATCGAACAATAGACACTTACCTATAGGTTGGGTCTCATTCGAAAAGGATAAGTGAGTGGCGAACAGATGTTTGCCGTCCAGATTGTGTTCCACCTTGTGAAATAAAATAATTCAAGGCTCCATCAGGAACCATTGGGGATCATTCATAACAGCTTCTTACATTTCTTTCTGATAATCGTATTGTTTCTCATTGTACTGGTGTCAGTAATGTTTCCTCCTAGGATGTACTTCTGCATAGTGTTGTAATTTGATTTATTAAATAGGAAACATACAAATACGGTCAAAGTGCATGTTTAATACGGCAATGAACATGCCCACGACACGACTAAAAAGACAACGACAACGACAACAACGGATACAGAGACAAGAAGGATTGTCAGATGGGCTGGACGCAATACTCTTCCGTGGGAGTCGCACATGGACAATCTGCAAAAACATAGAGAGAATGAGAACTCAATGAGCCGAAGCCCAGTAAGCGAATAAGCGGGTACCAGGACTTAACTCAATGTATTGGAATGGCGGCCTGTACCAATGAGTTACACAAGTTCCAATCTATTTTCCATGTAAGCAGTTTATACTCTATATCCTGCACAATCCATAAAACAGAGGCTGGAAATACAAAATCGCGTATATCTTAATGTGGTTTACGCTACATCTTTGGTTATCCAAGAGACTTTGAATGTGTGGCCGTGATTGCCAAGATGAACGCACCTTACGCTTGGAATGCAAATATTGGTAAACTCTGTGGCGTAAATGATGTGATTTACCACGCAGAAAGAAAGTTTGTGAGTCGAACACCTAACTGCCAGGCTATCCAGCGTGACTCCCGCCGGAAGTGTACTGCTGATGAGTCTTAACAAGAACGAAACAGAACCACAATGCTTCCGTGAATCATACTTTGCTCGCCAAAAACGCCCCTCTTCCCTTTGAAATACTCGAAGCATTGGACACTAGTGAAGTCCCCTACTGAATCCAACCCTGGGATAGTATCTTGTGGCACTCGTTCCCATTCCTCCTTCAGGATGCTGCCCAACTATTCAAGAGATTTCTACGGCCTCCACTGATCAACTTTCCCCATTAATTGATCCCATACATGCTCAGTTTGATCGAGAATGGGTGAACGAGGTGGCCACGGGTGGGTCCCTGAACAATGATGCGCTTGGAACACACGTCAGAGAACGGAACGACGTGCCGGCTCGTTGTAATCCTGAAAAACCACTTTGGCAATTTTTTCTGAAAATGGTAAGGTTAGCAGGATCAGGTTTCCTAGGTAAAACTGATCTTAGTAAATGCATATTGTATTTTTTATGTATACCAGCTTGAGCATAATTATACCGTGCTTTTATGCCAAAAAATGCCGCCAAAGTAAGTTACAGAGCAAAACGAGATCTCACGACAGACAGAAAGACATTTTTGTTTGTTAGGACACGTGCTAGAAACGGAAAGACGGAACTCCTGTACAGTGACAATCAGCAGGGAAGCAGTCTATACCTAGACCGCTTTGACGCGTAGGACTGACAAAGAGTAAGATCAAAAAGCAATGGGTGCGAATTATCTGAAAGGATTTTCTGTGCAGATGCAAAAGATGCTGTTATGTGGATAGTGCATAGTTCCAAGATTAAGTCATTTGAGGCTATACCAGAAACAAGACTGATGGTGCGTAAGCTTCTGCGAAGAGTGACAAAGTCCTTTTTTATTGATCCTGAGGAAATGATGCGGGGAACAATGAAAAGTATTACGTACTGTACAGTATTTTGGTCCCGTAATTGAGTGACTCGCAGATAAACGAACCCCAAGTCCCAAGACAGGCAAAGCCGGCTCGCTTTACTACGTGTACTGAAGGACAGATGACCAAACAAAGACAATAACATACCTCAAATTGTGGACAAACCGACCACAGAATCAATACTGTCAAGAAAGGCTTCAAGAGGCTCAAGCAACAATAGACGGGAAGCTTTCGGGACAGTTATACAGGAACGAGTCAAGTAGCTTACGAAATAGTTCCTCATCTATGGGAGCCCTTTGGCCAATCAGCGAACACAAGAGAGATAATGATTCGAGGTAACACACACACACACATAAGAGCAGGCGAAGAATAAGTGGAATAAAGTGGTTATCAGAAAGAGCGAGATCAGCGGGAGACGGCTAAGTCCAGTCGTTCACACAGATAAGACCGACGCTGGGGAGGAAGGCTACGTAAACGGTAAACTCGAACAGATTAGAACAACTGTTAGACTCATGAGAATCAGGGTACGTCGACACCTGTTATAGGGACAAGACTGAGAAGAACTACAAGACTCAGCATGACTGAAGAACAATTGGTACGCGATTGAGGAGGCCAAGGGTATGATCGGCATGGACTTCAGTGGTGACAACGCACGAAAGGGAAGCGAATAGTTTGGATAGTACACGGTGAATTTAGGATAGGAAGCATGGCACCTGGACTGAACCAATTTAACGAATTTCCTCGATAGGGCGGGCTGAATTTCTTGGTCCGGGACTCAATATGTTATTTTACAAAATGATATCCACTAGAATTACCAGCTTGCTCCAACTTCCCCATCAGATAGCTCACTGGACAGGCACTGAACCTCCATTGTGCCATACTGATGCTGCCATCATATCACTTTTAGTAGTTTCACTGGTGTGTTTCCAAACACCTCTTCAGCAACCATGATAGAATATCAAAAACACTGGCTCATCGGTAAAAAATATTGGGTTTCCATTGTTAAGCCGATTGATCCGTCTGTCAACTGTACTTCTTTGAAAACCCGAAAAAATTTGTAATCCTGTGAGATGACTTCTTCGATGGCCCGCCAAAAGACATTATTTTTTGAGAACCACTTGGATTTAGAAGAGTAGATAGATGCCGCGGATGTTAAACGGACATCTATAACAAATAACATGCAACGGTTAATTGTATAATAGGAAACTACACCTGTATTGGGTTTGTTCGAACTGTTGGGAACTGATGGTATTGAGACTCAGGACCGTAGTGCAATAAACTGGGTGGAGATTTTATCGATAAGTGAAATTGAACAAATTTATTTTCCCCTACTTCTGGTAGTATGATTTCATTGAGATTGCGTTGTTCATAAAATAAATTCCTTTTCAGTGGACACAGAAAACGTTAATATTTAACAAGCTCGTTTAAGGTAACATTATCCTCATGACCAGTTCATTCACATTTATAGATTGAAAACGCATAGGTTACAAACAATGTGTGCACGTTAAAGTCTGAGTAGGTGGTCATCAAAATTGGTGTTGCGTAGATAGGAATGGTAGGAAGGGAATTTTTGTTGTTACGTGATTGAGAAAAGGACCAGTGAAACAACCAATATGCGTTTCGGTGATCACTCATTTCCGGTTCCAATCAAAGGGTCAGCGTTTGGGCCACGCTGAATTCCAGCGTAGGTCTTGGATTGGGGCCAGGGCAGTTTGAGTGCTTTAACGGAACATTTTTGAGAACAATGCCGTGGGTCGAGTGATCTGATCACTACAGTCCCTGCCAGTGCTAGATGTGTCCGAGCAACCTTTAACACCCTTGTAGGGACTCTGTAGACTGTTTTGAAAGCGTCGTCATTTACGTAATGTCCAGTGACCGCAAGGTGCTCCACAGTTACACTGGTGATGAATTTTCTGATTCCCGTCGTCAGCTAAGTTGATTTGTGCTCTTAGATCCTTTGTGATAGATGCCGTGCCATTCAACCCGTACAGCCTGCCGAACATGAGCAAACAAACGAATAGGTTAGCATAGAAGAGGTGAGGGCAGATAACTTGTCTCTTAGGTTCGTTGAGATCACTGATCGACTGGTGAAGTGGGCACTTAGTGCGGCAGCGGGAAAGGTGCTAGCGCTTGTCCCATCTAAGCGTCTTATCGGTAGCTCGCTTTTGTTATCTCCTTTGAAAGGGAGATGAACTCATAATTCTATCTTCTTCATGGTCACTAAAGTCTGTCTTGTTTCTCTTTCTGCTACGTTCTTCTGGATGAAAAATTCGGGGTATCCGTTATCCAGAAGCTTTTGCTTTAAAATGTTCATTCCTTCACCCAACCTCTCACTCAATCATATCTTTCTTGCTCGAACTGTGAGGAAGCGAACTAGGTTTCGTTTACGCTCAAGAGATTCAAAGCTGGCGAAAGTAGTGTACGGGCCTGTTCACGTTGGTTTGCAATATGCTCTATGGATCAGCTTGCCATGGTCACCTCTTACAAGGAGTACATCTAGAAAGTGTAAAGTTTTCCTTTCTTTTACTTCTGACGTGAAGTTAACCGCATTAGCAATCTGACTGAACTCCTTCTCCAGTGGCTTCAACTGTGTGTGATTGTCAGCCAGAACAAAAATATCATCCACATATAGACAGTAGAAGAATAGAATATTTTTCGTATCACCAAGTTTACCGTTTTCTGGCTTAGCCATAAATATATCAGCCTAAACGCAAACCCATAGCAAATCCATCGCTCTGACGATATATTTCTCAGTTGAAGGTAAACTGGACATTGGAAGTGCATCTTACCAGCAATTCCCTAGGACTGGTTCCTGGAATACCGATATTGATTTTGTTTTCTACAACGAAATCATACAACAAACTGATCGTTTCTAGAAGCGGAATACTGGTGAATAAGGATGTCCCATCCAGAGACGTTCTCATTAGTTCTCCAACATGTTGCTCGCTAATCAGTTCTATGAATTGGAATGTCTTTCTAGGATCCAGTGGGCAACCCTTCGGCGACCCGGTTCAGGTACATCTACGAGCCATCGGGGAACTGAATGAAACGGGGATGCACTCATGTCGAGTATCGGTCTCAGTGGCATTCCTGATTTGTGAATCTTTGTTAATACGTAAAGTCGAGGAATAGTGGTGCCAGTTTGTCGTAGCTGTCTTAGTGTTGTGTGGGATAAAATTTTTTAGCTCTTTAATTGACCTCAGAACTGTGGTAAGTTGCTCATCAACTGCTCTAGTTTTGTCTCTTTCCTCTTCTGGTTTCCTGGATTTTCTCGGGTTTTCTTGAATGTTATTCATCTTGATCATATAATGTGGACGACCCTTGAGGACAACACCGCATCTTTGTCTGGTCTCGAGATGACGATATTATTGTTCTTCCTTAACAGTCTCAGTGCTTCCCCGCATCAAACATTAGCAATACTTCTACCTTTCCTTTGGATCCGACATTATCGATGGGAAAGGAAAACTAGAGTAGTTTCGTAATCATCAATTTCTGGCTGTGATGCAGCTGTCAGTGAGCCTATTCGGACGTGTAAGTTTTCAAAACTGCACCTCTATGTCTAATTCTTTGTTCTCAGATGTAGGACAACAGACATTCAACCCTAGTGATATAGCTCCACAAACAAACGCGAAAAGCTATTCACATGCCGTTCTCGATTAAACGGCGGATTGGTTCTTGGTTTCGTCCCTTTTATGGTGTCCTATAGCTGGGCGAGTTTCTTACTGTCTTGTTTAGCTCATCAAAACAGATAGAAGATATAAATTGCATGGATTTATCTCTGAGGACCTATGTAGAAAACTGAAACCGATAGGCACCCAAACGCCAAAACTGAGGGGTTCTCCGAAAATTCACAAGCCTGATGTTCCATTGAGACCTATTTTATGTATGCAGAACTCAGCGTGCCACAAACTGGCACGCTGGCTGGTGGATATGCTATCTCCCATCCGAAAGCACATGACATCACACTGTCTGAAGGACTCATTTGAACTATCAAATATCCTGGAGCGAATGTCCGTGAGTTCCCGGAAAATGTTTTCCGTTGATGTTGATTCTCTTTTCACTAGTGTACCCCTAAGAGAAACGGTAGAGTATTTGTGTGACATGGTAGCAACACTCAAACCCACGTTACCGATTCCTGCTACATACATCCGGGACCTCATTCTCTTAGGTACAGAAAATACACGTTTCGATTTTGAAGGACAGTCGTACAGACAGATTGATGGTGTGGCAATGGGTAGCCCTCTTGGATCCACATTGGCAGATATCTTTTTGGGAATGGTTGAGAAAAATGTACATCAGAATATCATCCAGTTTACCCTGTACAAGCGGTATGTCGATGATATTTAGATTTTTACTGAGGAAGAACGGTTTACTAAGTTCTTCAACCTAATGAACACCATACATCCCAATCTATCAGTCACATGTGAAACAGAGAGTGGCAGCAGCCTCGCCTTTTTGGATATCATGATACAAAAAAACGTACAGATGGGACAATTCAGAAGACTACCCATCGTAAAGCAACATGGAGAGGACAATACATTCAGTTATTCAGTTTCGCTCCAGTTGCCTACAAAAGAGGCTTGGTCAAAACCCTGTTCCACAGAGCGCGTAAAATCTGCAGTGTAGACCAACTGCAAAAGGAAGAAGAGTTCTAATCCCAAACTCTTTGTGCCAATGGATACCCTGATAAGTTCATTGAAATCCACAAAAGCGAAAGGCCTAAGACCGTACAAGTCGACAAGGTCGAGAAAAAACGAGTTACTCTATTGTTGCCACTTAAAGGGGATCATCTGTTCAATCGGATTAGCCAAAATCTAAAGTGTGCACTAAAGCGCACCTACTTGGTGGCTGAATTGCAGATTTCGCATACCACCAAACGACTAGACCTCCAAGTACATTTAAACAGTGTCGCGAACCTGAATGCCTCTCACGTCATTTATCAGTTCATCTGCAGCTGCGGTGACACCTACATAGGCAGAACGGATCAGTGCCTCAGTCAAAGAATGGGGGAGCATGTACCGAAGTGGTTGGTGCAGTGGATGAATCATCCTCCACCCGGACAACAAACGACGACTAGAAACCCGGCTTCATCGATCGCGAAACACCTTGTGACCTTTCGTCATAGGATTGATCCGAGTCAAACGTTCCGAGTGTATTGCATGGAATCGGAACCCAAAGCTTCTAGTTTTTTTGTGAGGCTGTGTTGATAAGTAGACTTAGGCCCCCACTGTGTGCACAGAAACTTTTGACCCACAATGTGTGCCTGCCGTGGCGGTAACCAATCAGGTTTACCGAATCGTTTCCTAATTTCGCTTGACACTACCTACTCCATTGTTTTGCTCTGTGCTCCATTTGAACACGAAATCGCATGTTTTACGTACGCGATTGAGAAGATTAAAAGAAATGCTTGTATCTCGCAATTTATATCTTCTTTCTGCTTCGATGAACTGGATCAAGGGGACCCAATGTTTCAATTGTCTTGTTCAGCGACTACGTTCTTAGGAAACTGATCGAATTCGAGTCATTTTTTTCTTGTGGATGATCAACAATGTGTCCGTGTTGCACGCTGTTTCGTTCGAACTGGGTTAAGTTTATTCGTAAGGTGTCTAGTTGCTTTCTCGCATGAAGTTCCAGTATGATTGCATATGGTCTAATTCCAATGACGGATACCCCGAACATTTCGTCAAAGCACTCAAACTGCCCTGGCCCCCATCCGAAACCTACGCTGGAACTCAGCGTGGCCCAAACGCTGACCCTTTGATTGGAACCGGAAATGAGTGATCACCGAAACGCATATTGGTTGTTTCACTGGTCCTTTTCTCAATCACGTAACAACAAAAATTCCCTTCCTACCATTCCTATCTACGCAACACCAATTTTGATGATCACCTAATCAGATTTTAACGTGCACACATTGTTTGTAACCCATGCGTTTTCAATCTATAAATGTGACTGTTTTGGTACTGTAGATTAGCTTGTTCCCTAATCTTGTTCTACTTGCAGATCTGTTAGTCACGTTTAAAATATCAAAGTGAATTTCATCATTGCTGGTTTTTCTAGACTCGGGAATAAGATATGTTGCCACCAGAAGCAGTTTTTTCCCTCAGATTCGACCACATTCAATTTGGGTATCAACCGTCAGAAATAAATGATAGACTCTAAGGTAATCCTTTTTGTATTGTGGTTGAATCGCTAACTCGTGATGGGTAATACGTAAGCTGGAGAAAAGATTTCAGTTGATTCAGGGTGCATGATCTTGACTGAAATGTCACGTGAACGAGGTTTGTTGAATGTCAACTGTTATTTTCGTTGCGTAGGAAAAAGCTTATTGACAACCAGATAATTCATCAACGTTGGAAGAGTAATCAGGGCTACTATTTTTCATGTCCACGGAGCAAGTGCTTCTTTGACGAGTATTGTTAGGAAGCCTTCCGTGAATGGAAACACTTATTTCACATTTTTCATGTAGAACTTATTGTCATTAGAAAACGCTATGGACAAAAATAGATTGATAATGGTCTTACCTGATTATGATAAAAAGGACATCCAGATGCAGTGCTCCTACATCCAAGCAGATTTTCCAATGAATTATCATTCTCTGTTGATAATAATGGGTAATAAGAAATTGAATGTTTCAGCTTTAGTCCGAACAAAAGCCGGAATTAGGCGCTAAACAAAGGAGGTCATGTGTTTCAATAACATTGCAAGTTGTCTTGGTTTGTTATTTATTTCGTGTGTTCAGTGGTGATACTTGAAAGGCAAATAAAACATGAAATGCTTTCCCTAGATATTGAGGTGGCAAAACCGGGCACTGCGATTTCTACAAGCTGTATTATATACTACGTAAGCCGTTTTTTACTTTTCCATTACATGCTTACGCATGAGTGCAGTGGGAGGGGTATGTTTTCCATAGCCACGAAGGTCTACTGCACTATTAGGGATAATGGACAACCAAACTCCGAGACTTGGAGTGGAGAACCACATCAGATCTCAATAAGTCAGGTGCGAAAGCGAGCTGGACCACAGTGGTTCGCTGTTTACCATCAGAGTAACCGGCCGTGGTGGAGTTTCGAACCTTGGACCTCCGAGGCGGTAATCAGACGCTCTAAACCACTCAACCACCGCCGGTCGGCGAAGCGTTATAAACTATAGACTATACTACGCAGAATTCATCCGAATTAGTATACGAATAACTCTTATCTTTCGGACTAGAAGTTTTCTGGCTAGTCTATCTTACTGCAGGATCAGGCGTCATGTTATCTACCACAAGAAATTGAAAACCTTATAGGTGTAAAACCTTCCGTTCACTTGTTACGTACTTACACCGATGAGAAACTATGGACGCTTCAAAGGTTCGGCTGTGAAATAATTTTACCAGCTCAGATTGGAATATGATTAGGACTTTATTCTCAGTGCTGGAGAAGTCAGTTAATGCACTTTTCTGCACTTTGCTTTGGAGGCCAGTTCACCACGCTGAGCTAACGAGACGAGTGGAGTTTGGACATGACCGATAACTACTATTGTATATAAAAAAATTCTTGGCTAGTAGTCAGAAAATCAAAGTCACAAGCCACAGAGTCTTTGTGAGGACTTGCAGACCGAGAAACGATGACGGAGGACTTGCAAGAACAAGTATCGTATTGACGGCCGAACCAGGAACAGTTTGGTTTGGACTGAAAGAACAAATACATGTGTCACCAAACAACTCACTAGAAGACTGAGAGGGATGAGTCCTCGAAATACAAGTCAAGTCAAGTATTTGCTTTATGCACCCCCAATGGATGAATATTCAGCAGTACATAGCTACACAAAATTGTGTGGTAATGTTGGTTACTCCTGAACAACTTGTCAAGCGATCAAAAGAATGACAATAACAACAAAAAGGACGTGGGCAACCATGAGGTTATCTTTTATGTTGGGGATATAGAACTGATATAGGGAATATTTCATTTGTTCTTCTTCATGATTGTTCTGTGGTTCGCTAATTGCCCCAGCCTTGTTACGGGTGAATGCTTTCTGACTTGAGCATGGTCTGCAAAGTCGTCGCAGGGGATTACCCGCCAGTGAAAAACGGACGGGAGTTACCAAAATCTGGGCTTGCTAAAACCTTTGCAGTGCTTTTGGGTGGTGGTATAGAAGTGCCCCCCCCCCCTCCCTCTCCACGCGTCCGTTTGGGAAGTCGCAGATAGACGGTCTGTCTGTCGGAAGAAGAACCACGATCTGAAAAAGGAACTCAAGAGACGGGAAAAAGACAAAAACAGCTCATAATGGATGAATGACTACAGTGTTCGTTTTGTTTTCCCCAATCGGTTTGCTGCAGCTTTATTCTGAAATTAAATAAACTTGAATATGAAAGCTACCAAAGGGTAAAAGTCTTGGGTTGCATTGACCAATAGTGTAGGAGTAATCGTTGAAAGCGATGGAATCTGCACAAAAAGTACCAAAATCTGTAATGCTTTTATTTTGTTTTATTGTTTTTGAGAAATAAGTAAATCCTACTCGCATTCGGGTATAAATGAAATAGTGTCCACCAAATGTATGGGTTTACACACGAACCGACGATGACGATTTGTTAGATCAGTGCCTGTGTATGACATAGACCCGCCTGCTGGTACGACAGTAGGTGCTTGGCACGGTTGGAGTCTATTCACCTACCTAGACGGTTTTAACATATCTGCGGAAACCATTTCTCGTGTGCCATTAGGCATCATAATATACCACTTTTCTTTGCTTTCTAGACCTCGATACGGACCTGAATAGGGAGTCTGAAGCGGATGCTGTGTACTATCTGTACGTAAGAAAATGTGCAAGCACTCAGACAGTTCTTCGGGTATGTAGGCTGGTATTATTTGTTCTCTAGCCGACACTGAGTGTAGGTCACGTTAATGCTGAGTTAGGCGTTGAATGTAGCCGCAACAGGTGGGACGAGTTCCTCCGGTAACCGAAGGGTACACCCAAACAACCCTGCTGGCGTTGAGAACACGCCAGCGTTCATCGAACTTCGAATAACCTGTAAAACAAAAGGAAGAGCCTATTACTATACAGGGTATTCATGAGCTCTTTGCAAATTTGTGAACTTGATAAGACCAATTAGGAAAACCACGAGGATACACGGATTTCGACAGTAGCTGACTGACAGTAATCTTGCGACTATCGTAGTGGAATTAAGGCCCTTCCGTCGCGAGTTCGAGTTCTCCTGCCGCCAAAGCGACCGCCGGTCATTTTCCTCCTCTTGTAGCTTCTTATTCGGCTTGACCATTCTCCTGAAAGAAACGAAGTAAAGAATTGGGGAAAAGAAAAGTAACTTGAACTTGTGACGTTTAGAAAACCGTATAAGCCTGATAAATGTTCTTATATTGTAAGCCCTGACTTTCTTAACTTGTTTAATATAATAGAGTCAAGATAAAGTCCCGATTATCGTCTGTACCAACAGTGATAGATGGGATACGTCATCATTAGTCTCCTTTTTGGACTGTTCTGTTCATAATCCTCTGGCTTCTTTCCATCAGTTTCCATTCGATACAGTTTGTCATTATTATAAATTTTGGTGAGGGTTCAACCGGTATTTTTCAACCGAAATGTATTCAAACAAAACTTTGAGATGCGAGATGCGGACGGTTCAGAATACAAGTGTGAAGTCGGATGGTACCTTGTAAATGGAAACTCTTTGCTCAGGAGTTCCATTCTCGCTGCGTCAGTGATAGAAAAGTGATTACAATGTATGGGAGCACTGAGCAGGTCACATAGACTTGAGACGCCATTTCGATCAAGACGAAAAGTTGATTAAAATGATAAAAACCTAGCTGGATTAGTTTGCACCCTAAGTGAGTATTCTCTTTAAATATATTCGCTTTCACAAAAGTGACCAAGGATGAACTTTGAGGCTTGCAGCTCCGATAATGGCCTGAATAGCGCTACCTCTGAAGAAGTATGGTTTGCTTCCAGTGATGACCTATTTGTGAGTTTGTCACGAGTATCGAAATGCTTGCTAGTGATAGAGTTAGTTGCAAATATTTGTATTAATGTTGCTACAACGGGAAAACAATTTGAGAGATTTGATGATAAGATCAAAATATTTCATTTATTACCCGTAAAAACTGTAGGGAGCTTGAAAACAGAGAAAACGCAAGAGGTTGTGTATTGAAATGCAAGATTATAAAGTACTCAAGGTTTTCCTTGTCTGAAAGATAGAAAAGAAAGCTTTCTGAACTTGGTGAAGACTGTTTCAACGTGACTAGTTCAGCAAAGTTTAGGAGTTAGAGTAACTCCTAGGCTACTCAAGGAATAAGCTTTACGAAGATGTTGGTTATCAAAGGAAAGATATGGGGTGTTATCAAAAATAGTTTGGTAGCTTGATTCATTTTGAAGATTGAAGGGCACACCAACGCTTTTCAGGACGTTAAGATAAAGAGAATGGGAAGCAGACTAGCAGCAAAGTCAATTCAGACTATGTTGTGGAAAACTTAAAATTTCTATCCCATCATGGGCACATCGAAGTACAATATGATCCACGTATTTGTAACCGGGGCGAATAGGTGAAATGAGGAGTTTATCAATGAAAATGGGTGGGGGACGAAATGGGAGTGGATTGGTGGATGAGTGGTGATTGATTCGTGACCAACAGAATTAACAGTCTATGGCGTGGATCGATAGGATGGGGAAATGACTGTTGTTGAGGGGTGTTTAGTCTCAAAACCAGCCCGTTAGAAGGCTCGGTTGCACGAGCCAGTCGGATCGATATGATTTTGTGCCATGCCTCCTACAATTATGAAGGTTTATGCTAATAGAAGGAGATGTTATACAAGCAAATAATCGTTGTTCCTTGCCTTCGTGGGACAGGTTTAGAAAAAATTGTATCTTGAAAAACTGCAGAGCTAACTTGAATAGAAGACTAGTATCGGTTTCCACTAGAAGTGAACCGTATGCGATTAGAAAAATAATCATGAAGAGTGTCAAAAGTTCAAAAGTCAACCTCATTATTGTGTAGAATACGCAGAAAAGTACCACGATGAAGAGAACCAGAATGTGACCGCATAATCGAGAAAAATTAACCTAACTGTAAGACCGCCGGGATCAAGAGTAGAAGCAATAGAGTTGACAGTAATACTAACGGCTGCAGTAGTTGACAGAGAGGGTTTGTAGGTCAATTATCTGGCCTCAGTGGAGTGAACCTGGGAAAGGATTCCGTAGAGGAGTACATTCTCAAATACTTTTAGCAAAGCGTGTTCGGGTTATCGGACGATATTGGTTCGATCATTTTTCGACTACAGGTGTGATGCGTACTGATCTCCAACAATCGGGACTCATCCCAGAATCAGCGCAACGATCAAACAGAGCAGCTAACGGGGATATGAGTTCGAATGAGCAAGTTTTGCCATTTGAAAGACTAAAGTCAAGCACGTGCTCTGAAGAAATCAGGTTAACTGATGAGATTACCATGAATCTTATGGTGCATTTTGACTGCCCATTAGACAGTTAGTTCATATTCTTTCCTCAATGTTATTACGCCAAACGATGTTGATGTGCCCCAGTAAAGTTGAGTCGGACACCAGCTCTGCTATATGCATTAGGCCTTAAGCATAAACGTACTACTGACAAACAGCTCAGAAAATACCAACCAATACATTGTACCATGTGATATAGTACGATAGCAAAGGCCGTTTTTAAGAATCAGATAGTACTGTTCATGTTGTCATACGAAGGCTACCAAGCACCGGGAATGGGGTTGAGATCTCACACGTGATGTGCCTTTGTGCATTATTTGTGTGTCGGAAAGATCTGGTTACTGTACCCTCGGGTGTGGTCGCTACGTAGTCGACAGTTACTACGTATCAGTTGTCAATGCCTACTAAACGACAGGAAAACCGGCAGAAAGAGCTTGCCTTTCAAGAAACATCATGTCCTACGATTCACATCCGAGGGTGGAGAATTTCAAAAACTGATTCCCGTTGTTTTAAAAGCCAAGATAAATAAGAAAAAAACTCTGCACTAATGAAAGCACTTGGAAGTGTTTTTTCAAGTATGGCAAACTTCAATCACTTGCATGAAACCCTCTTGCTTTTAATCATTTTGCAGCGGATCTGATCACAGAATTTCAATTATTCTTTTTTTACCAAGCTTATAACGTTCGCTAACAGACAAAATCTACCGCCTCATCCGCAACTGAGATGTCCTTTTTTGTTTCTACTTAATAAAGGTTACCATTTTTCGGTGAATCACAATTCGGAAGATCATTAAAGTACCACAATTAATCGGATGATGCCTTTCTAATTGATTCGTACATTTTCTGATTGACCATTGTTTGCTAAATAACAAAACTGTGATGGTCAGTAGGTTTGCCTTAAGGGTCATTCAGTAAAAAAATTCCGAAGAATTCATTGTGACTGTCATGCAACAATAAGTCGATAGAATCAAAGTGAGGAGTGAAATCAGGGCCCGCCTATTATCGTATAGGTGGTTATCATCCGAAAAAGCAGTAACCCAGCCCACGTTGATGATTTTTCCATTCTATTATTAGGTTGTTGGTGTGCTTTAGCCAAGGAACCATAACAAAAATAGGGCAATTCACGTAACAAACCAACAGTCAGAACCCAGCGTAAATCTCAGCCAACCTGAGAACTTCCATATTCAGGTCCCTCTACTTAAATTAAACGTGAATGCGTATCAAAACCCTTTTGTGGTGAATAACCACGGACGAAAGTGACTCACTGTTTAATTCCTTATTATATATTAGTCGTACAACATTTCACGGAGAGGGTCGCGACCACTTAAAGGCTGTCAGTTGAGGAGTGTGACTGGCTGCGGTGTTAGGATTCGAACTAGGGACAGAGGCACCAGAAGCGCACCGTGGTAACCGTATGACCACCGCCAGTCGTGTAGTAATTATATTCATATGACGACTAAAATCGGAAGGGTAGTTTGTAACATAATGGGTTCGTTGTATTTTGGTCCCTACGGAGAAGTCTTCGCACGTCACGAGTCGATCGCTGTATGGGTAACTGGTTCTCACCGTTTAAAGCCAGTGGCTGTTGGGTGAAACGAGATGTAGTTCTTATGTTCAGCTAACTGTTAAGAGCCAGCTCATATATCCTGCTCGTTAGGTGTTCGACTCAGTCATTCAACCCGGGGTCTGAGTGCCAGTGGAGGTTTGGCCGGAAGTCTTAGGTTCATGAACCAGAACGTTAGATGAAACACTGAAGCTCAACAGGCTAAGATGATTGGGACATGTGTTGCTCACGTCCCCTGACAGGATTCCTTGACGCGCAGTGTTTGCAGAGACAGTCAGCGGTTGAAAGATGAGCAGGGTTGGCCAGTCCATGACATGCAAGAAAGGCATGAAAAATCTAACCGGTGAACTTGGTCATGCGGGTTGTATGAGTCTTCCTGGATGGGATCCAAAAAAAACCCACTGTGCGGTTAGTTACTTTGGGGGAAACGACAAGGTTTCGTGATCCGTGGCACTCTTGTATCCACAAATCTTCTTTATCGACTTGATATTAATATTCGTGTTTTTCTGGTTGCTTCTTTCACATTCCCGTTCTTCCTCATTATTTCCCATTGAGGTTGGCACTGGGACATTTCAACCACAGCCACAACCACAACCACAGCCCCCCCCCCAGAAAAATGAATAATGATTGTCTGAACTAAATTGACCAAATTGGGGGGTTCCGCGGATGAGCACTGCTGATGATGCCTGACAGGTCAGATGAAAAAGCCACACAGCAATGATTTCATGCTTTTCAATGGTCAGTTGAATGTTGACACCGCATGATCAGTTGTGGGCAAGATCCAATCTCCTACTACTTATGCTCATCTATTAATCAGTTAATTGGTCCATCGGTTCTAACTATGAAAGTGAAAAAATAAAAGTTCGTGTGGCTGTGCTCTCCTATCTGGACGGTAAAAGAAATGAACAGTCGATTTTAAATGTGCCATGGAAGATAGACATTAGGTATTTCGAGGAATTTCACTACTCTCACACTCCATATGAATAAAAAAAGACCGTGGGGCTAAGAATATAAGAGGAAAAAACGAAAATATGTTCTCATGCAAACAACGGTTTTACCATACCATTTTCTGCATACGTATTTTGAGTTTTCATGACTCACTTGACTGTGGGCTTATTAGTAGAGCATAACATGCACCTAAATAATCGTAAAATTCCAAAAACACTTTCTCTGGGTCCGGTGTTCAATATATCGTTGGTATCGTTTCTCCGACAAGGTTGATCGTAGAATATGGCAGTCCCTTTAAACAATGAGTTCTGCTACTTCAGTATCACCGAAATGGGTGTTTTTTTAATTTCTTATCACGAATCGTGCTCATGTGAACTCTCTGATTTTCACCAATGATCATAAATAGTAGATCAATAACGAATACTGTTTGTAACACGTGACTTCCATTCACGGGTGTCTAAACCAGGTTGTAGATAGATCAACCAATAAAGCAGCTTACTTTTCCCCACCCTTGTTCGCAATCCGGTTTAGACATTTGCTGGAAAATCGTCTTGCTTTACAAAACAATGCACTATGGAACGTTAATTTCTGTCACGATGCAGAAAACATCATAATTCCAACCGGGTTTTTCGGTTGTTTGTCCAACTTGTCCTGCAATGTTCCACTTGAACATTGCAGAAACACATGGGTACGTTTAAGGAAAGATTCCGTGCAATGTCATTCGCAGAAGCAAGTGCTCGATGCGTTCTTGGAATTTTCTCTTACTTCTCTCTCTCTCTCTCGCTCTCAGTTTACCGGTTCTTGGTAACCCCTCCTCTGTCATTACGAAAACAAAATGGAAGTTCTACAGATCTTGCATATGTGACTTTGATGTAAATGTCACCGGAAGTAAAATCAGTTATTTTCTCCGGGGAAATTACCACCAACCGCGAGTTTCCACTTGAGCCGTGAGATAATTTAGTATTATCCGGAGGTGATTTTATAATTTTTCATTCTTTGCACAAACTATACATATGGTCCATACTTCGGCGAAGGAAATCCGCATTTACTCAACAATGTTTGCAGAAACTCATGCTGAATTTTTCCGACCTGTTTGAAAAAACATCCCTTCTCGGCATTTACCGGATTGGTAACTTTTAAGCTTCATGTAAAAGGATCATGTTAACCAAGATCAAGCAAATTCATCGGCTCACAAACCCTCACAAACTTGACCTTGAAAATGTTAACTGATGTTTTCAAGTTTTCAATTTAACCCCTTGACATAGAATGGAATAACGTTTGGAACTGTTTTTTCACGTATTAGGTAGGCAAATTGAGAGCACGCTTGTACGAGGAACGTGTATTCTGGACCAAAGAAAGGCAAGCGCGAGCATCAACGTTATGATAACAACTACTCAAGCGAACTTAAACTGTAGACCAATATCAGCGCTGCACGGAGTAAGCCGCGTGTGTTTGGTGGAATAGGACGGTGTAGAATGTGGTTTAGATGCGTATGACAAACGGGACAGGAGTGAGTCACGAGCGGATGGCCATGGCTCTTGGATAAGCCTCTCGATATAGTGGGTCTGATTACACCACATATAAGGAACTATAAATTTGGCAGGAGGATTATACTTTTTCGATGAATTTTGATAGTACCTGTATAGAACTGAGGTTGAGTAGTCCAATAACTTCAGTGAATATCTGTTGTTCTCTAATTAATGTAGAATGGATCACATACACATACGGTAGATCAACACTGAAGGTGTGTCACAGTATTGAGTACGAATTGTGGATGTACTCCAAAACAGGCCACGTGAAGCTAACCGACAGGTAGTTAGTCCCTTGTTTCACTTCACTAGTTGTAGATAGTAGGCCAACGCTTAGAATATTCAAACCTCATGTTCAAAATGACTAACGTGTCAAACTGCAGAGGGGATTGCTGTCACAACAGAAAGAAACGGATGTCAAACTAACCGGACCAGCCGGTTGAGATCCACAGACCAAACTAGTGATGGTGGATATGTTGAAAGTGATTAACAACAAACAAAAAGAGCCCTGAGGACTTTTACATGGAACTCACCGGGATCTCAGGCAGTCAGTAAGATAGCCCATACAGGGAACTACTAATCGAGTCGTCAACAGCAGCCATCGGACCGACGGCCGAGCATTCAAAGTTATGCTCACAGGGGACCATAGAAGAAGAACTGCATTCAGTTAGAAACACTCTCAAGGAAAACGGTTACCCCGAGAGCTTTATAGAACAAAATCTGATAGATAGACCCAAATGTGCTCCAAGTTATGACGTCCCCAAGAAGAAACTGTTTATCCGTATGCCATTCAAGGGAGACGCCATATCGGGCCTTGTCAACAGACGTTCAACACGTGTGGTGAGTGGAACATCCAACTCAGTCGTGTTTCCTGTGTATTCACAAGCTCTCCGATCATCCGAAATTCTAATAAGGATGGGTTGTCAATGCTGGCCAACTCAATGGTAATCTATTTGTTCAGGTGAAAATGCAATGCAACCTACATTGGCCGAACGGCAAGACAACTATCCCAAAGAATTAAGGAACACTGTCCACGATGGCTACGACATGGAGGAACAGGAACCATAGGGAGTGCCATTCTCGGGCATCTGGTAGACTCAGGTCACAAAATAAGCACAGATTCAGCATTTGAAATCGTCTATCGAGTTCCCCTCAATCCTCACAAACACATCCCCTTACACACACTGGCCACCGCAGAGGCGATTAGCATCCGTTTTTTCGCACTTGCTCTGTCTACACAGAAGAAATTCGTCCAAGCCCTCCAATTACCCTGGCCGCAAGTGGACCACCCCCACCCCAGTGACTCAGATTGGAATCATGTGACTGTCCAGACCTAGCCGTGCAGACGACACTTCGATCTGACCCCAACCCCCTCCCACAAACAGTGCCTAATGCGAATGACCCTTGATCATTTTAACAACCATTACTCTTATCGTTTGTACAGACTAGAGGATGAATCATAGAAAACAATCGTTTGTCCGCGAAAACATGTTCTGCTGATGTGAGTGGCAGATCTTACCATAACAAATTTTCTCTAATAGGGTAGCATCACTGGTTTCGGTGTGGTGGATAAACAGGCGGATTACAAAGTAAAGCAATTCACGAAAATAGGATCACATGCGTACATAACCCACGGAAATCGGTAAGTGTGAATAGTAAAACAAAATGAATGGACCTTGGCGGCACACATGAATCTCCTTCATAATGCACAGATCACTCTTTTCACTTCGGGTAATGATCTTTTAGTCCACTTATTGTCGACTGCTTTTTCCAGTCTTTTTTTCTGGTGCAAAAGATGTCTTACTCTGATCTCCAAAACCCATCGCAGGAAATTTTCATAAATAATTTTAATTGTGTGATTCACAGAAAAAGACCAATTACGACCCAGTCGTAATGAAAGATAATTCCACATGAAAATGCTTCTAATAATAACACTTAGCGACTGAATGCATGTAGGAAGTATTCGGCCAGAATTGGGGAAAATATTGATCCCGGGATGGAAATTTTCATGGTCACTGCTTTGTTCATGAACGCGGACACTAACGGAAGTGGTTATATTGAAGTTCTCACAAAACCAGATCAAAAAGTGACACACAACCACACAGGTCGGCTTTCATAAAGTTTGAAAGTTTTGCCTGTGAATATTCGGTTCATGTTACGTGCGTCGGATGCAGTGTAAACTGATGGACTCCTCTTTATGGTAGCTGTTTTAATCTGCATATTGATAAATAATTACTCCCGTCCTTGTATGGTTTGTTCCCCAGTCAATAAATATGACTTTTGACGCGTTTCTCTGATGAGGTCAGTTGTGAGAGTTCATTTCATCAAATTTCAAACTCAATTTATGTAACTGTCATACATTTCAACATCTGTAACTAATTCAGAAGACTGTATAAACCCTAGTACAGAATTTTGTACTTTACTCAAATGTTAAAAAGAGTGCACGGGCTGAAATGCAGTCAAAAGTGAAGTTAGTGTGAGATGATAAGTTTCTGACCTAGCCCAGAGAAGAGGCCAGTACACAACAGAACGGGAGACTCGAGTGTATTCGAATGAATGAAAGGTTCTTGGATGAGTGGTTAAACAACAGAACAATGTGTATCATAAGTCATAGGTCAACAGGACTATCCGTTCACATTTTGGCTGGCTCCTTTGTGGCCTTTGAATCTGGCGGCGCAGTTCCATCTCGATCGGAACGTATCTATCACATTACCATACACATATCCTGTGGTTTATTATTTTTCCTTCTTGATCACTACAACAATTGTTGTAACATTGAAATAATGCTTAATTCTGTAAAATATTCCGGTGATTTACTAAAGCACTGTAATAACAAGAATCCCCAGTCGGAAATGACCCCCTTTTGCACACTTGGTACGTAATAAGTGAAAAAGAATATTTAGGAAGTCTATAGCTCACCGAAGAAAATACCAGGCGGCCTGAGAAGTATCAATTCGCAAATAACCTAGCAATACCATGTGCCTAGTTGTTGTAATGAACAACAACATTCGATCTCTACTGAGTACTTTTTCGGTTTTGTCAGATCTTGTTGGGACAAAGGAATACTCTCAGCTCGAAGCAGTACTTCTGCAAAAAACCTGGCTTGACAGTGACAGTATTAAGGAAGTAGTCACTCTTTAGGGTCTCCCTGGATATCGCATGGATCGCCCTACAGCATATCACAAGTGGGGTGGTGGAGTTATCGAGTATATTGCCAGTCGTTCGCGTGAACAAATCATAAACTATTTTTACCTATTCTGCAAGTTTCGTTCACTGTTCCGTAGACGAAATCAAACCCGAGTATTTGAGCAATTCTCGACCACCGCTGCTAATGAATGTATATGTTCCCCCTAAATGTTGCATGACATAATACCTAGAATTCGTTGACTCAACTTCACAACTTTTGATAAACTGTGCCGATATTTCATTGTGTATAGTTGTTGGTGACTTTAATCGTTTCTATATCAGTTAGGTTTGATGAGAACTGTTGCATTTCAAACTAGATTGGACACTTTTCTGGACTTTCTTTTCTTTACCAGCCTACGTATCTTTTCCACTTGAAGTAAGTCTCTACTGGCCACGCAATAATAAAAAAAACTCATTCAAGATCTACAGTCATACTAACCGTAAGAACTTCACACGAAGCCATGATCGCCTAGTTCGAAAGAGGCAGATTTGACCTGAAAACACTCTAAAGCTACGGGAAACTGTTGCTCAGAGAGGATTCTCAGCATCCTCAGACACCAATCTTCTGATCTCCTGGAACCATCCCACTGGCTATTTACATTTTCGCCTTCTTCTTTGCTGTCCAGTCAAAACTTTTATTCGCGCCCCAATCGTCTCTCATCCAAGCTAGAGGTTGCAATGCAGCGAGTGTGCAGTCGGGGATGATTTTTTCTGCCAATCGATAAGACAAACAAACTCGAGACTCTAGCTCAAGATCCACCTGACCCACTACCCTCAACCAAAAGTTGGTTTCCATTGATGTTTTGCCCCTCACCTGCCCATTTGTTGAACCAGATATAGGATATTAATCTTACGCGACCGCTGACTGGTGCATGCATCAATTTCGTCCAATGACCTTCGACCCACATGATCCGCAGACATTTCGTTCACTTGACCCCTTGAACCTCAAGCGATCCTAAATTAGCTTGCATTTGGCGGTCTCTAATTCACGGAGCTGTTACCGTTGAGTTTTGAACCGTTTCTGTATCACATTTGTGATTGTTTCATACAGAACCGTATTGAAAACCACAGCTGGACCTTGGGCGTCTTTCGGGTTGTTTTACGCGTATCTCAACGACTATTAGCAGTCCGTTGCATATACCGTTCTATACTTACCACTTAAGTCTGATATGAGGTCTCTTGGGACTACGCCAAGAATGAGACTGATGACGTGAAAGGCCATGTGAAGCTTGTTATGATCCTTTTAAGTAAAACAAGGAAAAAAACGGGAGAACAATATAGAACTTGTGAAAACTACGCACTGTTGAATGAAGGGAGAACTGATGGACTGCAGAACACTGAAAGGTCGAAGTTTGCGAATTTGAAGGAATAATCGGTGCAGTTTTTCGACAGTAATTTCAATTTCCAAAGACCAGTGCAAGTTATCTTGTAGGCTGACACCGATGTATCACATATGGTTTACACTTGCAAGGGGAGTAGACTTAATGATGGTAGTATCTTCTGTGAAACTCGATCATGAAGTAGAAAAACACACTCTCGATATTCAATACTGTTCAGCAGAAGATCAGACTGATCATATAAGCCAAGGCAAGAACCTGACTAGACGGCTGAATTCGGGTAAGTTCTATTTGGGCTTAGAATACCCTGTAGTTATATCACATAATGATACAATCGTTTGGTGTGCTGTGTTCCCGCCTTTTGGTCTGTCATTGAGTGCTGAACGGACAGGAGTTGTGAGCAAAGGTCAGCTGCGCAAGTAGTCCATTGTAATCGCAAAGTAGTACGTGAGGTTCCAAAAAGTCACTTAACCCGTTTTATGCATGGTCGCGATTTTGACGGGACCCCAACCTTCATGAATGGAGAATGATTCAAGTGAACGAATGATTATTGACCGGCGGTGGTCGAGCGTTTATCATTGTTGATTTTGCGCAATAAGAACCCGAGTTTGATCCCCGCCACGGCTGGCAACTTCCCCATTTGGCAGCCTTTTGCTGGCCGCGGTCCTCTTCCTGAATTGTTGTGTATTGTTGAATAGTAAAAAATGAAGCAAAACGAGTATTTAGTATTTGTTTATTTGTTCATTGGGCTTTCCGGTCAAGTGCTTCAGTTCCACCGAAGGTATACCGTCTGAATCCCGAAAGTTTGGTTAGCCTGGTAAACTTGAGCAGCATGTCAACCTCCCTGTTGCAGAATTTCTTCATTTCACGATTGTTAGAATGTTGGAAAACTGGGAGAGTATCATTCGAATAACGAGGAAATTGAACATGCCAAAGGTCATCATCCACGACGTCAGAGGACGAGGAGGACAGGTGAAGAATTTCATTCGACCACTTATTCAATCGACCTCCTGCCATCTATATTTAACGTCCTCGGGGTGCAGAAAGGACTGGCGAAGATGTAGTCCAAACTTTTGATGTCTTCCTTCAGCAAGCTTAAAAGTCGACAAACCTCGGATGTGATTCGCGTTTTGCATGCCAATTCCTTCTCCCCGCATAAACGCTTATTTAGGATCAGACCACTTTTTGAGGAATTATGAGATTTTGCTTACCTTCTGCTCATTTTGTAATGTCAATACAATTTTGGGTCTTATATTTATTCAAACACGGCCAGTATGTCGGATAGCATCAAGATTTTTCGTTAGAATTTAAACTAAACTGCTTCCTATTGGAGGAACACACTTTCCACTCCATCAGAGCTACCCGATAGTCTTATGGATCATGGGATCAGAGTTGGAAAACGGACTAACGAGAACACTTTCTGCGGGATTAGCTGCGGAAGAGGTGGATTATCGCAGGTCTGCTTTTCGAATCATATTTCCCTCTATCCCGTGCACACTGGGTCTGGGGTGTTTCGGTGCACTATCCGCTTACCCGTACACACTTAGCTCGGTGCACCACAGATCACATTTCCCACACCCTCTTCAATGGTGCTGTTACTAACATACAAACTTTGCAGACTGTTGCCCTCACTTCTACCTCCATTTCATTCTGTGAGTCGAGGGTAAAGCTGTCCAAAACAGAGGCCCATAATTTGGGGCCACTGTTAGTTCACGCTTCCAGCAGGTTCAATTCTCAGGACGAATGTTGTGTCTATTTTTCAAATAATAACACGCTCACACTCAAACTTCCTACAGCGTTACCATAGAATGCTATTTCTCTGATTATACAACATGACTATTGGTGAGATCTTGATACATTTTCAGTTTATCGACTTTTGATCCCAAGTATATTACAGAACACTTCCCACGATTGTTCAAGGAACAGTCTATTTTGCCTGACTGCATGATCATTCTAGTCAGTGGATTTATCAGAAATGCCGTTTGTTCAGGTGCGCAATAAGCTGTTTATTGTCTTGGAAGGGAGAATACTTTTTATGGATTTTATCTTTAGAATGTCTATACGACTGAGACAAAAATGATTGGAATCGATCACGAGGCATGTGCTGTTCTGGATGATGTGCCCTCACTGTGGGACGGGAAGTAAATTGGAGCACTCTTCCCCATCCTCGACTGGAAGAGGATTCCCACAACTTTACTGACTGACAGCAATCATACTGGAGCCCAAGTTAGATATCTCAAATGAGAATTACAAGACATTCAAAGACCCGGTCACCTTACATTCATCCAGCGAATACCCTAAACACTGCCCACGTCGTACAGGACCTTCTCCCGAATGAAATGTATGCACATTGTTTTATGCTTGTAACTTTGTACACAATGAATCGAAAGACGAGGAGACACGTGAAATCCCCGTGTAATTGGATAACAGATTATATAGAAATCTGGGTTTAAGGACTTCAAAATTTATAGTTCGATAAAAAATGTCGGTGAAAGAAGACGTGGCCAAGTAGATAAATTCAATAACAAGTAGTGAAATGAACAGATTCGACGAGAAGATGACGTACTTATTGTGTGTACCTCCAAACATCCTCGAAAATCGTGCTGCGTCAAAGATTAACACCTACTTAGTTATAGCAAACAAGGAGTGGGTGTGGGTAAGCTATACACGGGATAATTTGAGTACAGAAAAATTAGTCGTGTTAATGTACTACATCCGTGTGAAATGCCGTGGGCGATAATGACTTGATTATACAACCAGGTGAAAAAGGGTGAAGATACGAAAGGAGGTATGGATAATCTGTACTTTGTG
Source organism: Fasciola hepatica (assembly GCA_948099385.1). Classification (NCBI taxonomy): domain Eukaryota; kingdom Metazoa; phylum Platyhelminthes; class Trematoda; order Plagiorchiida; family Fasciolidae; genus Fasciola; species Fasciola hepatica. Next base: position 320,539 of record CANUEZ040000150.1, read on the forward strand.
AATGTGTGCCTGGACACAGAGTCCCTAGAAAGTGCATACGTTTGCTTTGTAAGCCATTCCCATAAAAATATGGATACATGTGATGAACAATTACTACTGTTACTCATGAACTCCATCAACAATTCGAGAAGAACAATTTTAACCAAAAAGCCACTCACAACAAATATAAGAAAATGTACAAAACAGAAAAACGGTGAGATCAAAATTCACCAGACAATGCACATTGGATAGTGATTGACACGAAGAACGTCACATAACCGTGAGTCTATAATCAACCACATTTCCTTCTAGCACACAGCCAAGACCATGCAATTTCCTTGAGGGAAGCTGCGTATTTTTTGTTCAACAGACAGTACAATATTGGGTTGACAGCACTATGCGCGTAAGCAAACAATCTGAAGAAAGCCATTTGTCTCGGTGGTAGGAAACTTCCAGTTACACCCTCGAGCACGAAACCAGCAGACCATGGGAACCAGCATGCGACGTAACATATCGCGGACAGCAAGAGGATACGAACAGTCTTTCCTTTGATTCTTTGTTGCATTTTTCGAGGAACGGGCACGTCTTTTCGCGAGATAGAGCTGTTCAACTGATCCTGTGTTCCACAATTCTCTACCTGATCTTTCGTCGGTACTTTTGCAAGGATGCATACAGACTCTTCATTGTTCGATTCTGATGAGCTGACACGTTTTCCTTCTGACATTCGCAAGCTGATACTTGTTTTGTTCGATTTTGCTCTACTCTGTTCACCGGATTTGTTCGAGTTTGTTTTTTTGTCCGAATGAAATGACGATTTGTTAGTCTTCGACAGTTGATCTGATGCTGAAATGCGTGAAGAGTATGAGGCAAAAATTGGGTAAAATCTATTCACAGTGAGTTTGTGGAATCTCCCTTTTATTTGACCAAAGTGTTTTTACCTGTTAGAGAGAAATATAAGAAGAAATACAACCGAAGGAACTCCGTCCAATATACTGTGCCACATGCAAATATCAATCACAATGAACGTCAGAGTACAATCAATTAATTGAGATGAACCGGATTTGGCGGAAGTAACCCCCCCCCCCCAATAAAATAATTCATTTACATTTATTCCACGCGTCGCAAAATTCAGGTTTCCGTTTGTCATATTTCCAGTTAACTACGGCCAGCTACAGCTACATACGTGTTCTTCGGTCGATTAAAACACGTGACTGACTAAATTAAACCAAGGATAACAAACTTATTCCCGGTCGAAGAATGTTTCCTCGAAAATAGGAAAACAAATCCCGGAAGTTGCGAAAGGACAATGGAAACGACGAATCATGTTATGTAGAAATCTGATCTTTTACTACTCTTACGGTAGCCAAACCCTTTAGGCTGTTTAACGGAAAGTCTTCGTCGTACCTGCAGAGAAGCCGTCCAAGATAGGAGTCGTTCACCTTGCGGGAAGTTCCCTGATAACCCTAATGGGCAGTGTCGGAATAATGCTACATCAGGCAGTGTTTAATTCCAGTAAGCCGTCGAGAACCAGTCCCAATAGCCCGGTGGCTCAGGTGTTCGACTCATAATCGTTCGCCGCGGGTTCGAGTCCCTGTGAGGCCCGATGGACGTGAACTGCTGACGATTCCAAACAAAGCTGACACCGTTGTACGGTTCTTCTACTGTTTCTAATGGTAAGTTGAGCTTTCACACTATGTGACGAATCATATTATCATCTTCTTCCATACCATTAACTGAGTCATCTGAGAAGTTATGCGAATTACACCTGGCTGCGTGTGAAATGTTTGCCCACAAAATCCTTGCTGGCAGCACTCAACTTTTATATAGCAATCCATCCAAGTGTAACTCTTTCGCCTCTACCAGTTCCTTTTTTCGATCCATACCCTGTCGCAATAACATCTACAAAAACTGTGCTATTACTGATCTGGCCCGAATCCCCACCAATCGAAAGCAAATATCAGACGAATTTCTTACTTATTTTGATGTGTAATCATTATTTTTTGCACCACTTGATTTGAGGAGTAGGTAAATGCAAATCTTTTTTGACTAAAAAGCAGATATCTGTCCACGCCAAAGTCTGATCAAATACAAACACAATCCAAATGTAATAACGAAGTATTCTTTTCCTTATTTACACGCCTTTTCAACTAATTCATCTTGAAAAAAATCATTCGGCTTTGCTCAGAACTAACCGTGGTATACGTGGTTGAAGGCACTAACAGGCAACAAGTAGAACGACCGCATCGTAAGCATCACTCTGATTAGGATGGGTGCGAATAAGTAATAGCCAATAGGAAATAAGTTCAACCGCGACATGATCCAATTAAAAGGGAGCGATCAATGACGGTCAAGGTTATATGATGTACAATGTGTGAGTGTCCGGTAGATCCGACAAGGAATAATGGTCAATGAATTGGTCGTGAGCGAATCGAGTGTCCAACTCTGACAACCTGCGAATTTTTAGCCACTCAACTTGAAGGTGTTTCCCACATGAAGCCAGTGCGGTTAGGTTTATTTGCATTAAACCTCAGGAAAGAAGACAAAGGAAATACCTTATCTTCCACTCCCATCATTTACATATAAAGCGGAATCAGATTTTGGTTACCGTAAAAAAACCCGGCGATGATTATCTTCCGCTCTTTCGCGTGGTTGCGAGTGATTGGCTAGAGAAGTAGTAATTTCAGGGTTTCTGGCCAAGTGAGTACTGCGATCTGCAAATGTACTACAGGTTTTCCTTTCGTTTAGTAGCCCAAGGCGGCTATTTAGTGGCCATAACCGAGAGTACAGTAACCAAACATTTTAGACTCACCCATACCGCAAAACATCACCTAACGTTTGAGTTTTCGCTCCCACCTAGGGGCCTGCCAGCCTTATGCGAGTCTCCAACTAGGGTAAACAGGTAATACAAAGAAAAATCTCTAAATTATTTAATAAAATATTATCATATCAACCAAAGAAAATCAGGTTTACAAATCGGAATACACTCTGGAAGGTCCAGTAGGATTGAAATAGTGTGTATCAAATGCAGTACATGAAGCGGGTGAAATCCGATCCATTGGTTGTTTGCAAAACTGTACCCAAAATACCGAACCCATGCTCTATGATGGTTGTAATTGGTCTTATTTACGTAAAAACGCCAGATGGAGCTACCATGCTCCTGTAACCACATTGAATACTGAACTCGTTTCTCTTTGGCATTAGTCCTACTTCACTCGATCGGATGAATGTATGGTTTCATAATGTTGTAGCGATAGACTTAGAGAAGATTATCAATGGAAGATAAGTTGATCGATAGATTCGAGTGTGTCAGTTGGATTTTTTTTCTTCATCCCACTCAAGGTGATTATACTATTCTCCTCCATCAACGAGCAAAATTCTGTTACGAACTCGCTGGAAAATTGACATTTTACTAATCTCTTTTCAAGGCTAGGCTCTCTGTCCTGTTTGCTGATGGCTCTGCTGGTTTTGACGTTAGTTCCCAAATGGTAGGAAAGAAATTTCAACTCGTCATTTTTCTTCAGGCAATGGGTCACTCTTCTTTGGTCCTGATCCCCGACTGTCTTCAGCGTGCCATGCAAATCTGCTTTTATTCGTTCGCTTAGGTCATTCAACCCAACTTCCTCCGTTGGGGAAGTCTGCCGATTTTAATGCACTCATTCAGCTAATGACTTGAGAAGCAGTGGAGATCGAACCTGTTTCGAGCGAGCGGCTCTTCACATGATCCACAAACGACTACCAAGCACCCCTAACTGGGAGCGAGAATTCAAACGTGAAATGAGCTTGCAAAGCGTGGGTGACCCGAAGAGGTTCGTTACAGTACTCCAGCGGTAGCCTCTGAACAATTTACTAAACGATCGCCAGTAGCTACTTCGCGACATGAAATCTTGTACTAGCTTTGGGCTTCCTCGAAATTTTTTGCTCGTTAGCGATGAGAATAAGCAATATTGTTATCGTCATACCTACAAGTTATTTCCCTTTGCAATAAATTATTCTGATTAACATCACAAGGAAATTTATTGGTTTGTTGCACTTTAACGCACGTTTATTGCAAAATCTCAGTGAGGACAACTCATCAGCCTTAATTCAAAATATGACCGACCGTTCTCTTCTGAGAAGATGAAAATTAGCTCGTAGTTATGAATTAGAATACACGTAGATTTTCATCGGATAAAATACGTACCATCAGCTGAACTTTGATGACTAGCGCAATGACATCAAGGGAATTCCGGAGAGAAAAACTTTCGTTTTACCTCGGTTTCTTGAGCTCATCATTTTCAAAAACACTAAACATAATTATAGTTTTCTTCAGACTAGATACCATAGGAAGTTCCTTTATTTCGAGTGAACATATTTTTGCTATATCCCATAATGAACATGGCTGGCCGAGTGAATTTTGTGCGGCGTTGTTTCGGATTCAATGCTGAACACGGTACTTTTGAGACAACCTATCTGACAACCGTAACGAAATTCGATCTGCGACAGTTCTTGTGGATCGGGGCATACAACTGCCTTATCCAGTTTGGTCCACAGTTACACCTCTCATCTCCTCTCATCTCCTCTCGGTCTCTCTCGTGTACTTATTTTTCTGTTTTCAGTGGGGCATCTGTCTAATCTTTTTCTCTAGTCTCAAGCTATTTGCTTGCTAATGCAAGAGATATTGTCCAGACTACGTGAGAAATCAAAAGAAGATGCATGGCGACGATATTTTACCGGCACACACGAATGAAAAATCTGTCATTCGCCGAAATGTTGGATATGCCACCTAATGAACACTTTTTCTAGTACTGAGGGGTCTACTCTCTGAGTTAGGGTTGTATTTCAACAGACCTACCCGTTCTGGAATGGGTTTTGTTCGATATATCGATCGAAGCACGAATCAAACTTAAAGAGACCCAATGCACACCACCTTTTCATTGTACTTATCTCTATAACTTACACCAAATTTTGCCTCAGAGATTTTCTTCTCCGGCCAAGTAAATAGTGAGGCCGATGAATAATGGAACCAAATTCCATTTAACTGGTCTGAGCTGGTGGTCCTTGAACCCATAACGCTACCGTATGGGTGGTTTCTGGTTGTGCGTATGACAGAGACACTCTGTTCACTGACCTCATTTGACTGCAAGTTGAAATAACCTCGTGATGGAGATACTGGTGAAAGTCTTCAAAACATATTGCTCAGCCGATTCATTGGTCAGTCGTTTGAATTACGTTGAATATTTAATTTCACATTGAATACGAAAAAGGAATCAGTTGTTCCACTTACCAATCCGGGATCCAAGCGCGGATTTTGGAATTCCATATCGTGAAACGGAACGAGACGATGGCACATCAGCTGGGAGTCTTCCACTACGACTTAGTCGTTGAAATATGAAATAACTGACGGACGAGATCACAATAAACGGAAAGCCAACAATGATGAAAACAATGTAGATACGTAGCCAAAGCTCCGGAGTGTTCTGACACACACCGTTCCATTCAATCAGATGAAGTCGAAAGATTACGGGAGCAAACCAGAGAAGAACAGGAATCATCCAAATAGCAGTGATCCACAGACCAATTGTCCGTCCTGTGAACGTATTTCGAACGGTGTATGGATGAGTTACTGAAATCAATCGATACACCGATATACCAACCAGATGATATGTTGAAGCTGCAGCAAAGACCACTTTTGATGCGGTGAACAGTGAGCACCACGACTTATTCAAGAATGGCCAAAATCCGTAGACGGTGTTCACAATGGTTAACGGCATGGCTGACGTAGCAAACAGCGAATCAGCAATGAGCATTGAGAAGACAAAACAATGGGTCACATAGCACACACGCTTAGCACTGATGATAGCTATGAGTGCGGTGATGTTTGTGATGATTGCGGCCAGAAACATGACAAGAAGAAGCAAGCCTGAGAAACCATTCCTAATATCAAACCACATGCTTTGGTTCATGCCGTTGTTCTGTTATGTTATTTTGGAATATGCCAAGAATCAGACAAAGTCGATGGAATTTTAGTCATCTGTTGTCTCTTTTTCACATGGGAGCATCAGAATGAGTACGAAGTTCTCTAATTATTGAATCAAACATTTTTCACCAATTTTACCATTAGGTGGGGAAATTTGATCCAATCACATTTGACCTCGTTACTCATTCGTCCGAAAAACTGGCCAATCACCGTTGTATCTCAGCATCATGCTTCTCCTTTCGGTCAGCAAATAACAAGGAACTGTAAATGTTTCGTTAAAAAAGGTAACCAAGTATCTTCACATGGTAATTTCTCTTCTGGGTGGAATTTATGAAAGTTATATTCGAACTATTTGATGCATTATCAAAGGTTAAATGCCAGACAATTGTGAATCCATGTACTAATGATACACTTCAGGAATCTTAAAGTTCATAGGTGTTCAGATCAACGGAAATCTGTGAATAATTTACCTCTGTTCAACATAGAATCCCCGTTAATCTAGACAATTTGATGTCTAAGTCATTCTGAATATGACACACGTATACTCTGATTTGATTGCAGTACTCTGGTTGAAAGAGAATCTGTTAGTCTATCAAATGGTACTTCTGATTTCCGCATGATGTACGAGGCTTATGATTTCATGGATTTTAATCGAGAACAGAGGGTTGTCAAAAAACCAGTTCTGTAATTTGCAAACTCCAGCAGCAAACCGTGACATTATATATATATATATATATATATATATATATATATATATATATATATATATGCAGACTTTGGTTGATATCTGATTAGTTTTGTCATCATTCTTATTCCGTACAAAATTCCTGAAGAAAGACCAAGTGTTCATAGACCTCTGATTGCAATGTTCTGTGTAGACTATGTGTGCGCGGTTGGTAACATATCAGATCATCTTTCGAAAGAAGCCAAGTGGAATAACATGATACAGTACTATAATTACACGTCATTCATTTTTACCTTATTGGATAAGTGACTGGAAAGTCACACCATTCGTAAGGTGGAATCATGGACCCGAAGAGAGAGCATAAAGCAAAATTAAAGGTTGGCGGACGAAGTTAACGATGACAGGTTCTAGTGCGGCAGTCGGCGAAAGCGAAACCGAACTATTTGCGCATGTGCTGTGAGTTTGCCATATAATGCCTCCGTTGTGCTGTTCTGCGCCCCTTTCGAACACGAATCTGCATGCTTTTCGTATGCGATTGAGAATAACAAAAGAAATGCTTTCATCTCGCAATTGACGTCCTCTTTCTGTTTTGATCAACTGAATCAAGGGGACCCAATGTTTCAAATATAACGCCTCAGCGGACTTACGTGCCAACGCTGCTCGCAACCGATTGAGTTGAGGTGGAAGACGAATGCACGAATGCCACAAGCCGCCAAGACGATTTGGGAATCTCGACAGACATTGTTCCGTTTCGGAAGCATTTGTGGCAACCGTAATTAGTGAACATTGATGTCTTCGATCCTCCAATCACGAGTACGCACCCTTAGACTTATCCTATAACGTGTGGTAATTAGCTGAAGTTTGCCTACTGGCAATTGTTACAGTAGTAAACACTGGAATACCACCGGTATGAAGTGCCTCTGATGTTACTGATGGTCGTATCCAGGCATCTAGTCAGAATTTTGCATGTGCATTCCCCCTAGAAAGTTGGTCGTAGATATAACTCCCTTCTTAGTAATGTTGTTGCTGTGCTTTATTGGGTTTTTCCAACATATGCTTCTGAATGCACCGTTCGGGGACGAGGAGTCATGTTAGGCACCACATTCGTGCACGATTTCAAGGCGCCCTCCACAACTTACTGTTTTACAATTTCCTGCGAACTAGGCCACTATCACTTTGGAGTCATCATCCCTAATTTGCTACTTCAATGGATTTTACCTCCGATTAGAGACTCGTTGCAATCGACTAATATTCCACTGTTATTCTTGGTGAATGAACCAATTCAAAATCCAAAAATCTACCACCTGATTTATCACATTTCTTCGTATGCCTGATGTAAATCGGTTTTAATCCTCCGAATCGGTGTATCACCCTGATGAACCTAAACTTATAAGGTTGAAAAACTCAATCTAGTATCCACGATGTCCATTTCTCATGACAGTTCTCTACCGACAAAGGGACCATCGAATAAAATTTATTGTTCTGCGTCAAATAATCCCGTCGAATCTTTGCTCATAGAAGGGCGTCGCATCACACTGCCAAAGATGTAAACCATTCACCATCGAGAATGAGTCAGACAAACTGTGTATAGTGCTCATGTCCTTGAATCGGGGTTAGATTGCTTGGCCAAAATCATAATTCGTAGTAAGTTCCAAAGCTTAACTGTAGAGAACGAGAGAGAGAGTTTTCAGTTGGTTCGTCCGGTAGTGACAACAAAAGAGCGGTCAATTAACAGTCATTTAATTACGCGCCACGTGAACGACATATTCAATCACTCTTGTGAGCTTTTCCCACATCAAAATACTCTTCGGAGAAGTTTATCATCTTGAAGGAATATAGAAAATAGAAAACCTGAAATCTACTAAATTGGAAGACAAGAAGCTTTGGATCGGGTAGGGATGAGCCTACCTAAGTCAAATTATGTAATATGTTGTGTAAAGTTGCTCTAGTCCTGTAAAAGGGGGGGGGGGGAATGATTTTTTTCATTTTCTCTCATTCCTCTTGTTTGTTTGTTTCTGACTGGAGTTGTCCAAGATTGTCCTACCTACCACTAGGTTTTCTAGTTTTCGTGTAACACACCCTGGTTTCAACCGGTAAAATATCTCATTCTGGAGGCACTCGTCTTATTACATTCCAAGGAGAGCAAAACAGCGGGTTGGACGATTGTGCAAGATTATTTTTTTTTTAAACAAGTTACATTTTGTTGTTGTTCGCCCTTTTTCCGTCTTTCAATCTCTTTCTATTTTCTTGCTTTATTTCTTCTGTGTCGCAGTCACTCCAGTTGCGCAGCGCTTGGCAAATATCAAATGATATACGTGCATCCCATGGCGTATCTCTAAATTTTGTTCAACTTCTGGTTTCCAAAGACAAATCTTAGTGACTGAATACAAGCTCCAACTAATTCCCATGTGATATTGATTGTTGTTCCATTTTGCATTGCCAGTTTGATTGCAAAATTCCCTTTGTTCAATTGTGCCACCCACCGGTTTGACTATTTTTCAAAGCCTGCAAGGGTAACTGGACTCTTTTCAGATAGCCTAAGTGCTATCTTCAACTTGTGTCATGTTCGGTCATAAAACAGTTTTCGTCTAGAGGTAAAGTGGCCCCTTCGATACCAAAATTTGTCAGAGGTCAAAAGGAATGTGAATTCAAGTCTCAACGGGGTTTCAAAGCCAACTGATATTCGCGCTTGATGAACGCAGAGATAACAACGCTTGGTTGCGTACTCTGCCACACGACACCCGGAAACTGAGACTCCTCAGTTCATCGGAACGGAGTAAAGTTTCTGTCTGGTTGGAAAACTGAATCCTAAAATGACGATATTTAAATGGAGTACCTCAGTGGTATTTTCGCAGGTTTTTTTAAGAACTTTTTCACATTCATCACGTGTCCGTATGGATATCAAAACTTTATTTACGTCTAACGTGACTGAAATTCTCCTCAATTCAAAGACGTATTTGGTTCGGATAGCCTCTACTCTACATATCTGAAGCACTGGACTGTCGAGCTTGTGAGACAAAATAACAACTGTGGTAAATAACTCCCTAATTAGATTTCCCATCCAGATTTTTTGGCGATCAGTCAATTATTACTATTATTATCATCATTACTATTATCAAGGGTATCAACCCATCTCGCACACAAAACCGTTCTTGTCCAATGGCTTTTACGTCAGCTGCCCCTAACGATATAAAGCAGGTTGTTTTCTGTAGTCCTCAAACCTACTGAATGTATCTTCTAAACTTTATCCGTTCGTTTTTGGGCCCAAAAGATCCATGCTAGGTGTAACCCCCTTTTATTTATTTCATTACTGAATCCTAGGACACGTCTTCGTTATCTTCTCGCAGTTCGTTTCTCAATTATTTTCCATCCTATGATTCAGCAGCCAGATTTCCTTATCTTCCAACGCCTGAACCTTTTCATTGTCCCAAAAAAGTATTTTCCTAGCTCGCTTTTTGTACAATTGAGTGCAGAAAACCAAGATAGAATACAACTTTCCCACCTCTGTACCACTCTACGTTAACTGGTTTGGGTCCCAAACAGACAGATGGAGTTGAGAACAAAGCTACTTCCAAAAACCCTATAGTTTTCCTCGCCGTTTTACTCTCTCCCTCTCTCCCTCTCTTTCTCTCTCTCTCTCTATGTGTGTGTGTGTGTGCATGGCTTTCTTTTTATCCCTTACTCATCACATATTGGAACTCACCTTCTACTTGTATGCACCCGAATTTGCGCCACTTGTGACGAAGTCTTGTGAACTACTGAACTCCCTTTCAATCACTTTGCGTCCAATTTAATGTCATATGAATGATTTTTGTTCATCTTTACTTTCTCATGACCAACTTTTCATGAGGATGAGATGGCCCTAAACCTGCGGTCCCTATCCAAAATGAATTCCATCTAATATCTACGAACGACTAATAGACCTCAGACTGTATTCGCACTACACCTTCTGTGTTCGTCTTCCAGCATTCGTAAGATCAAGCTATTTCAGACTCCGAAGCCAATCGGACTAACTAGTGATCATCAGCAACGAAGCCTAGTAATAACTAGCCTTGCTTTTCTTGACGCATATCATCAAATTGTCCTTTAAATTTAGTAATAAACGCTTCGAGCCACGTGTAAAGTCTGCTCATATGGTACTCATTGAAAATTCACCCCCACCACCACACATCAAATAAACCCGTTGCCATTTCCATCCCAAAAGACTTCCCTCATTTTGCGTAATGGTGTTTTCTCAAATCAGCATGCATTTAGTTTCACCATTTGTGGTTCCCATAGTCAGTTAGAGTCTCATCGAACTGTTTTTGGTACTCGAACTTTGAGTAATAGACAGCTTTATTGGAAACCACATCAACAGCCTGACAACATTGTTTGTTTCGTATGAAGTTGATGAATGAGATAGTTTCGTCGATCGCAAAAATTCCATGACAAACCATTGCACTAGCAAATTACAAGTGGGAAACAACTCTGAATCATATGGATTCTAAGTAAGTTTGGTTCGATTGTAAGCTGGTTGTGAGAAAGGTTATCCGTGGTAACCGAAACTTCGACTGACTAACATCTATTCCGATAACGCAGTGTTATCGAACAATAGACACTTACCTATAGGTTGGGTCTCATTCGAAAAGGATAAGTGAGTGGCGAACAGATGTTTGCCGTCCAGATTGTGTTCCACCTTGTGAAATAAAATAATTCAAGGCTCCATCAGGAACCATTGGGGATCATTCATAACAGCTTCTTACATTTCTTTCTGATAATCGTATTGTTTCTCATTGTACTGGTGTCAGTAATGTTTCCTCCTAGGATGTACTTCTGCATAGTGTTGTAATTTGATTTATTAAATAGGAAACATACAAATACGGTCAAAGTGCATGTTTAATACGGCAATGAACATGCCCACGACACGACTAAAAAGACAACGACAACGACAACAACGGATACAGAGACAAGAAGGATTGTCAGATGGGCTGGACGCAATACTCTTCCGTGGGAGTCGCACATGGACAATCTGCAAAAACATAGAGAGAATGAGAACTCAATGAGCCGAAGCCCAGTAAGCGAATAAGCGGGTACCAGGACTTAACTCAATGTATTGGAATGGCGGCCTGTACCAATGAGTTACACAAGTTCCAATCTATTTTCTATGTAAGCAGTTTATACTCTACATCCTGCACAATCCATAAAACAGAGGCTGGAAATACAAAATCGCGTATATCTTAATGTGGTTTACTCTACATCTTTGGTTATCCAAGAGACTTTGGAAGTGTGGCCGTGATGGCCAAGATGAACGCGCCTAACGCTTGGAATGCAAATATTGGTAAACTCTGTGGCGTAAATGATGTGATTTACCACGCAGAAAGAAAGTTTGTGAGTTGAACACCTAACTGCCAGGCTATCCAGCGTGACTCCCGCCGGAAGTGTACTGCTGATGAGTCTTAACAAGAACGAAACAGAACCACAATGCTTCCGTGAATCATACTTTGCTCGCCAAAAACGCCCCTCTTCCATTTGAAATACTCAAAGCTTTGGACACTAGTGAAGTCCTCTACTGAATCCAACCCTGGGATAGTATCTTGTGGCACTCGTTCCCATTCCTCCTTCAGGATGCTGCCCAACTATTCAAGAGATTTCTACGGCCTCCACTGATCAACTTTCCCCATTAATTGATCCCATACATGCTCAGTTTGATCGAGAATGGGTGAACGAGGTGGCCACGGGTGGGTCCCTGAACAATGATGCGCTTGGAACACACGTCAGAGAACGGAACGACGTGCCGGCTCGTTGTAATCCTGAAAAACCACTTTGGCAATTTTTTCTGAAAATGGTAAGGTTAGCAGGATCAGGTTTCCTAGGTAAAACTGATCTTAGTAAATGCATATTGTATATTTTACGTATACCAGCTTGAGCATAACTATACCATGCTTTTATGCCAAAAAATGCCGCCAAAGTAAGTTGCAGAGCAAAACGAGATCTCACGACAGACAGAACGACATCTATGTTTGTTAGGACACGTGATAGAAACGGAAAGACGGAATTCCTGTATAATGACAATCTGCAGGGAAGCAGTTTATACCTAGACCGCTTTGATGCGTGGGACTGACAAAGAGTAAGATCAAGAAGCAGTGGGTGCGAATTATCTGAAAGGATTTTCTATGCAGGCCCATAGAATGCTGTTACGTGGCTAGAGCATAGTTCCAAGACTAAGTCATTTAAGGCTATACCAGAAACAAGACTGATGATGCGTAAGCTTCTGCGAAGAGTGACCAAGTCCTTTTTTATTGATCCTGAGGAAATGATAGGGGGAACAATGAAAATTATTACGTACTGTACAGTATTTTGGTCCCGTAATTGAGTGACTCGCAGATAAACGAACCCCAAGTCCCAAGACAGGGAACACCGGCTCGCTTTACTACGTGTACTGAAGGACAGATGACCAAACAAAGACAATAACATACCTCAAATTGTGGACAAACCGACCACAGAATCAATACTGTCAAGAAAGGCTTCAAGAGGCTCAAGCAACAATAGACGGGAAGCTTTCGGGACAGTTATACAGGAACGAGTCAAGTAGCTTACGAAATAGTTCCTCATCTATGGGAGCCCTTTGGCCAATCAGCGAACACAAGAGAGATAATGATTCGAGGTAACACACACACACACATAAGAGCAGGCGAAGAATAAGTGGAATAAAGTGGTTATCAGAAAGAGCGAGATCAGCGGGAGACGGCTAAGTCCAGTCGTTCACACAGATAAGACCGACGCTGGGGAGGAAGGCTACGTAAACGGTAAACTCGAACAGATTAGAACAACTGTTAGACTCATGAGAATCAGGGTACATCGACACCTGTCATAGGGACAAGACTGAGAAGAACTACAAGACTCAGCATGACTGAAGAACAATTGGTACGCGATTGAGGAGGCCAAGGGTATGATCGGCATGGACTTCAGTGGTGACAACGGAGGAAAGGGAAGCGAATAGTTTGGATAGTACACGGTAAATTTAGGATAAGAAGCATGGGACCTGGACTGAACCAATTTAACGAAGTTCCTCGATAGGGCGAGCTGAATTTCTTGGTCCAGGTTTCAATAAAACTTTACAGGTACCATATGTTGTTTTACAAAAAGATGTCGACTAGAATTACCAGCTTGCTCCAACTTCCCCATCAGATAGCTCACTGGACAGGCAGTGAACCTCCATTGTGCCATACTGATGCTGCCATCATATCACTTTTAGTAGTTTCACTGGTGTGTTTCCAAACACCTCTTCAACAACCATATCAAAAACACTGGGTCATCCGTAAAAAAATATTGGGTTTCCATTGTTAAACCGATTCATCCATCTGTCAACTGTACTTCTTTGAAAACCCCGAAAAATTTGTAATCGTGTGAGATGACTTCTTCGATTGCCCGCCAAAAGACATTATTTTTTGAGAACCACTTGAATTTAGAAGAGTAGATAGATGCAGCGGATGTTAAACGGACATCTATAACAAATAACATGCAACGGTTAATTGTATGATAGGAAACTACACCTGTATTGGGTTTGTTCGAACCGTTGGGAACTGATGGTATTGAGACTCAGGACCGTAGTGCAATAAACTGGGTGGAAATTTTATCGATAAGTGAATTTGAACAAATTTATTTCCCCTTACTTCTGGTAGTATGATTTCATTGAGATTGTGTTATTCATCAAATAAATTCCTTTTCAGTGGGCACAGAAAACACGAATATTTAACAGGCTCGTTTAAGGTAACATTATCCTCGTGATCATTTCAGTCACATTTATAGATTGAAAACGCATAGGTTACAAACAATGTGTGCACGTTAAAATCTGATCAGGTGATCATCAAAATTGGTGTTGCGTAGATAGGAATGGTAGGAAGGGAATTTTTGTTGTTACGTGATTGAGAAAAGGACCAGTGAAACAACCAATATGCGTTTCGGTGATCACTCATTTCCGGTTCCAATCAAAGGGTCAGCGTTTGGGCCACACTGAGTTCCAGCGTAGGTCTTGGATTGGGGCCAGGGCAGTTTGAGTGCTTTAACGGAACATTTTTGAGAACAATGCCGTGGGTCGAGTGATCTGATCACTACAGTCCCTGCCAGTGCTAGATGTGTCCGAGCAACCTTTGACACCCTTGTAGGGACTCTGTAGACTGTTTTGAAAGCGTCGTCATTTACGTAATGTCCAGTGACCGCAAGGTGCTCCACAGTTACACTGGTGATGAATTTTCTGATTCCCGTCGTCAGCTAAGTTGATTTGTGCTCTTAGATCCTTTGTGATAGATGCCGTGCCATTCAACCCGTACAGCCGGCCGAACATGAGCAAACAAACGAATAGGTTAGCATAGAAGAGGTGAGGGCAGGTAACTTGTCTTTTAGGTTCGTTGAGATCACTGATCGACTGGTGAAGTGGGCACTTAGTGCGGCAGCAGGAAAAGGTGCTAGCGCTTGTCCCATCTAAGCGTCTTATCGGCAAGCTATATAGGTAGAACGACACGGCAACAATCACAAAGGACTGGTTCCTGGAATACCGATATTGATTTTGTTTTCTACAACGAAATCATACAACTAACTGATCGTTTCTAGAAGCGGAATATTGGTGAATAAGGATGTCACATCCAGAGACGTTCTCATTAGTTCTCCAGCACGTTGCTCGCTAATCAGTTCTATGAATTGGAATGTTTTTTTAGGATCCAGTGGGCAACCGTTCGGCGACCCGGTTCAGGTACATCTACGAGCCATCGGGGAACTGAATGAAACGGGGATGCACTCATGTCGAGTATCGGTCTCAGTGGTATTCCTGATTTGTGAATCTTTGTTAATACGTAAAGTCGAGGAATAGTGGTGCCAGTTTGTCGTAGCTGTCTTAGTGTTGTGTGGGATAAAAAATTTAGCTCTTTAATTGACCTCAGAACTGTGGTAAGTTGCTCATCAACTGTTATAGTTTTGTCTCTTTCCTCTTCTGGTTTCCTGGATTTTCTCGGATCCTTTTGTATGTTATTCATCTTGATGATATAATGTGGACGACCCTTGAGGACAACACCGCATCTTTGTCTCGTCTCGAGATGACGATATTATTGTTCTTCCTTAACAGTCTCAGTGCTTCCCCGCATCAAATATTAGCAATACTTCTACCTTTCCTTTGGATCCGACATTATCGATGGGAAAGGAAAACTAGAGTAGTTTCGTAATCATCAATTGCTGGCTGTGATGCAGCTGTCAGTGAGCCTATTCGGACGTGTAAGTTTTCAAAACTGCACCTCTATGTCTAATTCTTTGTTCTCAGATGTAGGACAACAGACATTCAACCCTAGTGATATAGCTCCACAAACAAACGCGAAAAGCTATTCACATGCCGTTCTCGATTAAACGGCGGATTGGTTCTTGGTTTCGTCCCTTTTATGGTGTCCTATAGCTGGGCGAGTTTCTTACTGTCTTGTTTAGCTCATCAAAACAGATAGAAGATATAAATTGCATGGATTTATCTCTGAGGACCTATGTAGAAAACTGAAACCGATAGGCACCCAAACGCCAAAACTGAGGGGTTCTCCGAAAATACACAAGCCTGATGTTCCATTGAGACCGCGACCGTGAAGAAGAAAGATTTATACATTCATCTCCCTTTCAAAGGAGATGACAAAAGCGAGTTACTCATAAGACGCTTGGAAAAGGCAATCGCTCGCACCTTTCCCGCTGCTACACTGCGTGCCCACTTCACCAGTCTACCAGTGATCTCGACGAACCTAAAAGACAAGTTACCTGTCCTCACCTCATCCATGCTAACCTATTCGTTTGTTTGCTCATGTTCGGCAAGCTATATAGGTAGAACGACACGGCAACTATCACAAAGGATCAAAGAGCATAAACGAACTTGGCTGTCGACGGGAGACAGAAAATCCATCACCAGCGCGATTGTGGCACACCTTGCGGACACTGGACATCGCGTAAACGACGACGCGTTCAAAATAGTCTACAGAGTCCCTACGAACGCACCGAAGGCCGCACGAAAACAACATCTAGCAACGGCAGAGGCTGTGGCAATCAGATTATTCAATCCATCGCTTTGTTCTCAGAAACGTTTCGTTAGGGCACTCAAACTACCCTGGCCGCGATCCGAGACCGACCCTGGAGCTCAGTGTGACCTGTACGTTGACTCTTTGGCTCAAACCGGAAATGGATAATCCCCGAAACCCTTGTTCATTGTTTCACGGGCCCCTTTCCCAACCACGAAACAACAACATTTCCCCTCCTATCTTTCCTAACTACGCAACACCAACTTTGATGACCATCCAATCACACTCTAGCACACAGACATTATTCATAATTTATGCATTTCTTACCTATAAATGTAACTGTATTAGCCACGAGGATGGTTTTACCGAAAACGAGCTCCTTCGCCATTCGTGTTTTCTATATATAATGAAATGGGATTATTCAGGGAAATGTGACTGTTTTGGTACTGTAGATTAGCTTGTTCCTCAATCTTGTTCTACTTGCTGATCTGTTAGTCACGTTTAAAATATCAAAGTGAATTTCATCATTGCTGGTTTTTCTAGACTCGGGAATAAGATATGTTGCCACCAGAAGCAGTTTTTTCCCTCAGATTCGACCACATTCAATTTGGGTATAAACCGTCAGAAATAAATGATAGACTCTAAGGTAATCCTTTTTGTATTGTGGTTGAATCGCTAACTCGTGATGGGTAATACGTAAGCTGGAGAAAAGATTTCAGTTGATTCAGGGTGCATGACCTTGACTGAAATGTCATATGAACGAGGTATGTTGAATGTCAACTGTTATTTTCGTTGCACAGGAAAAGGCTTATCAAAAACCAGAAAATTCAACAACGTTGGAAGAGTAATCAGGGCTACTATTTTTCATGTCCACGGAGCAAGTGCTTCTTTGACGTGTATTGTTAGGAAGCTGTCCGTGAATGAAAACACATTTTTCATGTAGAACTTATTGTCATTAGACAACGCCATGGACAAAAATAGATTGATAATGGTCTTATCTGATTATGATAAAAAGGACATCCAGATGCAGTGCTCCTACATCCAAACAGATTTTCCAATGAATCATCATTCTCTGTTGATTATAATAGGTAATAAGAAATGGAATGTTTCAGATTTAGTCCGAACAAATGCCGGAATTACACACTAATCAAAGGAGGTCATGTGTTTTAATCACATTGCAAATTGTCTTGGTTCGTTATTTATTTCGTGTGTTCAGTGGTGATACTTGAAAGGCAAATAAAACATGAATTGCTTTCCCTAGATACTGAGATGGCAAAACCGGGCACTGCGGTTTCTGCAAGCTGTAATATATACTAGGTAAGCCATTTTTTACTTTTCCATTACATGCTTACGCATGAGTGCAATGGGAGGGGTATGTTTTCCATAGCCACGAAGGTCTACTGCACTATTAGGGATAATGGACAACCGAACTCCGAGACTTGGAGTGGAGAAACACATCAGATCTCAATAAGTCAGGCGCGGAAGCGAGCTGGACCACAGTGGTTTGCCGTTTACCATCAAAGTAACCGGCCGTGGTGGAGTTTCGAACCTTGGACCTCCGAGGCGGCAATCAAACGCTCTAAACCACTCAACCACCGCCGGTCGGTGAAGCCTTATAAACTATAGACTATACGACGCAGAATTCATCCGAATTAGTATACGAATAACTCTTATCTTTCGGACGAGAAGTTTTCCGGCTAGTCTATCTTACTGTACGATCAGGAGTCATGTTATCTACCACAAGAAATTGAAAACCTTATAGGTGTAAAACCTTTCGTTCACTTGTTACGTACTTACACCGATGAGAAACTATGGACGCTTCAAAGGTTCAGCTGTGAAGTAATTTTACCAGCTCAGATTGGAATATGATTAGGACTTTATTCTCAGTGCTGGAGAAGTCAGTTAATGCACTTTTCTGCACTTTGCTTTGGAGGCCAGTTCACCACGCTGAGCTAACGAGACGAGTGGAGTTTGGACATGACCGATAACTAACTAAAGTCGTCGCAGGGGATTACCCGCCAGTGAAAAACGGACGGGAGTTACCAAAATGTGGGCTTGCTAAAACCTTTGCAGTGCATTTGGGTGGTGGTCTAGGAGTGCCCCTCCCCCCTCTCCACGCGTCCATTTGGGAAGTCGCAGATAGACGGTCTGTCTGTCGGAAGAAGAACCACGATCTGAAAAAGGAACTCAAGAGACGGGAAAAAGATGAAAACAGCTCATAATAGATGAATGACTATGGTGTTCGTTTTGTTTTCCCCAATCGGTTTGCTGCAGCTTTATTCTGAAATTAAAAAAACTTGAATATGAAAGCTACCAAAGGGTAAAAGTCTTCGGTTGCATTGACCAATAGTGTAAGAGTAATCGTTGAAAGCGATGAAATCTGCACAAAAAGTACCAAAATCTGTAATGCTTTTATTTTGTTTTATTGTTTTTGAGAAATAAGTAAATCTTGCTCGCATTCGGGTATAAATGAAATAGTGTCCACCAAATGTATGGGTTTACACACGAACCGACGATGACGATTTGTTAGATCAGTGCCTGTGTATGACATAGACCCGCCTGCTGGTACGACAGTAGGTGCTTGGCACGGTTGGAGTCTATTCACCTACCTAGACGGTTTTAACATATCTGCGGAAACCATTTCTCCTGTGCCATTAGGCATCATGGTATACCACTTTTCTTTGCTTTCTAGACCTCGATACGGACCTGAATAGGGAGTCTGAAGCGGATGCTGTGTACTATCTGTACGTAAGAAAATGTGCAAGCACTCAGACAGTTCTTCGGGTATGTAGGCTGGTATTATTTGTTCTCTAGCCGACACTGAGTGTAGGTCACGTTAATGCTGAGTTAGGCGTTGAATGTAGCCGCAACAGGTGGGACGAGTTCCTCCGGTAACCGAAGGGTACACCCAAACAACCCTGCTGGCGTTGAGAACACGCCAGCGTTCATCGAACTTCGAATAACCTGTAAAACAAAAGGAAGAGCCTATTACCATACAGGGTATTCATAAGCTCTTTGCAAATTTGTGAACTTGATAAGACCAATTGGGAAAACCACGAGGATACACGGATTTCGACAGTAGCTGACTGACAGTAATCTTGCGACTATCGTAGTGGAATTAAGGCCCTTCCATCGCGAGTTCGAGTTCTCCTGCCGCCAAAGCGACCGCCGGTCATTTTCCTCCTCTTGTAGCTTCTTATTCGGCTTGACAATTCTCCTGAAAGAAACGAAATAAAGAATTGGGGAAAGGAAAAGTAACTTGAATTTGTGACGTTTAGAAAACCGTATTAGCCTGATAAATGTTCTTATGTTGTAAGCCCTGACTTTCTTAACCTGTTTAATATAATAGAGTCAAGATAAAGTCCCGATTATCGTCTGTACCAACAGTGATAGATGGGATACGTCATCATTAGTCTCCTTTTTGGACTGTTCTGTTCATAATCCTCTGGCTTCTTCCATCAGTTTCCATTCGATACAGTTTGTCATTATCATATATTTTGGTGAGGGTTCAACCGGTATTTTTTAACCGAAATGTATTCACACAAAAACTTCGAGATGCGAGATGCGGACGGTTCAGAATACAAGTGTAAAGTCGGATGGTACCTTGTAAATGGAAACTCTTTGCTCAGGAGTTCCATTCTCGCTGCGTCAGTGATAGAAAAGTGATTACAATGTATGGGAGCACTGAGCAGGTCACATAGACTTGAGACGCCATTTCGATCAAGACGAAAAGTTGATTAAAATGATAAAAACCTAGCTGGATTAGTTTGCACCCTAAGTGAGTATTCTCTTTAAATATATTCGCTTTCACAAAAGTGACCAAGGATGAACTTTGAGGCTTGCAGCTCCGATAATGGCCTGAATAGCGCTACCTCTGAAGAAGTGGATTACTATAGATGTGAATTTGCCATTCGGAGAACTAGCTTGCGTTCACTCAAAGGCTGAGGTTCTTTTGCGTCAATTCAATCCAAGTTAAGCAGTAAAAGATTTATGCGCCCGATGCAGGGCGAATTTTTCGATATCTGCTTGATTTACAGTATTATCCAAGCGAAAGTGTTAAGGCTGATTAGTTGAGGCAGCGGAAATCTTGAAAGCAAAACGAAGTAGTGCGTACATTTAGATTAATGATGAAGGTGAGTAACAAGATCGTTGAGTACTTGGACGTGATGCACGAGTAAGCGGGCGAGGTGAGGGATGAGGCTCTTTCTGTATGTGGAGGCGTGTGAATGAAGTATTTTGAATTTCGATCAAGTGGAGAAGAATGAGTCGGCTTCAGGGAGTGCGGAATGAAGGCAATGGTTTGCTTCCAGTGATGACCTATTTGTGAGTTTGTCACGAGTATCGAAATGCTTGCTAGTGATAGAGTTAGTTGCAAATATTTGTATTAATGTTGCTACAACGGGAAAACAATTTGAGAGATTTCATGATAAGATCAAAATATTTCATTTATTACCCGTAAAAACTGTAGGGAGCTTGAAAACAGAGAAAACGCAAGAGGTTGTGTATTGAAATGCAAGATTATAAAGTACTCAAGGTTTTCCTTGTCTGAAAGATAGAAAAGAAAGCTTTCTGAACTTGGTGAAGACTGTTTCAACGTGACTAGTTCAGCAAAGTTTAGGAGTTAGAGTAACTCCTAGGCTACTCAAGGAAGAAGCTTTACAAAGATGTTGGTTATCAAAGGAAAGATATGGGGTGTTATCAAAAATAGTTTGGTAGCTTGATTCATTTTGAAGATTGAAGGGCACACCAACGCTTTTCAGGACGTTAAGATAAAGAGAATGGGAAGCAGACTAGCAGCAAAGTCAATTCAGACTATGTTGTGGAAAACTTAAAATTTCTATCCCATCATGGGCACATCGAAGTACAATATGATCCACGTATTTGTAACCGGGGCGAATAGGTGAAATGAGGAGTTTATCAATGAAAATGGGTGGGGGACGAAATGGGAGTGGATTGGTGGATGAGTGGTGATTGATTCGTGACCAACAGAATTAACAGTCTATGGCGTGGATCGATAGGATGGGGAAATGACTGTTGTTGAGGGGTGTTTAGTCTCAACACCAGCCCGTTAGAAGGCTCGGTTGCACGAGCCAGTCGGATCGATATGATTTTGTGCCATGCCTCCTACAATCATGAAGGTTTATGCTAAGAGAACGAGATGTTATACAAGCAAATAATCGTTGTTCCTTGCCTTCGTGGGACAGGTTTAGAAAAAATTGTATCTTGAAAAACTGCAGAGCTAACTTGAATAGAAGACTAGTATCGGTTTCCATTAGAAGTGAACCATATGCGATTAGAAAAATAATCATGAACAGTGTCAAAAGTTCAAAAGTCAACCTCATTATTGTGTAGAATACGCAGAAAAGTACCACGATGAAGAGAACCAGAAAGTGACCGCATAATCGAGAAAAATTAACCTAACTGTAAGACCGCCGGGATCAAGAGTAGAAACAGTAGAGTTGATAGTAATACTAACGGCTGCAGTAGTTGACTGAGAGGGTTTGTAGGTCAATTATCTGGCCTCAGTGGAGTGAACCTGGGAAACAATTCAGTGGAGGAGCACATTCTCAAATACTTTTAGCAAAGCGTGTTCGGGTTACCGGACGATATTGGTTCGATCATTTTTCGACTACAGGTGTGATGCGTACTGATCTCCAACAATCGGGACTCATCCCGGAATCAGCGCAACGATCAAACAGAGCAGCTAACGGGGATATGAGTTCGAATGAGCAAGTTTTGCCATTTGAAAGACTAAAGTCAAGCACGTGCTCTGAAGAAATCAGGTTAACTGATGAGATTACCATGAATCTTATGGTGCATTTTGACTGCCCATTAGACAGTTAGTTCATATTCTTTCCTCAATGTTATTACGCCAAACGATGGGCATTATGTGTTGTTGATGTGCCCCAGTAAAGTCGAGTCGAACACCAGCTCTGCTGTATGCATTAGGCTTTAAGGATAAACGTACTCTTGACAAACAGCTCAGAAAATACCAACCAATACATTGTACCATATGATATAGTACGATAGCAAAGGCCGTTTTTAAGAATCAGATAGTACTGTTCATGTTGTCATACGAAGGCTACCAAGCACCGGGAATGGGGTTGAGATCTCACACGTGATGTGCCTTTGTGCATTATTTGTGTGTCGGAAAGATCTGGTTACTGTACCCTCGGGTGTGGTCGCTACGTAGTCGACAGTAACTACGTATCAGTTGTCAATGCCTACTAAACGACAGGAAAACCGGCAGAAAGAGCTTGCCTTTCAAGAAACATCATGTCCTACGATTCACATCCGAGGGTGGAGAATTTCAAAAACTGATTCCCGTTATTTTAAAAGCCAAGATAAATAAGAAAAAAAAAACTCTGCACTAATGAAAGCACTTGGAAGTGTTTTTTCAAGTATGGCAAACTTCAATCACTTGCATGAAACCCTCTTGCTTTTAATCATTTTGCAGCGGATCTGATCACAGAATTTCAATTATTCTTTTTTTACCAAGCTTATAACGTTCCCTAACAGACAAAATCTACCGCCTCATCCGCAACTGAGATGTCCTTTTTTGTTTCTACTTAATAAAGGTTACCATTTTTCGGTGAATCACAATTCGGAAGATCATTAAAGTACCACAATTAATCGGATGATGCCTTTCTAATTGATTCGTACATTTTCTGATTGACCATTGTTTGCTAAATAACAAAACTGTGATGGTCAGTAGGTTTGCCTTAAGGGTCATTCAGTAAAAAAATTCCGAAGAATTCATTGTGACTGTCATGCAACAATAAGTCGATAGAATCAAAGTGAGGAGTGAAATCAGGGCCCGCCTATTATCGTATAGGTGGTTATCATCCGAAAAAGCAGTAACCCAGCCCACGTTGATGATTTTTTCGTTCTATTATTAGGTTGTTGGTGTGCTTTAGCCAAGGAACCATAACAAAAATAGGGCAATTCACGTAACAAACCAACAGTCAGAACCCAGCGTAAATCTCAGCCAACCTGAGAACTTCCATATTCAGGTCCCTCTACTTAAATTAAACGTGAATGCATATCAAAACCCTTTTGTGGTGAATAACCACGGACGAAAGTGACTCACTGTTTAATTCCTTACTATATATTAGTCGTACAACATTTCACGGAGAGGGTCGCGACCACTTAAAGGCTGTCAGTTGGGGAGTGTGACTGGCTGCGGTGTTAGGATTCGAACTAGGGACAGAGGCACCAGAAGCGCACCGTGGTAACCGTTTGATCACCGCCAGTCGTGTAGTAATTATATTCATATGACGACTAAAATCTGCAGGTTATTTGTAACATAATGGGTTCGTTGTATTTTGGTCCCTACGGGGAAGTCATCGCATGTCACATGAGTCGATCGCTGTATGGGTAACTGGTTCTCACCGTTTAAAGCCAGTGGCTGTTGGGTGAAACGAGATGTAGTTCTTATGTTCAGCTAACTGTTAAGAGCCAGCTCATATATCCTGCTCGTTAGGTGTTCGACTCAGTCATTCAACCCGGGGTCTGAGTGCCAGTGGAGGTTTGGCCGGAAGTCTTAGGTTCATGAACCAGAACGTTAGATGAAACACTGAAGCTCAACAGGCTAAGATGATTGGGACATGTGTTGCTCACGTCCCCTGACAGGATTCCTTGACGCGCAGTGTTTGCAGAGACAGTCAGCGGTTGAAAGATGAGCAGGGTTGGCCAGTCCATGACATGCAAGAAAGGCATGAAAAATCTAACCGGTGAACTTGGTCATGCGGGTTGTATGAGTCTTCCTGGATGGGATCCAAAAAAAACCCACTGTGCGGTTAGTTACTTTGGGGGAAACGACAAGGTTTCGTGATCCGTGGCACTCTTGTATCCACAAATCTTCTTTATCGACTTGATATTAATATTCGTGTTTTTCTGGTTGCTTCTTTCACATTCCCGTTCTTCCTCATTATTTCCCATTGAGGTTGGCACTGGGACATTTCAACCACAGCCACAACCACAACCACAGCCCCCCCCCCAGAAAAATGAATAATGATTGTCTGAACTAAATTGACCAAATTGGGGGGTTCCGCGGATGAGCACTGCTGATGATGCCTGACAGGTCAGATGAAAAAGCCACACAGCAATGATTTCATGCTTTTCAATGGTCAGTTGAATGTTGACACCGCATGATCAGTTGTGGGCAAGATCCAATCTCCTACTACTTATGCTCATCTATTAATCAGTTAATTGATCCATCGGTTCTAACTATGAAAGTGAAAAAATAAAAGTTCGTGTGGCTGTGCTCTCCTATCTGGACGGTAAAAGAAATGAACAGTCGATTTTAAATGTGCCATGGAAGATAGACATTAGGTATTTCGAGGAATTTCACTACTCTCACACTCCATATGAATAAAAAAAGACCGTGGGGCTAAGAATATAAGAGGAAAAAACGAAAATATGTTCTCATGCAAACAACGGTTTTACCATACCATTTTCTGCATACGTATTTTGAGTTTTCATGACTCACTTGACTGTGGGCTTATTAGTAGAGCATAACATGCACCTAAATAATCGTAAAATTCCAAAAACACTTTCTCTGGGTCCGGTGTTCAATATATCGTTGGTATCGTTTCTCCGACAAGGTTGATCGTAGAATATGGCAGTCCCTTTAAACAATGAGTTCTGCTACTTCAGTATCACCGAAATGAGTGTTTTTTTAATTTCTTATCACGAATCGTGCTCATGTGAACTCTCTGATTTTCACCAATGATCATAAATAGTAGATCAATAACGAATACTGTTTGTAACACGTGACTTACATTCACGGGTGTCTAAACCAGGTTGTAGATAGATCAACAAATAAAGCAGCTTACTTTTCCCCACCCTTGTTCGCAATCCGGTTTAGACATTTGCTGGAAAATCGTCTTGTTTTACGAAACAATGCACTATGGAACGTTAATTTCTGTCACGATGCAGAAAACATCATAATCCCAACTGGGTTTTTCGGTTGTTTGTCCAACTTGTCCTGCAACGTTCCACTAGAACATTGCAGAAACACATGGGTACGTTTAAGGAAAGATTCCGTGCAATGTCATTCGCAGAAGCAAGTGCTCGATGCGTTCTTGGAATTTTCTCTTACTTCTCTTTCCATCTCTCTCGCTCTCAGTTTACCGGTTCTTGGTAACCCCTCCTCTGTCATTACGAAAACAAAATGGAAGTTCTACAGATCTTGCATATGTGACTTTGATGTAAATGTCACCGGAAGTAAAATCAGTTATTTTCTCCGGGGAAATTACCACCAACCGCGAGTTTCCACTTGAGCCGTGAGATAATTTAGTATTATCCGGAGGTGATTTTATAATTTTTCATTCTTTGCACAAACTATACATATGGTCCATACTTCGGCGAAGGAAATCCGCATTTACTCAACAATGTTTGCAGAAACTCATGCTGAATTTTTCCGACCTGTTTGAAAAAACATCCCTTCTCGGCATTTACCGGATTGGTAACTTTTAAGCTTCATGTAAAAGGATCATGTTAACCAAGATCAAGCAAATTCATCGGCTCACAAACCCTCACAAACTTGACCTTGAAAATGTTAACTGATGTTTTCAAGTTTTCAATTTAACCCCTTGACATAGAATGGAATAACGTTTGGAACTGTTTTTTCACGTATTAGGTAGGCAAATTGAGAGCACGCTTGTACGAGGAACGTGTATTCTGGACCAAAGAAAGGCAAGCGCGAGCATCAACGTTATGATAACAACTACTCAAGCGAACTTAAACTGTAAACCAATATCAGCGCTGCACGAAGTAAGCCGCGTGTGTTTGGTGGAATAGGACGGTGTAGAATGTGGTTTAGATGCGTATGACAAACGGGACAGGAGTGAGTCACGAGCGGATGGCCATGGCTCTTGGATAAGCCTCTCGATATAGTGGGTCTGATTACACCACATAAAAGGAACTATAAATTTGGCAGGAGGATTATACTTTTTCGATGAATTTTGATAGTACCTGTATAGAACTGAGGTTGAGTAGTCCAATAACTTCAGTGAATATCTGTTGTTCTCTAATTAATGTAGAATGGATCACATACACATACGGTAGATCAACACTGAAGGTGTGTCACAGTATTGAGTACGAATTGTGGATGTACTCCAAAACAGGCCACGTGAAGCTAACCGACAGGTAGTTAGTCCCTTGTTTCACTTCACTAGTTGTAGATAGTAGGCCAACGCTTAGAATATTCAAACCTCATGTTCAAAATGACTAACGTGTCAAACTGCAGAGGGGATTGCTGTCACAACAGAAAGAAACGGATGTCAAACTAACCGGACCAGCCGGTTGAGATCCACAGACCAAACTAGTGATGGTGGATATGTTGAAAGTGATTAACAACAAACAAAAAGAGCCCTGAGGACTTTTACATGGAACTCACCGGGATCTCAGGCAGTCAGTAAGATAGCCCATACAGGGAACTACTAATCGAGTCGTCAACAGCAGCCATCGGACCGACGGCCGAGCATTCAAAGTTATGCTCACAGGGGACCATAGAAGAAGAACTGCATTCAGTTAGAAACACTCTCAAGGAAAACGGTTACCCCGAGAGCTTTATAGAACAAAATCTGATAGATAGACCCAAATGTGCTCCAAGTTATGACGTCCCCAAGAAGAAACTGTTTATCCGTATGCCATTCAAGGGAGACGCCATATCGGGCCTTGTCAACAGACGTTCAACACGTGTGGTGAGTGGAACATCCAACTCAGTCGTGTTTCCTGTGTATTCACAAACTCTCCGATCATCCGAAATTCTAATAAGGATGGGTTGTCAATGCTGGCCAACTCAATGGTAATCTATTTGTTCAGGTGAAAATGCAATGCAACCTACATTGGCCGAACGGCAAGACAACTAACCCTAAGAATTAAGGAACACTGTCCACGATGGCTACGACATGGAGGAACAGGAACCATAGGGAGTGCCATTCTCGGGCATCTGGTAGACTCAGGTCACAAAATAAGCACAGATTCAGCATTTGAAATCGTCTATCGAGTTCCCCTCAATCCTCACAAACACATCCGCTTACACACACTGGCCACTGCAGAGGCGATTAGCATCCGTTTTTTCGCACTTGCTCTGTCTACACAGAAGAAATTCGTCCAAGCCCTCCAATGATCCTGGCCGCAAGTGGACCACCCCCACCCCAGTGACTCAGATTGGAATCATGTGACTGTCCAGACCTGGCCGTGCAGACGACACTTCGATCTGACCCCAACCCCCTCCCACAAACAGTGCCTAATGCGAATGACCCTTGATCATTTTAACAACCATTACTCTTATCGTTTGTACAGACTAGAGGATGAATCATAGAAAACAATCGTTTGTCCGCGAAAACATGTTCTGCTGATGTGAGTGGCAGATCTTACCATAACAAATTTTCTCTAATAGGGTAGCATCACTGGTTTCGGTGTGGTGGATAAACAGGCGGATTACAAAGTAAAGCAATTCACGAAAATAGGATCACATGCGTACATAACCCACGGAAATCGGTAAGTGTGAATAGTAAAACAAAATGAATGGACCTTGGCGGCACACATGAATCTCCTTCATAATGCACAGATCACTCTTTTTACTTCGGGTAATGATCTTTTAGTCCACTTATTGTCGACTGCTTTTTCCAGTCTTTTTTTCTGGTGCAAAAGATGTCTTACTCTGATCTCCAAAACCCATCGCAGGAAATTTTCATAAATAATTTTAATTGTGTGATTCACAGAAAAAGACCAATTACGACCCAGTCGTAATGAAAGATAATTCCACATGAAAATGCTTCTAATAATAAAACTTAGCGACTGAATGCATGTAGGAAGTATTCGGCCAGAATTGGGGAAAATATTGATCCCGGGATGGAAATTTTCATGGTCACTGCTTTGTTCATGAACGCGGACACTAACGGAAGTGGTTATATTAAAGTTTTGACAAAACAAGACCAAAAAGTGACACACAGCCACACTGGTCGTCTTTCATAAAGTTTGAAAGTTTTGCCTGTAAATATTCGGTTCATGTTACGTGCGTCGGATGTAGTATAAACTGATGGACTCCTCTTTATGGTAGCTGTTTTAATCTGCATATTGATAAATAATTACTCCCGTCCTTGTATGGTTTGTTCCCCAGTCAATAAATATGACTTTTGACGCGTTTCTCTGATGAGGTCAGTTGTGAGAGTTCATTTCATCAAATTTCAAACTCAATTTATGTAACTGTCATACATTTCAACATCTGTAACTAATTCAGAAGACTGTATAAACCCTAGTACAGAATTTTGTACTTTACTCAAATGTTAAAAAGAGTGCACGGGCTGAAATGCAGTCAAAAGTGAAGTTAGTGTGAGATGATAAGTTTCTGACCTAGCCCAGAGAAGAGGCCAGTACACAACAGAACGGGAGACTCGAGTGTATTCGAATGAATGAAAGGAGCACGGATGAGTGGTTAAACAACAGAACAATGCGTATCATAAGTCATAGGTCAACAGGACTATCCGTTCACATTTTGGCTGGCTCCTTTGTGGCCTTTGAATCTGGCGGCGCAGTTCCATCTCGATCGGAACGTATCTATCGCATTACCATACACATATCCTGTGGTTTATTATTTTTCCTTCTTGATCACTACAACAATTGTTGTAACATTGAAATAATGCTTAATTCTGTAAAATATTCCGGTGATTTACTAAAGCACTGTAATAACAAGAATCCCCAGTCGGAAATGACCCCCTTTTGAACACTTGGTACGCAATAAGTGAAAAAGAATATTTAGGAAGTCTATAGCTCACCGAAGAAAATACCAGGCGGCCTGAGAAGTATCAATTCGCAAATAACCTAGCAATACCATGTGCCTAGCTGTTGTAATGAACAACAACATTCGATCTCTACTGAGTACTTTTTCGGTTTTGTCAGATCTTGTTGGGACAAAGGAATACTCTCAGCTCGAAGCAGTACTTCTGCAAAACACCTGGCTTGACAGTGACAGTATTAAGGAAGTAGTCACTCTTTAGGGTCTCCCTGGATATCGCATGGATCGCCCTACAGCATATCACAAGTGGGGTGGTGGAGTTATCGAGTATATTGCCAGTCGTTCGCGTGAACAAATCATAAACTATTTTTACCTATTCTGCAAGTTTCGTTCACTGTTCCGTAGACGAAATCAAACCCGAGTATTTGAGCAATTCTCGCTCACCGCTGCTAATGAATGTATATGTTCCCCCTAAATGTTGCATGACATAATACCTAGAATTCGTTGACTCAACTTCACAACTTTTGATAAACTGTGCCGATATTTCATTGTGTATAGTTGTTGGTGACTTTAATCGTTTCTATATCAGTTAGGTTTGATGAGAACTGTTGCATTTCAAACTAGATTGGACACTTTTCTGGACTTTCTTTTCTTTACCAGCCTACGTATCTTTTCCACTTGAAGTAAGTCTCTACTGGCCACGCAATAATAAAAAAAACTCATTCAAGATCTACAGTCATACTAACCGTAAGAACTTCACACGAAGCCATGATCGCCTAGTTCGAAAGAGGCAGATTTGACCTGAAAACACTCTAAAGCTACGGGAAACTGTTGCTCAGAGAGGATTCTCAGCATCCTCAGACACCAATCTTCTGATCTCCTGGAACCATCCCACTGGCTATTTACATTTTCGCCTTCTTATTTGCTGTCCAGTCAAAACTTTTATTCGCGCCCCAATCGTCTCTCATCCAAGCTAGAGGTTGCAATGCAGCGAGTGTGTGCAGCCGGGGATGATTTTTTCTGCCAATCGATAAGACAAACAAACTCGAGACTCTAGCTCAAGATCCACCTGACCCACTACCCTCAACCAAAAGTTGGTTTCCATTGATGTTTTGCCCCTCACCTGCCCATTTGTTGAACCAGATATAGGATATTAATCTTACGCGACCGCTGACTGGTGCATGCATCAATTTCGTCCAATGACCTTCGACCCACATGATCCGCAGACATTTCGTTCACTTGACCCCTTGAACCTCAAGCGATCCTAAATTAGCTTGCATTTGGCGGTCTCTAATTCACGGAGCTGTTACCGTTGAGTTTTGAACCGTTTCTGTATCACATTTGTGATTGTTTCATACAGAACCGTATTGAAAACCACAGCTGGACCTTGGGCGTCTTTCGGGTTGTTTTACGCGTATCTCAACGACTATTAGCAGTCCGTTGCATATACCGTTCTATACTTACCACTTAAGTCTGATATGAGGTCTCTTGGGACTACGCCAAGAATGAGACTGATGACGTGAAAGGCCATGTGAAGCTTGTTATGATCCTTTTAAGTAAAACAAGGAAAAAAACGGGAGAACAATATAGAACTTGTGAAAACTACGCACTGTTGAATGAAGGGAGAACTGATGGACTGCAGAACACTGAAAGGTCGAAGTTTGCGAATTTGAAGGAATAATCGGTGCAGTTTTTCGACAGTAATTTCAATTTCCAAAGACCAGTGCAAGTTATCTTGTAGGCTGACACCGATGTATCACATATGGTTTACACTTGCAAGGGGAGTAGACTTAATGATGGTAGTATCTTCTGTGAAACTCGATCATGAAGTAGAAAAACACACTCTCGATATTCAATACTGTTCAGCAGAAGATCAGACTGATCATATAAGCCAAGGCAAGAACCTGACTAGACGGCTAAATTCGGGTAAGTTCTATTTGGGCTTAGAATACCCTGTAGTTATATCACATAATGATACAATCGTTTGGTGTGCTGTGTTCCCGTCTTTTGGTCTGTCATTGAGTGCTGAACGGACAGGAGTTGTGAGCAAAGGTCAGCTGCGCAAGTAGTCCATTGTAATCGCAAAGTAGTACGTGAGGTTCCAAAAAGTCACTTAACCCGTTTTATGCATGGTCGCGATTTTGACGGGACCCAAACCTTCATGAATGGAGAATGATTCAAGTGAACGGTTGATTATTGACCGGCGGTGGTCGAGCGTTTATCATTGTTGATTTTGCGCAATAACAACCCGAGTTTGATCCCCACCACGGCTGGCAACTTTCCTATTTGGCAGCCTTTTGCTGGCCGCGGTCCTCCTCCTGAATTGTTGTGTATTGTTGAATAGTAAAAATGAAGCAAAACGAGTATTTAGTATTTGTTTATTTGTTCATTGGGCTTTCCGGTCAAGTGCTTCAGTTCCACCGAAGGTATACCGTCTGAATCCCGAAAGTTTGGTTAGCCTGGTAAACTTGAGCAGCATGTCAACCTCCCTGTTGCAGAATTTCTTCATTTCACGATTGTTAGAATGTTGGAAAACTGGGAGAGTATCATTCGAATAACGAGGAAATTGAACATGCCAAAGGTCATCATCCACGACGTCAGAGGACGAGGAGGACAGGTGAAGAATTTCATTCGACCACTTATTCAATCGACCTCCTGCCATCTATATTTAACGTCCTCGGGGTGCAGAAAGGACTGGCGAAGATGTAGTCCAAACTTTTGATGTCTTCCTTCAGCAAGCTTAAAAGTCGACAAACCTCGGATGTGATTCGCGTTTTGCATGCCAATTCCTTCTCCCCGCATAAACGCTTATTTAGGATCAGACCACTTTTTGAGGAATTATGAGATTTTGCTTACCTTCTGCTCATTTTGTAATGTCAATACAATTTTGGGTCTTATATTTATTCAAACACGGCCAGTATGTCGGATAGCATCAAGATTTTTCGTTAGAATTTAAACTAAACTGCTTCCTATTGGAGGAACACACTTTCCACTCCATCAGAGCTACCCGATAGTCTTATGGATCATGGGATCAGAGTTGGAAAACGGACTAACGAGAACACTTTCTGCGGGATTAACTGCGGATGAGGTGGATTATCGCAGGTCTGCTTTTCGAATCATATTTCCCTCTATCCCGTGCACACTGGGTCTGGGGTGTTTCGGTGCACTATCCGCTTACCCGTACACACTTAGCTCGGTGCGCCACAGATCACATTTCCCACACCCTCTTCAATGGTGCCGTTACTAACGTACAAACTCTGCAGAGTGCTGCCCTCACTTCCATTTCCATTTCATTCTGTGAGTCGAGGGTAAAGCTGTCCAAAACAGAGGCCCATAATTTGGGGCCACTGTTAGTTCACGCTTCCAACAGGTTCAATTCTCAGGACGAATGTTGTGTCTATTTTTCAAAACATAACACGCTCACACTCAAACTTCCTACAGCGTTACCATAGAATGCTATTTCTCTGATTATACAACATGACTATTGGTGAGATCTTGATACATTTTCAGTTTATCGACTTTTGATCCCAAGTATATTACAGAACACTTCCCACGATTGTTCAAGGAACAGTCTATTTTGCCTGACTGCATGATCATTCTAGTCAGTGGATTTATCAGAAATGCCGTTTGTTCAGGTGCGCAATAAGTTGTTTATTGTCTTGGAAGGGAGAATACTTTTTATGGATTTTATCTTTGGAATGTCTATACGACTGAGACAAAAATGATTGGAATCGATCACGAGGCATGTGCTTGTTCTGGATGATGTGCCCTCACTGTGGGACGGGAAGTAAATTGGAGCACTCTTCCCCATCTTAGACTGGAAGAGGATTCCCACAAATTTACTGACTGACAGCAATCATACTGGAGCCCAAGTTGGATATCTCAAATGAGAATTACAAGACATTCAAAGACCCGGTCACCTTACATTCATCCAGCGAATACCCTAAACACTGCCCACGTCGTACAGGACCTTCTCCCGAATGAAATGTATGCACATTGTTTTATGCTTGTAACTTTGTACACAATGAATCGAAAGACGAGGAGACACGTGAAATCCCCGTGTAATTGGATAACAGATTATATAGAAATCTGGGTTTAAGGACTTCAAAATTTATAGTTCGATAAAAAATGTCGGTGAAAGAAGACGTGGCCAAGTAGATAAATTCAATAACAAGTAGTGAAATGAACAGATTCGACGAGAAGATGACGTACTTATTGTGTGTACCTCCAAACATCCTCGAAAATCGTGCTGCGTCAAAGATTAACACCTACTTAGTTATAACAAACAAGGAGTGGGTGTGGGTAAGCTATACACGGGATAATTTGAGTACAGAAAAATTAGTCGTGTTAATGTACTACATCCGTGTGAAATGCCGTGGGCGATAATGACTTGATTATACAACGAGGTGAAAAAGGGTGAAGATACGAAAGGAGGTATGGATAATCTGTACTTTGTGAGTGTGTGCCTGGACACAGAGTCCCTAGAAAGTGCATACGTTTGCTTTGTAAGCCATTCCCATAAAAATACGGATACATGTGATGAACAATTACTACTGTTACTCATGAACTCCATCAACGATTCGAGAAGAATAATTTTAACCAAAAAGCCACTCACAACAAATATAAGAAAATGTACAAAACAGAAAAACGGTGAGATCAAAATTCACCAGACAATGCACATTGGATAGTGATTGACACGAAGAACGTCACATAACCGTGAGTCTATAATCAACCACATTTCCTTCTAGCACACAGCCAAGACCATGCAATTTCCTTGAGGGAAGCTGCGTATTTTTTGTTCAACAGACAGTACAATATTGGGTTGACAGCACTATGAGCGTAAGCAAACAATCTGAAGAAAGCCATTTGTCTCGGTGGTAGGAAACTTCCAGTTACACCCTCGAGCACGAAACCAGCAGACCATGGGAACCAGCATGCGACGTAACATATCGCGGACAGCAAGAGGATACGAACAGTCTTTCCTTTGATTCTTTGTTGCATTTTTCGAGGAACGGGCACGTCTTTTCGCGAGATAGAGCTGTTCAACTGATCCTGTGTTCCACAATTCTCTACCTGATCTTTCGTCGGTACTTTTGCAAGGATGCATACAGACTCTTCATTGTTCGATTCTGATGAGCTGACACGTTTTCCTTCTGACATTCGCAAGCTGATACTTGTTTTGTTCGATTTTGCTCTACTCTGTTCAGTGGATTTGTTCGAGTTCGTTTTTTTGTCCGAATGAAATGACGATTTGTTAGTCTTCGACAGTTGATCTGATGCTGAAATGCGTGAAGAGTATGAGGCAAAAATTGGGTAAAATCTATTCACAGTGAGTTTGTGGAATCTCCCTTTTATTTGACCAAAGTGTTTTTACCTGTTAGAGAGAAATATAAGAAGAAATACAACCGAAGGAACTCCGTCCAATATACTGTGCCACATGCAAATATCAATTACAATGAACGTCAGAGTACAAGCAATTAATTGAGATGAACCGGATTTGGCGGAAGTAACCCCCCCCCCCAATAAAATAATTCATTTACATTTATTCCACGCGTCGCAAAATTCAGGTTTCCGTTTGTCATATTTCCAGTTAACTACGGCCAGCTACAGCTACATACGTGTTCTTCGGTCGATTAAAACACGTGACTGACTAAATTAAACCAAGGATAACAAACTTATTCCCGGTCAAATAATGTTTCCTCGAAAATAGGAAAACAAATCCCGGAAGTTGCGAAAGGACAATGGGAACGACGAATCATGTTATGTAGAAATCTGATCTTTTACTACTCTTACGGTAGCCGAACTCTTTAGGCGGTTTAACGGAAAGTCTTCGTCGTACCTGCAGAGAAGCCGTCCAAGATAGGAGTCGTTCACCTTGCGGGAAGTTCCCTGCTAACCCTAATGGGCAGTGTCGGAATAATGCTACATCATGCAGTGTTTAATTCCAGTAAGCCGTCGAGAACCAGTCCCAATAGCCCGGTGGCTCAGGTGTTCGACTCATAATCGTTCGCCGCGGGTTCGAGTCCCTGTGAGGCCCGATGGACGTGAACTGCTGACGATTCCAAACAAAGCTGACACCGTTGTACGGTTCTTCTACTGTTTCTAATGGTAAGTTGAGCTTTCACACTATGTGACGAATCATATTATCATCTTCTTCCATACCATTAACTGAGTTATCTGAGAAGTTATGCGAATTACACCTGGCTGCGTGTGAAATGTTTGCCACAAAATCCTTGCTGGCAGCACTCAACTTTTATATAGCAATCCATCCAAGTGTAACTCTTTCGCCTCTACCAGTTCCTTTTTTCGATCCATACCCTGTCGCAATAACATCTACAAAAACTGTGCTATTACTGATCTGGCCCGAATCCCCACCAATCGAAAGCAAATATCAGACGAATTTCTTACTTATTTTGATGTGTAATCATTATTTTTTGCACCACTTGATTTGAGGAGTAGGTAAATGCAAATCTTTTTTGACTAAAAAGCAGATATCTTTCCACGCCAAAGTCTGATCAAATACAAACACAATCCAAATGTAATAACGAAGTATTCTTTTCCTTATTCACACGCCTTTTCAACTAATTCATCTTGAAAAAAATCATTCGGCTTTGCTCAGAACTAACCGTGGTATACGTGGTTGAAGGCACTAGCAGGCAACAAGTAGAACGACCGCATCGTAAGCATCACTCTGATTAGGATGGGTGCGAATAAGTAATAGCCAATAGGAAATAAGTTCAACCGCGACATGATCCAATTAAAAGGGAGCGATCAATGACGGTCAAGGTTATATGATGTACAATGTGTGAGTGTCCGGTAGATCCGACAAGGAATAATGGTCAATGAATTGGTCGTGAGCGAATCGAGTGTCCAACTCTGACAACCTTCGAATTTTTAGCCACTCAACTTGAAGGTGTTTCCCACATGAAGCCAGTGCGGTTAGGTTTATTTGCATTAAACCTCAGGAAAGAAGACAAAGGAAATACCTTATCTTCCACTCCCATCATTTACATATAAAGCGGAATCAGATTTTGGTTACCGTAAAAAAACCCGGCGATGATTATCTTCTGCGCTTTCGCGTGGTTGCGAGTGATTGGCTAGAGAAGTAGTAATTTCAGGGTTTCTGACCAAGTGAGTACTGCGATCTGCAAATGTACTACAGGTTTTCCTTTCGTTTAGTAGCCCAAGGCGGCTATTTAGTGGCCATAACCGAGAGTACAGTAACCAAACATTTTAGACTCACCCATACCGCAAAACATCACCTAACGTTTGAGTTTTCGCTCCCACCTAGGGGCCTGGCAGCCTTATGCGAGTCACCAACTAGGGTAAACAGGTAATACAAAGAAAAATCTCTAAATTATTTAATAAAATATTATCATATCAACCAAAGAAAATCAGGTTTACAAATCGGAATACACTCTGGAAGGTCCAGTAGGATTGAAATAGTGTGTATCAAATGCAGTACATGAAGCGGGTGAAATCCGATCCATTGGTTGTTTGCAAAACTGTACCCAAAATACCGAACCCATGCTCTATGATGGTTGTAATTGGTCTTATTTACGTAAAAACGCCAGATGGAGCTACCATGCTCCTGTAACCACATTGAATACTGAACTCGTTTCTCTTTGGCATTAGTCCTACTTCACTCGATCGGATGAATGTATGGTTTCATAATGTTGTAGCGATAGACTTAGAGAAGATTATCAATGGAAGATAAGTTGATCGATAGATTCGAGTGTGTCAGTTGGATTTTTTTTCTTCATCCCACTCAAGGTGATTATACTATTCTCCTCCATCAACGAGCAAAATTCTGTTACGAACTCGCTGGAAAATTGACATTTTACTAATCTCTTTTCAAGGCTAGGCTCTCTGTCCTGTTTGCTGATGGCTCTGCTGGTTTTGACGTTAGTTCCCAAATGGTAGGAAAGAAATTTCAACTCGTCATTTTTCTTCAGGCAATGGGTCACTCTTCTTTGGTCCTGATCCCCGACTGTCTTCAGCGTGCCATGCAAATCTGCTTTTATTCGTTCGCTTAGGTCATTCAACCCAACTTCCTCCGTTGGGGAAGTCTGCCGATTTTAATGCACTCATTCAGCTAATGACTTGAAAAGCAGTGGAGATCGAACCTGTTTCGAGCGAGCGGCTCTTCACATGATCCACAAACGACTACCAAGCACCCCTAACTGGGAGCGAGAATTCAAACGTGAAATGAGCTTGCAAAGCGTGGGTGACCCGAAGAGGTTCGTTACAGTACTCCAGCGGTAGCCTCTGAACAATTTACTAAACGATCGCCAGTAGCTACTTCGCGACATGAAATCTTGTACTAGCTTTGGGCTTCCTCGAAATTTTTTGCTCGTTAGCGATGAGAATAAGCAATATTGTTATCGTCATACCTACAAGTTATTTCCCTTTGCAATAAATTATTCTGATTAACATCACAAGGAAATTTATTGGTTTGTTGCACTTTAACGCACGTTTATTGCAAAATCTCAGTGAGGACAACTCATCAGCCTCAATTCAAAATATGACCGACCGTTCTCTTCTGAGAAGATGAAAATTAGCTCGTAGTTATGAATTAGAATACACGTAGATTTTCATCGGATAAAATACGTACCATCAGCTGAACTTTGATGACTAGCGCAATGACATCAAGGGAATTCCGGAGAGAAAAACTTTCGTTTTACCCCGGTTTCTTGAGCTCATCATTTTCAAGAGCACTAAACATAATTATAGGTTTCTTCAGACTAGATACCATAGGAAGTTCCTTTATTTCGAGTGAATATATTTTTGCTATATCCCATAATGAACATGGCTGGCCGAGTGAATTTTGTGCGGCGTTGTTTCGGATTCAATGCTCAACACGGTACGTTTGAGACAACCTATCTGACAACCGTAACGAAATTCGATCTGCGACAGTTCTTTTGGATCGGGGCATACAACTGCCTTATCCAGTTTGGTCCACAGTTTCACCTCTCATCTCCTCTCCTTCTCTCCGTCTCTCTCGTGTACTTATTTTTCTGTTTTCAGTGGGGCATCTGTCTAATCTTATTCTCTAGTCTCAAGCTATTTGCTTGCTAACTCAAGAGATATTGTCCAGACTACTTGAGAAATCAAAAGAAGATGCATACTGACGCTATTTTACCGGCACACACGAATGAAAAATCTGTCATTCGCCGAAATGTTGGATATGTCACCTAATGAACACTTTTTCTAGTACTGAGGGGTCTACTCTCTGAGTTAGGGTTGTATTTCAACAGACCTACCCGTTCTGGAATGGTTTTTGTTCGATATATCGATCGAAGCACGAATCAAACTTAAAGAGACCCAATGCACACCACTTTTTCATTGTACTTATCTCTATAACTTACACCAAATTTTGCCTCAGAGATTTTCTTCTCCGGCCAAGTAAATAGTGAGGCCGATGAATAATGGAACCAAATTCCATTTAACTGGTCTGAGCTGGTGGTCCTTGAACCCATAACGCTACCGTATGGGTGGTTTCTGGTTGTGCGTATGATAGAGACACTCTGTTCACTGACCTCATTTGACTGCAAGTTGAAATAACCTCGTGATGGAGATACTGGTGAAAATCTTCAAAACATATTGCTCAGCCGATTCATTGGTCAGTCGTTTGAATTACGTTGAATATTTAATTTCACATTGAATACGAAAAAGGAATCAGTTGTTCCACTTACCAATCCGGGATCCAAGCGCGGATTTTGGAATTCCATATCGTGAAACGGAACGAGACGATGGCACATCAGCTGGGAGTCTTCCACTACGACTTAGTCGTTGAAATATGAAATAACTGACGGACGAGATCACAATAAACGGAAAGCCAACAATGATGAAAACAATGTAGATACGTAGCCAAAGCTCCGGAGTGTTCTGACACACACCGTTCCATTCAATCAGATGAAGTCGAAAGATTACGGGAGCAAACCAGAGAAGAACAGGAATCATCCAAATAGCAGTGATCCACAGACCAATTGTCCGTCCTGTGAACGTATTTCGAACGGTGTATGGATGAGTTACTGAAATCAATCGATACACCGATATACCAACCAGATGATATGTTGAAGCTGCAGCAAAGACCACTTTCGATGCGGTGAACAGTGAGCACCACGACTTATTCAAGAATGGCCAAAATCCGTAGACGGTGTTCACAATGGTTAACGGCATGGCTGACGTAGCAAACAGCGAATCAGCAATGAGCATTGAGAAAACAAAACAATGGGTCACATAGCACACACGCTTAGCACTGATGATAGCTATGAGTGCGGTGATGTTTGTGATGATTGCGGCCAGAAACATGACAAGAAGAAGCAAGCCTGAGAAACCATTTCTAATATCAAACCACATGCTTTGGTTCATGCCGTTGTTCTGTTATGTTATTTTGGAATAAGCCAAGAATCGGACAAAGTCGATGGAATTTTAGTCACCTGTTGTCTCTTTTTCACATGGGAGCATCAGAATGAGTACGAAGTTCTCTAATTATTGAATCAAAGATTTTTCACCAATTTTACCACTAGGTGGGGAAATTTGATCCAATCACATTTGACCTCGTTACTCATTCGTCCGAAAAACTGGCCAATCATGCTTCTCCTTTCGGTCAGCAAATAACAAGGAACTGTAAATGTTTCGATAAAAAAGGTAACCAGGTATCTTCACATGGTAACTTCTCTTCTGGGTGGAAATTTTGAAAGTTATATTCGAACTATTTAATGCATTATCAAAGGTTAAATGCCAGACAATTGTGAATCCATGTACTAATGATACACTTCAGGAATCTTAAAGTTCAAAGGTGTTCAGATCAACGGAAATCCGTGAACAGTTTACCTCTGTTCAACATAGAATTCTGTTAATCTAGACAATTTGATGTCTAAGTCATTCTGAATATGACACACGTATACTCTGATTTGATTGCAGTACTCTGGTTGAAAGAGAATCTGTTAGTCTATCAAATGGTACTTCTGATTTCCGCATGCTGTACGAGGCTTATGATTTCATGGATTTTAATCGAGAACAGAGAGTTGTCAAAAAACCAGTTCTGTAATTTGCAAACTCCAGCAGCAAACCGTGACATTATATATATATATATATATATATATATATATATATATATATATATATATATATATATATATATATATATATATGCAGACTTTGGTTGATATCTGATTAGTTTTGTCATCATTCTTATTCCGTACAAAATTCCTGAAGAAAGACCAAGTGTTCATAGACCTCTGATTGCAATGTTCTGTGTAGACTATGTGTGCGCGGTTGGTAACATATCAGATCATCTTTCGAAAGAAGCCAAGTGGAATAACATGATACAGTACTATAATTACACGTCATTCATTTTTACCTTATTGGATAAGTGACTGGAAAGTCACACCATTCGTAAGGTGGAATCATGGACCCGAAGAGAGAGCATAAAGCAAAATTAAAGGTTGGCGGACGAAGTTAACGATGACAGGTTCTAGTGCGGCAGTCGGCGAAAGCGAAACCGAACTATTTGCGCACGTGCTGTGAGTTTGCCATATAATGCCTCCGTTGTGCTGTTCTGCGCCCCTTTCGAACACGAATCTGCATGCTTTTCGTACGCGATTGAGAATAACATAAGAAATGCTTTCATCTCGCAATTAACGTCCTCTTTTTGTTTTGATCAACTGAATCAAGGGGACCCAATGTTTCAAATATAACGCCTCAGCGGACTTACGTGCCAACGCTGCTCGCAACCGATTGAGTTGAGGTAGAAGACAAATGCACGAATGCCACAAGCCGCCAAGACGATTTGGGAATCTCGACAGACATTGTTCCGTTTAGGAAGCATTTGTGGCAACCGTAATTAGTGAACATTGATGTCTTCGATCCTCTAATCACGAGTACGCACCCTTAGACTTATCCTATAACGTGTGGTAATTAGCTGAAGTTTGCCTACTGGCAATTGTTACAGTAGTAAACACTGGAATACCACCGGTATGAAGTGCCTCTGATGTTACTGATGGTCGTATCCAGGCATCTAGTCAGAATTTTGCATGTGCATTCCCCCTAGAAAGTTGGTCGTAGATATAACTCCCTTCTTAGTAATGTTGTTGCTGTGCTTTATTGGGTTTTTCCAACATATGCTTCTGAATGCACCGTTCGGGGAAGAGGAGTCATGTTAGGCACCACATTCGTGCACGATTTCAAGGCTCCCTCCGCAACTTACTGTTTTACAATTTCCTGCGAACTAGGCCACTATCACTTTGGAGTCATCATGCCTAATTTGCTACTTCAATATATTTTACCTCCGATTAGAGACTCGAGAATGAGTCAGACAAACTGTGTATAGTGCTCATGTCCTTGAATCGGGGTTAGATTGCTTGGCCAAAATCATAATTCGTAGTAAGTTCCAAAGCTTAACTGTATAGAACGAGAGAGAGAGTTTTCAGTTGGTTTGTCCGGTAGTGACAATAAAAGAGCGGTCAATTAACAGTCATTTAATTACGCGCCACGTGAACGACATATTCAGTCATTCTGGTGAGCTTTTCCCACGTCAAAATACTCTTCGGAGAAGTTTATCATCTTGAAGGAATATAGAAAATAGAAAACCTGAAATCTACTAAATTGGAAGACAAGAAGCTTTGGATCGGGTAGGGATGAGCCTACCCAAGTCAAATTATGTAATATGTTGTGTAAAGTTGCTCTAGTCCTGTAAAAGGGGGGGAGGAATGATTTTTTTTCATTTTCTCTCATTCCTCTTGTTTGTTTGTTTCTGACTGGAGTTGTCCAAGATTGTCCTACCTACCACTAGGTTTTCTAGTTTTCGTGTAACACACCCTGGTTTCAACCGGTAAAATATCTCATTCTGGAGGCACTCGTCTTATTACATTCCAAGAAGAGCAAAACAGCGGGTTGGACGATTGTGCAAGATTATTTTTTTTAAACAAGTTACATTTTGTTGTTGTTCGCCCTTTTTTCCGTCTTTCAATCTCTTTCTATTTTCTTGCTTTATTTCTCCTGTGTCGCAGTCACTCCAGTTGCGCAGCGCTTGGCAAATATCAGATGATATACGTGCATCCCATGGCGTACCTCTAAATTTTGTTCGACTTCTGATTTCCAAAGACAAATCTTAGTGACTGAATACAAGCTCCAACTAATTCCCATGTGATATTGATTGTTGTTCCATTTTGCATTGCCAGTTCGATTGCAAAATTCCCTGTGTTCAATTGTGCCACCCACCGGTTTGACTATTTTTCAAAGCCTGAATGGGTAACTGGACTCTTTTCAGATAGCCTAAGTGCTATCTTCAACTTGTGTCATGTTCGGTCATAAAACAGTTTTCGTCTAGAGGTAAAGTGGCCCCTTCGATACCAAAATTTGTCAGCGGTCAAAAGGAATATGAATTCAAGTCTCAACGGGGTTTCAAAGCCAACTGATATTCGCGCTTGATGAACGCAGAGATAACAACGCTTGGTTGCGTACTCTGCCACACGACACCCGGAAACTGAGAATCCTCAGTTCATCGGTACGGAGTAAAGTTTCTGTCTGGTTGAAAAACTGAATCCTAAAATGACGATATTTAAATGGAGTACCTCAGTGGTATTTTCGCAGGTTTTTTTAAGAACTTTTTCACATTCACCACGTGTCCGTATGGATATCAAAACTTTATTTACGTCTCACGTGACTGAAATTCTCCTCCATTCAAAGACGTATTTGGTTCGGATAGCCTCTACTCTACATATCTGAAGCACTGGACTGTCGAGCTTGTGAGACAAAATAACAACTGTGGTAAATAACTCCCTAATTAGATTTCCCATCCAGATTTTTTGGCGATCAGTCAATTATTACTATTATTATCATCATTACTATTATCAAGGGTATCAACCCATCTCGCACACAAAACCGTTCTTGTCCAATGGCTTTTACGTCAGCTGCCCCTAACGATATAAAGCAGGCTGTTTTCTGTAGTCCTCAAACCTACTGAAAGTATCTTCTAAACTTTATCCGTTCGTTTTTGGGCCCAAAAGATCCATGCTAGGTGTAACCCCCTTTTATTCATTACATTACTGAATCCTAGGACACGTCTTCGTTATCTTCTCGCAGTTCGTTTCTCAATTATTTTCCATCCTATGATTTTGCAACCAGATTTCCTTATCTTCCAACGCATGAAGCGTTTCATTGTCCCAAAAAAGTATTTTCCTAGCTCGCTTTTTGTACAGTTGAGTGCAGAAAACCAAGATAGAATACAACTTTCCCAGATCTGTACCACTCTACGTTAACTGGTTTGGGTCCCAAACAAACAGATGGAGTTGAGAACAAAGCTACTTCCAAAAACCCTATAGTTTTCCTCGCCGTTTTACTCTCTCTCTCTCTCTCTATGTGTGTGTGTATGGCTTTCTTTTTATCCCTTACTCATCACATATTGGAACTCACCTTCTACTTGTATGCACCCGAATTTGTGCCACTTGTGACGAAGTCTTGTGAACTACTGAACTCCCTTTCAA
This sequence comes from Fasciola hepatica, assembly GCA_948099385.1. Taxonomy (NCBI): domain Eukaryota; kingdom Metazoa; phylum Platyhelminthes; class Trematoda; order Plagiorchiida; family Fasciolidae; genus Fasciola; species Fasciola hepatica. The sequence goes on from CANUEZ040000150.1 coordinate 364,415, forward strand.
TCACTTTGCGTCCAATTTAATGTCATATGAATGATTGTTGTTCATCTTTACTTTCTCATGACCAACTTTTCATAGGGATGAGATGGCCCTAAACCCGCAGTCCCTATCCAAAATGAATTCCATCTAATATCTACGAACGACTAGTAAACCTCAGACTGTATTCGCACTACACCTTCTGTGTTCGTCTTCCAGCATTCGTAAGATCAAGCTATTTCAGACTCCGAAGCCAATCGGACTAACTAGTGATCATCAGCAACGAAGCCTAGTAATAACTAGCCTTGCTTTTCTTGACGCATATCATCAAATTGTCCTTTAAATTTAGTAATAAACGCTTCGAGCCACGTGTAAAGTCTGCTCATATGGTACTCATTGAAAATTCACCCCCACCACCACACATCAAATAAACCCGTTGCCATTTCCATCCCAAAAGACTTCCCTCATTTTGCGTAATGGTGTTTTCTCAAATCAGCATGCATTTAGTTTCACTGTTTGTGGTTCCCATAGTCAGTTAGTCTCATCGAACTGTTTTTGGTACTCGAACTTTGAGTAATAGACAGCTTTATTGGAAACCACATCAACAGCCTGACAACATTGTTTGTTTCGTATGAAGTTGATGAATGAGATAGTTTCGTCGATCGCAAAAATTCCATGACAAACCATTGCACTAGCAAATTACAAGTGGGAAACAACTCTGAATCATGTGGATTCGCAGTCAGTTTGGTTCGATTGTAGGCTGGTTGTGAGAAAGGTTATCCGTGGTAACCGAAACTTCGACTGACTAACATCTATTCCGATAACGCAGTGTTATCGAACAATAGACACTTACCTATAGGTTGGGTCTCATTCGAAAAGGATAAGTGAGTGGCGAACAATGTTTGCGGTCCAGATTGTGTCCCACCTTGTAAAATAAAATAATTCAAGGTTCCATCAGGAACCATTGGGGATCATTCATAACAGCTTCTTACATTTCTTTCTGATAATCGTATTGTTTCTCATTGTACTGGTGTCAGTAATGTTTCCTCCTAGGATGTACTTCTGCATAGTGTTGTAATTTGATTTATTAAATAGGAAACATACAAATACGGTCAAAGTGCATGTTTAATACGGCAATGAACACGCCCACGACACGACTAAAAAGACAACGACAACGACAACAACGGATACAGAGACAGAAGGATTGTCAGATGGGCTGGACGCAATACTCTTCCATGGGAGTCGCACATGGACAATCTGCAAAAACATAGAAGGAATGAGAACTCAATGAGCCGAAGCCCAGTAAGCGAATAAGCGGGTACCAGGACTTAACTCAATGTATTGGAATGGCGGCCTGTACCAATGAGTTACACAAGTTCCAATCTATTTTCTATGTAAGCAGTTTATACTCTATATCCTGCACAATCCATAAAACAGAGGCTGGAAATACAAAATCGCGTATATCTTAATGTGGTTTACGCTACATCTTTGGTTATCCAAGAGACTTTGAATGTGTGGCTGTGATGGCCAAGATGAACGCGCCTAACGCTTGGAATGCAAATATTGGTAAACTCTGTGGCGTAAATGATGTGATTTACCACGCAGAAAGAAAGTTTGTGAGTCGAACACCTAACTGTCAGGCTATCCAGCGTGACTCCCGCCGGAAGTGTACTGCTGATGAGTCTTAACAAGAACGAAACAGAACCACAATGCTTCCGTGAATCATACTTTGCTCGCCAAAAACGCCCCTCTTCCCTTTGAAATACTCAAAGCTTTGGACACTAGTGAAGTCCCCTACTGAATCCAACCCTGGGATAGTATCTTGTGGCACACGTTCCCATTCCTCTTTCAAGATGCTTTCTAACTATTCAAGAGATTTCTACGGCCGCCATTGATCAACTTTCCCCATTAATTGATCCCATACATGCTCAGTTTGATCGAGAATGGGTGAACGAGGTGGCCACGGGTGGGTCCCTGAACAATGATGCGCTTGGAACACACGTCAGAGAACGGAACGACGTGCCGGCTCGTTGTAATCCTGAAAAACCACTTTGGCAATTTTTTCTGAAAATGGTAAGGTTAGCAGGATCAGGTTTCCTAGGTAAAACTGATCTTAGTAAATGCATATTGTATTTTTTATGTATACCAGCTTGAGCATAATTATACCGTGCTTTAATGCCAAAAAATGCCGCCAAAGTAAGTTACAGAGCAAAACGAGATCTCACGACAGACAGAAAGACATTTTTGTTTGTTAGGACACGTGCTAGAAACGGAAAGACGGAACTCCTGTACAGTGACAATCAGCAGGGAAGCAGTCTATACCTAGACCGCTTTGACGCGTAGGACTGACAAAGAGTAAGATCAAGAAGCAGTGGGTGCGAATTATCTGAAAGGATTTTCTGTGCAGATGCAAAAGATGCTGTTATGTGGATAGTGCATAGTTCCAAGATTAAGTCATTTGAGGCTATACCAGAAACAAGACTGATGATGCGTAAGCTTCTGCGAACAGTGACAAAGTCCTTTTTTATTGATCCTGAGGAGATGATACGGGGAACAATGAAAATTATTACGTACTGTACAGTATTTTGGTCCCGTAATTGAGTGACTCGCAGATAAACGAACCCCAAGTCCCAAGACAGGGAACACCGGCTCGCTTTACTACGTGTACTGAAGGACAGATGACCAAACAAAGACAATAACACACCTCAAATTGTGGATAAACCGACCACAGAATCAATACTGTCAAGAAAGGCTTCAAGAAGCCCAAGCAACAATAGACGGGAAGCTTTCGGGACAGTTATACAGGAACGAGTCAAGTAGCTTACGAAATAGTTCCTCATCTATGGGAGCCCTTTGGCCAATCAGCGAACACAAGAGAGATAATGATTCGAGGTAACACACACACACACACACACACACACACACACACATAAGAGCAGGCGAAGAACAAGCGGAATAAAGTGGTTATCAGAAAGAGCGAGATAAGCGGGAGTCGGCTAAGTCCAGTCGTTCACACGGATAAGACCGACGCTGAGGAGGAAGGCTACGTAAACTTTAAACTCGAACAGATTAGAACAACTGTTAGACTCATGAGAATCAGGGTACGTCGACACCTGTTATAGGGACAAGACTGAGAAGAACTACAAGGCTCAGCATGACTGAAGAACAATTGGTACGCGGTTGAGAAAGCCAAGGGTATGATCGGCATAGACTTCAGTGGTGACAACGCACGAAAGGGAAGCGAATAGTTTGGATAGTACACGGTGAATTTAGGATAGGAAGCATGGGACCTGGACTGAACCAATTTAACGAAGTTCCTCGATAGGGCGAGCTGAATTTCTTGGTCCAGGTTTCAATAAAACTTTACAGGTACCATATGTTGTTTTACAAAAAGATGTCGACTAGAATTACCAGCTTGCTCCAACTTCCCCATCAGATAGCTCACTGGACAGGCACTGGGCCTCCATTGTGCCATACTGATGCTGCCATCATATCACTTTTAGTAGTTTCACTGGTGTGTTTCCAAACACCTCTTCAACAACCATATCAAAAACACTGGGTCATCCGTAAAAAAATATTGGGTTTCCATTGTTAAACCGATTGATCCGTCTGTCAACTGTACTTCTTTGAAAACCCCGAAAAATTTGTAATCGTGTGAGATGACTTCTTCGATTGCCCGCCAAAAGACATTATTTTTTGAGAACCACTTGAATTTAGAAGAGTAGATAGATGCAGCGGATGTTAAACGGACATCTATAACAAATAACATGCAACGGTTAATTGTATGATAGGAAACTACACCTGTATTGGGTTTGTTCGAACCGTTGGAAACTGATGGTATTGAGACTCAGGACCATAGTGCAATAAACTGGGTGGAAATTTTATCGATAAGTGAATTTGAACAAATTTATTTTCCCCTTACTTCTGGTAGTATGATTTCATTGAGATTGTGTTATTCATCAAATAAATTCCTTTTCAGTGGGCACAGAAAACACGAATATTTAACAGGCTCGTTTAAGGTAACATTATCCTCGTGATCATTTCAGTCACATTTATAGATTGAAAACGCATAGGTTACAAACAATGTGTGCACGTTAAAGTCTGAGTAGGTGGTCATCAAAATTGGTGTTGCGTAGATAGGAATGGTAGGAAGGGAATTTTTGTTGTTACGTGATTGAGAAAAGGACCAGTGAAACAACCAATATGCGTTTCGGTGATCACTCATTTCCGGTTTCAACCAAAAGGGTCAGCGTTTGGGCCACGCTGAGTTACAGCGTAGGTCTTGGATGGGGGCCAGGGCAGTTTGAGTGCTTTAACAGAACATTTTTGAGAACTATGCCATCGGTCGAGTGATCTGATCACTACAGACCCTGCTGTTGCCAGATGTGTCCGAGCAACCTTTGACACCCTTGTAGGGACTCTGTAGACTGTTTTGAAAGCGTCGTCATTTACGTAATGTCCAGTGACCGCAAGGTGCTCCACAGTTACACTGGTGATGAATTTTCTGATTCCCGTCGTCAGCTAAGTTGATTTGTGCTCTTTGATCCTTTGTGATAGATACCATGCCATTCAACCCGTACAGCCTGCCGAACATGAGCAAACAAACGAATAGGTTAGCATAGAAGAGGTGAGGGCAGGTAACTTGTCTTTCAGGTTCGTTGAGATCATTGATCGACTGGTGAAGTGGGCACTTAGTGCGGCAGCGGGAAAGGTGCTAGCGCTTGTCCCATCTAAGCGTCTTATCAGTGGCTCGCCTTTGTCATCTCCTTTGAAAGGGAGTTGAACGCGTAATTCTATCTTCTTGATCGTCACTAAAGTCTGTCTTGTTTCTCTTTCTGCTACGTTCTTCTGGATGAAAAATTCGGGGTATCCGTTATCCAGAAGCTTTTGCTTTAAAATGTTCATTCCTCCACCCAACCTCTCAATCAATCATATCTTTCTCGCTCGGACTGTGAGGAAGCGAACTAGGTTTCGTTTACGCTCAAGAGATTCAAAGCTGGCGAAAGTAGTGTACGGGCCTGTTCACGTTGGTTTGCAATATGCTCGATGGACCAGCTTGCCGTCGTCACCTCTTACAAGGAGTACATCTAGAAAGTGTACAGTTTTCCTTTCTTTTACTTCTCACGTGAAGTTAACCGCATTACCAGTCTGACTGAACTCCTTCTCCAGTGCCTTCAACTGTGTGTGATTGTCAGCCAGAACGAAAATATCATCCACATATAGACAGTAGAAGAATAGAATATTTTTCGTATCACCAAGTTTACCGTTTTCTGGCTTAGCCATAAATATATCAGCCTAAACGCAAACCCATAGCAAATCCATCGCTCTGACGATATATTTCTCGGTTGAAGGTAAACTGGACATTGGAAGTGCATCTTACCAGCAATTCCCTAGGACTGGTTCCTGGAATACCGATATTGATTTTGTTTTCTACAACGAAATCATACAACTAACTGATCGTTTCTAGAAGCGGAATATTGGTGAATAAGGATGTCACATCCAGAGACGTTCTCATTAGTTCTCCAGCACGTTGCTCGCTAATCAGTTCTATGAATTGGAATGTCTTTTTAGGATCCAGTGGGCAACCCTTCGGCGACCCGGTTCAGGTACATCTACGAGCCATCGGGGAACTGGATGAAACGGGGATGCACTCATGTCGAGTATCGGTCTTAGTGGCATTCCTGATTGGTGAATCTTTGTTAATACGTAAAGTCGAGGAATAGTGGTGCCAGTTTGTCGTAGCTGTCTTAGTGTTGCGTGGGATAAAAATTTTTAGCTCTTTAATTGACCTCAGAACTGTGGTAAGTTGCTCATCAGCTGCTCTAGTTTTGTCTCTTTCCTCTTCTGGTTTCCTGGATTTTCTCGGATCCTTTTGTATGTTATTCATCTTGATGATATAATGTGGACGACCCTTGAGGACAACACCGCATCTTTGTCCGGTCTCGAGATGACGATATTATTGTTCTTCCTTAACAGTCTCAGTGCTTCCCGGCATAAAACATTAGGAATACCTCTACCTTTCCTTTGGATCCGACATTATCGATGGGAAAGGAAAACTAGAGTAGTTTCGTAATCATCAATTTCTGGCTGTGATGCAGCTGTCAGTGAGACGATTCGGACGTGTAAGTTTTCAAAACTGCACCTCTATGTCTAATTCTTCGTTCTCAGATGTAGGACAACAGACATTCAACCCTAGTGATAAAGCTCCACAAACAAACGCGAAAAGCTATTCACATGCCGTTCTTGATTAAACGGCGGATTGGTTCTTGGTTTCGTCCCTTTTATGGTGTCCTGTAGCTGGGCGAGTTTCTTACTGTCTTGTTTAGCTCATCAAAACAGATAAAAGATATAAATTACGAGATACAAGCATTTGTTTTAATCTTCTCAATCGCGTACGTAAAACATGCGATTTCGTGTTCAAATGGAGCACAGAGCATAACAATAGAATAGGTAGTGTCAAGCGAAATTAGGAAACGATTCGGTAAACCTGATTGGTTACCGCCACGGCAGGCACACATTGTGGGTCAAAAGTTTCTGTGCACACAGTGGGGGCCTAAGTCTACATATCAACACAGCCTCACAAAAAACTAGAAGCTTTGGGTTCCTATTCTATGCAATCACTCGGACCGTTTGACCCGAATCAATCCGATGACGAAAGGTCACAAGGTATTTCACGATCGGTGAAGCCGGGTTTCTAGTCGTCGTTCGTTGTCCGGCTGGAGGATGATTCATCCACTGCACCAACCACTTCGGTACATGCTCCCCCATTCTTTGACTGAGGCACCGATCCGTTCTGTCTATGTAGGTGCCACCGTAGCTGCAGATGAATTGATAAATGACTCGAGAGGCATTCAGGTTTGTGACACTGTTTGACTGGGCTTGGAGGTTTAGTCGTTTGGTGGTTTGCGAAATCTGCTATTCAGCCGCCAAGTAGGTGCGCTTTAGCCCACACTTTAGATTTTGGCTAATCCGATTGAACAGATGATACCCTTTAAATGGTAACACTAGAGTAACTCGTTTTTTCTCGACCGTGTCGACTTGTACGGTCTTAGGCCTTTCCCTTTTGTGGATCTCAATGAACTTATCAGGGTATCCATTGGCACAAAGAGTTTGGGATAAGAACTCTTCTTCCTTTTGCAGTTGGTCTACACTGCAGATTTTACACGCTCTGTGGAACAGGGTTTTGACCAAGCCTCTTTTGTAGGCAACTAGAGCGAAACTGGAGAACTGAATGTATTGTCCTCTCCATGTTGCTTTACGATGAACAGTCTTCCATTGTTTTGCTCTGTGCTCCATTTGAACACGAAATCGCATGTTTTACGTACGCGATTGAGAAGAATAAAAGAAATGCTTGTATCTCGTAATTTATATCTTCTATCTGTTTTGATGAACTGGATCAAGGGGACCCAATGTTTCAATTGTCTTGTTCAGCGACTACGTTCTTAGGAAACTGATCGAATTCGAGTCATTTTTTCTTCTGGATGATCAACAATATGTCCGTGTTGTACGCTGTTTCGTTCGAACTGGGTTATGTTTATTCGTAAGGTGTCTAATTGCTTTCTCGCATGAAGTTCCAGTATGACTGCTTATGTTTTAATTCCAATGACGGATACCCCGAACATTTCGTCAAAGCACTCAAACTGTCCTGGCTCCAATCCGAGACCTACGCTGGAATTCAGCGTGGGCCAAACGCTGACCCTTTGATTGGAACCGGAAATGAGTGATCACCGAAACGCATATTGGTTGTTACACTGGTCCTTTTCTCAATCACGTAACAACAAAAATTCCCTTCCTACCATTCCTGTCTACGCAACACCAATTTTGATGACCACCTAATCAGATTTTAACGTGCACACATTGTTTGTAACCTATGCGTTTTCAATCTATAAATGTGACTGTTTTGGTACTGTAGATTAGCTTGTTCCTTAATCTTGTTCTACTTGCAGATCTGTTAGTCACGTTTAAAATATCAAAGTGAATTTCATCATTGCTGGTTTTTCTAGACTCGGGAATAAGATATGTTGCCACCAGAAGCAGTTTTTTCCCTCAGATTCGACCACATTCAATTTGGGTATAAACCGTCAGAAATAAATGATAGACTCTAAGGTAATCCTTTTTGTATTGTGGTTGAATCGCTAACTCGTGATGGGTAATACGTAAGCTGGAGAAAAGATTTCAGTTGATTCAGGGTGCATGACCTTGACTGAAATGTCACGTGAACGAGGTTTGTTGAATGTCAACTGTTATTTTCGTTGCGTAGGAAAAAGCTTATTGACAACCGGAAAATTCAACAACGTTGGAAGAGTAATCAGGGCTACTATTTTTCATGCCCACGGAGCAAGTGCTTCTTTGACGAGTATTGTTAGGAAGCCTTCCGTGAATGAAAACACTTATTTCACATTTTTCATGTAGAACTTATTGTCATTAGAAAACGCTATGGACAAAAATAGATTGATAATGGTCTTATCTGATTACGATAAAAAGGACATCCAGATGCAGTGATCCTACAGCCAAGCAGATTTTCCAATGAATTATCATTCTCTGTTGATAATAATGGGTAATAAGAAATGGAATGCTTCAGATTTAGTCCGAACAAAAGCCGGAATTAGGCGCTAAACAAAGGAGGTCATGTGTTTCAATCACATTGCAAGTCGTCTTGGTTCGTTATTTATTTCATGTGTTCAGTGGTGATACTTGAAAGGCAAATAAAACATGAAAAGCTTTCCTTAGATATTGAGGTGGCAAAACCGGGCACTGCGATTTCTACAAGCTGTATTATATACTAGGTAAGCCGTTTTTTACTTTTCCATTACATGCTTACGCATGAGTGCAATGGGAGGGGTATGTTTTCCATAGCCACGAAGGTCTACTGCACTATTAGGGATAATGGACAACCAAACTCCGAGACTGGGAGTGGAGAACCACATCAGATCTCAATAAGTCAGGTGCGGAAGCGAGCTGGACCACAGTGGTTTACTGTTTGCCATCAAAGTAACCGGCCGTGGTGGAGATTCGAACCTTGGACCTCCGAGGCGGCAATCAAACGCTCTAAACCACTCAACCACCGCCGGTCGGTGAAGCCTTATAAACTATAGACTATACGACGCAGAATTCATCCGAATTAGTATACGAATAACTCTTATCTTTCGGACTAGAAGTTTTCTGGCTAGTCTATCTTACTGTAGGATCAGGCGTCATGTTATCTACCACAAGAAATTGAAAACCTTATAGGTGTAAAACCTTTCGTTCACTTGTTACGTACTTACACCGATGAGAAACTATGGACGCTTCAAAGGTTCGGCTGTGAAATAATTTTACCAGCTCAGATTGGAATATGATTAGGACTTTATTCTCAGTGCTGGAGAAGTCAGTTAATGCACTTTTCTGCACTTTGCTTTGGGGGCCAGTTCACCACGCTGAGCTAACGAGACGAGTGGAGTTTGGACATGACCGATAACTACTATTGTATATAAAAAAATTCTTGGCTAATAGTCAGAAAATCAAAGTCACAAGCCACAGAGTCTTTGTGAGGACTTGCAGACCGAGAAACGATGACGGAGGACTTGCAAGAACAAGTATCGTATTGACGGCCGAACCAGGAACAGTTTGGTTTGGACTGAAAGAACAAATACATGTGTCACCAAACAACTCACTAGAAGACTGAGAGGGATGAGTCCTCGAAATACAAGTCAAGTCAAGTATTTGCTTTATGCACCCCCAATGGATGAATATTCAGCAGTACATAGCTACACAAAATTGTGTGGTAATGTTGGTTACTCCTGAACAACTTGTCAAGCGATCAAAAGAATGACAATAACAACAAAAAGGACGTGGGCAACCATGAGGTTATCTTTTATGTTGGGGATATAGAACTGATATAGGGAATATTTTATTTGTTCTTCTTCATGATTGTTCTGTGGTTCGCTAATTGCCCCAGCCTTGTTACGGCTGAATGCTTTCTGCCTTGAGCATGGTCTGCAAAGTCGTCACAGGGGATTACCCGCCAGTGAAAAACGGACGGGAGTTACCAAAATGTGGGCTTGCTAAAACCTTTGCAGTGCATTTGGGTGGTGGTCTAGGAGTGCCCCCCCCCCCCCGCCTCTCCACGCGTCCGTTTGGGAAGTCGCAGATAGACGGTCTGTCTGTCGGAAGAAGAACCACGATCTGAAAAAGGAACTCAAGAGACGGGAAAAAGACGAAAACAGCTCATAATAGATGAATGACTATGGTGTTCGTTTTGTTTTCCCCAATCGGTTTGCTGCAGCTTTATTCTGAAATTAAAAAAACTTGAATATGAAAGCTACCAAAGGGTAAAAGTCTTGGGTTGCATTGACCAAAAGTGTAGGAGCAATCGTTGAAAGCGATGGAATCTGCACAAAAAGTACCAAAATCTGTAATGCTTTTATTTTGTTTTATTGTTTTTGAGAAATAAGTAAATCTTACTCGCATTTGGGTATAAATGAAATAGTGTCCACCAAATGTATGGGTTTACACACGAACCGACGATGACGGTTTGTTAGATCAGTGCCTGTGTATGACATAGACCCGCCTGCTGGTACGACAGTAGGTGCTGGGCACGGTTGGAGTCTATTCACCTACTTAGACGGTTTTAACATATCTGCGGAAACCATTTCTCCTGTGCCATTAAGCATCATGGTATACCACTTTTCTTTGCTTTCTAGACCTCGATACGGACCTGAATAGGGAGTCTGAAGCGGATGCTTTGTACTATCTGTACGTAAGAAAATGTGCAGGCACTCAGACAGTTCTTCGGGTATGTAGGCCGGTATTATTTGTTCTCTAGCCGACACTGAGTGTAGGTCACGTTAATGCTGAGTTAGGCGTTGAATGTAGCCGCAACAGGTGGGACGAGTTCCTCCGGTAACCGAAGGGTACACCCAAACAACCCTGCTGGCGTTGAGAACACGCCAGCGTTCATCGAACTTCGAATAACCTGTAAAACAAAAGGAAGAGCCTATTACCATACAGGGTATTCATGAGCTCTTTGCAAATTTGTGAACTTGATAAGACCAATTGGGAAAACCACGAGGATACACGGATTTCGACAGTAGCTGACTGACAGTAATCTTGCGACTATCGTAGTGGAATTAAGGCCCTTCCATCGCGAGTTCGAGTTCTCCTGCCGCCAAAGCGACCGCCGGTCATTTTCCTCCTCTTGTAGCTTCTTATTCGGCTTGACAATTCTCCTGAAAGAAACGAAATAAAGAATTGGGGAAAGGAAAAGTAACTTGAATTTGTGACGTTTAGAAAACCGTATTAGCCTGATAAATGTTCTTATGTTGTAAGCCCTGACTTTCTTAACCTGTTTAATATAATAGAGTCAAGATAAAGTCCCGATTATCGTCTGTACCAACAGTGATAGATGGGATACGTCATCATTAGTCTCCTTTTTGGACTGTTCTGTTCATAATCCTCTGGCTTCTTCCATCAGTTTCCATTCGATACAGTTTGTCATTATCATATATTTTGGTGAGGGTTCAACCGGTATTTTTTAACCGAAATGTATTCACACAAAAACTTCGAGATGCGAGATGCGGACGGTTCAGAATACAAGTGTAAAGTCGGATGGTACCTTGTAAATGGAAACTCTTTGCTCAGGAGTTCCATTCTCGCTGCGTCAGTGATAGAAAAGTGATTACAATGTATGGGAGCACTGAGCAGGTCACATAGACTTGAGAAGCCATTTCGATCAAGATGAAAAGTTGATTAAAATGACAAAAACGTAGCTGGATTAGTTTGCACCCTAAGTGAGTATTCTCTTTAAATATATTCGCTTTTACAAAAGTGACCAAGGATGAACTTTGAGGCTTGCAGCTCCGATAATGGCCTGAATAGCGCTACCTCTGAAGAAGTGGATTACTATAGATATGAATTTACCATTCGGAGAACTAGCTTGAGTTCACTCAAAGGCTGAGGTTCTTTTGCGTCAATTCAAGCCAAGTTAAGCAGTAAATGCTTTATGCGCCCGATGCAGGGCGAATTTTTCGACATCTGCTTGATTTACAGTATAATCCAAGCAAAAGTGTAAAGGCTGGTTAGTTGAGGCAGTGGAAATCTTGAAATCAAAATGAAGTAGTACGTACATTTAGATTAATGATGAAGGTGAGTAACAAGATCGTTGAGTACTTGGACGCGATCCACGAGTAAGCGGGCGAGGTGAGGGATGAGGCTCTTTCTGTATGTGGAGGCGTGTGAATGAAGTATTTTGAATTTCGATCAAGTGGAGAAGAATGAGTCGGCTTCAGGGAGTGCGGAATGAAGGCAATGGTTTGCTTCCAGTGATGACCTATTTGTGAGTTTGTCACGAGTATCGAAATGCTTGCTAGTGATAGAGTTAGTTGCAAATATTTGTATTAATGTTGCTACAACGGGAAAACAATTTGAGAGATTTGATGATAAGATCAAAATATTTCATTTCTTACCCGTAAAAACTGTAGGGAGTTTGAAAACAGAAAAACGCAAGAGGTTGTGTATTGAAATGCAAGATTATAAAGTACTCAAGGTTTTCCTTGTTTGAAAGATAGAAAAGAAAGCTTTCTGAACTTGGTGAAGACTGTTTCAACGTGACCAGTCCAGCAAAGTTTAGGAGTTAGAGTAACTCCTAGGCTACTCAAGGAAGAAGCTTTACGAAGATGTTGGTTATCAGAGGAAAGATATGGGGTGTTATCAAAAATAGTTTGGTGGAGTGATTCATATTGAAGATTGAAGGGCACACCAACGCTTTTCAGGACGTTAAGATAAAGAGAATGGGAAGTAGACTAGCAACAAAGTCAATTCAGACTATGTTGTGGAAAACTCAAAATTTCTATCCCATCATGGGCACATCGAAGTACAATATGATCCACGTATTTGTAACCGGGGGAAATAGGTGAAATGAGGAGTTTATCAATGAAAATGGGTGGGGGACGAAATGGGAGTGGATTGGTGTATGAGTGGTGATTGATTCGTGACCAACAGAATTGACAGTCTATGGCGTGGATCGATAGGATGGGGAAATGACTGTTGTTGAGGGGTGTTTAGTCTCAACACCAGCACGAGCCAATCGGATCGATATGATTTTGTGCCATGCCTCCTACAATCATGAAGGTTTATGCTAATAGAAGGAGATGTTATACAAGCAAATAATCGTTGTTCCTTGCCTTCGTGAGACAGGTTTAGAAAAAATTGTATCTTGAAAAACTGCAGAGCTAACTTGAATAGAAGACTAGTATCGGTTTCCATTAGAAGTGAACCATATGCGATTAGAAAAATAATCATGAACAGTGTCAAAAGTTCAAAAGTCAACCTCATTATTGTGTAGAATACGCAGAAAAGTACCACGATGAAGAGAACCAGAAAGTGACCGCATAATCGAGAAAAATTAACCTAACTGTAAGACCGCCGGGATCAAGGGTAGAAACAGTAGAGTTGATAGTAATACTAACGGCTGCAGTAGTTGACAGAGAGGGTTTGTAGGTCAATTATCTGGCCTCAGTGGAGTGAACCTGGGAAACAATTCAGTGGAGGAGTACATTCTCAAATACTTTTAGCAAAGCGTGTTCGGGTTATCGGACGATATTGGTTCGATCATTTTTCGACTACAGGTGTGATGCGTACTGATCTCCAACAATCGGGACTCATCTCAGAATCAGCGCAACGATCAAACAGAGCAGCTAACGGGGATATGAGTTCGAATGAGCAAGTTTTGCCATTTGAAAGACTAAAGTCTAGCACGTGCTCTGAAGAAATCAGGTTAACTGATGAGATTACCATGAATCTTATGGTGCATTTTGACTGCCCATTAGACAGTTAGTTCATATTCTTTCCTCAATGTTATTACGCCAAACGATGGGCATTATGTGTTGTTGATGTGCCCCAGTAAAGTCGAGTCGAACACCAGCTCTGCTGTATGCATTAGGCTTTAAGGATAAACGTACTACTGACAAACAGCTCAGAAAATACCAACCAATACATTGTACCACATGATATAGTACGATAACGAAGGCCGTTTTTAAGAATCAGATAGTACTGTTCATGTTGTCATACGAAGGCTACCAAGCACCGGGAATGGGGTTGAGATCTCACACGTGATGTGCCTTTGTGCATTATTTGTGTGTCGGAAAGATCTGGTTACTGTACCCTCGGGTGTGGTCGCTACGTAGTCGACGGTGACCACGTATCAGTTGTCAATGCCTACTAAACGACAGGAAAACCGGCAGAAAGAGCTTGCCTTTCAAGAAACATCATGTCCTACGATTCACATCCGAGGGTGGAGAATTTCAAAAACTGATTCCCGTTGTTTTAAAAGCCAAGATAAATAAGAAAAAAACTCTGCACTAATGAAAGCACTTGGAAGTGTTTTTTCAAGTATGGCAAACTTCAATCACTTGCGTGAAACCCTCTTGCTTTTAATCATTTTGCAGCGGATCTGATCACAGAATTTCAATTATTCTTTTTTTACCAAGCTTATAACGTTCCCTAACAGACAAAATCTACCGCCTCATCCGCAACTGAGATGTCCTTTTTTGTTTCTACTTAATAAAGGTTACCATTTTTCGGTGAATCACAATTCGGAAGATCATTAAAGTACCACAATTAATCGGATGATGCCTTTCTAATTGATTCGTACATTTTCTGATTGACCATTGTTTGCTAAATAACAAAACTGTGATGGTCAGTAGGTTTGCCTTAAGGGTCATTCAGTAAAAAAATTCCGAAGAATTCATTGTGACTGTCATGCAACAATAAGTCGATAGAATCAAAGTGAGGAGTGAAATCAGGGCCCGCCTATTATCGTATAGGTGGTTATCATCCGAAAAAGCAGTAACCCAGCCCACGTTGATGATTTTTTCGTTCTATTATTAGGTTGTTGGTGTGCTTTAGCCAAGGAACCATAACAAAAATAGGGCAATTCACGTAACAAACCAACAGTTAGAACCCAGCGTAAATCTCAGCCAACCTGAGAACTTCCATATTCAGGTCCCTCTACTTAAATTAAACGTGAATGCATATCAAAACCCTTTTGTGGTGAATAACCACGGACGAAAGTGACTCACTGTTTAATTCCTTACTATATATTAGTCGTACAACATTTCACGGAGAGGGTCGCGATCACTTAAAGGCTGTCAGTTGAGGAGTGTGACTGGCTGCGGTGTTAGGATTCGAACTAGGGACAGAGGCACCAGAAGCGCACCGTGGTAACCGTATGACCACCGCCAGTCGTGTAGTAATTATATTCATATGACGACTAAAATCTGCAGGTTATTTGTAACATAATGGGTTCGTTGTATTTTGGTCCCTACGGAGAAGTCTTCGCATGTCACATGAGTCGATTGCTGTATGGGTAACTGGTTCTCACCGTTTAAAGCCAGTGGCTGTTGGGTGAAACGAGATGTAGTTCTTATGTTCAGCTAACTGTTAAGAGCCAGCTCATATATCCTGCTCGTTAGGTGTTCGACTCAGTCATTCAACCCGGGGTCTGAGTACCAGTGGAGGTTTGGCCGGAAGTCTTAGGTTCATGAACCAGAACGTTAGATGAAACACTGAAGCTCAACAGGCTAAGATGATTGGGACATGTGTTGCTCACGTCCCCTGACAGGATTCCTTGACGCGCGGTGTTTGCAGAGGCAGTCAGCGGTTGAAAGATGAGCAGGGTTGGCCAGTCCATGACATGCAAGAAAGGCATGAAAAATCTAACCGGTGAACTTGGTCATGTGGGTTGTATGAGTCTTCCTGGATGGGATCCAAAAAAACCCCACTGTGCAGTTAGTTACTTTGGGGGAAATGACTAGGTTGCGTGATCGGTGGCACTCTTGTATCCACAAAATCTTCTTTATCGACTTAATATTAATATTTGTGGTTTTTTGGTTGCTTCTTTCACATTCCCGTTCTTCCTCCTTATTTCCGATTGAGGCTGGCACTGGGACGTTTCAACCACAGCCACAACCACAACCACAGCCCCCCCCCAGAAAAATGAATAATGATTGTCTGAACTAAATTGACCAAATTGGGGGGTTCCGCGGATGAGCACTGCTGATGATGCCTGACAGGTCAGATGAAAAAGCCACACAGCAATGATTTCATGCTTTTCAATGGTCAGTTGAATGTTGACACCGCATGATCAGTTGTGGGCAAGATCCAATCTCCTACTACTTATGCTCATCTATTAATCAGTTAATTGGTCCATCGGTTCTAACTATGAAAGTGAAAAAATAAAAGTTCGTGTGGCTGTGCTCTCCTATCTGGACGGTAAAAGAAATGAACAGTCGATTTTAAATGTGCCATGGAAGATAGACATTAGGTATTTCGAGGAATTTCACTACTCTCACACTCCATATGAATAAAAAAAGACCGTGGGGCTAAGAATATAAGAGGAAAACACGAAAATATGTTCTCATGTAAACAATGGTTTTACCATACCATTTTCTGCATACGTATTTTGAGTTTTCATGACTCACTTGACTGTGGGCTTATTAGTAGAGCATAACATGCACCTAAATAATAGTAAAATTCCAAAAACACTTTTTCTGGGTCCGGAGTTCAAGATATCGTTAGTATCGTTTCTCCGACAAGGTTGATCGTAGAATATGGCAGTCCCTTTAAACAATGAGTTCTGCTACTTCAGTATCACCGAAATGAGTGTTTTTTAATTTCTTATCACGAATCGTGCTTATGTGAACTCTCTGATTTTCACCAATGATCATAAATAGTAGATCAATAACGAATACTGTTTGTAACACGTGACTTCCATTCACGGGTGTCTAAACCAGGTTGTAGATAGATCAACAAATAAAGCAGCTTACTTTTCCCCACCCTTGTTCGCAATCCGGTTTAGACATTTGCTGGAAAATCGTCTTGTTTTACGAAACAATGCACTATGGAACGTTAATTTCTGTCACGATGCAGAAAACATCATAATCCCAACTGGGTTTTTCGGTTGTTTGTCCAACTTGTCCTGCAACGTTCCACTAGAACATTGCAGAAACACATGGGTACGTTTAAGGAAAGATTCCGTGCAATGTCATTCGCAGAAGCAAGTGCTCGATGCGTTCTTGGAATTTTCTCCTAATTCTCTTTCCCTCACTCTCGCCCTCAGTTTACCGGTTCTTGGTAACCCCTTCTCTGTCATTACGAAAACAAAATGGAAGTTCTACAGATCTTGCATATGTGACTTTGATGTAAATGTCACCGGAAGTAAAATCAGTTATTTTCTCCGGGGAAATTACCACCAACCGCGAGTTTCCACTTGAGCCGTGAGATAATTTAGTATTATCCGGAGGTGATTTTATAATTTTTCATTCTTTGCACAAACTATACATATGGTCCACGCTTCGGCGAACGGAATCCACATTTACTCAATAATGTTTGCAGAAACTCATGCTGAATTTTTCCGACCTGTTTGAAAAAACATCCCTTCTCGGCATTTACCGGATTGGTAACTTTTAAGTTTCATGTAAAAGGATCATGTTAACCAAGATCAAGCAAATTCATCGGCTCACAAACCCTCACAAACTTGACCTTGAAAATGTTAACTGATGTTTTCAAGTTTTCAATTTAACCCCTTGACATAGAATGGAATAACGTTTGGAACTGTTTTTTCACGTATTAGGTAGGCAAATTGAGAGCACGCTTGTACGAGGAACGTGTATTCTGGACCAAAGAAAGGCAAGCGCGAGCATCAACGTTATGATAACAACTACTCAAGCGAACTTAAACTGTAGACCAATATCAGCGCTGCACGAAGTAAGCCGCGTGTGTTTGGTGGAATAGGACGGTGTAGAATGTGGTTTAGATGCGTATGACAAACGGGACAGGAGTGAGTCACGAGCGGATGGCCATGGCTCTTGGATAAGCCTCTCGATATAGTGGGTCTGATTACACCACATAAAAGGAACTATAAATTTGGCAGGAGGATTATACTTTTTCGATGAATTTTGATAGTACCTGTATAGAACTGAGGTTGAGTAGTCCAATAACTTCAGTGAATATCTGTTGTTCTCTAATTAATGTAGAATGGATCACATACACATACGGTAGATCAACACTGAAGGTGTGTCACAGTATTGAGTACGAATTGTGGATGTACTCCAAAACAGGCCACGTGAAGCTAACCGACAGGTAGTTAGTCCCTTGTTTCACTTCACTAGTTGTAGATAGTAGGCCAACGCTTAGAATATTCAAACCTCATGTTCAAAATGACTAACGTGTCAAACTGCAGAGGGGATTGCTGTCACAACAGAATGAAACCGATGTCAAACTAACCGGACCAGCCGGTTGAGATCCACAGAACAAAGTAGTGATGGTGGATATGTTGAAAGTGATTAACAACAAACAAAAAGAGCCCTGAGGACTTTTACATGGAACTCACCGGGATCTCAGGCAGTCAGTAAGATAGCCCATACAGGGAACTACTGATCGAGTCGTCAACAGCAGCCATCGGACCGACGGCCGAGCATTCAAAGTTATGCTCACAGGGGACCATAGAAGAAGAACTGCATTCAGTTAAAAACTCTCAGGGAAAACGGTTACCCCGAGAGCTTTATAGAACAAAATCTGATAGATAGACCCAAATGTGCTCCAAGTTATGACGTCCCCAAGAAGAAACTGTTTATCCGTATGCCATTCAAGGGAGACGCCATATCGGGCCTTGTCAACAGACGTTCAACACGTGTGGTGAGTGGAACATCCAACTCAGTCGTGTTTCCTGTGTATTCACAAACTCTCCGATCATCCGAAATTCTAATAAGGATGGGTTGTCAATGCTGGCCAACTCAATGGTAATCTATTTGTTCAGGTGAAAATGCAATGCAACCTACATTGGCCGAACGGCAAGACAACTATCCCTAAGAATTAAGGAACACTGTCCACGATGGCTACGACATGGAGGAACAGGAACCATAGGGAGTGCCATTCTCGGGCATCTGGTAGACTCAGGTCACAAAATAAGCACAGATTCAGCATTTGAAATCGTCTATCGAGTTCCCCTCAATCCTCACAAACACATCCGCTTACACACACTGGCCACTGCAGAGGCGATTAGCATCCGTATTTTCGCACCTGCTCTGTCTACACAGAAAAAATTCGTCCAAGCCCTCCAATGATCCTGGCCGTAAGTGGACCACCCCCACCCCAGTCACTCAGCTCCGAACCATGTGACCGTCACGACCTAGTCGTGCATATGACACTTCGATCTGACCCCAACCCGTCTCCCCCACAAATTACGTCCAATCCGAATGACCCTTGACCATTTCAGCACAACCGTCTCCTATATGATTTGCAAACACTTGAGAATGAATCATTGAAAACAACTGTTTGTCTCTGAAAACGTGTTCTGATGTCACAATGTGCATATTCCGGAATCTAAAGTCACACATCACTCTGACGTCCCATCTGCTTCCCAACCACATTCTGCTTCAAATTCAGCGCGCGATACGGAATTGGTGAGCATTTCTGCAAAATCGGGTGATAATCAATCAAATGTATTAGTCTCGGGGGTGCTAGTCGGTCACGTCCACCAAGCAGCAACGCGAACCAACTTAACGCACGTGTGACGATCTGTCGATAATTCAATTACCACCTTAAATAAGCGGTTTTCTGATAATGAAAACGATTTTAGCATGCTGTGTTCTATCGCATTCTAGTTTCACGCGAGAGGGTTTTTGCGTTAGTAGTTTTAGAGTGGGAATCATGCACCAAGGCCGGCTGTGGGAATCACTGAATAAAACACGGGAGTTGTTAAGAGATAATGACGGAGCACCTGAAATGCCTGTTCCTGTGCACAATGAACAGCATTCTGGGTAGTCGGCTTAATGCCTTCCGAAATACTCACGGTGAGGAAGCACTGGTAGGCTGTCTCGTGTGGCTATGCGACCAGTGCACAATTATAAATGAATAAAATGGTATTCACTGCCGGGTTAAGTCAAAAGGTTCACTGTTTAGATAAACTTCTGCACAATCAGGTCACACAAAACAGATAGAAAAGATTGGCAGTATTCGCGGGAATCTGAAACACGCTTTTCCCGAAATAATTCCAAAAAGAAGAGACTCAACACAGCACGATTTATATCCGGGACTATTTCGCTGCGTCTCAACATGATGCTCACTGGAAGAAAATAGTGTCTGCTTAGGTTCACGTAGAAAAACAATTCACAAAAAGTACAAGTAATAAAGCAAGGGTAAACGTACACCACCACGGCGATGGCAAGTTAAAAACGAGATCCGCTGGCTGACATAATCATGGTTCCCATCGATATATGGCAATGGTTTCAGCAAACATCAACAGTCCGGTATCCTTTGCCGCGTATGTGAACCGGAATGCTCCGTTTCGGTCAGCGGGATGTTCCGCCATCAGCAGATGACGAGCTGTAGCTGACGAGGGGATCTCATGGTTTTCAATGATGTCATCATGCTTTTCACCTGACCCTTATTGCAATCACTCGCTTGTGTAGCTATCGCTATGCTCAACCCACGCAGGCTGCTTTGCACCTACACTGAAACTGGTAAATCGGATCTGATTTGGTGTACAAAGGTAGACGTTGTTTTCACTGGGAGTGCGGAGATCCTAGTCTTTTGATGCAAAATTTTAAGGTCAAGTCAAGTATTTGCTTTATGCACCCAGGTGGAAGAGTATTCAGCAGTACATACCTATACTCACAGCAGTTACACGAAAAAGAAGGCATCCGTTACAATAGCAAAATCACGATTACAAGGGGGTCATTTGGGAGCTAAGACAATAAATGTTGTCCAATTTCAGCGTCGATGTTTGCTGGGTTACATAAGAATCGAGCGAGGTAAGGGAAAACCGAGGATCGGTAGGCAGTGGTGCGCGCATAAATCATTCTGCAGTTATTGCGGGTGGAAGAGGAGGAAGCACACACGCTGGGGGCCCTGTAAAGTGGGTGAAATAAGTCATTCAGAACTCTCTCGGCGAGGCATTTGCAAATTATATGGTGTCAGGATATAATGGAGTTTGAGAGATCCTGACGAGGAATACCCCTCATATAGGATAAGTGCTTGAGAGACCTTTTTACTGTAGCAAAACCCTTAGCAAGTAGGTCAGGGAAGAAGACGGAAGAAGAAGACAACCCGTGAGGCAATGTGCATGCAAGCAAAAAATGGTGAATGATGTAAAGGGGTACGGACATTGCTTTCGGACGTAGTACGTAGTAGGTTCATTTCCTCACTTCTGAGAAAGTGCAGGCGACATGTTCAGTCTAACAAAGATTACGGGTGATCATAACCTTGAGGTATTTGACCGGTAGTTGACGACATACGGAGTTGTTTCTTATGTGAACGCCTGGACAGGATTCCAGAAATTTCACACACTTAGAGCCTTTGAGCACTTACTGGAATTTAAGGTTAGGCCATGGCCTATGGACCAGAGATCAATATCTAAGAGACCAGATTGGAGTTCAGGGGTAGCTGATGCATCAGGATGTGGTAACCCAACGGCAGCGTCATCTGTAAACTTTATAATGAAGGAACAGCCACTGACGAGCATGGAAACCGTGCGGGCGGAGAACAGAAAAGAGGAGGAGATTGAGCCCTGTAGTACGCCTTGGTTTTAAACAGAGATGGAAGAGGTTTTGCCCCGTATCTTGTAAGCTGTTGCCAATTGAAAAAATAATCAGACAATAGTCCAATGACAGTGTTTCGAGAAGTTTTCGTATACCAACACTGATAAATGCGTCACTGTATTGTAGGAAGCAGGTACGCAAAGCTTTTGATTGCCCATCCAGCGATGACAAGACATTATGTGTCAAGGAAGCAATAGCATCCAAGGTAGACCAGGAGCTGTGGTAAGCGAACTGGTTTATGTCTCGTATTGTCAAATCATTGGACAGTTCCTGGAGTAATAACTTCTCAAACACCATGATTCGTCCAAACAACCGCCTGTCGAAGTTGTCGTTTAAACAAACAATTGACATCATCATCGCTGAATTGGAAGAAAAATTGTGACCAGTATTTTCGCTGCCGAAGTAGTCGTTTGTCTGGTGACTTCAGGTTTTCTGTCCTTCACTGAATTCAGCACAATGGGCTTTTTCAGTCACAGCACCTTTCGGAAGCTGCATCTTCTTTTCAGTGATATCTTCTGTAAAATCTGTTATGCCCTATGAAAGAATTTTCAGACCAGACAACGTTTATATTCCAGGAACACAAAAACCGTCAAGGTGTACCTACCGGCCTACTACAGTGTCCCTTCGGGAAGCAGATCTAGTGACTGTTCCGTCATTTTTCCTAGTCATATCGATGTCAAGGAAGTGTGCTGCACTGGCTAATTCTGCCTCCGTTATGAAGTGTATATTCGAATGCAGACAATTGAGTTCATCCATAATCTATGTCATTTCTTCCAAGACATTTTGATAATCGTATCTTCCGCATATATGCGAAATTTCTGCGGAGCAGTTACAGTCATTTCGGAAGCAACGGAAAGCACCATTGAGAGTGACCCAATACCATATGGTGGAGTCCGACGATTCGACAACCAGCAACAAACAGTCGACATCAGCGGATGCCACGGGAGCCAGCGTTTGTGAAACCCTGTATGATCTGGATTCGGGAATGACCTGGATTCGCGGCTCAAGCGAACGAAAGATATATTCCGAGTCGATTTTGCCAACGCAGATAACGCGCGAAAGATGCAACCTTTGTCATGTAAATTGGGTACTAAAGAACATGGGAGATACGTCAACACAATCCTCTCACAAAACCCTCTTGATCTCACATTTGACGGCGCGGTCAATCGTTTTTCAGCAACCTTTCCAGAAAAGTCACGAATGTTCAATACCCGTCATCACCGTCTGAAGCTAGCAAAGAATGAGGCAGACGATTTTCCACTGTCCTCTAACATTGCCAGTCCTGGGAGTGAATATTTCAAGCTGCGTTCAGCAACAGGAGAGCAATTCAAATGCCTTATATTTGCCTGTGGTTTATAATCACCCCGTGATGCTAAAAAGAGAACCTGCTCGGTAATACAGTTAAACAGGTCCCCGAGACGAATCTCCGGCGTTGACTATCGAGTGCCTGCGACTTTAGAATTTGAAGCATGATTCCGCCATCTTAAAAAACCTGGTGGTGTATTTCTTTAACGATGATCCAAGGCGTCACAAGTCAAAGTTAGAGCCAGTCTAAAAGCCCGCGCTAACTACGTCAGGCAAGCTTTTAACCGCATATCGGAATTTTAGTGAATGCCACTTTGTCGATTTTGTCCATTTAAGAAAAACATTTGTCAGAAATGCTATAACCAAGGTCACAAAGAGGATTGCTGTCCAGCCAATCAACCTACGAAGTTCAATGTGAACCAGAGAGCAAACAAACCCCTTCGGGCATTCACAATCTAACTGCGGCTCTAATTCAGATTATTTCATGGCCATCTTCAATACTGACTTTGAAACATTACTATCAGCATCAATAATATACCGGTAGGTCCAAAATCTGAAGTCCGTGGGCCCTACCAAATAGGTAGACTGCACTTCCTGGTCTTCAATAAAGTCCCATTTCCACTTACTGTTCCAATTCATCATGGACGAGATAGAGGAAAGTGCCTTGCAAAAATCTTTCGAATGTGGGCGTTGAATTAGGAAATAGTGAGAAGCTGTATGACGCAGATTACGCGGATGACCTAATCTATTCTTTAGAATGCAGGAAACACGGGCAACGTGCACTAGATAGACTCACAAGAACTATAGCTCCATTCGGCATACGCTATGGACCTTCAAAGTGTACAGTGATGTTGCAAGAAAGGATGCCAACTGTTCCGGCTCTGATGATTGATGGGTAGGTGCTGGCAGCTGTCGACCACTTCACTTACGTCGGTATCAACGTGACGACGGATGGGAGCACGGTAGTCGAGGTAAGCCCGAGTATATCCAAAGCTCACGCGGACTACAATGAAATGAAGCGCCTGTGGCATCGACTTGATATTTTTCTGAAGTTGAAAGGTCGTCTGTACTGTGCCGCGGTGTGCTCAGTTTTGTTGTAGTGCTGGGAGACATGGAGTACATGCGCGGAAGATATTCGTCGACTTGAGGTTTTCGGCGATCATTGTGAAGCGTGGTATCGTTAAGATTGGATGGAGTGACCGAGTAAGCAATGCTGATGTCAGAAATTGAGTATTCGGTACTAGTTCAGAGAATGTTCTATCGCAGCATATTTACATTAGTAGACTTAGTTGGTTGGGGCACCTAACGGCCATCTGACTTGGAGTGGGAAACCTAAATACCATGGGAACCACAACACAACGTAGGACACGGCGCATAGGAGGAGCTTACGCACAGTCTTCCCATCGAGTTTTTCCCGTCTGGTCCCAGACACTTGGACCACAGTCCGTGTGACAGAACCGTCGAACTCATCCAGTGTTTCGAGCCTTTCAGACGGTTTTTGGGTGGGTTCGTCCACAACCAAAGGGATGTCATGCTTCTCTTGCTGACAATCGGATTTTTTTTAGTCCGTGGCATAATCATCTTCTCACTTGAGGAAACGATGTCAGTTCTGGTCAGTCCTAGTTTGTTCTGCCCGCTCGGTGTGTCCAGACTGCTTTCTCTGACAGAAAGAAAGCCGAATCCCGTGGGTTGTGCTGCCCTGCTGTTACTGGGTTGCGTAGACGGATCGGAAGAAAATTTTTTGAAGACGCTGGTTACATTAATTTTGTGGTATTATTCGTTCATCACACTAAGACGTATCAATTTGTTAGATTCACAAGTGAAAGCAAATAGAAAAAAACAACCACCACAAATAACCAGTTATACAACCAATGCCACTCAGTTTAAAAAGCTCTTACTAGTAGATCTCATTCACTGTGAACGTACAATGCCGCGACATAAGTGAGACTGATTTCATCCAATGAAACCAAAGCCATAAGTTGATCCATCCACATTGCTTGTTGTTTACAAATTTCATTTATCGGTTTTTCAAGCATCCTGTCTTTCATAATCAGTCGCAGCCACGTACCTGTTCAGCGGTTATTTATCCAAGGCCTTGATTATTTTTCCTGTGAATCTTCTTTCTATAAAACTGAAGCCGTTAGATTCCACGATGCATTTGAACAAACAAAGCAAAAGACAAATGTTGTGAGAGGAATTTCTTTGGTACGCTTGTCGCCTTCCCACTCCTCCATTCAAGGACAGCGTCACTCTTGATTCTACTTGTCATCGCACTTGTGCCTACCTTGCAATTGCAAGATGGCCTATATCGGCAGAACCAACAGAATGCTAAGCACCGGAATGTTCTAACACATACCCAAATATGTACAGGAAGCGAAGAGTTATTCCAGTTCCCAATAGTTGATTTTTACACGTAGACCCACCTCTTTCGCAACAGATGAGAGCATATGAAAAGAACTCGTCTGGCTGCGTTTGTCTTCTGTCATTTTTGTTCAGATTATTTATCTAGAAATACAGAAATTTTTTTTATCTTTTGTGAATAAGTGCACCAACAAAAGACAAGAACGAACTGGGAACTTTAAAAACTTTCGTCTTTTACTTGTTTCCCCCTCAACATTTTTTTCGTTTTAAAGAAACCATTCAATTTACTTTAGTTCAAAAAACTCCCTCGAGAGTGGTTCCTTTCATCAAAAAGATGCGGTTGTATTTATTTTTGAATGTGAGCAAACAAGGCTGGAAAAAACAAACCCCATCTTCTGCCCTTACGGGTTGCGGAAGTTCGGCATCAAAAACGCGAAACACGATACGTAACGATTGTCATCTGCCCGTGCAATGTGGTTCCGCATGAGGCCTGGCTAGTTTTCACTAAAGGGTTGACCCAGGTAAAGAAGAGGAACCAGGCAAGAGAAGAACAAACAATAAGTAACTGTCAGTTTTAGAGCTCCTCATTGCAAAAAAAGTATAGATGCCGCTTACCGTTTACATGAGGCCCGTTTTCATACGGCACCTTTCTATTTTGGTCTCATATAAAATTTTTCCGTCTGAAAAACAAACGTTTTTACCCCGATTAACTTTAGTCTGTTGCGATGTGTACACGCGCGTGTGATTAACCGTCAATCTACATTCGACATTCAGCGAAACTTCCACAGCGAGTCCCTATTGAAGAGTTACGTCCTTTCCTTTTTTATTTACTTCGGTTTGTTGTCTCCTTCCAACTTTAGGTGTATGACACTATATATATATATATATATATATATATATATATATACGAGTCAGCAAAAAGATTACAACGAGTAAAACTATTTTTTTTCAGTATTTTCACCGTACACGTTTTGTAAATTTTTTGTCCGTTTTTTAATTGTTTATGGGGATTGGGAAGTTCACAGACAGGCCACACAGCCTTCGCGACACTGGATTCGGTTCTGAGCCACATCTCTCAGTGTCTCTAACCAACAGCAATCCTCATCTCATAGGCTCCAACCAGGAAAGCGAAAAGCACCAACCGAAGCCAAAGCTGAAGCTAACTTCTTCATGCTTTTGTGCCAAGTCACAACCTGACCGCCACGCCGCTTCTTCCAGACGAGCCCAGCACGTGCAAAAAGAGCACAAAAGGGTAAACGATGGGCAGGCATATGCAAAAACACGTCCGAACCATCGGAGGTAGTGTAGAGCAATTATCCCCGGTCAGGGAGCGACTATCAGCGCCAAACACACGACGGCCAACCTCGTCACTGCTCACCCGATGTTCCCACCAGAGACGAGCAGTGCTTCGGAGACACGGGTGGTCGAATACAGAAAGCCACCGAGCATCCTCAGCGCGAAGGGGCCAAGTCTCATAACCGCGAAACAGGACACTACGAAATGTGGCATTGTACACCCTCCCCTTGAGAGAAAGCCGGATGTCATGGCGACGCCACAGATGACGCAAGTTCACGAAAGCTGCTCTGGCTGTGGCAGTTCGTGGTGTGATCTCCTCCCCAACACCTCCACAGCTGCGGCCGAGCTCCCTAGGTGTGTATAACTCTGCCTACAATGCAACCGCTATACATTTTATCACTAATTACAATTTGCCTTCTAGAGAACAAAATTGGATCCGAACGACCGTGAGTCCTGTTGCCGCTTCGCGTACACGCATGACATGGTTGTTGGAACGAAATATTTCACTCATCAAATTCTTGAAGGTGCATCGAGAAGATCGCTTTTTTAAAACATTTTGATGGACTCATTCCCAAATGATTTATGGTTGTACTTCAACTCTTTCATTAAAGATTTCGGGAAAAATGTTTCGTGGGTATGTTGAGCGTAGAACAAGCCGGGTGTGTAGAGATTCAGTGCACGGAACCGTACAGCACTTTGTTGTACCGTACACATTAGCATATTTTACTCCAATGTTTGTCCCCACTTTGTAATTTTTCGCTGTGATATGAAAAAATGACGATCACATCATTAGTCCTGAAGAGTGGTGTTATCGGCTGAAGTTACCAAAACGAATTGTACTGAATTAAACGGTACTGGGTTGAACTGAGCTGAACTGAATATTTGGATGTATTGTGAAATTCCGGCCCACGTCAAAGTTGGATGAAGAAGACTAAGGTTGGCTGGTCTCATATAGCATAAAACTGTAGCGATGAGCTAATGGTAATAACGTTTATTGAATGTGAAATCTATTGCCCGGATGTAACTTCTCTGCGTGAGTTGTTTAAAATGTAGTTGCTAACACAGAAAAAACGACTTAAGTAAATCATCCACCAGCGACGGATCCACACGCAAATTTTTGGATTCCACGTCGCATCACAAAGCGATGTGATGGAATATTATCTGCAAATCTTCCCCTGTAACATAGTCTATGAAATACGAAATAACTGACGAAGGAGATCACAATAAACGGATGGCCAAAAATCGTCAGAACAATGTTTATTTTTAGCCAAAGCTCTGATGTACTCTGACACACTTTATCCGATTCGATCATATGAAACCCGGAAGCAACCCCCAGAGGCCCCCTGGTCCCGCATTCACATTGATTTCGCCGGGCCCATTGACGGCATGTATTACCTAATCATTGTCGATGCATACTCAAAATGGCTCGAAGTTATTCCTATGCGTGTCGCAACCGCTCAGTTCGGTACGCCGGAGGTTCTTGTCTCCGATAACGGTCCGCAATTTACATCATCACAGTTTGCAGTGTTTTGTGCTTCAAAAGGCTTTTGCCACGTTCGTTCTCCAGTGTACCACTCACAATCGAATGGCCAGGTAGAACGGTTTGTTGGCAAGTTTAAGCGCCCACTGAACAACGTTTGTATAACGGTGAAAGTTATTTCTGCGCGTAGCGTTTGATTTCGGCGAGAGTCTGTGAAGGAACCAATCACAGAACTCCATCCGCTGAGAGAAATGCTTGGAAAACAGTTTGGACTGGATGTTGTCTGTAGCTTCGGTATCCTTTTTTCCTGGATATTTTAAAAACAGACGCCGGTAATGTTCACAATCTGCTGGAAGGTGTTCGAACAGAAGTACTTGGTTTACTGACCAAGAGATCTTCCAATGAGAAAATCTGACTTTCGTTGGTGGCTGTTATCGGGCGCCCCGTCGACTTACGCGGATAAAAGATGCCGTAAACAGTTAGCCTTCGAACAAGGTGAAAACAAAACAGCAGCAACGGCTTTGGCCGATCCGGATACCCTCGGTGAAATTCTTCGCATGATTCTCGTAAGCTTAGACCCCCTGTTTTCAACAAAGCCAACTCGACCATCTTGGAGGTGGACCAAGCCATGCGAAGAAGGCGCATGAACGAAAACTGACTGGCATTAAACACGGCTTATTCTGTGTATCTCAGCTGAGCTGAATTTCTGCCGAGAGATACACCCCAACAGTCCGTATGTGTGTGTCCACCAATACCATGCATACACGAGGGCGTGTTTTAGACATTTAAGCCTTGGTTATGCATTTGACAGCGCAACCTGACCCCTCAGATGAAAAATTCACTATATTTGATCTTCGAAGGAGATGCAGGTTGTCACTATGTCCGAACACGCCACAGCAACCTGTATACTCATTGTACTTTACCAACAAACTGAGACGGTTCGATGGCAAAGAAGTCATCCCACCAGAGTTAGCGGGATTGATCGAAACACCTGTTGCCCATGTCCGGCGATCCAAAAGATCCCAGATCAGACAAGCCTTGAGTGAAAGCTGGGTGACCGAGTGAGCGCATCTCTGCGCGTGCGCACTTGGGCACAAGCTGGGAACAGAAATAAAATGCAGTGGGACTGGTTAGTTGTCGTAACTGATGCGAGCGTCAGCCACGCAGTGATGTGTATACCCAGGTTGAACGGTATTCCCGTTGATGAACGCACCATTGCCAAATCACGAATTAACGGAATGCAAGTTCGGACACAAAGTATTTGTGCTGTGTCCAGTCTATGTAAATCATGCAAACTATTTCACTGCTGCTCTTAGATTGTGCACGTGTGCACACACACGAGTACGCTCACTCAGTCACCCAGCTTTTAACCAAGGCTTCTCTGCACCGTGGTTCTTTAAGCGTCAGGGTTTCAGCAACAAGTGAATCGTATCTAGATACCGGATGGAGCTGAGCCCTTTGTCCGTGGTTTGTCTTAGTCGCCCACGCTCTTATACGTCTCACGTGACATGTTTGCGACGTGCGAGCAGCGTGCAACCACCAGGATGATACCGAGTGCGTTTTGTAAACTGTGTTGAGCAACAAAGGAAAATGTGAACGTAGATTTAAATCAGAATTAATTGAAAATACCCGGCTAAAGGATCAGAACACTCGGTAGAGAACGAGATTGTTTTCGGTGCTTCCCAACTGCGCGTTTTATAGGCATTTAAATTCAGATTATTGGAAGAAAGAACAAGAAACCTAATAGTCATGGTGACAACAAATGACATTTTCGTGTTTACATAGTTACAGTACTATAGGTGTCACAAGAGTTAGTGTGTGCTGATAATTGTCATGCAGAATTGCCTGAGCTATCAAATTCAAAAGACAATTCAGCACAATTCGCGCACAAACTTGCCAACATGAGAATAGCAGTGCTTACCGTCACTCCAAAGTACTTAGGAGGTTGAACTCTTGTAACACGCAGGGGCAATGCTCTTGCGACCAGGGTGGCACGTGTGTGATCTGCAAGAGCACAAAAGGAAAAACTCCATGAGCCGAGGCCCAGTAAGTGTATCAACGGCACCAACACTTACATTAAACGAACAACAAGACGGAGACCTCCAGTCTGGCCGTTACACTCTGTGTAATTGAATGGGACGCGGAGTATAATCACCATTTGGGAAGGCTAAGTGAGATGGGTTGGAGATACAATCAGAACACTACGAATGGTTACGTGGAAGATCACTTTGTCCACAATAACTCACAACATTTTGAAGATTATCAGATAGGTTATTTATTTTTCTTTGGTTGATACAGCAAGGCAAATACGTTAGCTCACTAAGTTTCCGTTTCTGAGAAGCTATACGAGAGATCACTTACGTAATGAGGTGGCCCTGAAAACCTCTCTCTCTGGTCGTACGGCAACACTCGGCGTTTCAGGAATACCGGATCACCAACCACTCCCAACTTCGCGGGCTCGATCGCCATGCCACCTTTGTTGTTCGAGCTGATTCACCGGATTGTTGGACGTCGTTTTCGGGGTTACCGACTCCTCCAAGGCACGCAGAGCCTTCAAGCCCAGAACTGATGAACTGTCTACGGAAATCAAGAATCGCACTGAGGTATAGTCGCCCTCCAACGGAACTATTAGTGTAGTCTCACCCAGCAGTGAAAGTCAATGTCCAGTAACACCGTGAATGCACACAGCAGTGGGGTGTATGGATACACTGGGCTGAAGCAAGTCGAATACTGATTTCGGAATAATGGACTCACAGCTCCCGGTATCCACAATGAACTGATGTCTCAAGCCGCATTGGAATTTGACTGACTTGTACAGGTATTGGTTTGATTCACTCGAAATCATCAGTGTGTATACCGGACTATCATCAGTTTTCTGATCTTCAGGGGTTGCACTCGTAACATTGCATTTGAATTGACGATATATTTTGCGAATGTGACCAAGCTTTCCACAAGAATGGCATACCGCATTACGGAAGCGGCAGGTGGAACGTAGGTGAAATTCGCAGCACGAGAAAAAATCGATTCGGTTGTACTGGTTTGCGTTCAGGAATCATTTTGTTAGCAGGCTTCGGTTCCGGCGTCTTCTTTGTAGAGACTGGTTTGTGGGGAAGAACGTGTTGGTGGTGCGCAACGAAATGTAAAGCCGTCGCATCGGCTACGTCATCGAATTGTTCGCAGGTTGACCGGGCTTCAGAGAAAGTAAGGTTGGGCTTTAGAAATAGCTTCGTTTGCAACTCCGGATGATTTATACTGGCAGTGAGGCGGTCACGCAACTGGGTCTCCAACTGATCACCAAAATTACACTTAGCGGCCTGTGTCTGAAGTGTCAAGATGAATTCACGGAACTTCATGTTGGGACCACAAACAAGCGAATGGAATTTGGCGAGTTCGGTAGCCTGAGAATTGATCGGAACCACGTGGCCTAGCAGTAGAGCCTTCAGCTCGTCGAACGCAACTGCAATAAGGGCTCTCAGATATGCAAGGTTTTTCATCAACGAGTACAATGAATGGCGGCCAGCAGTCAAGAAGAATGCAGTCTGGTTCTTCTTCTTCACATCCTTTCGTATGCTACACCATAACTCGAAAAGTTCAAACCAGTCTTCTATTTCAGATGCACTAGCATGCAGGTTCAGCTGTTCAATAGTGGGTAGCTCCATGATGCGTGGCCAAATGCAGTGGTCACAAGGAACTTAACCGATAGTCCGTACTGAAATTGCCCCCACCCAGAGCTACGCGAACGGAAGTAGCAAGAAGACCAAGACCGCGAAATAGCACGTTCGTTGTATTGCAGAGTGGGTTCGTATAGATATGTTTAATTAGAGAATATAATTGGTAGACTCAAAGATGATCAATCACAGGGAGCTTTTGTCGGAATTGTCCCCGGCGATCCGGATTGGTTGAGGCTCATCCGTGTACGTGGTTACGAAGCTGTACGTGGCCGTATCACATGTGACAGCTGCTGAATTACCACAACTTTTCTGAAATCATTTTTGTTCACCACACTTTGCGGTTGAGCACTAGAACAATTGACTGAGACCAACAACACGGTGAGCAAAGCCGGGTCTTTATGCTCCAGACGGTTGGTGGACAGCATCACAGCCACACAGAAAGCCGCTTAATTTGCTTTCACAATCCTTTTCATGGAAATAAACTTTCTTTATACATATATACATATTGTTGAAACTAATGCCTACGGGTGTCCGATAAGCGCACTTTGTGCTCGTACACGAATGCATTAACGCATAACTACATAATTTTAATTTGCCATCACTAGCAATTAGTGGCGAGGGTTTAGGACAATATCCCTAGTGTTCAGTTCAGTTCAGTTCAATCTGCACAGGACAGGTAATGGCCACGGCCAATCGAGCGTCCAGAATTCCTTCGATGGTATGCATAGTGGTCCGCTTGTGTGTGGTGAACGAATATGCTCAATATGCAGATGAAGCTATATTTTCGCCAATACTGGCCAGTCAAAATTACGACAGAAAATGAGCCTCTAATTGAGAATGGAACAAGATTTTTTCACACTGGAATAACCCAAACATTGTTAGGAACACAATGTACACACAAAGTATGACACATTCCGTCTTCCTTCATTATTCAGGATTTTACACAGTTTCATCAACTTGGAGTCCACCATGGCGGTGATGAAATAACTTTCTGTATTACGCTCCATCACGTGTTGCATTGTTGACTCCAGTTCCCGGTATCAAGGTAGAACTTTGACTACTCTCTCGAGAAGAGAGAAGTTTTCACGATTACGTTTAAATCTGCCATGTTAGAGGGTAATTGTGTGGACTGGACCTTGAAGTTGTGCGTGTTTTCACAGATCTTACAGTGAATAACGAACAGACAGATCGTTTTGTGTGAATTTATCTACAAACCTCTCGTGAAACATAGCATAAATTGTTATCCTTAAAAACAATTACCTACCCGGGTGACTTTTCGTTGGATTCGGCAAATGTTCCAGTCCTAATGGCAAAGATTTCTCCACCATTCAGGGCTCCTCTAACTGATGCACACCAGCAAATCTGAGCGGATTACATTCCGATTCAATTATCAATGTTGGTTTGTGTGACTTATCAGCATCCGACGGGATAATTTTCGGAGGAAACTCCTACGACAAATGACTTTTCTGAGCCTTCTGCGGATCGCCATATAGCAAACACTCTTATGAGAAGCAAACTCAACGTCAAAAAGACAGGCCTATTGATTTGAATTCCCTGATGGAATCAATACCTGCACCCCTTTGTTGAGCTCGAAATCCAGCCTCATATCACGTGATACTAGTCACAAAGAAAAGTGCCGCTAACTTATGTCCCACGAGGAGTGAGAGTGTCTGGGAATATTTTGGAGCTGGATTAAATATAGGGCTTTCCGCACCGTTTTTTGGTTGTAATGCTCATAATATCGCTCCATTCACTCGATTTGCTGGGTTTTCTACCTATGAAGTGTAAACTTCGGGTAGTTTTCCGTGGTTTGTTCGATAACTGGTACTCCTAGTTTATTAAAACACTGAATGTCACAGAAGGTTCGAACCTATATGCCTTTTCAGTTTTACTCAAGTCCCCGTGTTGGAGATGCCGAGAACATTCAGTTTCACTGGATCTTCTACTCGCTACCGCGATAACAGTATAAGTGATTAGAGAAGCGCTCCAGAATGACCTTGAAGGTACCGCTCACATTAATGCAAACTGTGTGGCACGAAAGCGGGTGTAACCTTAGTAGCGATCAACTAGTTTGAATTACTGATTTTGTCAAGACACCTACGTATGCGCGCGAGCTTGACTATCGGTTCCGTCCGTTCTATCACAGAATTGTAATCCGCTCCTGTGGACGAACATCCCGAACAACCGCTGAACATCTAACCACTAATGTTTGTTATTTCCTTCCAACACCGCGCCGTATGTAAGACGCCGTTGTGTAGATCGATTATGCACTGGAAGGTTTCCAGGAGGTTTATGCCTACAATGACGTCGACAGCCAATCCTCGGACCATCACAAAGTCTTGAAGCCTCCTCATGCCCCCAACTGTATGTCAACGGTCACCGTACCTAGAGCTACCAGGGGCTCCCCTTTTACGCTGTATAATGTCCATTTGAAATCATGACACTTCACTTTATTTCTTTGCAACGTCCCTAGGCAGTGTTCATTGATCAGGCTACTTGCGGTGCCGGTATCAACAAAACCGTGTACACGTACGTCATCCAATATCATGGGTACCGTAGGATACGGTTCACTACTCACAATGTTAGTCAGAGTAGGAATGTGCTCACCTTCGGTGGGGTTGTTTTGCATACTGAAAATGGCCCTTGTTGATTCCCCTCGAGGCTGCGCGAAACGATAGCCTCGAGGCCTGTATCCGCCACGAATCCTTCTGGGAGGACCAGGGAAATTCCTTGTAAGATTCCAACGGCCAGAATTGCAGTAAGTTCTTTGACGGTAGATCGGGGACAGTGGTTGGGCTACACAGCAACTTTTGGGCTCATTATGAGCATACAAGGCCTCCAATTTTGTTGCAACTTTCAGAGAGTCCTTCTGTGTTGGTGGGGTTCGAAGTACAAACTCATCTCCAATCCTGAGTGAAGTTGTTTTTTTCCTTCAGCTGTTGGTAGACGGCACTATCGAACTCAATAGCCTGCGAGTGTGGAAAGGCCTCTTTGGCCAATCCGCACAGCGCTGTTGAGAAGTCGAATATTGTTTCGCCTGGCTGCTGTCCTCTTTCATGGACCTCCCGTTGTCTATCAGCAGTGAGCCCGGGGGTTCCAGTGTCTCGCGAAGCTTGTCAAAGGTTGCCTCCGATAGTGTATTGTTCACGATCTTGGCATCGAAAACACGGTCATAAGCTGCTCCCTCAAGAAGACTGAGCAAAAGGTCCGCCTGCTGTTCGACAGGGAAATGTTTCAGATATCACTTCGCCTAGCAATAGTTGTCTCTGAAATGAAATTTGTTCGGGACGAGAATGGGGGCCGCATTGAGGTGACCTGGTCTGCCAGCGTACTCAGAGATCTCACAGCCTGCGTGAGGGATCCCATTAGCCCTGTGGACACCTCAACCACAGTTGTAGGATTCGTTTACGCCTGGGATGGTGTGTCGCTGGTGATCACTGAATCTGGAGTTTGCGACGACATTGGAGCGATTTTTATGACAGATTGACGGTTCAAAGGTAAAGTAGCCAATTTCCATACGGACCTCTGTCTCATCCTACAATTGGTGACCTCCAGGAAACCTTTCAGAGTGTAATGGATCTACACAACGGTGTCTTACATACGGCGCGGTGTTCTGTTCCGTTCACAAAAACTGGCAACCGTAAAATTCTACTCGTGTCAATCGATGCTTCTGGAAAAGGAGATAAAGAAACTACCGATGCTTTGCTGAAATCTTCGGATGCCCCTGATGTGATCAGTGATAAATTGGCCACCTAGATACACGAGGCTTAGGATGTTTTCGTGTGGGATAATATCCAGATGGGTTGCACTGGAGTAGTCCAACATACTGTCGACACTGGTGATGTACGTCCCTCTAAATTGCGCTCACGGAAGATTCCCCCTTGTTACGAGGTTTCGATGAAGAAGACGATTCAGGAAATACTTGGTAGTAATGTAATTCAACCCTCTAACTCGCCATGGGCCTCACCGGTAGTTTTAGTGAAGAAAAAAGACGGGTCATTGAGATTGTGCGTGGATTACCGAAAGTTGAACCAAGTGGCGAAGAAAGACCCTTTTTCGCTGCCGAACACTGATGAGTTGTTGGAGTCCCTTGGGGGGTTCGATATGGTTCAGCACACTGGATCTAGCGTCCGGCTATTGGCAGGTGAAAGTTGAGGAGCACGATCGACAAAAGACAGCATTCGCGTTGCCTGACGGGCTATATGAATTTCAAAACAATGCCTTTCGGACTAACAAACGCCCCTGCAACTTTCCAACGCTTCATGCACACCGTACTGGGTGACCTGATTCCTCAGAGTCGTCTTATGTATTTAAACAACGTAATGGTCAAACGGAGGACATCAGACGAACGCATACAAAACTTGGCCCGGGTGTCCGAAAAGTTGCGGCAGGTAGGCCTAAAACTCAAACGTTGTCAATAACATCTGTTACTACGTAAGGTGACCTACCTGGGACACGTTGTGTCCGGCCTCAGGAATCCAAACTGATCCGTCAAAAACAGAAAAGATTAAAATGTGGCCTAGTCCCTTCAATGTTGAGGAAGTATGCAGTTCTTGTGGGTCGGCCTCTTACTATCGCATGTTCATTCCGAAGTTCGCAACAATGGCAGCGCCACGTGACTGCCTCCTGCAGCACAATCAAACGTCCAAATGGACCGAGAAGCAGCAAGCATCTTTCGAAAAACTATGCAGTCAGCTATCCAAGGCACCTATTCTAGCCTTTCCCGACACGTTGGATTCCTCCTGCGAATTCCTCCTGGATAGTGATGCTTCAGACTAGGGCATTGGTGAGATTTTGTTCCAAAGGGACAGACAAGACCTGGAGCAAGTAATATCATACGGCGTAAGAACATTGAGTGAACAAGAAGAGATTTATTGTACAACGCTGGAGATGTTTGTGTTGGTCTACCTTGTACGTTACTATCGACATTTCGGTTTGGGCCGTCATCCCCTCGTCCTAACAGACCACGGTTCGTTGTTGTGACTGACAAATTTCCAAGATCCCGAAGGACAAGTTGCGAGATGACAAAAGTACGTACAGGAATACTCGTTCACCTGTCTCCATTGTCCTGGCAAATATCATGGAAATGCAGACAGCATGTCCCGCCGGCAGGGCAGGGACCACGGAGAACGTCCTTCCTGCAT
Source organism: Fasciola hepatica (assembly GCA_948099385.1). Lineage (NCBI taxonomy): Eukaryota > Metazoa > Platyhelminthes > Trematoda > Plagiorchiida > Fasciolidae > Fasciola > Fasciola hepatica. The sequence goes on from CANUEZ040000150.1 coordinate 401,220, forward strand.
TTCGGAAGTGGCACTGGTTAGCTTCGGTGAAAGACACGAGTGGGAAAGAATCCAGGCCGATGACCCGGAACTTGCTGGCGTATACCAACGCCCAAAGTATAATGGCGCGAGCCCAACTGGCGAAACATCCGGGACCAGCTACGAAGCAAGGTGCCTATGATCCCAATGGAATAGCTGAAGACTGATCGATGGCCTTTTGTTCATACAGTACAGACCAGAATACATGCGACGACTCGAAGTGCCTTAGTCACATACGAGAACGGTGTTAGGAAGCCTCTGCCACGATCTCGGACACCTAGGAAAAGATAAAATGTATGACTCTGCTCGCGTAAGATATTGGTGGTCACACCAATGAAGGGACGTCAAGGACTTCTGTAGAAACTGCCAAGTGTGCTCCGAGATGATGGACCCCGTTCCGATTAAGAGAGCAACCTTGATCCCTGTCGAAGCGGGTTACCCTAACGAAATAGTGGGAATCGACATAATGGGACCATTGCCGGAAACCCAGCATGTAAACAAATGTATCATTGTCATGATAGACTGTTTTACGAAATGGGTAGAAGTTGTCGCTGTTCAGATCATAGAGGCGGCAGCAGTAGCTGGGGCCATTCTTGACCACTAGATCTGCAGCTGGGACGCACTTGGATAGAGGGTGTAGTTTTGAAAACTCTACGGTGTTTGAACTATACGACCTGTTAGAAATTGATAAAACTCGTACAACATTACACCACTCTGAAGGCAATGGATTAGTTGAACGGACCAAGCGGACACTCAAGGCACTGATGAAAGCATTTGCAGAAGAGACACTAGGATCAGTGTGGCATGGCTTATCGCTGCACGGTCCATTCATCCACTGGACATACGCCCCACTTCCTACGAACAGGGAGAAAAATGCGAATGTCTTGTGATTTGCGAAAGCCATACGTAGGCCGGTTACCGCAGATGACTTCAAGGTACATAATCAGTCTGAAAGAAACCTTGGTGAGGGCACATACACTGACCCGACAACATCTACAACATAGCCATGGAAGACAGAAAGAATATTATGATCGCGGCGTACACTGTACTCCTTTAGAGGTGGGGGATAAGGTGTTCTTACTACCCGAGACACTGCCAACGGGACCTTCACGAAATTCAACAAAGTGTGGAAACGTCCTTATGCGGTAGAGAGAATAATCCCCGAAAACTTGTGTGTTATTCGCGATCAGAGACCGCCATTCACCGTACATTTTAATCGACTAAAACCGACATTCAACTCCGATATCCTTACTCAGTCCCATGCTAGCGAAAGTTTGCCGCAGATCAGAAGAGAAGTAGATGTACCCAATTGTGGGCACAATAATGGAAAATATATCGGCCAAAGAAACGGCTTCAACCACACTGTTTAGATAATAACTCTATCTAAATATAATCTATGACAATTTACGCCGTCCTGTTGATCAGCTTAATTATATTTCCATACATTGCTACATTTTAGCTTACCTTGTTGCGAGCTTTCTACTCTGGCAGTCATGTTCATACGTTCAGCTACCCATAGCGCAGCAAAGAATCAACGTAAATAAGAGGAAACTTCGAATAAATTACTATCATTAACCGATGGCCTGAAATACCTCAATAAATTCGCGAAGCTCGAACTATGCACTAAGTAAATCTTATTATGCACCACCATTGACACTGGCTGTATATATATTATACGGAAGACAGTGTTGGTTATTTGGATAACCCTTGGTGTCCATGATGACGGAGTCCTTGTGTTTGATATGGCACTGGTATGCTGGAGCTGTACTGATAGTAAGTGGTGCTCGGAATATGACCTAATAATGCCCGAAATCATGAACTCAGTCAATCGGGATGCACTACGCTTGGGTTATGGAATACAATCAAGAACACGCACAGGTTGGGGTAGTACTCAGCAAGATCTGTAAGCAAGCCAAAGCATTCAGTTATATACAATACAAACATGACAGAAATAATCAGTCAACATTTGATGCATTTGAGTGATACATAGGTGTTCTAGTCTGGCAGGGATCACAGAGGATAGTTAGTCAACGACGGGAGGCTCAACTGATGCGTGGTGACAGAACCAGCTTAGTGTGTACGTATAGAACCGTGGGCAATATAATTCAAAAAACATACCTGAGAAATCCCGTGCTTACCTGCAGTTTATCCGGTCACAGGCCTCTTGCTCCGAGCGTGGAATACTGATTAAGTGCCAGATTTTCTGAGCATATATGTAATGACCAATCGAAGCTCTTAGTCTGTACGCCTTCTCACTCACCTTGGTCCATTCGCGGAGTTTTTCATATTTCGGGTCACACGAATTTACTTAAATCTGATCGGTATATCGTATATATTTCGCACCTGTCTGGTTTTATCCTGTGTGCCAAACAAAACATGGTACAATCGGGGAGGAACGGGTAGATAATCCGAGTCCGTGATTTGTTTGTGGGCGCAGTACTGCCAGGTTGCCCAAGCCAAAGCAGGTGGTTTTCTTAGGGGTCCACAACCGGAGCTTTTAGCTATCCAAAGCTTAACCCGCAAGGCCACGGGACGGAACGTGGGGTCCGTAACCCACTGAGAGCCGGTGACTGATTGCTCGGTTCATTCGCCCCTCGGATAAGGCCAAACATCCTGGGTGCCTAGTGCATCTCTCCACCACAGATTCCGGTGAGCATACAGTTGTACTCCTCATACGCCACCCGTGGTTGGTTTGGAATCAGGGTTTCACCATCTCCCCTAGACTGACTATTAGTCAACCAACCCGGTGGAGAGCGCCGGGCATTCGCTTTCGTCTTCTCACTTTAGTGGGAACACCTGCGCCACGAGAAGGCAGTCAGTAGGACTTCCTCAGCAGAAGCTGTGTTAGACGCACAATCACTTGGAGCATTTCGAGAGGTGTTCAGGAAGAGTAGCAATCTCGGAGCCTGAGACACCAACCCCCGACCATACTGAGGCATTTGGAGGTGTATATCGTTAAGGTTTGAATCCGTCCTACAAGCCCACCATTTCGCTCTTACGGTTATCAGTGTTTAGCTCAATGATGCCCCTTGGCGGATGCATTTCTTTGAAGATGAGACAGGAAACATGAGGAACCCGGACACCGCTAGGAGACTCGTGAACAGAGGGATTAGAATAATAAATCAGTTGGTTGTTTGGTGCTAGAAAGGAGGGTAATTATTTACTGGAGTAAATAATGCCGCCAAAACAAGTCAAGTTCATAAAATCACTTTCGATTGGCGAAACTCAAAACTGTTTTCAGAATTCAGAAGAAGTTTTCTTTCACCCAGTTGAAGTGAAGACGACGTGCTCGTGGATGGCTAACCTGGTATTATCTAGTCAGTGCTTTGCTTCCACCGTGGAGAAATTGGTCCCGTTGTTCATGACAAGTACTTGGAGAGCATCTTCTCCGCTGAAACTTTTCTACCAGGTTTACACATCAGTTGCTGTAAAGGTGGTTAGAAAACTTCGGGCCATTCCGAGCGTGAATTAGTATTAATGTGTGCGCAATATCTGTTGTGCTGGCAATTAACGGGGAACACGATGCTCAACAAATTCGTCTATTAGCGAGCAGGCAAGCAAACGAATGAATCACCCATAGGAAAAGTTCACAGGAATCTACATGAATCCACTGCCAAGGACTGGGACAGTCCAGTAAGGGAGTTCAGGTTTTGGCCTCTACGTTGGTTGGCGTAAATAGCCTTCACAGTTCTTGACTGTTTACCCTCTGTCCGGATTCATCTTTGGCCACCATCACGTGGAACGACTAGATGACTTCAAGAAAGAAACAATCAAATGACAAAATTTAGATCGTCAAGCGTTGCCTTCCTCGATGGTAGCAGAATAACGAACAGATCATCAGCCATCAGCGTTTGTGGAGAGGTCCTCACGGTTTTGGAAGAAAATTGGGGATTTACTTCTTGCAGTTGGAGTCTAACTGTATTTTAACTCAGGAAGTACTGTGCTGCAGTACCTTTTGACTTCTTGAACTAACTGTGCTGAACACCGATAACGCCTGAATCAAACTAGTGGGTCAGACAACAGATTCGCGAGAGAAGAAATTTGACTGAAGCATATTTAAGCACTAGACTCCACCTCTGAAGCAAAGATGTAACTGGATTCGCTACCGACTTGGGAGGGTCAAACAAAAATTTATGGGGTTCGTGATCTGATACAGTGATGAAATAAGACCCTGTACGTTCCGTAGTGATCTGTCATCAACATTGCGGCGACAGCAACTTCTTCGTTTGGTTGACTGTCCTTTGGACTCCACTTTTCAAGCACAAATCTCAGGTCATCCGACCAACCCGGGTCCAAACGCTGGATGTGGCGAAGGATATGCACCACTGATGAGCTCTAACAAGAGCGAAACTCGAGTCCAATGCTTCCCAGTGCAGTTTGGTCGGATGACCTGAGGTTTGCGCGTGAAACGTGGAGTCTAAAGGACAGTCAGCCAAACGAAAACTGAAATATACTGAGTGGCGTGTGAAAACGGAGGAGAAGAAAATCAGGCTGATAAAACCTTCAAGGCGTGATAAAGGTGGTCAACGACTTGGGTGTATTTTCAAGAAGGACCTGCAGGAAGTCGGTTGATAAATTATTCTTGGAGAAAACAGCGGAACCCTCGAGTCTTCATACAGCCCCCTGGTTCTTCTGTAGGTACTGCATCTCTAATAAGTTTGGGATTCACCGTAACACGATTGTCCCCACAGATACGCGGTGATTTATCCTCGAACTTGATAGTGATCACAACAGACTTAGCTCGTACTGGTGTCAGTATATCACCTCCGGGTGTTTTGCGTCAACAGCTAGACTGTCCCACCTGTCTTTTACCGGTTGGCTTCACACCGAAGCTGTACGGTTTGGCTCCTATCAGGCCCCGACTTAGCGCATAGAAGGCCTGACAGCAACACAGCTATTGACTCTTTAATGAACTTCACTGAGAAATTACTATTATCTTCTGTCTTTTATTTATAATACTTCTGTTTCACTTAGGTGCCTATTGAGAGCACGTTCAGTATGGCGGAGTTCGCCTCAACAACTACTCTATGCCAATTAGTAACTTCTGGTGTTTATATTCTAACTGAACAGACTAATGTACTCAGCTACTGCTTAAGAATTTTGCTCAGCTTCACGACTAATCTACTGTTACAAAGTCAACTATAGCAGAGGGGTGCAGCAGAAGCTTGTTGGAATCATAACCTGGAGGTCTGTGGGTCAAAACCGCGGTCTGCGAGGAGCTTTCTGTCTTAAAACGTGGGTCAAATATGACCCATCGGTAGATCATTATAATGCACCAGGCCAGTGTTGAATAATGTATCGGAAACGAGTTCACTTCTTGATGCATCGAAAAACTGCGCGCCATTTGACCGATACTCTGGTGCGCTTTCTCGAGATCCGTTTAAATTTGAATCGGAAATCGGTCTTGATAAAGGTTACCTGTGCTAACCGAAACGTGAACTGACTACCAATATTTCCGACAAAGCTCTGTTACCGAATATCGAACGCTTACGTAAGCCATTAATAAAGCTAGATTTAAACCCTAGAAATGAACCAATTATTTACTCCGTGGATCTTTATAATGAGCGTAGAAGCGTGAGTAATATGCCACACGAGACAAGCTGTTCCTTAGACCATACACCCAAAAGGACAATTTTTCATTGCGCCGTCAGTTAACTGCATGGAGTATGGTATTCACGACGGATTTTGATTCGTACGCGGTCAATGCTCGTGACCGCCTCGTTGCTGGTGTCGCGAGTAAGTGTAAATTATCGTCATGCGTGACCAAAGATCATCTCACATGCTGACCAGCCACATCCCTGTTTGAATACATATCGACTGTGTTGATTGTACGCTTCTCCACCGACTTTGCAGTTCAGATTTTCCGTTGGCATGCAACCATACGGTCTTTGTGTGCTGTGTACAATGCAAGTGACAATTCAACTGTCATTATGCTTAATTTAGAACACAACAAGTGAATTTGAGACTGCTGATTTCCCCAAGCAATCCCGGTCAAATACAACCAAAGCATGCTAAAGATTTGATTAAAATTTATTGGAAGGGCAGTAAAAAAAATAAATATGTTCCCATCACAGTTTATCATGGAGTCTTTTAATCTGTTCAACATACCGGATTAACACTGAATTATCTCTAGAAAGCTAGATTTTATCAGAGTATTAGAGCCGGAAAAATAAAAAAAAATACTTGCGAATAATTGGTAACTGAAGTCCTGCTAACCTGTTGTATTTTGCATAATTAGATGAGCCTACCTTGTGAGAATATGCCCCACCATTTGATACATTAACTCCTAAAATGTGAACGTACGAAATTCCGTGAACTACCTAGGCAGCCATGGAAATATTGTTTCAGTCGATTCACTGTAAACGTTTGCATCATGTTGTGTAAAATCTAGTTTTTATTACTCACACTCATACAGTAGCCAAGCTCTGTAGATTGTTTATAACAGAATGCCTTCGTTGTACTTAGGCCCTGCAGAGAGTTAGTCCATCACAGTGGTAGTTAGTTGTGCGGGAAATGCTCTGCTAACATTCGGAGTCAATGACGGAAACGCACTATATCGTGAGGTGTATGAGCCTAATAAACCGCGAAGAGACAGCCCGGATGGCCTAGTTGTTAGGTGTTCTCCTAACAACCGTTCATTCCGGGTTCGAGTCCATGAATGTGCAATGCTAATAACATCAAACAGGGTAGATGAAACAGGTGCATAGTGATTTCTAGTGGTGGGTTGATCGTTCGTACTGCCAGATGGATCATCTTATTTCACACTACATCAAAAAGTCTTGCACTATCATCAAGTTGCCAATGAGTACTATGAGTTGTGTTTTTCGCCATAACCTGGGAAATAAACCCTAGCATTCTTCATCTGAACTGCATATGGTTTAACTTCATCATTGACAACCCTCAACTTGTAATTGACTCGATACGCAGTCCAAGGCTTCAGTGACGACTGCATCAGTTAACACGTCTTCGCTTCTCTCGTTGTCCTGCTGACGTTCAAGGTTTTCATACCAAACAGATCCCACATTCATACAACCGGAGCCACAAGTTTCTTCCGGCTCTTTGACCTTAACTGCTCTGTCTTCGGGGTTCAAAATTCTCGGTCCCGATGTATTCTCCACAAATTTATGGCTCATCATTGACTCCTGGACAGGAGCCATACTTACCAGAAGCACGTCAAGAATGGCCAGTTCACGAGCCGCATCCGCGAGCTGGGACACCTTATGGAACGACCGACGTGGGTGAGGCGTGCCCTCGCTCCCAGGGGCTCCTGCAGACTGTCCACAGTTGGACCCGCCAAAAATTTACCTCGGGACCCTTCACTCAGTTTAGGCAACGTACGATCCATGAGTGAATGGAATGCGGCGGCATGCTCCAGTGGTTCCACACCAACCCCGTTGAACCGCCGCACTCTGACGGTTAGCCGGGTGTCAAGTACTAGGATCGGAGCCTCCCTAGCGACGGCTCACTTCATCTCTTCCGGGCTCCTTCGCACAGTATCCAGCACCGCTCGCCCTCTGCCCTTGAGTGGTGCTCAAAGGGTAACAAACTAACCCCGGTCCGACTGGATCCCCGAGAGCAACGTCAAGTTCTCGAGCTCCTCCAGGAAGCTCCACATATCCCCGCCCTCGAAAGGCTCCGAAATGTAGATTCGTCACTCCAAATCGTTTACCGAGTGCGAATAAACCCCGCATACACTTCAGTTGACACACACTGACCATCACAGAGGTGACTAGCACCGGTCTTTTCTTATCTGATATGTGCACACAGAAAACACCTTCCAAGCCCTCCAGTTGCCACAAGTAGACCGTACTCACCGTAGCGACCCAGATCAGAACGTCGTGAGTGTTATGACCAAGTTGTGCAGATCAAAACGTCGATCTGACGCAACCCCCCCCCCCCAAACCCCCGACCCTCCACACACCCCCCCCCCAAAAAAAAAAATCGTCATATACGACTTGCTTTTTACCTTTTGAACACGCACTTTCTCTATGGAGTTTTTTATGAAAACAGATGCTGCATTTGTCGGCAAATGCTTCCTTTATTAATCCGGAATGGAAGTTTAAGTACAGTAGAAATGGAACGCAGTGCAATGACAGTATCTGATTCAATTTTTTAGTTGATACTTGGAAGGTTCTACGGAATGCCTGATGACGCGTACACATTGATAGAAATTGCATCAAAGATGTGACCAAGCACGGGTGTTACCGCACAATGTCATTTGGAATTTTCAGACTCAGCGCTCAGCCCCATACTACTTAATGTCTCCAGCCATCTGGTAGGTGGCTCTCCTGGACACCAACTTGACCAAGTGCACTGGTCAAGGCTTTCCAACCTTTCTCACAGATCACAGACTGAACACCTAAACCTACAATTCAACCACTACCTACCTTGGAGAACAGTGTACACCGAAAATGTCTATCGGTAGGCATGCATAACACATGGCTCAGCCACATTGACCTGTTCAGATTCAATACCTGATACAGAGACTGACCTCTGGTTCCCAACTCCCTACACCTAACCTCAGCATTCCTGATACGGTGCTCCCACTACATTTGACCAATGCTACAAAGATATCAAAGATCAAGCACCAACAGTCTTCGCCTATCGCCTATCATTAACGGTCGTGTTTCTGAGCTAAATAAAAGAGCTGATCTAACCACCACAGTGTGCACTCGATTCCTGATAGACAATTGGATGTCACACAGACGACACAGGTGGGTAAGATTGGCAAAAGCCAATCGCGCCTTCTGTGTGCACGGTGACACTTCATCCGATGTCCCACCACCTGGTGAGATGTAACTGCTCAGGTTACAAAACCTATCTATTCCAGTTAGAGCTTCCCCTGCCAAGATAGGGTTTGTTGAGGAGATAAACCAGTCATGCAGCAGCATTTTACAACTTGAAGAAGCAAAATAATCCCAAATATTGCAACATTATTGTTCAGACTATCTAGGAAAGCTCATAACTTACCTATATCTTCACTCAGAAGAATGACATTGCACGCGTATTCCAAGTCAGACAGTTTATTACTTGAGCTCAGATCAATACCGCTATTGTCACACGGCCGAAGGGTTATTTCAGTAACAATTTCACTTAAAAAATTAAAAAATAAGATTGAAAGACGGCACCCCTGATGAACACTACTTATCTTGGTAAACTCGGATGAAAGATTACCGTAAGCACGAACTTGGCTTCGGCCGCTCGCATAAAGAGACCGGGATAAGGAAATAAATTTATCTGGCACAACCTTCAATGAGAGGTAGTGCCACAGAACTGTATGGTTGCTGAGTAGAGTACAGCTCGCAGATAGAGGAAGACAATGATTCTCGGTCTACGGAATATTTCTATGATCTAAAATTTATTGAAGAGTGAAGATGTGATCGATACAATCCCAACCGAGTCTGAAACCGACTTGATTCTCACACATACAGCTTTCTCGAGCGTCGAATACTCGGTGCAGAATTACCCAGGTCGGCAATTTAGATGTGATATTTACCATATTAATTCCTCCGTGGTCATCATAGAAGGACCTTTCATCCTTCACTTGAGTCGGAAAAATCTTAGAATCACAACATTCCTTGGAAATCTGTTCAACGATCCAGATTACCCAGAAGAGTTTTGGTAATCCTGAAATCAAAGCTTCGCTCCCCTCCTTCAAGAAGGACGGAGACAACCTATCCCGTTCAACGATTTTGTACCTTCTCAAGTAATTTACTTCATGCATATTCTTCATTTCTTGTGGAGGAATGATGTCTATCTGTATCATTTCTCTTGCACGTATATTGGGAAGATGCACTGTAGAAGCGGGCTGACTGAACTGTCCCTTGAATTGCTCCGCCCAAAAGTCCAGATGTCGTGAAACATTGAGCTGTCGGATTCTTTAATGAACTCACTTGCATCAATCTCCCATGGACGGTACCTCTAATCAAACGGGAATGACCATGACTACTGTCAATAGCCACAGACTTCTCCATTTCCCTTCATTTCATAACCTATAACTGTTCATGGTCATTTCTCTGGCTTCTAGTCAGTTGGCATCCCAGAGATTTACGTACCTCATTGAAAGTGGATTCCGGAAGGACGGATATGAGAGTATCTAACAGAACAACTGATGTCGAAGATATCGATCTTTTGTGAGGCCTACTTAAACCGCAGTCTTGAGTAGAATTGAAAGCGACATACAAGGCTTCCCTGAGCTGTTGCTAGTATTCATTCGGGTCCTGGATATCCGGCTGCATTGCTAACCGTGTAGAAGTCTCTGCCTGACAAGTAGATCACGACTGTCGTCTAGAAGTAACTGCGCTTGACGGGTGGCTTTGACGCGACCACAGACCAGACGTAAAAGGAAGCAAGCACGTAACAAGAATGAGCTGAGTCCACAAGCACGGACTAAAATGAACGACAATATTCAGTTGAACCATGCCAGTGGTCACCAATGAAAGCATGGTCAATTTGGGTTTGACGTTGTGAAGACACAGGAGGATGCCATGTGAGTCCATACAGCTTCTTATGATGGAAGTTCATACTCACCAGAAACAATCTGTGTTCGAAACACAGTTGAGTCGCCGTTATCAGCCCGATCAACCGAGATACCAAATGGGCCTCCAATGTGCCCTCTGGAATCCCATTTACATCCAACTTTATCGTTGAGATCGCCAGCAATCACCACCACGTCTGTTGAACGAATGCTTCGAAACAGCCAGAACAAATCCCGTCAAAATTCATTCTTGAACTCAGAGCAACTGCAGTCAGTTGGCGCATACACAAACACGACGAACAGGTGTCGACGATCCAGCTTGTTTCTGTTGACACGTACAGAACCGTCTGACCAAACTGCACGCAGTCGACTGTTGACAGGGATCCTATCTAATAGTGCACACTCAGCTATCGTGCTCGGAGCGAACCCAAAGCCAGCTTGACCTGACACTTGAAGAGTGAAGTGAGAGACTGAGGTTGTATCTGGGGTGAGGAGATTGATCACAGAAATGGGGTCTTGTATGTGTGTTTCTAAGATGCAGCACACATCTATTTTAAATGTTTTAAGAGTCCTGCCATGCGCAGCCTGTTACTCTATCTCACTTAGTGAGCGGATGTCGAATACAGACAAGTCGAGTGAACATGTGGACTTGAGAAGTGTTTGATTTATATCATTCAGAGTCGCAAATACCCGTGGTATACTGCATCAATAGTAAGTTAAAGGAAAGAGACGAGAAGTTAGTAAGGCTCTTTACATGAAGGATAATGTATATTTCTGAGCGAATCATACTTCGCGAATTTCCGCACCTCAGAAAGGACTTTTTTTGGGAGCCCTAGCAGGAGTGTAACGTTAATTCAGTACATTTGTAAAATTCCCACCCGATTAACTTGCCTCCGTTCACCCACCCGTTTTCCCTATAAATGTACTTTTACAGTGGATCGGTTTTCCATTGTGGTCAATCCAGGGGCCTACGACCTTCGAGTTTTCGTGCATTATATTTACCCGACCTTGTGTGTCACCTATGTCTCCGTTCCTTGTCGGCTTTCTCACCCGCACCTAACGAGGGATCTTTATGTTTTCTTTCCATGCTAAAGATCACACCACGTCCCCGTGAGGGTCTAGGTCAAGTGTGTGTGCGTGCAATCCTCTTGGTCCTTGTCTGAACTAATTTCATGATCATATCTCCGTCCATCCGTCTCATGTATGCTCACCACTTTTTCTCTGATTGGTCGATTTTTCTTGCTATAAAACCCGAATTTCACCCTGTTCTGATGACTCGGTCCCGTATAACTCGGCATATGTTCCTCGTCAGACCCTTCGGAAGATTTGATATCTAGTCCCGGACCCTTGTGATTAAATTGCCCCACAAAACTGAGGTATGTTGTTTGTAACTGTAATGATTATTCCCTAAAATACATGTAGATTACCAACTCGCCTTATTCGATTTTGGGTTTCGAGTTCATGCTCTACGAACCACTCAATCGCTGGACACCAGTTCAGTTACACGGAGACTTTTACTCAGAAGTCTGACCCATAAGGTAGTGGAGCGTTACACCAGCACGGGAATGTGACCGGAGAACACGTGAAGGAATTTCACTTGCTTTATCACGTGAGACCTGATTGTTGGGTGCATTCTGTCTTGCCTTCGCTGGTGATTTTTTATCGACCCATCTTTCGAATTCGGTCCTTAGCCCTATGAACCCAATGAAGCAAATGGAAAATGGACGGGACAACATCTGAGCCCGAGAGTGCCCAGGTTAGGCTAATGATAGCCGTGAAATGAAGTCGGATGACTTGTTCCACCGTCGAGAGAAACCCCATGTGCTCCACTCCTACGTCCATCCAGTGGAGGTCTTTTGAATGAAATACTGCTTCACCTCTGTTACTTCGCCAGACTGTCTCCCCGGTAGCACAGTGATTAGAACCAGATGTTGCCCATCTACTGGTCCAGAAACTGGACTTCTGGCCCTCATCCATTGATCTTTCAGGCATGGTTGAACCTTCTGCTCAGGAAAGTCATCCTGCGTAGCTTTTGGTGTTGTACAGGCACGCAACCCCTCGCTCCACACCAATGTGCAGGTGCATCTTGGTGGAGTCTTCTACCGTACAATGAACGGCACTTTTATAGGCTGTATAGTAAGTAGAGAGAAACACTTAGTCAAACAGCAGTTGAATTGCAGACGTACTGAGCAGTCGTCATACGTGTGTCCAATGTTGTTAGATGACTCAATTCGATCTAATGTATGATTTTCAAAGTCGATGAGCATATAACGCAATCAAAGTGTGCAATGGATTGAACCATATTTGCATGATGATGTTGATTTTGTGGAAATCAATGTTGTATTGTGGATCATATTTTGGATTTAATTAGCTTTGTCTTGGACTAAATCCACCGTGTCGATTGAATAACAAAATGTCATCACAAATACAGGTTACGTAAAGCGTGTTAATCAGATGGAGCTAATTTCACGTGCAAGAAAATATTTGACCACGAGATTTTCATTGCAGTCCAAGGTGGTGTCAAATATTTCACAAACGATCTATGATGACGCATCATGGAATATTCTGTAGTAAACTTGATCAAAATCACATTTGATCTGAAAGTCATGGTTTCTTGACATTTTTTGTTATCTGACTGAGGCAGGGTAACAGTCATCCGTCCGGCTGGGTGACGCTCTCGCACATCTTGGTTCAACAAAATTAGACTCACAAACTCCAGTAGCGTTTTAGAATTTCACAACGTGAGACGAAACCTGGGATTGAAAATGTGACGGAATGCGTTAACCCAACTCGGCGGACAGCCGAGTCGTGTCGGCAGTCGGCGCTGGCACGGTAGCAAGCCCAACGCTTGAGACAGCTGAGTCTCGAGTGGCAAGACAGTTGATCGGTGGGGGGGGTGATCGATAGATGAGAGGGGAGTCTTGTCAGCGTTGTTTAAGCCCCAAGGCGTGGTCGCGCACACCAGTCGGACCAATGCATTGGGTGCAACGTGTGGGTGAATGTGAGGGGAATCTATATACCCTTCGTTTTGTACTAATAAACGGACACAATTTTGAGGCGCTACTAAGTTCCCACCAGAGTTAGTGGAATGGAGCAAAACAGGTGTATCCCAAACTGACATTGAAAACGACCTTTTTACAGTGTGTAATAATTGACGAACGTGACCGAAATAAACCGCAAATCAATGTTGATGAGGACGAAGTTTATTCTCAGCCACTGGTCTGCTGTCTACCAACAAACTGCTTGCGATCCGATCAAATGAAATCTGATGATCCTGGGAGTGAAAAAGTCACAGACAACGATGACCAGTTTGACGGTTTTAAACAGCCAGATTAACACCATGGTATCAAAGAACACCGATGAACAGTTTAGGAGGTTGAAACATGCTTTGTTATTCTGCTTACCATGGTTTGCTACCGACTACTATTTGAGTAACCATACTTGATATGAGACTATATTCGCTGTTTACTCCCATTGGTCTATTTATCTGATCTCGGTTTTGGCTGGTCTGCAATCTTCGATTTGGTTCCTTTTTTGTGTGGACTATCAATTGACGACTTCTGCTTAAGACTAAGAGTAACTCACGTTGAATGCACGCTTCTCTTCAGTTACTTGTTTTCCTCCTTCAAAACGACATGTTTCACTTCTTCAACTTATTATCACAGAACAACGGTTTGACCAAGAATTCTGACTATTTTCTGATATCGTATGTTTTCAATCTTCTGCTTCCTTCATTTAGTATGCGACTACGTACATTATTTCTGTAATGGGGTCGCCGTCAATCAAGCGCTACCTAATAGGGCATTGCCTAAATGTGGTGGGAATCGAACTCGAGAAGCCACGGTTCAAATTCCACTATGACGGCCGTTTGATCATCGCCGGTCACTTTTTCCTTTGGCTTCAAATGCATCTATTTTAGTTATAAGATATTGCAGATCTTGAACAGGTAATTTTTCGTCTGCACATGTTGTGTCGTTGTTATGTGATATTAATTCAACTGATGAAAAAATGCAAAAGAAAGCCCAAATTGACCATCTCCAGAAGTTCCCGGTTAGTAAATTTCATTGTGGAAACCTTAAGGGTAATCACTGTGTGATTCGATGGCGTTGCCATCGCACCGGTTAAGTTGATCCGCCTCAAATTCTTGTTTTTTTTAAACAACCTGCATCTATCGGTAAACATTCCCTGTCACCGTTTTTCTTTCAGTTCTCGAAAGTACACGGTAAGGAGCACATACATATGGATTTTGTTCATCGACAGCAAATTCAAAAATATTTCAATTGGAATATTTCTTTGTTTCCAACAGGTTACCAAAAATCCAACCACGTACTGTGAGCCCGGCGTACACTCTCCAATTTGTTGCTTTTCATAGGATTCAAAATGAATGATCGATTGGTGGAGCGAATTCTTAGTCCGGACGTCTGTTTTGAACTGCTTTGTCTGCCGCTTACAACAGACAGTACAAATAAACGAATGGCTCATTCCGTAGACTGATATCTTGATCGGTTCAGTACATAGAATCTCATACTGCCAAACATGTCCCTTACTGATTCAAGTTGCCGACTGAATCGATTGTCCAGTAATCGCATTGCAATAACTGTCTCAGAATTTGCAGTCCAATAAAAATTTCTCTAAATTGTTCTCAAGTCGAAGACCGCTTATGGATTTTTGATGAACTAGCACTCTCACACTTTATGATCACAATTTCAAGAGCACTACAAAATAAGAGCAGCACAATCCGATGAAATTCCAAAGAATATTGTGTACTTCATTGTCTGCACCTGCTTATTTGCCATCTAATCACTGAATCAACGGGAAATCTCAGGGTGACAATCAATAGATCAGTGGTGAGAGCACATTGACACGAAATGTCTCTTGTTGACATTTGACTAAAACGTATTCTCGTGGTATCCATGATGTTGCTCTCGTGCAATGCCACATGCATGTACTTGTTCTCAGTCCTCCAATGATCATCATGGACATTTGATTCATTGTGTATGTGAAGATGTAAATCTATTCAATAGTTTTGTGTCTTTTCAAAGTCACTCATACTACACGGACAATCAATCAATATTCTTCTCATGCAAAGACATTAGCTTGCTTGGTGTTGATCTTTAGTCATGCTTCAGCGCGGGCAGTACTGAATGATCGATCTTGCTATTTATCAAATGTTCTTACTTGTTTACGCGTCAAAACACATGTAGCTCAGCTCCTTTCCTCATTAGCTCACTGAATTACTTGTTTGCCTACGTGTTTGCTAGCTGCTTACGTGTCAGTGATGGTCTGGTTGTATTCACCTTCTTACGAATAAGCGCAATGCAACAGATTGCGTGTTCTGCTACTACCAATTAGGAATGTCACATTGGCATTGCGAGCAAGACTCGAACAGGTGAGGAGGAATCCTACGGGATTTTGGATTCATCGTATTCACACGAACAAGTGGATGTTTTACGATCTAGATTACGGTGCACACAACTGAAGCCAACTGCACTGGCTGAAACAGACTTACTTCGGTGTCAAGTACGACATGTTTGAGATTCTCCTTGTTAAACGATAAAATAAATAAACCTATTGAAGTTTGGCAGATTTGCGAACAGCCACAATTCATGCCAACAATTCACCGCATCCAATCAATTCTGCAATCAACCACCATTTTTCTCAAAAATGAATGTCCTTGAAGGAAGTATCTGTTCCCATTCGCTGAATTGCTCTATGCACCCCGAGTGGTAAATGTTCAACTGGGAATAGGCGTGAGGGAGATGACACCATACTATTTCACTTGTATAACCAGTATAATAGTTCATCGCAGACGTTATGGTCAGTTAAATCTTCCTTGAACTGTTCCCACCAATCAATGGTCTTTCATCTAATGTCTGTCCACTGATTCGCTGTAACCTTTGTAGTGACTCTTCATCTCTAGCCTAACTCACTGTCTTTGTTCCCACATCCAATCCCTTTGCGGAAGTGATTGACTGTCACTTGTCGTTTGAGTTGTCAGTGAAAAGCCTTAGGGGCAAAATGCTCACATTTGAGGTTTGCACATTTCAAACATGTTTTTCCTTAAGTAACCTTGAGAAGAAAAGTCAGAGTTGCAATATAGCACGATTTATGTCCGGATCGATTTCGCTGCATCTCAACATAGTGCATATTGCAGAACGGTACTGTTTATATAAGTTCATGTAAAACCATTATGTTCGACAAATATAGGGAAAATCACAATAGTCAAGTTATGTAACCATGGTAAAGACACATTAACAAAGAGCTGTTTCTGCTGACAATATAGGTTCCTATCGATGTATGGCAATAGCTTCAGCAAACCTCAAAAGCCTGGTATTCCTTGCCACCTAAATGACCCGAAACGCAGTGCTTCGGTCAGCTGGATGTTGCGTCATCAGAAGATAACGAGCGATGGCCGACGACGGGATCTTATGGTTTTGAAAGTTGTCATTATGCCTTTGATCTGACCCTGATTGTATCACAAAACGTTGTACCCCATTTGGAATGTGTTCAATCACTCGGTTACCTAACTGCCGCTCTGTTCGACCCACGTAGGGGGCTACGCAACTACGATGAAATTTTTAAATCAGATTCGATTTGGTGTACAGAGATGGACGTTGTTTCACCGAGGGTGTGGGGATCTCAATCGTTCGATGAAAAATTCTGAGGTCAGTTGCATAATCTGTTCGGGCAAGCGCTGATCCAAGTCGTCGTTTAAGCAAGCAATTGACGTCATCACCCCTGAATGGAAGACAAAGTGTGACTAGTAATTTTTCTACTGAACAGTTCCTTTGTCTGATGACTTTAGGCTTGCTGTGCCTTTCGATAAACGTATCGAGATAACCGCTTTCAATCAAGGCCTTTTTCAGCCGTCGTATTTCGTTGTCAATCATGTCTTCTGTGCAGATACGTCGTGCTCTTTCAAATGGTGTTCGGACCAGACCACGTTTATATTCCACAGGCACAAAGCTGTCAAAGTGCAAGTATTGTTTTCATTGCATCAATTGCTGATTACTACACACAGTCTTTGGATATCTCGTCTTTTGAACTAAGGGCGACATGGGTTCCCACGAGTCACTCAATACTCGAAGACAATTCGCTACAATAGGGGTCGTGGATGATAAGTTCTACAGATTTACGGCTAGCTTACTCGGGACTACAATGAACAAAGACAACAATGGCTGAGGAAGAAATAGGTACTACTTTACAAGAATGACCAGTCTGCCAATGCTGTCGGGATGGGCCATGGGTAGAATGATGGATTTCTATCTGATTGGTGGACCATTCGATTTCCAGCTATTGTGTGGTTGAATCAGTCACGTGATGTCGTGAGGCTTATCCATGCGCTGTGAACATGCGTTCGTGATTCACCCGTGTCCCGTTCGTCTCACACGTGCACATCCGATACCTGTCTGTACTGCAATCTGAACTGTCCCATTCCACCTATCACGTGCAGACTACTTCGTGCCAAACTGGTATTGATTGACAGCTGAGGTTTGCTTGGGCATCCTTGTGGTGCGGATTACCGTATTTGCCGTCCGTTAATTCTGAATGCACGCTCTTCGTACGTGTTTTTGTTCTGTCTACCTAAATGAGGGCAGCACCAGCCAATTGGAATTATTTCCTGTAGCAATCCTTGAGTCGAGTGAACGCAAAATTAGGAAAAAATAAAACCCAAAGATTAAAGTAGTACAAAATTGAGTAGACATTATTATTTACGAACTGAAATTTTGTCGAAGGACAGTGTTTTGTGGCTCGCAATGATATCAAGTGATAACCACAGACCATCATTATGTATGTACGGTGAAATTAGGCACAGGGTTTTGAGAACCAGAGGTGAGTATCTGGGACGGGTATATAGTCTAAACAAGTTAAGTTGGGTCGGACGTGCGTAAGGCATGCACACCAACAAACTTCCTCGGCGTGCGCTGTTCTCCAAAGTAGGTAGTGGTTGGAACATAGGTCGAGGCGGTCAATCCAGGACATGACAAAAAGCTGTCAGAACTGTGACCAGTGTACTTGGTCGAGTAGAACGTGCGAGACTTCCGAGTTGAGGTCCACGAGATTCGTCTACCAAATGGTTGGAAACTATTACAGCTGATAACTCAAAAATCAGAATAACAACGGTTGTGGACAACAGCTTGTCGGAATACTGGAAAGGAACATGTCAACCAACATACATGAACGATCGTGATTGAAAAATTGAGGACCATTCAGATCAGATCAGGTCACAGGATATGGAGGCTTGGGCCAATTTTGTATCCAGTTTCTTGCACCCGAAGCTCCAGAGATCCTCAGGTGATGGAATAGAAAAACGAAACGGCTCCGTCCCAGTGGTCAAGACAATGCCACAGGTTTCTAGTTGTCCGACCTTCCATTTCCCTTTCCTCAAAACAAGAGAACCCCGGTGGAAGTACAACCGACCTCAGACCCCACTGAACTATGATACATGGTAACACGACAAGCAGTCTTCGTCGAAGGTGAGACCTCGACGCTCACTTTCTTTGGTTCCCTCTCTAGCCTGCCATGGTGCTGCTTGCGTGGATGATACTGAAGGCTTTCTGCTCTTCTGCTGCTTTTACAAACACGATTGAGGGTGTGGTAGCGAAGTTGAAAGATGATAAAAGAAAGAAATCAATAATGATAATGAAGAATAAAACAATAAGATGTGGAAATAGAGGAATACGAGGAAGAGAAGTTCAACGATTTGGAAATTGGTTAGAAGTAGCAGCGATGATGGCTTCAGTGAGAGTGCAGGACACTTCACCGTACTAGGACTTCACCTGCAACTCGACACAAATCAGTCTCTGCTACACATTCAGTTTGATTCCAAAACAGGTTGTGGACCAGTTGTGCCTTGGTTGATTGTGGGTTATGTATTGCGTCGTGTTTTGTGATGGTAGAGAGGCAGATCCCTGCACTCCTTTGCCCAGGAGCATACCTCCTTTTTTTTTCTGACCTTTGATTTTCAGGCGCTCATGCTTCCTGAATATCCTCCGGGACTCTATTAAAACTATGCCTTTTTTGGCAGTCTAGTATCGTACCTCACTTTTTCTGTCGGCTTCTGCGGTTGGGGCTCGATGGCTTCCTTTATCACATCATATTCTGACCGCGATTCGCTTATGTAGGGGCCAACCGGAGAGTACACCATATCAGCCTTTTTATTTTTTGGTTTTGTAGGAACCTCCTGCCAGGCCAAGGATCACTGCTCCATTATAGTGACTTTTTTCTTTGGGGGGGGGGGGGCAATAGGAGTAGTGTTTAGCTGCTATCTGTTTCGATTTATACCAGTCTCTCTCTATATGTTCGTGCCTCACATGTTGCAGCGATTGAACTGTGTGCGCCGACATAGGTGTTTAAACCCGTAGTGGCATCATGCAAGAGTATGGAAAACAGATGTGAAGATGGGTACACTCAATTTTTCCCGACTAGCCCATGAAAATGGGTTTCAATTTACCCTTGTAGGTTAGCGAGAAAATTCGGATTTCACCATCATCCACACCCGAGTGTCAATGCAAGGCCCAGATCCTTTTTTTCTCGTGAAACCCTTCTTGTTGTAGCTTCAGGCACCATGTGTCCCTCACGGGGTCATGAGGTAGTCTGCCATTCTACACTAGGTCTTCAAACAAGCTGTCCCTATAAGTATCTAACATTCTCTCGAAATCAGTGACCGTCTGGGCCTCCACCACCGAGGACGGAAGTTTATTCCATCGATTTACTACTTGTTAGGAGAAGAAACTTGCCCTAACTACCGTATTGCAGCGGAGTTTCACAAGCTTCAGCTCTTGTCCCCTGAGCCTTTCATCTGTGTTTCTTGGGGGTAACTAGAGTCCTCCCAAGTCCGAGAAGCATCTCATAATAGTGAACGCCTCAATGAGATCTTCCATTATCCTCCTTCGTTCCAGAGAGAACAGCTTCAGTTCTCTAAGCCTCTCTTCATAGGGCCTGTTTCGGAGTCCAGTAAGCATACGTGTGAATCTCCTTTGCACACTTTCAAGTAGTAGCCTGTCACGAATAAGATTTGGAGGCCAAGCTTGAACGGCATACTCCAGAACCGGCCTCACGTGGGTTGTGCAGAACGGCAACAGTACCCAAGGCTTCCGCGAGGCAACGGTTCCCCTTAACTGTGAGAAGACATTATTGCGTCTCTTTGCGGCTTCCAAACATTGCCTCTGGGGTTTGAAATACGATACCGGCTGGGTGATATTGATTCACCGATTATATATCAGGTGAACGGAAGTGTCATGGCAAACAGGGTAATACGAAAGCAATGTTTGATAACGGATCATGCGAATGCCTCTAAAATCTCCCACTCCAAAAGCAAGTAGTCACACCTAGGTCTTTTCCGTGGTTGAATGTTCAACCTCTGAATCGGTGCATGTGTTCATGCCGCTCTGAAACTGGCTCGGTAACGGTCTCAGAATTCCTACTATGCTGTTTTAGATGTGCAAATGTGTCTAGTTGTACACCAAATGACAGTTTTTGATAAACAGAGTGAAGATCAATTTCATGTGTATATCGATCTCGTAGTTTCTTTACATGCCTTGTCTGGGTTCTCCCATGATATCTGACTGCATACAGAATATCGTCAATAGGATGCTGAACTACATCGGGAATCCAATTCCTTTGATTTCCACTGAACAGAAGCACATAGACTGGGTCATCTGTTTTTATAAACCGTTTCTTCTCCCCATTGCTCAGATAATACTCAATTTCCATTATAAAATTTCTGGGACTAGCTGAAGTAGCTGGCAGCATCGTGTCAAGTGGTGTTCTCATACGTCATTCCCAAATCAGTTCAACTGGTGACCTCGTATTTGACACCGATGGGTTGGATGTCGAGCGAAGAAAAGTATTCGAAATGAATAGGGAACTTTCCTTCCACTTCAGTTTCTGAAGAGTTCGTTTGAACGTGTTACTGCAAGCAGACGAACAACGCACAGCCCTGTGGCATCGAAGAAAATACAAACAGCCTAAAGCTAAGTGCTAATTGGTTATGTTTGTCTAGAGTAATTTTTGGTCATGAATTTACACATTCATACTTAGTCATCTCCAGGTCGCTGCAGTTACTATTCCGTTGTCTCATCATCCAGTGATCTATATTCCAGAACACCTGGACTATTGAGATAACAAGATAACCTCACACCTCGTACCCGTGTATTAGTTTAGGATTTCAAGACTTCTCATGGATAGTAGGACACATTGTTTTGGTTATCGTGATGGTTTAAGTGCGGAGCATCGCATTGACGGACAACGGGCGAAGGTTCGGGGTACAAACCTTGCTTCAGATAATGCCGATGAGCTGGAAGATAGGCCACTGAACAACGGGAGAGGCTTCAGTTATCTGGCGGAAATCACGCTGCGAAATTTTAACGGCACCCACCGCATGCGGCCTTGAACGAACACTATCAATGAAGAGAGTAATTAGCGTATTTCACGAGAGCGTGGGTGCAGTGTGCACGTGCAACGGTCGAATGGCTACCGTGCTTGATAGAAAATGTTCATTTAAACAATAATATGATATTTAAAAAATGAACGACTGAGTTTAACGGCCCCGTCTGGTCCCGGTTAAGTTAACGTGATTTCAACAATAGCTTGACGCACTCAATAGTACAAGGCGAACTGCTACGGAAGTTTGGTGGTGAAGTAATTTGGCGGGTTATTATATTTTTTATTCATATTGGTAGGACAAAAGGCAAGTAGCAGAGCGTGGTTTCGATCCACGGACCTCTGGGTTATGGGCCCAGCACGCTTCCACTGCGCCACTCTGCTCCCTAGTAGACCGTTAAGAATCAAATACATCATCCCATTCAGTAACTATGTCAACACCAAACGTCTCAGACTGGGGAATAGCTATTGCTTAGCAGAACTCAACCATACTAGATACCCTATGGGTAGACACGTGAGTGAAACGGGGTATTACCATGTGCTACTCAACCAGAGTCAATGGTAGAAACACATCCATATGGGGGAGTTGATTTCTATGACGCCTGTTATGTTCACAAATTCCGTAGCAGAAAGAAGGCACACTTGTACGGGTGAGCGTGCATTTAGTACGAACGTAGGACGGGCACAAGTACAGGCAAGTACGCGAAATGCGAACACGCATGCAAACGCGTGAGTCAACGGTGTACGTAATCGAAAAGGCAAGACAACTGTACAATCGGATTAAGTTGCGCAAGGTCGTGCAACTTGTGACACAATCTGATTGGTAAATGCTGTCCGAGATGAAGCACGACCAACGTCAGCAGTGTACGTGCGTGTGTGTGTGCGTGTGTGTGCGAGCGTGTGACATTGTCTGTCTGAGCACATGCCTGTTCAAGTCGAACACACCACCAGAAAACGTCCACTTGGGGGAATTGATTGCTACCGGGCCGATAAATTTATTCTCTACGCCAGATCATATGTTGGTGTTGATATGAGGCCGAAAGTTGACAGTCAGGATTAGAGAACGTAGGTGAAACAAAAATCAAAGCACCACGTTATCGGCGTACTTAAGAAGCTGCGCAGGTGGTGGAGTGGTCAAATTGCTGATGTATTTGGGGAAAAGAAAGTGGGATAGAACGGTATCCTGAAGAACACCAGGGTTGTTAGTCGGAGGACCCGATAAACTTTTACCAAATTTAGTTCGTTGGATTCTGTTGGGAAAGTATTCTTTCAACCACGGGAGTAAAGAATTGGGACAGCAATATTACCCTGGCTTTTGAGAAAGTAGAGATGGTGGAACCGAATCAAACGCGGAGGATTAGTCGAATAAAGTACGTCGAATGGATTTCATGGAACTGTCTAGCATGTTTGAATTGAAATGGCAAACTGCAGTAACTGCGTACAGAGCACATCTGTCGGGTTTATATGTAAACTCATAAGGGTCATTTTGAACAAAAAGGAAGAACGCCGTCCACTGAGGATAGCGTGGTCGGCCAACTTGAGCGCAGAAGAAATGATGACAGTGGGACGAAAACATTTTGACAGAATGTTGGAAGTAGAACTGAGTCAGTCTATTGGCATCTATATCGAGGTTTTGACCAGACCCATGGTCCATATACAAGCCGGTTTCTGTACGCAAACTGATGGGGTCATTTGGAACAACAAAATAGGGACGTAATCGACTCAGGATAGCCCGCTGGCTTTACTTGAGCACAGAAGCAGTGACGTCGATGAGATAAAAACGTTTCGACAAATTGTCGGAAGGAGAGTGTTCGGGAACTTGTACTACTGTCACGGGTTTCTATAAGGCACAAACAGCACAAGCATAAACCGATTTATTGACGAGGGAGGTCATAATTTCAGATAGTTGACTTGCGCCGAATTCGAGAACAGTGGAAGGTAAGCCGTCTGGACCCATGTCAGAGGCCAGTTTTTGGGTTGGAAGTAATTTGAAGGCTTCTGAAGAATATGGTTCTATAGCTGAGTGAATAGAAGGAAAATAAAATAGAAGGGTCTCCGATGAAGGATGAATAAAGGGGCTTTCAGGCTGTCGGCATTTATATCGAGGTTTTTGACCGGTCTAGTAATCCATATAGAAGCCGGATTGCGTATCAGTGAAGTTTGCTATAGGTGGTATAAAAGAATCGATAGAAAAATGTCGTACTCAGGTATCGTATCTCTTAATGTGTCGGAACCGAGATCGGTTCGGAGTGTATCGAAAAATCGATGCGCCATGTGAAATGTTTTGGTAAAATCTTATTGCTTAATAACACAACCTATCAAGAATTTTGACTACGCTGTGTTAGTAAGCAAGAAAATTTTACCATCGTATTTCTTGTCTGATCAGGATGGAGTGTCGTTTTACCGAGGCCTGGTAGTCAATTTTATTGGCATGTTCGGGTCTATTGATAATGACAGCGTGATCATTCGTTGAAACAGGAGCTTTCATTTGTAAGTGAAAAAGTTCGGGATGGCCGGTAATAATTCTGTCTAAGCGTTTCCTCTAGTTGGGATAAGACAAAGGTCACTTAAACCAAAAGTACGTAAGGGATACGTAGGCGGATGATTAAAATTACCGACAACAATGCATAAACAGTCAGATAGTAATGGAATCAGAGCAGGTATAAAAGCGTCAAGAAACAGGTTGACGTCCCTCTAGGGGCAGAATGGAGCTATGTACAGGTTGCTGACCACAGTACCTCAAGAAGGCGAGAATTTAGGATGGCATTCAACAACCACGCAGTTAACACTATCACAAGAGAAAGTAAAACGACTTCAGATTTTCCAGACCACTCGAAATTTATTTAAGTAATCACACCATCATCTGTCCTCCTCTAGAACTGTTTTCTGTCTTGACGAAAGCAATCGAAAATCTCTAGGAGAACGAGTTCGTTATCATTACTTTCATTTAACGAAGAATCTTGGATACGGGCCCCACAGGTGTTTGTGTTAATCTGAGAGTTCGTGACATTAGTTAGAAATGACATCTTTTTAAAGATAGACCGAGTGGTAATACTTACGAATGCGGGAACTGTTAGCTTTCTTGGAGTTGTATGACCAAGAGCAGTCTGCCTACCAGATCACTTGCTCTTCCTAGTCCAACTTGGTCTTGGCCAGCCTTTATAAAAATGAGCAGTGGATAGAGAAGAGGCGCACATTGCTTCTCTAATCCGAGTGAATGATTCTTTCGATTTGCGGATACTGGATGACATGAGTTGGTGTTAAGAATAATTCCAAAGTGACATTGATCGGGTTTGCAGCAAAATGTGGCGCAGCCAACCATGGGGCTCGCGGTGCCATACACTGTTCGGTCCGCTAAGTACTGTAGTGAAAAGACTGACGAGGTGTGACTCCAAACGCGTTCGTTCAAAGGGTGAATGACCAAACCATTACACGGAAGGACCGTACGTGCGCGTGCGTGCGTCAGTAGAGTCAGCTGTCTGCGGATCGATAGACATACGAAGCAAACGAGAATGGACGGTATAGCAGGACTGCGAAGAAGTTCAAGTCGGCCAAAGTCCGGACCGAGATGCAAAATTATTCCAACTTCTGTAGTACTCCCCTCCCAGTGCATCGGACAAATGTGTATAGATGCTCATGGAAAATACTATGGGAGTTAAAAACGCACAAGCATAACCATGTTGCCGCCAGAATGGGTTGTGAGAGGACGGACAGTGTCAGTCTCTTGCTGAGTGCTCAGATCGTCAGAAACATGAGGACTGGCATCATTGGAAACAGAAGTAGGAGTTTTCATGGTGGGAGCTGAAGACAAATAGTCCGAATCAAGGTATGCTACTTTGAGGTGATCAATACTGACAGTGTCTGTCCGACCAGCCTTATCAATGACAAAAAACTTTTTGTTATTAAATATGACGAGAAACGGGCCTGAGTATGCTGGATGCAACGGGCGGTTACCAGCATCACAACGAAGGAAAACATGAGAGCACGTAGTTAAGTCTTTGGAAATGTAAGTGGGACGAATGAAGGACCGAGTTGGAAGCGAATGGAGTGATTTCATGTACAATTGTAATTGCCGAACAAAATTTGGACCGTCAATAACATCAGTACTGCGTCCGAAAAACTCACCGGGCAATTGCAGGGGTGTGCCGAACACTAAATCAGCGAGACGAAACCCAAAATCTTCCTTTAGGGTAGTGTGTATGGACAACATGGTTAACGGAAGAGCGTCGGTCCAATTAACAGAATCAGAGGTAGAGGTGAGAGAAGCTTTCAATCATCTATGAAAGCTTTCCACTAGTCCATTGGATGATGGGTGGTATGCCGTTGTACGAATATGTTAGAGTGCAAGGAGAGAAGTAAAATGACGGAAGGGTTTGAACTGAAATTCTTCACTTCTATCCGTGGTGATCGTAGATGGAACACCAAACACATAAATCCAGTGGTGTAGAAATATTTTGGAAATTATTTCACTGGATGAGTCAGCTATAGGGATAGTCATGAGCCAACGCTTAAAACGATCTACACGTATGAGGAGGAAACGGTATCCGTCAGCCAGTGGTAAGGGACCAACAATATCTAACTGAACACGAGAAAAACGTGCATTGTCCGCAGGTATTCGGACGGGGGAGTAAAGTATATGCCGGTGAATCTTGCTCCGCTGACAGGATATTGTGGTGATTCAGCAGATATCATACGTGATACGGCCACGTACGGCTTCGTAGCCACACACGCGGATGAGCCTCAACCAATCAGGATCGCCGCGGACAAGTCCGGCAAAAGCTCCCTGTTATTGGTCATTTTTGATTTAACATATTTATACAGAACCGTTCTGCAGTACAACCAACGCTGGTCTTCTTGCTAGTTTCGTTCGCGTAGTTCTGGGTTAAGGCAATTTCAATACGTCTTGTCAGTTTAGTTCATTGCGATTACTGCAGGCATATACATCCCTGATCAAACACGCACGTCTCTATTCATAGTCGGCCAAACATACGATCGGAAACAAGCCTACTGGAGGCGGGTATCCTAGGAGTGGATATTGAATGTAAACGCGTGAAAATCAAGCGAAGAAGGGAACAGGGAACAAACGGGCGAGGCTTGCCAGTGGAGACTTCGCAAACAATTGTACCATTTCCGTCAGTTAGGGGCAAGTCTTTCAACATCAGGGAGGACGATAAGCGGTAGCTCTGTAGTTTTTGGTCATTCTTTTGAGCCTAAGCCATGTCAGATCAGCTGAATGCCCTTGGGTCGGTTAGTGGGTGGATGCCTGGGCCAGAGAAAGCGTCAGCCACAAGATTGCTGTATCCCGGCATATACCTTACATCGGTGGGGAATGTAGTCGTTGTGTCTAATTTCTTTGGGCGAATAACGGTTACTGCTTGAAGCCAATGCATAAGTCAAAAGCTTACGATCTGTGTAGACAATAAAGCTTTTACCTTCAAAAATGTGTCGAAAGTGCTTTATTGTAAGGTAGATTACAAACAATTCACAGCCAAAGGTTCTTTAACGAGTCCGTAGCGGTCGCAGTTTTCAAGAGAAAAATTGACGAAGGTTGTCTAACCCGCTGAAAAATCTGTAGCAATTCAGAGCCAATGGCCATGTGGGAGACATCTGTCCGCAATAGGAGAATAGCATTGTCGTCATTGCTTAAGTGGGCTAGCGTGGGAACTTCGGACAACGCTTGCTTAGCCTCTTGGAATATTGATTTAGTTTCGGTAGTCTTTGAGAATTGGCGCAGCCCTTTCTTCAAAAGTTCAGTAAGTGGCTGTAAGATCTCCGAACATTTTGTAATGAATCGACAATAGTAGTTGACAATGCCCAGGAAAAGACGGAGACTGTTGAATGGTTGGGGCTCCGGATAGTCTTGCATAGCATTCATTTTGATTTAGAGTGGTCGGATACTTTCACTGTCAACATGATTGCCAAGGAACTCAACAGATTTGATACCAAGGATACATTTAGAGGTACTGACTGAGATGCCATAATCTTGGAAGAGTTGGAATACCCGACGCAAATGTTTGCGATGTTGGTTTTTATCCGTACCGGCAACGAGGACGTCGTCAGTATAAACGAAAGCAAAATCCAAACCACAGAGAACCTGATCCATGAATTGCTGGAATGTTTGAGCAGCTTTGCGCAAGCCAAAAGGCATACGCAAGAATTCATACAGCCCAAATGGTGACGTGATTGTCGTCTTGGTAACATCTTCAGGAGAGACGGGAATATGGTATTACGCTCTTACCAAATCAGGTTTGGAGAAAATGTGTTTGTCACACAAACTATTGCGCAGCTTAATCCGATTGTACAGTTGTCTTGCCTTTTCGATTACGTACACCGTTGACTCACGCGTTTGCATGCGTGTTCGCATTTCGCGTACTTGCCTGTACTTGTGCCCGTCCTACGTTCGTACTAAATGCACGCTCACCCGTACAAGTGTGCCTTCTTTCTGCTACGGAATTTGTGAACATAACAGGCGTCATAGAAATCAACTCCCCCATATGGATGTGTTTCTACCATTGACTCTGGTTGAGTAGCACATGGTAATACCCCGTTTCACTCACGTGTCTACCCATAGGGTATCTAGTATGGTTGAGTTCTGCTAAGCAATAGCTATTCCCCAGTCTGAGACGTTTGGTGTTGACATAGTTACTGAATGGGATGATGTATTTGATTCTTAACGGTCTACTAGGGAGCAGAGTGGCGCAGTGGAAGTGTGCTGGGCCCATAACCCAGAGGTCCGTGGATCGAAACCACGCTCTGCTACTTGCCTTTTGTCCTACCAATATAAATAAAAAATATAATAACCCGCCAAATTACTTCACCACCAAACTTCCGTAGCAGTTCGCCTTGTACTATTGAGTGCGTCAAGCTATTGTTGAAATCACGGTAACTTAACCGGGACCAGACGGGGCCGTTAAACTCAATCGATAATAATATGATGCGTGCATCTCGAATAACGAACGTAGTGAGAATCAACTTCGTTCATTTTTTAAATATCATATTATTGTTTAAATGAACATTTGTTACCGGTGAACTGCAAGGTAGTCCGCTGGACAACAGGAGGGGCTTCAGTTATGTGGCATTTGGATTAGCGGAAATCACACCGCGAGATTTTTAACCGCGCGCACGGCATGCGGCCTTGAACGAACACTATCGATGGAGAGAGTGATTAGCGTATATTACGAGAGCCGTAATTTGAAACAATTTCACCTTTGCTTCGAGCAGTCATCATCATCGTCATACAGTGCTAAACAACAGGGCAAGCCCCACGGACCACTACCTTTCTCACCATGTAGCACGTTGAATTTAAAAGTATGAATATACAAGATGGACAGGGAGTGGACCTACACAGTAGGGAAAAACAAAGAACGCTCTAGTAGCCAACAAACGGAATACACAGTCTAACTGTACAAACACGCATTGATCAATCATTCTGATTCGACAGAAATTTCTGTCACTCAGTGACAACACGATTGCCACTGTTCACAGTTCGCTGCCACATCCTTCGGTGTTACCAGCCAACTGGTTGGGGGATCTTTTGGACCCCAACCACGAAGACATGAGGCCCCTACTTTTCCTACGTTTGCGGTACATTTTCTCATTCCTCTCTGCCACGTCATCTGTTGACCTCCACGTGGCTTATTACACTCCCGAAGAGGAACGGAGAATAGGGGGAACGAGCAGTCTGTGGTTAACCGAATCAAAGGCCTTCTGGAAATCCAGATAGTAGACTTCCATCCGTCCTCCTCTGTCCACTCGACTGGTTATCTCATCAAATAAACACATTAGGTTGGAGAGACAAGTGCGCCTGCGCCAGAAACTATGCTGATTAGTAGTTACTAGCTTGTTCCTCTCTAAATGTCTTACTATTCTGTCTCGCAGTGTTCTCTCGATAGTTTTAACTACCACTGATGACAGGTTAATCGGTCTGTAACTGGCACATGTGCCTCTGTTTCTACCTTTATAAACGGGTGTGACGATTGATTCAAGCCAGTCTTTAGACAGTGTACTCTTGTCTAATGATGCGTTGAATAGCTTGGCTAGTGGTTCTGCCAAGATGGACGCTAGAGGCTTCCGTATTGCTGGGTGGATTTCATCCGGCCCCGTCGCCTTGGATACGTCTAGTTACTTCAGGCTGTTCAATACATCTCTTGCGTTGATCTTTTCGTCCTGCATTTCCGAAACTTCACTGCCCCTAGTCGTAGGTAGCCCTTGAACACCCTGGTCCTGATTATATACTTGCTGAAAGAATTCCAACAAGTTTGCTGCTTTTTCCTTCCGACTTATTGCCCGCACTCCCTGTGATTCCCTGACCCCGCCTACGGCTTTCCTTAGTGCTGCCTTAGACTGAACGTAGTTGTAGTATGTTTTGGGATTGCTTTTGACGTTTCACGCAATAAGTTCCTCGTAGTTGTTCCTGCACTGTTTCTCTATCTGAGATAGTCTAGTTCTCGCTACTTTGAACTGTAGGAAGGCTCGGTAGCCGCTATTGCTTCTGCTTCAGGGCTCTTCTCACTCAACTTGTCCACCACGGTGGTAATCCGTTTCGTTTGACCCTTCTTAGTGGTGCGACGGCCCCTGTTATTTCCAACAGTCTGCTCCTGATCCAACTCCATTGGTGTTTTACGTCGTAGTTATCGCTCATCATCTCTCAATCTATCCGGAGGCCCAATTCTATCAAGCGACTCTCGTCTATCTTTGAGAAGTTCCTTCTAAACTTATCAGGCGCACTTATTCCCTGGAAGTTTAGCCTAAACTGGATTACGCCATGACCACTCTTACCTATGGGTTCCCCAATTGTTAGGTATTCTATATCATTTGGGGCTATTGTTATCACCAGATCAAGGATTGACGGTGACTGATCCAATCGCCATCTTGTCACTTGATGAACGTGTTGGATAAGAGTCTTTCTGTGGATTAGGTGGATCAATCTCTCCCAAAACGTACCTTTTGGAGCGGTTTCTGAGGTCTAGTCTATTTCGGGCGCGTTGAAATCACACATAGTAAGTAACTTCCGTCCCATGTTGGCACCCGTAGCGATGAACGCAAGCAGATTGCTGTCCTTATCAGCTTCCGCTCCTGGGCTTCGATACGCGCAAACAACTGACGCTTTCGGTCCACCCATAGCTACTAAAACCTCTACCGATTGTATATTGAGCGTGACAAGTCGATTTCTCTCAAACCCATCATACTGTTCCGCTATGAGAACCATTATGACACCTCTGATTCGACCGTCCAACCTATTTACCCTAAAGACTGAGTAGGAGTTCGGGATCAGTCCATTGTCGCTTCCGTCTGGTCTTAGCCACGTTTCAGTGACTGCTACCACATCTGCTCTTAGTGTCTTGGCCTTGAGCTCTGGCCATATGCTACCCATACTTGCAGCATTGGTGTAGGTCACGAGCATCACAACCCCCTTCCTTAGTTTTCCTGCGTTTGCCAGAGAGAGATGGCCGGTGCTCGGGTTCAGGACCCGAGCACTCGAACCGTTTTTTCGTATTACGGTCGGATTCCTGGCGCTACTGTCGATTAATGTTCTTTCCACCTCCTGGGTTGCTTTACACATCATTGTCCTTGGAGTCTCGGTGAGAGCCAGTTCTACTAATTTTCTGCTGTCGGAGTTGCGACAGTTCAGTCCTTCGATAATGGTGTTGGGCAACACTTTCTCTACCCTGGCCAACGGCTTTTCGGTTCAAGATATGTTAGCTGCTTCTGGGAATTAATCAACGTTAGGCGAATTAGCGGAAGCCGCTGATCGTGTACAAGCCCATGTCTTACTGTCCGTACAGCACATAGCTAAGGTCACTGAAGTAGACCACGTTAACGCCATGGAGCGGTTAGCTAAGCAAACGGAGTTACTATCCCCCCAGGTTAACGCGCTAAACGCATCTCGATCAATTTTCGAATCTCGCAGAGCAAGCAGCCCCAACCGTTCACGGAATTGTAATCCTACAAACCCCGGCGTATCCCGATACCACCGCAACCACGGTAATAAAGGAAAAAAATGCCCCAAGCCTTGCGCGTACCAACCTGAGCACCAGGGAAAACGCGTAAGCCTACCGATGCAGGAGACAACTGTGTCAGGCCCTTCCGTTCACAATCACCGATACTTTATAGCCGACAGAATGTCCGGAACATTCGGAAAACCTGAGTAGACACCACCGCACAGGTGCGCACTATTCAACTTTGCTCTGCAGACCGCCTCAGTCAGTTCAACATCGAGTTGGTCGCAGCTAATAGGACGCCCATAAAGACTTATGGTAAGCATTCACTAACACTGAACCTCGGTTTAAGCCGTAATCTACGATGGGTATTTGGGGTGATTCTGTCCCGTTCACATGCAGTTCGAGAAAACCAGGTGGGACCAGTGAGTGTCCATCCATTAAGTATGCACTCCAATCAGCATCTATGCATTTCCGCATACAAACAAATGCGCCATGCGCGTATGACTCATCTCAGTCTAACCATGGATACTGATTATTGCAGTACGTGTGTCTCGCGCAGATGATCTACTTCCATGTCACGTGACAGAGTCTGGCAAATGCGTGCCCACCAATCACGTTACTGATATATCACTACTAATGTGTAAATGCGTTCTCTTCCCTATTTCATACCTATACACGCCGCATTTTATATGCCAACCAACAATACATTTCAGTGTCAGCTGGTGTGACTTCTGATTTCATTTCGGCCAGTCCGATTATTATAGCGTTTATCATTGTTGACCTTCCACATTCGATCATCGGCATCGACATTCTTCGACATTTCAACCTCATGGTTGATCCGTCCAGTTTTCCTCTTGTGGTTAGGACTACCAACGTCACAACTAGCGGCACACCGTCAGTGGAGCCATCACTCTCTCTACCCTCAGCACTCCTGTCGCTACAGGCCGCTACCAGAAGCTCCTGCACGAGTTTCCTGGGATAGTCCAACATACTAACATGCTACCACGGGTGTTGATAGATGTACTACACCATATGGTCACAGTTCGACCACCGGCTCATTGCCGCGACAGGTGCTCAACACCTGACAAACTAAAAATAGCCAAGGCTGAGTTTCCGCACATGCTGGATCTTGGTATTATCAGACCATCTTCAAGCCCATGGGAGTCTCCGCTACATATGGTGCCACAAAAGTTTGTTGAAGATTGGTGACTTTGTGGTGACTATCGGACACTAAACAATAGCACCACTCCCGATCGCTACCCAGTTCCACATATCGAAGACCTCAGAACAGGTCTCAGTGGTTGAAAGATTTTCAGTCGCATAGATTTGGTTTACTCATACAATCAAATTTGCGTTCATTTTGGTGACGTACAGCCGTAATCACTCCTTTTTGCCTACTTGAATTTCTGCGAATGCCATTCAGTCTTCTCAATGCAGCACAAACATTCCAGCGATTTATAGATCAGGTCTGTCATGGTTTAGAAGGGGTTTACACCTACTTAGATGACACTTTAGTCGCTAGGCCAATTCTTGACGACCACAGTGTGCACTTACAATCACTTTTCAAACTTTTGTCTCAGCATGGGGCAACTATCAACTCGGCGAATTATTCATTTGGTCAGGAAAATACTACTTTCTTTGGTCACGAGATATCAGCCACAGGCGTTTCACCTAAGAAAGATAAGGTGCAGAAAATTCTCGAATGTCCTGAGCCTTCATCCTTCAAAACGCTCCGATGATTCGATGGTTTAGACAACTTCTACCGTCATTTTATTTCTAAGTGCGCCCAGTGGATGCAACCACTCACAGACTTACTACGCGGTAAGACTAAAACATTCGAATTTCATATTCTGTTTTTGTCGAACTGAAACGGGCTATCTCCGACATGGCAGCAATTGCACATCTCCTACCAAATGCTTCCATGGCACTATCAACCGATGCTTCAGACTTGGCTGTTGATGCCGTTTTAGGACAGCAAGTACAAGACATGTGGCAACCTATAGCGTTCTTCTCCAAAAGTTTGCAACCGGCTGAATTCAAGTATAGCACATTTGGCAGGGAACTTCTCGCGGTTAACTTGGCTATCCGTCATTTCCGGCACAGGCTGGAAGGCAGACAATCCACTGTCTTCACGGACAACAAACCAATCATCTTCGCTGCTCCCTCGATTACAGACCGGTACTCGCCCAGGGAATCCCGTCACTCAGATTATGCCACTCAGTTCACAGAGGATATACGAAACATCTCAGGTGAGCTTAACTCCGTGGCAGATGCTCTTTCTCGCAATCATATCGTCACACAACCAGTGGTATTGATTTATCAGCCACAGCCCTAGCGCAAGTGCATGATCCAGAAGTCGAGCAGCTACATCACAGCAGCTCTCTCCAACTCGAACCAGTGCAACTCACTTCATCGGAGGACAGGATCTTGTGTGACGTGTCGCAAAATATTTCCCTGCACTGGTACCATTTGCTCTTAGGATGAGTACCTTTGGGACAATGCACGGTTTGCCACACCCCGACATATGAGCCTCCGTTAAACTCGCGACTGAGCGTTTCGTGTGACCAAAAATAGATAAGGATATAAGTGAATGGGCACACAGTTGTCTAGACTGTCAGCGATCCGAAGTACACAGGCACACAAAAAGTCCTCTCGGCAAGTTCACTACGCCCGATGGACGGTTTCACCATGTGCATGTCAATCGAGTGGGTCCTCTGCCTCCATCTGGGGCATTCACCTACTTGTTGACACGCGTTGACCGTTTTTCGAGGTGGGCTGCGGCGATACCCTTAAGCGACTGCTTATCCGAAACGATCGCACGTGCTTTCCTAGAGCGATGGTTAGCCCCGTTCGAATGCCTCACTATAGTGATCACCGATCGAGAAACCGATTTCCAAGGTTCGTTTGCTTCCATGGTGAATGTATTAGGATGTAAACAAGTGAGAACGACGGCGTACCATCCAGCTATTAACGATTTGATTGAACGTCTTCATGGGCAACTCAAAGCACCTTTAAGAGCTCATGCGAATCCGGCATGGCAAAAGACTGTTCCCTTTGTCTTGCTAGGCATTCGCAATTCAGTAAAAGCCGACCTGCATTCAACGCCGAACGAGTTATTATTTGGGTGCCCGCTTCGGTGGCCAGGGTAGCTGGTCGCATCACAACCTTCGCAGCCTTTTAACTATTCTGACCACACCCAACACTTAAATCAACATGTGCATAACCTGCACACAGCATCGAAAAGAGAACAGAGTATACCAGTGTACATGCCTAAGGGGCTGTCCACGTGCACACACGCCTTCTTGCGTATGGACATTACACGGCACTCGCTCCAGGCTGCTTATTCGGGCCCACACAGAGTTCTTGAGCGGAAAGAAAAGAGTTACATCATCGAACTTAAGGGGAAACAGGAAACGATTTCAATAGATAGACTAAAACCGACTATCATGGAAGTACAGATGCCATTGGACTCAGCCTAACAGCACCTGGCGTCATACCCACACCCGTGTCCATATCATTAACGAGCACGGATTCCACAAACAACGAAACCCCGGTTCAACGTGACCGTCGTGGTCCGGTCGTGCGAAGACCCGTACGGATATTAGACACTGTTTCGGTTATGCCTAATTGTTAGTAGGATTTCATTGTTATCATTATTTTTCTTCCTAGATGTGGATGTTCAACCGTTGAGAGCCAGCCCGGATAGCCTCGCGGTTAAGGTGTTCGATTCACAATCGTTCACCCTGGCTTCGAGTCCCCGTGGGGGCTTGGTGGATGTGCACTGCTGACGATTCCCTACAAGGATGAAACAGCTGTACAGTGCTTCCATGGTTTTCAATGGTGAGTTGAGCGTTCAAGCTACATGATGAATCATATTGCGAACAAAAAAACCATTTTTGCAGGTTCTTTTAGCTTTGCGTGCACGTCCAGCCACCTAGGACAATAACCCATGCACTCATTTTCGTTTTTTTCTCTCGCCCCTTGATTTTCTTTTGCAGACAACGATTCTGCTGTCAGCAACCCATCTATCTGAGGCAAGAATGGGTGTGTGGAGAAGAGAGGCCACTCATATCCCACCGTTTGTGCGCATGTGAAGGTTTTGGCACAACTAGCCTTTTTTCTGGCAACCCCGACCAGTTTTTTTCACTGGAAGGCAACCCGCTGCGACTGCTCTGCACACCCGATTCAAGGAAGAACATATTTGACTACTATAAATATCGGGCCAACTATCGAGCCATAAACCAATCTTGCAGACGAAAAAATGTACCGTTCCGAATCCTTCACCTCTATCTCCAAAACGATAAAATACTGGATGTCAGCATCCTGTTGGTTATTGCCGTTTTTTTTTGTATTCTATTGACGACACTTTCTTCAGGGGAAACGAACACTGTCACAACTTAACAAATTGAAAACATCTCCCTCAGTCTCCTAGGGGGGAGATTGTGTAGTGACACTGCATTCGTTTCTGGTAATCCTCATCTTTATTGCCAACCCATGTAGAAACTTTGTTTCATCACTCCAAACCAAATTGTTCCTGGTTCGACCACCAAACACACACAAACACCCCCCCCCCCCCACACACACTTTCATGTGAGTCCTCCCTGATTGTTTCTCGTTCTGTATTGTTTGCTCTGCATGTTCGCATGAAAACCTGTGTTGATGGACCTCGATTTTCTGACTACTAGAGAAGCATCATTCAATTCGTGACTGTAGTTATCTACCGCGTCAGTCCTAGCAATCAGTCACATGCCGCCAGGAATCCGACCGTAATACGAAAAAACGGTTCGAGTGCTCGGGTCCTGAACCCGAGCACCGGCCATCTCTCTCTGGCAAACGCAGGAAAACTAAGGAAGGGGGTTGTGATGCTCGTGACCTACACCAATGCTGCAAGTATGGGTAGCATATGGCCAGAGCTCAAGGCCAAGACACTAAGAGCAGATGTGGTAGCAGTCACTGAAACGTGGCTAAGACCAGACGGAAGCGACAATGGACTGATCCCGAACTCCTACTCAGTCTTTAGGGTAAATAGGTTGGACGGTCGAATCAGAGGTGTCATAATGGTTCTCATAGCGGAACAGTATGATGGGTTTGAGAGAAATCGACTTGTCACGCTCAATATACAATCGGTAGAGGTTTTAGTAGCTATGGGTGGACCGAAAGCGTCAGTTGTTTGCGCGTATCGAAGCCCAGGAGCGGAAGCTGATAAGGACAGCAATCTGCTTGCGTTCATCGCTACGGGTGCCAACATGGGACGGAAGTTACTTACTATGTGTGATTTCAACGCGCCCGAAATAGACTAGACCTCAGAAACCGCTCCAAAAGGTACGTTTTGGGAGAGATTGATCCACCTAATCCACAGAAAGGCTCTTATCCAACACGTTCATCAAGTGACAAGATGGCGATTGGATCAGTCACCGTCAATCCTTGATCTGGTGATAACAATAGCCCCAAATGATATAGAATACCTAACAATTGGGGAACCCATAGGTAAGAGTGGTCATGGCGTAATCCAGTTTAGGCTAAACTTCCAGGGAATAAGTGCGCCTGATAAGTTTAGAAGGAACTTCTCAAAGATAGACGAGAGTCGCTTGATAGAATTGGGCCTCCGGATAGATTGAGAGATGATGAGCGATAACTACGACGTAAAACACCAATGGAGTTGGATCAGGAGCAGACTGTTGGAAATAACAGGGGCCGTCGCACCACTAAGAAGGGTCAAACGAAACGGATTACCACCGTGGTGGACAAGTTGAGTGAGAAGAGCCCTGAAGCAGAAGCAATAGCGGCTACCGAGCCTTCCTACAGTTCAAAGTAGCGAGAACTAGACTATCTCAGATAGAGAAACAGTGCAGGAACAACTACGAGGAACTTATTGCGTGAAACGTCAAAAGCAATCCCAAAACATACTACAACTACGTTCAGTCTAAGGCAGCACTAAGGAAAGCCGTAGGCGGGGTCAGGGAATCACAGGGAGTGCGGGCAATAAGTCGGAAGGAAAAAGCAGCAAACTTGTTGGAATTCTTTCAGCAAGTATATAATCAGGACCAGGGTGTTCAAGGGCTACCTACGACTAGGGGCAGTGAAGTTTCGGAAATGCAGGACGAAAAGATCAACGCAAGAGATGTATTGAACAGCCTGAAGTAACTAGACGTATCCAAGGCGACGGGGCCGGATGAAATCCACCCAGCAATACGGAAGCCTCTAGCGTCCATCTTGGCAGAACCACTAGCCAAGCTATTCAACGCATCATTAGACAAGAGTACACTGTCTAAAGACTGGCTTGAATCAATCGTCACACCCGTTTATAAAGGTAGAAACAGAGGCACATGTGCCAGTTACAGACCGATTAACCTGTCATCAGTGGTAGTTAAAACTATCGAGAGAACACTGCGAGACAGAATAGTAAGACATTTAGAGAGGAACAAGCTAGTAACTACTAATCAGCATAGTTTCTGGCGCAGGCGCACTTGTCTCTCCAACCTAATGTGTTTATTTGATGAGATAACCAGTCGAGTGGACAGAGGAGGACGGATGGAAGTCTACTATCTGGATTTCCAGAAGGCCTTTGATTCGGTTAACCACAGACTGCTCGTTCCCCCTATTCTCCGTTCCTCTTCGGGAGTGTAATAAGCCACGTGGAGGTCAACAGATGACGTGGCAGAGAGGAATGAGAAAATGTACCGCAAACGTAGGAAAAGTAGGGGCCTCATGTCTTCGTGGTTGGGGTCCAAAAGATCCCCCAACCAGTTGGCTGGTAACACCGAAGGATGTGGCAGCGAACTGTGAACAGTGGCAATCGTGTTGTCACTGAGTGACAGAAATTTCTGTCGAATCAGAATGATTGATCAATGCGTGTTTGTACAGTTAGACTGTGTATTCCGTTTGTTGGCTACTAGAGCGTTCTTTGTTTTTCCCTACTGTGTAGGTCCACTCCCTGTCCATCTTGTATATTCATACTTTTAAATTCAACGTGCTACATGGTGAGAAAGGTAGTGGTCCGTGGGGCTTGCCCTGTTGTTTAGCACTGTATGACGATGATGATGACTGCTCGAAGCAAAGGTGAAATTGTTTCAAATTACGGCTCTCGTAATATACGCTAATCACTCTCTCCATCGATAGTGTTCGTTCAAGGCCGCATGCCGTGCGCGCGGTTAAAAATCTCGCGGTGTGATTTCCGCTAATCCAAATGCCACATAACTGAAGCCCCTCCTGTTGTCCAGCGGACTACCTTGCAGTTCACCGGTAACAAATGTTCATTTAAACAATAATATGATATTTAAAAAATGAACGAAGTTGATTCTCACTACGTTCGTTATTCGAGATGCACGCATCATATTATTATCGATTGAGTTTAACGGCCCCGTCTGGTCCCGGTTAAGTTACCGTGATTTCAACAATAGCTTGACGCACTCAATAGTACAAGGCGAACTGCTACGGAAGTTTGGTGGTGAAGTAATTTGGCGGGTTATTATATTTTTTATTCATATTGGTAGGACAAAAGGCAAGTAGCAGAGCGTGGTTTCGATCCACGGACCTCTGGGTTATGGGCCCAGCACGCTTCCACTGCGCCACTCTGCTCCCTAGTAGACCGTTAAGAATCAAATACATCATTCCATTCAGTAACTATGTCAACACCAAACGTCTCAGACTGGGGAATAGATATTGCTTAGCAGAACTCAACCATACTAGATACCCTATGGGTAGACACGTGAGTGAAACGGGGTATTACAATGTGCTACTCAACCAGAGTCAGTGGTAGAAACACATCCATATGGGGGAGTTGATTTCTATGACGCCTGTTATGTTCACAAATTCCGTAGCAGAAAGAAGGCACACTTGTACGGGTGAGCGTGCATTTAGTACGAACG
The DNA here is from genome assembly GCA_948099385.1 of Fasciola hepatica. NCBI lineage: Eukaryota > Metazoa > Platyhelminthes > Trematoda > Plagiorchiida > Fasciolidae > Fasciola > Fasciola hepatica. The sequence continues at coordinate 440,909 of CANUEZ040000150.1, forward strand.
TAGGACGGGCACAAGTACAGGCAAGTACGCGAAATGCGAACACGCATGCAAACGCGTGAGTCAACGGTGTACGTAATCGAAAAGGCAAGACAACTGTACAATCGGATTAAGCTGCGCAAGGTCGTGCAACACAATCTGATTGGTGAATGCTGTCCGAGATGAAGCACGACCAACGTCAGCAGTGTACATGCGTGTGTGTGCGTGCGTGTGACATCGTCTGTCTGAGCACATGCCTGTTCATGTCGAACATGACATGGCCGAGGGATTTATTTTGTGTGCTAGGTCATATGATGTCGATGTGAAGCCAAAAGTTGGCGATCCGGATTGGAGAGCATAGGTGAGATGAAAAACCCAAACCGACTGACACGATGGGTCTACACCCTCGCTTTAGTATCGCCAGTGCTCTACCCTCTACCAGCTGAGCTACGAGGCCTCGCCGAAGGACCTTCGACTTTGTGCATATGGATCACACAGTATACTCGCCCAAATTACAGTAGCACATGGCTGGTTCACTGTGGTGGATGCCATGTACTACTGTGATTTGGGAGGGTATACTGTGTGACCCATATGCATAAAGTCGAAGGTCCTTCGGCGCGACCTCGTAGCTCAATGGATCTAGCAGGAAATTAGTGTAAGATTCGGCAATCGGAATTTCCACCATCATAATTGGTCACAGAACTGGTGGTTTTCGAGGGTGTATTGTGCCTCCATAAGGCTAGGACATGACAAGCAGCGATGAAATAATAATGAATGCAATGAACGAAATTAAAGGGTTGAGATTTCCTACATTTTTGCATCACTATCTTCATTGATGAATATAACTCCAAAAGGCCTCATTGTCACGTGGATCTCAGTGGTCTCGCCATGTCCAACAGCGACAAGAGGAACGGTAATCCAATCCCATCTCTTTCCGTATACACGAACAGATACACGCGGCATCTGACATCTGATGGCCTTAGATTTCGATCCTAGGATTATTCGACCATAAATGTACCTTGACAAATGTTCCCCGGGGGAAGGTGAAATGTAAACTATTTAATAGTTCAACACTGCCAATGTGTGTTGATCGACTGTCAAAAATTTACGAGTGTGACATAATTCTGCACACCAGACTGGATTCCCAGTTTGCGCACCTAACGGATGCACTGATAATAACGATTTGTGGTAGACCGGATGGAGGGATTAGGCCATGCGTTCAGACAGCTTTGGTAGAATTTAGTGAATCGCTTTTGAAGTAGTCTATCGATGATATCTGTTTCCGAGTTTTCTCCTTTTGGATAAAATCTATGGTCTAATACGATTTCATCTTTAAATGTAGAAAAATGAAATATTTGGAACCCACTGTCCATTCACTATTGGTTTTGGTATTAGTGGTGCTATCACATGGATTAGAGCACAGTCAACAAGTCAATCTGTGACCGACAAATGATTGGATAGGAAATGTTGGACATCAAGTGAACAAATGATTTCGTGTTCGTTCGGTAAAACAGCTTACTCGAAAGGATATCCCTTTACCCATCCACATTTGATAGTCTCACCCTCTTTCGGAGACAAATGCGAAAATTCAAGGTTGAATGATTATCTCCGCGTTCATGGACAATATTGAGAGCATATAATAGAAAGAGAGAGTTGATAATCTGGCCACACTGGGGACCTCAAATGTTTTGCACATGGACCGTGTTTGTTACACACCCAAATAACAATATCACGTGGAACCCACAGATAATATTGTACTTTGTCACCCTCCGACGGGATATCACGACGAATCTATTAGATATAATTTGCAGGAAGATAATCATGCTTTCTTAATTCCAGTTTTTTGTGTGAACAGTTAGATTTAGTTTGTGAGGAGACGCACTATTAGTGCTGCTTTCGTCCGTAATCAATGCCGTGAATAGTAAATATTTCCCCAAGCGTGGTTAGTTCACCTAATACATGCAACCTAATTACTGTGTCGTGACGAAATATGTTTACAGTTTGTTTTCTTACCCGAATATACGTGGGATACGCAATATCTCATTGTCGAACTTGGAAATGAGCATATCAATAACCCCAAAAAACGGCACATACAATTCAAACTACAGTAGCATTGCACGGCCCCTATGCAATAGGATATAATAAGAATAAGAATAAGAATAAGAATAATAACTCTATAAATGTGGTCTAAGGGTTTACTTTCAATCCACAAGAATAGCTAGTTTTCAGATCCATTTGTATCCGGTTCAGACTCACTCGTAAACGGTGCACAGTTATATTGAAAAACCAGACGTCTTACATTCAGTGTGCCACGAGTGAAGTGTGTTTCTACTCGGTATTGCTGATCGGACATTTCGTACTTTCATGTGTTCAAGCATAGTGAATCTATGCTTCTCTATCTTGTTTTCTTGGTTTTCTGAGCAGTGAATTCAGACTGATCATTAGATTTGTCAAACAACCGTATGGACATATTGGAATGCGTTCTGGCGAGTTCATCTCGTGAATCGAATCCCGAAGTTAAATTGTTTGTCCGCAGTTTTCTTGGAGGTTCAAGGGCAACCAGTCACATGCCTTCTATTCAGAAATCAGCGAATATAACTCAACATTCTCTTGCAGGTATAGCGCGTAGGGCTAACGAGACTAAATGGCGTGTGGACGCGGTAGATAACTACAGTCACGAATTGAATGATGCTTCTCTAGTAGTCAGAAAATCGAGGTCCAGCAACACAGGTTTTCATGCGAACATGCAGAGCAAACAATACAGAACGAGAAACAATCAGAGAGGACTCACAAGAAGGTGTGTGTGTGTGTGTGTGTGTGTGTGTGTTTGGTGGTCGAACCAGGAACAATTTGGTTTGGAGTGATGAAACAAAGTTTCTACATGGGTTGGCAATAAAGATGAGGATTACCAGAAATGAATGCAATATCACTACACGTATTGTACTGAGGTCATATGTGTTAGTGGACATTTTCCTTTCCAGTTTTCCGACAAACTGTTGCCCACAATCGTTGTTATTCTAATTTTTCAACTTTCGGCTGTGACAGATTGGCGACGAGGATGATGGGACAGAACTGTTAATTACTGTTCGTAATTTGAGTTAGTCCTTACACCTTGTGTTTAGTTACTCATGAGTAGTGAGCCCGTATATCGTAAACCTCGAACATTCGTAACGGATTTTCTCTGTTTCTGAGTTACCATGTTGGTAATACTCGTGTTTTACGGTGCCGTTTACATGAATAATTCATGCGTTTATTCATACCATTGTTTCAATAGAGGTCCACGTTTCTACTGTTACATAATCCTCCTGAGCGTTTCTTTTGTGCCGCCTAGCGGAGGCTCGAACTGCCGACCTCGGCGTTCCTGTCGCTGCAATCCACCACCGACTACAACACATCAACGGTGCTACCAGACGCGGCGCCGGATTCGTCCATTCATGTTGGCACGTCCTCTCGTTTACCCCACTGATTTAGCTTATTGGTACTTATTTATCAATAACTCTCTCAAGTATTGGAACTACAGTCCAATTCATGCCTTTGTAAATGATTTATTGATTCGTGATGGTAGAGGTTTCCTGATTTACTGACTGTGCGTTAGCCGAGCAGCACTTCAGTTTCGTTCAGCTGTTTGCCAAGTGATCCGTTTTCGTTGTCTGCGCTGTCCCGAATTTCGGAAATTTACCGCCCATTGTTCTTGGTTTCTCACCTGACTATGAGTCTTTTACTTGCAGTATTTTTATGCTTACTGCGCTATTTAGAACCACGAATTATTGATAAACAAGGCTATTCCAGTTTCATTCGGTTGTAAAACCAGTCTTGAAAAAGGTTACCCGAGGTGACCGAAACGTCGACAACCTATCAACGATTTCGACTGCGCTGTGTTGGTAAACAATAAAATTCTACCAAGGCTATTCGACTGGAATTTGTTCTACGGTCTGTAACCGTGTTCTGCCCATTTCGTGCTTGTATCTTGTGAGACTAAGTTTCGGCTAGATTTACAGCCCTAAACACAGGGATTGTCGAAACAGGGACAGTCTCATCCAGCTAATTCTGCAACAACTGGAGCAACTCCGTTTACAGCTGCAGTCATTGTTAGAAGAGGAACAGAGGCAAGCAAATCTGCCTTGGTTGATGACTGAAAAATCAGGGCAATGTCGTTGGGCGGTTCCCAGATCAAAGTGAAACCAGACTAGAGATTGGGAGAATCACTGTTCAACTCAGTCTGAGAATTCAGTTGTGATGCAAACAGTGGAATGAAATTTGCTCTCTAGTAGAAAAGGTATGATGATTTTATTTCTTGTAGGTGATACCACTCTATATGTGCTCCTCCTGGTGCAGAAATTGGGCACACCAGAACATATTCAGTATTTCAAGTGTATTTTACCGAAACATCCACCAGGTCTCTCTCTCTCTCTCTCTCTCTCGAAACGAGACCGCTTCACCGTTTCCTCGCTATTTTCAGCTAGCGAATATCGATATTCAAGATTCGTCCCAGCTGTTTCAAAATCATCAGACACGAGGATGATGATGTCGTTGCATATGTAAGCAGAGCAAATCTAGATTGCTGGAGATTTTCGTAAAAATAATTGACTGATGGTAAATTTGTCTCAGGCCTAACGTCCCATAGTGACAGTGATAAAAGAACCAGTTTGCTTGCTCGCTTGGACTGAGTAGACTCGTTTTCGTTGGAAGGCCGAACCAGTGAATATTCCAGACTGGTGAGTGGTACTTTGTGTATTTTTGTCGGTTCCGGTGCCACAAGTGCGAACTTTGTGGCGAGATGAGCCATCGCTGTGTTTGGCTTGTATAGTCACGTGCTCGCGCACACGCGCACCTAATCTGAATCCATTGCAATTACGGGCACACGCCTGCAGTTGACGTTTGTCATGCTTTGTCCCGGATGGGATTGAGCAATCAGATCGTATCACGTGTTGCACGACTCGTCATGGCTCAGTCCGATTGTACAGTTGTCTTACACTTTTGATTGCAAACACCACTGACTCACGCACTTGTATACGTGTTTGGATTTTCACTTGCTTACCCGTACTTGCACATGATACACGTTTGCTACTGAATACACATTCATCCGTGCAAGCGTGCCCTTCTTTTACGTACCGAATTCGGGATACAACAGGAGTGAAGAAGGTTACTGTGCGGATTTACGCAGGCGAACAGGTTGGTATCGAACGTCGTCATTTGGGTCTAGAGGGCAATATAAGCTTGTGTTTACTACGTTCGACGAGAGTGCCTTAGTGTACAGAGCACATCACCCCGAGTACTAAGCACTGATGAAAAAAGACGCAGCGAGATCGAAAAAGAAGGGTTGTCATCAAATTTGGCCGTTGAAATGTTCCACAAAATTGAGGGCATTTCACGTTATGTACAGACCATAAGCCGTTACTAGCTATTTTCTCTTCCAAGGAAAGTGTACCTGTCCATTCGTTGAAGAGACTACAGTGCTGGGCTACTATGCTGATTGCTGTGTCCCGAACTCAGTAAGCACAAGAAAAGACGCGCTTGTACGGATGAATGCGTACACCACAACAACGCGCGGCGGGCGCCAGTACAGGCAAGCAACTGAAAATGCAAAAACGTACGCAACTGCGCCAGTCAGCGATTTATGCGATCGATAGTGCAAGGCCGTTGTGCAACCGGATTAGGCTGCACAAGGTTGTGCCAAAGGTGGTACAGTCTGATTGGACGAAGCACGACAAACGTCATCTGTGTATGTGTGTTTACGGCTGCAGGCGTGTGGCCATGATTGCACGGGGTGTAGATCAAGCGTGTGTGTGTGTGTGTGTGTGTGTGTGTGTGTGTGAGCATGTCATGCATGCGAGCAAGCCAAACACAGCACCAATTGGTTATGATTTTAACATGAAGAACATGCGAATAGATAGCTTCGGGCAAATGATGACCTATCACGTCTGACAGTGTTCAGTGAGCGAAGTCAACCAGACAATGACGAGATCATTTTAGCGATAAATGTGGGCGCAGATGTCGAGCAGATGTTTCACGATTCCATACACAATCTGCCAGTAACGTTCAGTTCTATCCGAAATACAAGTCATCGTTTTTATTTAATACACGCAAATTGAGTTACTGTTTAAGTGTTTCACCCCACAATCATAAAACATACTGTGAAAGTGGGTTTGGGGGGGTACATTCACCCAAGACTCAGTTTATTGATCCTACTTTTGAGGAGAGAAAGATCATAAGCGGGTGGGGAGACAGAAAGAGGGGTAGTGTTCCATAGTTTAATGGACCCGGGGGAAAAGAATATTGAAGTAGGACATCTAATGACGGAAAGTTGATAAGGATGACTAGTTGCCTGGGTACGTGATGTTCGGGAAAAAGTTTTGGAAAGGGGAACTGCCGAAGCAAGCTCAGAAGGGCAAAATCTGTAATAGTACGGGTAGGAGAAAGACAACGAAGCAACAGCCCGACGATGAGATAGTGACTGCAAATTGGAGAATAAAGAAAGGTCGTCAACCAGCTGGATGGCCTTTCGTTGAACCCGATCAAGAAGAGGAAGAAAGGCAGACGAAGATCTACCCCACACGTGACTGCTATATTCAAGTGCGGGACGGATATAAGCTTTGTACAGCAGAAGAAGATGAGTCGGCGTAAAGAAGCGTCCGGCGCGGAACAGAAAACCAACTTTGCGCGCTGCACGAGAGGCCAGTTGAGATATGAAAGCGGACTAACACAGAGAGAAAGTCATAGACAAACCAAGACGAGAGATAGAATCTGTGGAAGGAAGCACAGTTGAATCAAAGGATAAATGAGGGAAGAATGAATGACGTTTCGTAGAAATTGACAGAAGAGAGTTTTTGGAAGCTTTAAATACAACATGATTGTGGGAGCACTGGGAGGAGATGTGTTCGAGTTCGGAGTCTAAAAATGCACCGATTGCACTACGGCCACAATCGATGTCGATGTTGGCTTGGCGGGGAGTGTGATAAGAATGGGGAGAAAGAAGGGTGGCGTCATCAGCAAAGCAATAGATTGGGTTGGGAGTAGTGGATAGAAGATCAACAATAAATAAAAGAACTAGGGTGGGCGCAAGTACTGAACCTTGGGGAACTCCAGGATTAACAGAAAGTGGCTGGGACAGAACTTCATGAACTCAAACGGAGATGGTTCACCTACTGAGGAAACTTGATGTTCACAATACGAGAACGGAGGCTAACTCAAATGTGGGCAGTTCCGCCAGCAGACCTTCGTGTGGAACTCGGTCAAATGCCTTGGAGATGTCGACAGAGACCGTGTGTTTCTCCGTGGTTGTCGTGTGCAGCCGAGCAGGGAAATGAGGCGAGAGCCAGGAAATCACTGGTAGAAAGATGTCCGAATCTGTATAGACAACCACTCAGTAGTCCTTCCCGCTTGAGAGATGTGCGCAGTTAGTCGGAGACGACAATTTCGAATACTTTCGAAATAATAGGTATGTGGGAAAAAGGATGACAGTTATTCGGGTCAGAAAGACCGTTGCATTTGGGAATAGTGTAAATCACGACTTGTTCACAGGGGATCAAAAAAGTAGAAAGTTGGAGAAAAAGAGGGACAGAAAAGACGATGTAATAGAGGGGCCAATTCAGGGCACACATTTTAAAGACGATCGGTGGTATACATCCCGGTCCAAGTGGTTTGCGGGCATCCAGAGAACGCATGGCTTGGCAGATCTTCCTAGTACTAATGTGAAGTAGAAAATGAGAAACAGAGGGAAGAGAAGTTACCGGCGGAGCAAGATAAGAGAGTAAAGTGGAATAGGAGACAAACCGGGAGCAAAACCCCGGCTTTCTCTTGCGGTTCACAGATAAGATCACAAGAGGGATTACAGATGGGAGGGAAATTGGTAGGGCAACATTCGCAGGTGACTGCCCCGGGCTAGGGACCAAAGTTCCCAGCTAACGGTGGAAGAGGATAGTAAGCGTCTGGCTTTCCAGCGGACGAAGCTTTCTTTGGCTTTCTGTATGGTTGGCAAGCATCTGTTCCTGGCTTGGACGAAGTGACTGTGGGAGTCGGAAGTGGGCGAGCGGTGCCAGCGGTGAAATACTGAACGCTTCGACGGTACAGCACGACTACATGTGTGGCTGAACCTCTCGGGGTTTGGAAAAGGGAGGAATCGAAATTTGCATACCTTGAAGAAAAAAATCATTGAAGTTGGAAACGGAACGAGAAAGTTCCGCAGCAAAGCAACAGTCAATCCAAGGATAGGAAGCTAGGAAATCGTGAAATTCGTCGAAGTTGGTTGAACTGTAGCTTTAGAATGCGTGTCTCGAGGTGGGTGGAGGATCGGGGCAAGTAGAATTGATGGGACGGGAAATAATACAGTGGCAAGATGAGCCAAGTCAAGAAAGTGTGGAGATGCCTGAGAAGAGAGACGTAACAGAAGTGAGAGTGAGAGTGTGGGCACGGTCCTCAGGTCGATCGAGGATACAAGTGGGGTGGTCAACAAGTTGGAACAGGTTGATGTCCACGACGAAATGTTCGAATTCGCGCTCCAGAGCCGAAGTGTTCGATGAGTGAGTCAACCAATCTCGATTGTGAACGTGAAAATCTCCTAAGATGGTAGTTGGGATCTGACACAAACTAGTGCTCAATGTTCGAAGATGAGAAATTAAAAATCGACGAGTCACTACTATTAGGTAAATAGTGACTACACAAAAGTAGTGATTAAAATAAGAAAGTCTGAGTTTCAACCACATCAACTGAAATTCACGACTACAGAAGTCATGATTTTGTAGTCTAGAGGTGGTGACCGACTGGTGGGTAAAGGCACAAACACCAGCTTTGGACGAAAAGAGCAGTGAAAGGTATAGTTGAGAAATGGGAGGTGGGTGGTGTTTGATGCCGGGGGAGATTTGGGTTTCGGTCAAAAAAGGGCAAGTGGAGAGGAAGATTAAAGGAATTTGTGGACAGAATCGACATTATGGTTCATTTCACTAGTGTTAGTGGGGGTGATGAGTTCATGCTTGTTTTCCAAGTGAGCAGAGCGAGCATTGTCATGATTCGTAATGCGAAAGGGGTTGGCAACTATGATCCTGCGACTTATAGTGACGGCCCAAATAAGGCGTGGACAGATCAGGGGCGGCAGTGATCCGGGCGACAACAGAGCCGTCTACCACGACCGAACTATGCTGCGCGTCCTGTCTTGCTTGCGACAAGGGTGACCAGACAACATTAAGAACCTTAAAATGCGGCAGTTCTACCGACTGATTACACCACTCAAATTTTTAAGTGACTGCTGGATGATGTCCCATCGTGTGGTAATTCCACAGTACTTGGTGGCAAGCTGTTTCGTCAAATACACATGAGCAATCCAGGGATCAGTCAAGCGAAAGCAATCCCGCTCATCTACGCGCACTGGTCACAAGTGTGAGCAATTCTCGGCAACCACAAAAACATTTGTGATTGGTTTAAAAAAATAAATTAGTCGTCTTTTCAAATTCCCAGGCTAAGGCAGTTAGGTGCCACACTAGCTGTCATTTTTTCTTTTGTCCATCAATGTATTCTCCCAATCTCACTCTACTGCTCTCCCATGATCTTTCTCGGTTTAATCAAGAAAGATTTTATCACACTAAGCCACGGCCTAGTGATTATCATTCGTGTTTCTTTGATTGCCAAGGGCTCTATTATCTCCAAAGTTTGCAACCTGCACATTATAGCCTGTGAAAATTTCGCCAAGAAGATTCTTGTGAACCCCAGGCATCCTCTATACCATGACTTATCTGCACGCCTTTCGCATCCCTCCACACGTTCGGAATTTAGACTTATCCCCTCTTGCATAAATGTCTATCGCAACTCTACAGTGCCTCGCTTAGCACGTGATCTGGTTGGCATGATGAAAGTCACAGAGGAACTCTGCACTAATATCGGTGGCTGAACCAGTTGTATTTCTATGGTATTTATTATCATGCTTCTTCCAAAGTGACAATGATCAATTTCCCTCCATTTGGCTGGAATGTGAGTTTAGTACCTCGATGAAGTCTTCAATGAAATATATTACAATAAAATACAATACAACTTTTTACAAGTGTGAGCAATGCGCGCCAGCCACAAAAGCACCTGTGAAATGTGAAGCTCACACCTGACCTGTACCTTCTGGGCGTTGGGTACGAATCCATTTAGACTACGCCGGACCTGTGAGGAATCAGGCATGTATTCATTGGCAGACAACGTCCTGACCAATCGCAAGGCGATTTCACTGCGTCTACTCGATCTGACTGTTACGGTCCGGCTTTACCCGATTGGCTGGATACTGAAAATGAAGCTACAGCACACTGGACCGCATGTGGAGGCACTCGAAACACTACAGTTTGACCCATATTCTTTATGGCCTGAATTATTCTCAGTGACACAAGCATCCACCTTCACCACAGTAAAAGCACTCAATCATCTTTTCTCCAAATACGGCGTTCCCAAAAGTGTTTCGGATAACGGTGTGCGATTTACTTCAACAGAGTTAAAACAACTTGACGTGTGTAGTCCCATGCATAATCCCCATTTCAATGGACAGGCTGAATGATGAAGGAACACCTTCAAACGAACTCTTCAGAAACTGAAGTGGAAGGAAAGTTTCCTATTCATTTTGAATACTTTTCTTCGCTCGACATCCAACCCATCGGTGTCAAATACGAGGTCACCAGTTGAACTGATTTTGGGATGACGTATGAGAACACCACTTGACACGATGCTGCCAGCTACTTCAGCTAGTCCCAGAAATTTTATAATGGAAATTGAGTATTATCTGAGCAGTGGGGAGAAGAAACGGTTTATAAAAACAGATGACCCAGTCTATGTGCTTCTGTTCAGTGGAAATCAAAGGAATTGGACTCCCGATGCAGTTCAGCATCCTATTGACGATATTCTGTATGCAGTCAGATGTCATGGGAGAACCCAGACAAGGCTTGTAAACAATCTACGAGATCGATATACACATGAAATTGATCTTCACTCTGTTTATCAAAAACTGTCATTTGGTGTACAACTAGACACATTTGCACATCTAAAACAGCATAGTAGGAATTCTGAGACCGTTACCGAGCCAGTTTCAGAGCGGCATGAACACATGCACCGATTCAGAGGTTGAACATTCAGCCACGGAAAAGACCTATATGTGACTACTTGCTTTTGGAGTGGGAGATTACAGAGGCATTCGCATGATCCGTTATCAAACATTGCTTTCGTATTACCCTGTTTGCCATGACACTTCCGTTCACCTGATATATAATCGGTGAATCAATATCACCCAGCTTGTAGTGCTTTGAATAATCCTCAATTTTGCACTCGCGATCGTGCATGTATTGTACTGAAGTCGTTTTGTAAAGGCGAAAGCTGGAGAAACAGAACTAGGCCGATATCAAACCGATCGGACCAACCAGTCGAAAGCCACAGACCCAAGAACAGACGGTGAATAAATCGGAAGCATCCCACATCAGACAAATAGAGACTTTCGGACTGGCATAGAGAACGCAGCGGGATCTCTGGCAACCGAGAAGATAGCCCAGGTAAGGGGCTACCGATCAAGCTGTCGACTGGAGCAATCGGACCGGCTAAACGGAAATAATACGCAAACGAATCAAGCCAATGGCTATAGGCAACTGACGAGAACGCAAAAAAAAATGCTCGGGAAGCCATAAGATGAATGTTGCTGCAGCGCGGTTTAGAAGACAGACTATATAAACAAGTATACATTTTCCACTGACTTACGTTGTTTGGCCTCCCAAATACTGGTGCCTTCACTCTTCTTGCGATCGTTGTTACGAAGTGTGCTAGCTGACATATACATTTTTTTTTAGTTTTCTGATCAACCGTTAGTCAGAACCGTAATTATTCTGATTTGCGGGTTTTCGGCTGTAGTGGTTTCCAACCATTTGGTAGACGAATCTCGTGGACCTCAACTCGGAAATCTCACACGTTCTACTCGACCAAGCACACTGGTCACGGTTCTGACGGCTTTTTGTCATGTCCTAGATTGACCGCCTCGACCTATGTTCTAACCATTTTGGAGAACAGCGTACGCCAAGAAAGTTTGTTGGTGTGCATGCCTTACGCATGTCCGATCCAACTTGGCTTGTTTAGACTATATACGCGTCCCAGATACTCACCTCTGGTTCTCAAAACCCTGTGCCTAATCTCACCATACATATGTAGTGACCTCGATCGTTCTGCACATCATTTTCTTTACGATCTTTTCTGACGTTTGGCATCGACCTCATTGTGTTGTTTGGTTGCGTACGATTTACTGGACTGACTTTTCCTAGGTTTACGGCGACCTCGTTTTGAATCACTTTCACTTCCAGTCGTTCGCCGATTGTACGCGCTCGCTGTTCGCTTTCTGCACAGCCGTTGCGTTCGTTTTCCGTTCGGTTTATCTCTCGCATCCGTACTGTTTCGGTGCCACGATAAACATACACTTTCGCATCTGTAAACCGACTTGCGTCTTCTCTATTCGTCCGATAGGGGGATATCGTTGGTATTTCGCTGCCAGACCGAATTTGAGACAAGTTCACTAGCCGCCCTCGAACGTCTTCCATATACACATAATAGTAGTCTGTGGTTATCACTTGATATCATTGCGAGCCACAAACTCTCCAACAAATTTTCACCTCCCTAATAGTGAAATCCATTTCTACTCAACTTTGTACTACTTTAATCTTTGGGCCTTATTTTTTCCTAATTTTGCGTTCACTCGACTCAAGGATTGCTACAGGAAATAATTCCAATTGGCTGGTGCTGTCCTCATTTCGGTAGACAGAACAAAAACACGTACGAGGAGCGCGCATTCAGAATCAACGGACGGCAAATACCGTAATCCGCACCACAGCAAGGATGCCCAAGCAAACCTCCGCTGTCAATCAATACCAGTTTGGCACGAAGTAGTCTGCACGTGATAGGTGGAATGGGACAGTTCAGATTGCAGTACAGACAGGTATCGGATGTGCACGTGTGAGACGAACGGGACACGGGTGAATCACGAACGCATGTTCACAGCGCATGGATAAGCCTCACGACATCACGTGACTGATTCAACCACACAATAGCTGGAAATCGAATGGTCCACCAATCAGATAGAAATCCATCATTCTACCCATGGCCCATCCCGACAGCATTGGCAGACTGGTCATTCTTGTAAAGTAGTATCTATTTCTTCTTCAGCCATTGTTATTTTTGTTCATTGTAGTCCCAAGTAAGTTAGCCGTGAGTCATTTGCGACCCCTATTGTAGCAAACCGTCGCCGAGTATTGAGTGACTCGTGGGAACCCATGTCGCCCTTAGTCCAAAAGACGAGATATCCAAAGGCTGTGTGTAATAATCAGCAATTGATGCAATGAAAACAAATGTGTAAACCTCAAATGTGGGCAATCCGTCCCTAAGACTTTTCATTGACAACACAAACAACAAGTGACAGTCAATCACGTCCGCAAACGGACTGGACAGGGGAACAAAGACAGTGAGTTAGGCTAGAGATGAAGAGTCGCTACAAAGGTTACAGTGAATCAGTGGACAGACATTAGATGAAAGACCTTTGACTGGTGGGAACACTTCAACCACCATTGGTAAGATAGGAAAAGGTCATGTGAATTCCCCTATGGTTCATACAAATGGGATAATCCCGTGGAGCAAGTTCAGTCGGAAAACGAAGACACTTAGGGAAACAAGACTGAACGGCCTGATTCGCATGGGTCAAGTGTGTGGGTCAGGTCGGGAGTGTGTGACAGACCGACAGGTCTAATCATGTGAAATAAATGAAAGAATATAGAGTGCAATGAGATGCCCTGGGGCAATTGAGACCAGACAGGCTAAACCACTGATGTAAGGTTAGAAGTACAAGAAGCAATGAAAAACGGGAAACTGTATTCATGTGTTTTAATGATAGGCGAAATTTGATTGACTGATCCGATGGAGTGAATTTCGAGGAAGTTTTAACTGATCATAACGTCTGCGATGAACTATTACACTGGTTATACAAGTGAAATAATGCGTCACTGTCTTTCTCACGTCTCACTGCAGTTGAATATTTGCCATTTGGGGTGCATAGAGCAATTCAGCGAATGAGAACAGATACTTCCTTCAAGGACATTCATTTTTGAGAAAAATGGCGGTTGATTGCAGAATTGATTGGATGCGGTGAATTGTTGGCATGAATTGTGGCTGTTTGCAAATCTGCCAAACTTCAATAGGTTTATTTATTCTATCGTTTACCAAGGAGAATCTCAAACAAGTCGTACTTGACACCGAAGTAAGTCTGTTTCAGCCAGTGCAGCCAGTGCAGTCAATGCACTTGGCTTCAGTTGTGTGCACGGTAATCTGGATCGTAAAACATCCACTTATTCGTGTGAATACGATGAATCCAAAATCCCGAAGGATTCCTCCTCACCGGTTCGAGTCTTGCTCGCAATGCCAATGTGACATTCCTAATTGGTAGTAGCAGAACACGCAATCTGTTGCATTGCACTTATTTGTAAGAAGGTGAATACAACCAGACCACCACTGGCACGTAAGCAGCTAGCAAGCACGTAGGCAAACAAGTAATTCAGTGGGCTAGTGAGGAAAGAAGCTGAGCTACATGTGTTTTGACGCATAAACAAGTAAGACCATTTTATAAATAGCAAGGTCGATCATTCAGTACTGCCCGCGCTGAAGCATGGCTAAAGATCAACACCAAGCAAGCTAATGTCTTTGCATGAGAAGAATATTGATTGATTGTCCGTGTAGTATGAGTGACTTTGAAAAGACACAAAACTATTGAATAGATTTACATCTTCACATACACAATGAATCAAATGTCCATGATGATCATTGGAGGACTGAGGACAAGTACATACATGTGGCATTGCACGAGAGCAACATCATGGATACCACGAGAATACGTTTTAGTCAAATGTCAACAAGAGACATTTCGTGTCAATGTGCTCTCACCACTGATCAAGTGATTGTCACTCTGAGATTTCCCGTTGATTCAGTGACTTAGATGGCAAATAAGCAGGTGCAGACAATATTCTTTGGAATTTCATCGGATTGTGCTGCTCTTATTTTGTAGTGCTCTTGAAATTGTGATCGTAAAGTGTGAGAGTGCTAGTTCATCAAAAATCCATAAGCGGTCTTCGACTTGAGGTTAATTTGGAGAAATTTTTATTGGACTGCAAATTCTGAGACAGTTATTGCAATGCGATTACTGGACAATCGATTCAGTCAGCAACTTGAATCAGTAAGGGACATGTTTAGCAGTATGAGATTCTAGGTACTGAACCGATCAAGATATCAATCTACGGAATGAGCCATTCATTTGTTTGAGCTGTCTGTTCAAAACAGACGTCCGGACTAAGAATTTGCTCCACCAATTGATCATTCATTTTGAATCCCATGAAAAGCAACCAATCGGAGTGTGTACGCTGGGCTCACAGTACGTGGTTGGATTTTTAGTAGACCTTTAGAAACAAAGAAATAATCTAATTGAAATATTTTGAATTTGATGCTGATGAACAAAATCCATATGTATGTGCTCCTTACTGTGTACTTTCGAGAACTGAAAGAAAAACGGTGACAGGGAATGTTTACCGATAGATTCAGGTTGTTTTAAAAAAACCCAGAAGAATTTGAGGCGGATCAACTTAACCGGTGCGATGGCAACGCCATCGAATTACACAGTGATTACCCTAAAGGTTTCCACAATTAAATTAACTTACCGGGAAATTCTGGAGACGGTCAATTTGGGCTTTCTTTTGTATTTTTTCATCAGTTGAATTAATATCACATAACAACGATACAACATGTGCAGACGAAAAATTACCTGTTCAAGATTTGCAATATCTTATAACTAAAATAGATGCATTTGAAGCCAAAGGAAAAAGTGACCGGCGATGATCAAACGGCCGTCATAGTGGAATTTGAACCGTGGCTTCTCGAGTTCGATTCCCACCACATTTGGGCAATGCCCTATTAGGTAGCGCTTGATTGACGGCGACCCCGTCACAGAAATAATGTACGTAGTCGCATACTAAATGAAGGAAGCAGAAGATTGAAAGCATACAATGTCAGAAAATAGTCGAAATTCTTGGTCAAATCGTTGTTCTGTGATAATAAGTTGAAGAAGTGAAACATGTCGTTTTGAAGGAGGAAAACAAGTAACTGAAGCGAAGCCTGCATTCAAGGTGAGTTACCCTTCGTCCTAAGCAGATGAAGTCGTCAAATGATGGTCCACACAAAAAAGAGACCAAATTGAAGATTGCAGACCAGCCAAAACAGAGATCAGATAAATAGACCAGCGGGAGTAAACAGCGAATATAGTCTCATATCAAGTATGGCTACTCAAATAGTAGTCGGTAGCAAACCATGGTAAACAGAATAACAAAGCACATTTCAGCCTCCTAAACTGTTCATCGGTGTTCCTTGATACCATGGTGTTAATCTAGCCGTTTAAAACCGTCAAATTGGTCATCGTTTTCTGTGACTTTTTCACTACCAGGATCATCAGATTTCATTTGATGGGATCGCAAGCAGTTTGTTGGTAGACAGCAGACCAGTGGCTGAGAATAAACTTTACGATCATCAACATTGATATGCGGTTGATTTCGTTTTATAGGGCTGTGTAATACGCTCAGACAGATCGCCACTCCCATCTTTATCGGTGTAAGTGTTGATGCTTGTTGATGCACTTACTGAGTTCCGGCTCACCGAGTCTTCTTTCTGTCTTTGCAGATCGTACACGTGCAACCCCCCAAGGAAGACACTGCATCCTGCATACTACATTTTTGGCGACCCTGCCAGGATCCCTGTCATCCAGCGTTTCACACAAACCACACCGACAGATCCTGCCAGCTGACCAGCTAAAATAATGTACAAACACTGAGGACAGTGTTCCTTCGTTGGGGGGAGCAGTGTAATACGCTCAGACAGATCGCCACTCCCATCTTTATCGGTGTAAGTGTTGATGCTTGTTGATGCACTTACTGAGCTCCGGCTCACCGAGTCTTCTTTCTGTCTTTGCAGATCGTACACGTGCAACCCCCAAGGAAGACACTGCATCCTGCATACTACATAAGGACTGGATTCGAAAGATGGATCGATAAGAAAGCACCAGCTAAGGCAAGGCAGAATGCACTCCACAATCAGGTCTCACGTGATAAAGCAATAGAAATTCCTCCACGTGTTCTCCGGTCACATTCCCGTGCTGGTTTAACGCTCAACTACCTTATGGGTCAGACTTTTGAGTAAAAGTCTCCGTGTAACTGAACTGCTGTCCAGCGATTGAGTGGTTCGTAGAACATGAACTCGAAATCCAAAATCGAATAAGGCGAGTTGGTAATCTACATGTATTTTAGGGAATAATCATTACAGTTACAAACAACATACTATAGAAGACGCTCGTGAGCGGCTAGCGAACGTGTCTCCTATCGGGTCTAGCAGCGAATACCAACGATATCCCCTCTATCGGACGAATAGAGAAGACGTAAGTCGGTTTGCAGATGCGAGGTGTATTCTATATATCGTGGCACCGAAACAGTACCGATACGAGAAATACATCGAACGGAAAACGGAACGAAACGCGACGGCTGTGCTGAGAGCGAACGGCGAGCGAACGAACGAAAGTGAAAGTGATTTGAAACGAGGTCGACGGAAACCTCGGAAAAGTCAGTCCAGTAAAACGTAGGCAACCGGAGAACACTGAGGTCAATGTCAAACGTCAGAAAAGATCGTGGAGAAAATAGATCAAAAATGGTGTCCAGAAAATAGTCATTTTCTCAAAACGATCGAGGTCACTACAGCAGCCCCCCGCTAGAAAGCACGGAAAGCTTTCGAAAAAATGTCAAGGAGGAAAAGGCATACAAACGGTATTCGTGTGCGCGAATGCGTGCAAAATACGTGCATGTAGCTGTGCTGTAGGATGCTGACGGGCAGAATCCGTGGTATGTAGGAACCGTAGGATGATGGTCGAGCGTAAACCAGATTCGTTGCCAATGACATCGGTTACGTGAATTGTCATCAAGGTGTGCCACACCAATAACGTCCAGCGTCGGGTAACCGTTAACCAATATGATATCCGGAAGCCAAATCGATAGGTTCGTAAATGGGCAGGAACGAGAACGACAAGGCCGATCCGGAATGCAAACGTTGGTACCAAAATTCTCCAGATTTCGTGGGACCAGCGAAGCGTACCATATGGCGAGGTTCCATGAAACAAAAAGAAACGAAAAACTGGTGTAGCAACCGCAATGGACTTGACTAGAATACAGTAATAACTAATGAGGTATGTTAAATCGTGTCGAAACGATAAACACGAAAGTTATCACTGCGAAGTGCAATGGTTAAGATCGTGTTTGGCCTAGTCGCGAAAACGTGCTGGGCAAACGATCTTCCGACCGGAACGTGAGACGGGAGCCTCATTCACGGACGGGTGCGTAGGCGTGCTCTGCTGACTTGAACGTGAGACAGTATTCTCATTCGAGGACGTAGCAGGGCCAACTGGCTGCTGACTTGAACGTGAGACGATAGCCTCATTCGAAGTCGTAGCAGGCAACGCTAACTGCAGACCTTGACGTGACACGGAAGTGTCGTCAACAGGCAGTGCAGGGTTAACATCGAATCTCATGTCAGCGGGCGACACGCTATCATCAACGTACGCGGCTTTGAGACGATCGATGCTAACGGTATCGACGCGACCGTGTCGATCAACCTTAAAGGTCTTATCGTGACGAGAAATCACGCGAAATGGACCTTCGTAAGGCTGTTGTAATGGTTTCCGTACCGAATCAACACGAATGAATACATGCGAACAAGTTTCGAGTTCGGTCGGAACAAAAACCTGTCGTCGCTGCATTCGAGTCTGCGCCGGAGCGAGATTTTGCATGTACGTAGACAAACGGTGAACGTAAGTCTGTACGGCAAGTGAATCTGTACTCCGTGGCGTAAAGAATTCCCCAGGCAGTCGTAATGTCGTGCCGTAGACAAGCTCTGCGGCGGAACATTGGATATCTGCCTTTATGCAAGTCCTGATACCAAGCAGAACTAGCGGTAACGTTTCGTACCAGTCGGGGCTCTCGTGTGCACTAAGAGCCGCTTTGAGTTGGCGATGAAAACGTTCGACTAAACCATTCGATGCCGGATGGTACGCGGTCGTGCGAATGCGTTCCGTACCCAGCATGTTAGTTAATGAAGAGAATAGATCGGACTCAAATTGTTGCCCTCGATCGGTAGTGATTGTGGAAGGACAACCATATGAAGCTATCCCTCGTTCTATCAGATGTTGAGCCACTGATTCGGCCGTGACGACAGAGATGGGAATAGCCTCGGGCCACCTCGTAAATCTATCGATGCACGTTAGTAAATAGGTATACCCGTGTGATGGGGTCAATGGACCCACAATGTCTACGTGGATATGATCGAAGCGAGCATCAGGCGTAGCAAAAGTACCGATAGGCGAAGCTACGTGCCTATGCACTTTAGATCGTTGACATTGTAGACACTGTTTTGCCCACATACGAACATCTTTATTCATGGACGGCCAGACGTATCGTGCAGCTACTAATCGGAGACTGGCTGCGATGCCTGGATGTGAGAGTCCATGAAGGGTATCGAACACGAGACGTCGATATGCAGAGGGTACGACTGGTCTAGGTATGCCAGTAGACATGTCGCAGAGTATCGTCCCAGCACCGGTGGCTAGAGGTACGGACTGACACTGTAGCGACGATGACTGAGCTGCTTCCATACATGAAGAATCCTGTGCCTGTGCGGCAGCCATGGCAGGGATGTCTAAAACCGGAGATTTAATGGCATTAAGCGGAATACGCGACAAAGCATCTGCAACGCAGTTCGACTCACCTTTAACGTGTCGAAGGTCAGTCGTGAACTGAGAAATATAGTCTAAATGTCTGACTTCTCGTGGAGAGTAACGATCAGACTTAGTATGCAATGCATACGTCAGAGGCTTATGGTCTGTAAAGAGGATGAAATATCGACCCTCGACTGCATGGCGGAAGTGCTTAACGGCATTATATGCAGCCAGCAGTTCGCGACCAAAAGCATTATATTTGGTTTCCGTGGGATTGAGGCGTCGAGAGAAGAACTCTAATGGCTGCCATATCCCAGAAACAGACTGTTGCAGGACCGCTCCGATGGCAAAGTCGGATGCATCCACCGCTATGCTTAGCGTGGCGGATGGAACTGGGTGCATGAGGAGCGTGGTCTGAGCTAATGTCGCTTTAATCTCCGAAAACGCTACTCGTGCGGCATCCGTAAGCGACAACTTACGTGGATTGCCACGAAGTAGGTCAGTTAATGGAAGCAAACGTTCAGCGGCATGGGGTATGAAACGACGATAAAAGTTAACTAACCCCAAAAATGCCTTGAGCTCCTTGATTGAGGACGGTACGGCGTAATCTAAAATAGCGCGCACTTTATCCTCGCAAGGCTTAATACCCTCTCGAGTGATCTTGCGGCCGAGGAACACAAGTTCCGGCTTGCCAAGTTCACATTTATCAGGATTGACAACTATTCGATGTTCGGACAAACGTTGAAATAGTAGCGTCAAATGTTGGAAATGTTCATCTACGCTCGACGATGCGATTAACAAGTCATCGATATAGACGTGAACAAATTCCAAGTCTCGTGTAATGCTATCGATAAACCTCTGGAATGTCTGAGCAGCATTTCGCAAACCAAAAGGCATACGTAGGAACTCAAACAAACCGAAAGGAGTCGTGACAGCGGTTTTCTCGACATCTTCAGCGGCGACTGGGATCTGGTGATAGGCTCGCACCAAATCGATCTTGGAAAATACAGTCGTGCCGTGAAGTGATGCCGTGATGTCGTGTATGTGGGGTATCGGATAACTATCGTAACGGGTAACCGAATTTAGTGCGCGATAGTCGCCACATGGTCGCCAGCTAACGCCATCTTTCTTAAGAACCATGTGCAGAGGTGAGGCCCATGGACTGTGAGAAGGACGAACAATACCTTTAGAAAGTAAAGTGTCAAACTCACGTTTGGCGAAAACCAATTTGTCCGGTGCCAGTCGGCGAGGTCGTGCCGTGACTGGTGGTCCGTTAGTGACAATGTGGTGTGCCACACGATCGGTCACTGTCTCTATCTCTTCAAATGGTTTAGTCAATATGGGGAATTTAATAAACAAAGACTGAAAATCGTGCGGAATGTTAGAAAACAATCCTGTGATTCGGTGTGCATCTGTTCGGTCAATGTCAAACGTCAGAAAAGATCGTGGAGAAAATAGATCAAAAATGGTGTCCAGAAAATAGTCATTTTCTCAAAACGATCGAGGTCACTACAATACCTCAGTTTTGTGGGGCAATTTAATCACAAGGGTCCGGGACTAGATATCAAATCTTCCGAAGGGTCTGACGAGGAACATATGCTGAGTGATGCGGGACCGAGTCATCAGAATAGGGTGAAATTCGGGTTTTATAGCAAGAAAAATCGACCAATCAGAGAAAAGGTGGGGAGCGTACATGAGACGGGTGGACGGAGATATGAACACGAAATTAGTTCAGACAAGGACCAAGAGGATTGCACGCACATACGCTTGACCTAGACCCTCACGGGGACGTGGTGTGATCTTTAGCATGAGAAGAAAGTCTAAAGACCCCTCGTTAGGTGCGAGTGAGAAAGCGGACAAGGAACGGAGGCAAAGATGACACACAAGGTCGGGTAAATATAATGCACGAAAACTCGAAGGTCGTAGGCCCCTGGATTGACCACAATGGAAAACCGATCCACTGTAAAAGTACACTCATAGGGAAAATGGTAGGTGAACGGAGGCAAGTTAACCGGGTGGGAATTTTACAAATAACTGAATTAACGTTACACTCCTGCTAGGGCTCCCAAAGAAAAGTCCTTTCTGCGGTGCGGAAATTTGCGAAGTACGATTCGCCCAGAAATATACAACATCCTTCCTGTGAAGAGCCTTACTAACTTCTCGTCTCTTTCCTTTAACTTACTATTGATGCAGTATACCACGGGTATTTGCGACTCTGAATGATATAAATCAAACACTTCTCAAGTCCACATGTTCACTCGACTTGGCTGTATTCGACATCCGCTCACTATGTGAGATAGAGCAACAGGCTGCGCATGGTAGGACACTTAAAACTTTTAAAATAGATGTGTGCTGCATCTTAGAAACACACATACAAGACCCCACTTCTGTGGTCAATCTCCTCACCCCAGATACAACCTCAGTCTCTCACTTCACTCTTCAAGTGTCAGGTCAAGCTGGCTTTGGGTTCGCCCCGAGCACGATAGCTGAGTGTGCACTGTTAGACTGGATCCTTGTCAACAGTCGACTGCGTGCAGTTTGGTTAGACGGTTCTGTACGTGTCAACAGAAACAGGCTGGATCGTCGACACTTGTTCGTCGTGTCTGTGTATGCGCCAACTGACTGCAGTTGCTCTGAGTTCAAGAATGAATTTTGTCGGGATTTGTTCTGGCTGTTTCGAAGCATTCGCTCAACAGACGTGGTGGTGATTGCTGGCGATCTCAACGATAAAGTTGGATGTAAATGGGATTCCAGAGGGCACATTGGAGGCCCATTTGGTATCTTGGTCGATCGGGCTGATAACGGCGAGTCAACTGTGTTTCGAACACAAATTGTTTCTGGTGAATATGAACTTCCATCATAAGAAGCTGTATGGACTCACATGGCATCCTCCTGTGTCTTCACAACGTCAAACCCAAATTGACCATGCTTTCATTGGTGACCACTGGCATGGTTCAATTGAATATTGTCGTTCATTTTAGTCCGTGCTTGTGGACTCAGCTCATTCTTGCTACGTGCTTGCTTCCTTTTACGTCTGGTCTGTGGTCGCGTCAAAGCCACCCGTCAAGCGCAGTTACTTCTAGACGACAGTCGTGATCTACTTGTCAGGCAGTGACTTCTACACGGTTAGCAATGCAGCCGGATATCCAGGACCCGAATGAATACTAGCAACAGCTCAAGGAAGCCTTGGATGCCGCTTTCAATTCCACTCAAGACTGCGGTTTAAATAGGCCTCAAAAAAGATCGATATCTTCGACATCAGTTGTTCTGTTAGATACTCTCAGATCCGTCCTTCCGGAATCCACTTCCAATGAGGTACGTAAATCTCTGGGATACCAACTGACTAGAAGCCTGAGAATAGCGGTATTGATGTGCGCTCAAGTAATAAACTGTCTGACTTGGAATGCGCGTGCAATGTCATTCTTCTGAGTGAAGATCCAGGTAAGTTGTGAGCTTTCCTAGATAGTCTGAACGATAATGTTGCAATATTTGGGATTGTTTTTCTTCTTCAAGTTGTAAAATGCTGCTACATGACTGGTTTATTTCCTCAACAAACCTTATTTTGTCAGGGGAAGCTCTAACTGGAATAGATAGGTTTTGTAACCTGAGCAGTTACATCTCACCAGGTGGTGGAACATCGGATGAAGTGTCACCGTGCACACAGAAAGCGCGATTGGCTTTTGCCAGTCTTAACCACATGTGAAGCTTGCTTGACATCCAGTTATCTGTCAGGAATCGAGTGCACACTGTGGTGGTTAGATCAGCTCTTTTATTTAGCTCAGAAACACGACCGTTAATGGTAAGAGAAAGGCGAAGACTGTCGGTGCTTGATCTTTGATATCTTTGTAGCATTGGTCAAATGTGGTGGGAGCACCGTATCAGGAATGCTGAGGTTAGGTGTAGGGAGTTGAGAACTAGAGGTTAGTCTCTCTATCAAGTATTGAATCTGAACAGGTCAATGTGGCTGAGCCATGTGTTATGCATGCCTACCGATAGACATTTTCGGTGTATACTGTTCTTCAAGGTAGGTAGTGGTTGAATTGTAGGTTTAGGTGTTCAGTCTGTGATTTGTGAGAAAGGTTGGAAAGCCTTGACCTGTGTATCTGGTCAAGTAGAACGTGTGGGACTTCTGAGTTGGTGTCCAGGAGAGCCACCTTGCAGATGGCTGGAGACATTGTGATATGGCTAGCTATCGTGGCCAGTGGCGTAGTTGCATTCGATCTTTTTCACTGTCTTCGTGATTTTTGTTTAATACTGTGTTGGCTCTTTCTCACCGTATGCTTCTATTCGTTTGCTCTTAAATGGACGATGCTATGAGGTCGTAACTGAAAGCAGAGCATAGAACTGCGAAGTTAAATGTTGACTTCAATTCGGGCAATTTGGTCACTACGTATTACATGACTGGTAGGTCGCTACATCGCGAAGCTATTTTGTACCGACAATATTCAGTATTAATAACCAGCTGGACAAACAAATTACATTTTGTCATTGACTCCTTTCGCACAATGTAAAACCCGGTCTAGAGGTGGCCTGAGATTCAAAACCGACTGATTGTACTGTGTTGTAGTTGTGATTAGGAACCCACTCAATTTGACAAATCAAATTTCGGCCACGAAAATAACAAAGCGATTACTGTTATTTTGTAACAATCTCGAAAATTAAACTTGAAAATGGACCAATTGAAATGTGGGTCAACTGCAGAGGTTGGTACTAATTTCCCCTGCGACGTTTACTTTGTTAATTAGAACACGTGGTTGGCAAGGCACTGTAGAGTTGCTATAACGGTTTATGCGGGACAGGATGAGTCTACATTGGGAATTTGTCAGAGGATGGGAAAAATAAACAGACAGATCATGGCAAGGACGATGAATGGGGTTCGCGAGAATCTTCGGGGAGAATTTTTGACAGTTAAAATTTGTAGGTCACACCTTTTGTTGAAGATAGAAGCTATGGGAATCAAAGGAACGACTGACGGTGGTCGAACCGCTGTGTAGTAATGAGCCATGGCACAGCATAATCGGGTGAAAATAAGAAAAACTGGTTCCATGTTAATGTTGTGCTCTAAATGTATTTGAGCCACTCGGTGAAATCAATATCATACCAGATGAATTACTTGTTCACTATCTGATAAGGATTCCATTTGTTACGTGTCACTAGGAAATCGAATTTTCCAAAGTAAATTCAGGAAGTTGGGCACAAAACATTAGTCATTCTCTCGAGACAAAAACTGTTTTTAAAAGCACTTATTTCGTAGAATATGTCTCGCATGATCTGATCATCGAAATCTACAGTCTTGGAAACCGTCGTCGCATGTGAATATCCCGCTGCGTGAACAGTCTTCATTTACTCATTCAACATGACGAGCGAGAGACTCGAAAAAGCACATGAACCAGTTGAAAAGAAGCCGGGTAAGTGATGCGATCAAAAGCAGAAACTGAGGTGTTGGAACACTTCATGCATCTACTTCTAGTTGACATTCAGGATGAATACGTAGTTGGAAAGAGTATTCCATGTAGATCAACAAGGCCAAAAATGATGACTGATACGTGTCAGAAACGAGACCTCTAGTGGGTGCACCCCACTTTTTCGGTGATATCGATCGCGATGAAAAAGCATGCATGACTATGGATAATAGCGAACTGAACTCTCAGTTTTGCCTCAGATCCATTCTGTGTATCAAGAAAAGCAAACCATTGGAAAACTCAGTGAAAGCCACTTACTCACTAGGTCAATACTTGCACCCAATTTTGCTAACAAAATGACAAAGCTCTTCTATGTCATGCAGCTTTCCGTCGACTGACACAAAAATAGAACAACAAGGAGAGATATCAGACTAACTAGGCTTACGCAAATTCTTACCTAAACGGTTTAAATAGGCCTGAGTACTTTTTTCTGAATAAAATAAACTTGACCACCGTTATAAGACTTTGGCACAACGACACGTGCATGTTTTAGGAGTTATTCGGCAAAATATTGCGTGTTTTGTTTTGTGTGCACAGTTTCAGGTTTAACAGCGCGTGTCTTGACATTAGAAATGTCAGTCAATTTGAATTCAGTGGTGGAGGCACTTGAAAGGTGATTAGTACGGCGAAATCTCGAAATTTGTGGCCAAATTTCGGTCACGTCATCTCATACGTGAGGAAAACGGGAATAATTTCCATTGTGACTGTTGCTCACCGGGTAGACAATAGATGACACCATTTGAATTAGAACGGTTTCCAGGTTTGTTCACTGTGTCACTCCAAGACAGTCACGGGAAGTCAGATAGCGTACGATAGTTCCCATGTGTTCGTATTTGCCGGTTGTTGGAACAACATGCAGAGGAAATAAATGCTCCGATTCTCACACTCTGCACTACATGACCTTCAGCTTCAATCGGCATGGTTTTAGTACCGTCGTATTGTGCAAGTAAGCTTGCTTATTTGAACTTTCTTTAGAAAAAGTTGAACACTAATGCTATTCATGACAATGTTTACCTAGTGTTAGCAACAGTTTTATCACTACATCCAGTACCTCACTTAGCCTGATTTCCCATCACCTAATTAGTACTTGAATAACATTGTGCAGGAAGCCAAATGTAGTCATGACTTCTAGTAACCGATCAAAATTGGCCGGCGACAATAGCAACCGAACACGAACGGCAACGATGCAATGTGCGAATGACTGAGAGGGCATACAAAGACTCGAAGAGACACGTGTATATTGTGTGGTATGCTTAGTCCCACTTTTTACGTGTATCATGCATTGTAACAACAGACCCAACTAGGTGTTTTGGGGAACATTTCACTGTTAGCTTTAGTCCGTTTTTTACTCCTTCTTTTGAGCCTATCTACCGGGGCCTGGAAGGAAAGAAAAGGAGATACTTTAGGAATGCACCGATTTCAAACTCTCCGAGACACCTTCGCGTCTATTACAATACTCAGCAAAAGGTTTAAACCATAAGTTTCTTCAGATTTACTGGGTCATACAATACCATGGACTACGTCAGAATTATCACGCAACCTAGTCAAATTATATTATGTTGGCCCAAAGGGAATACCAGAGTAGTTATCATCCCATCTTGCATCTAGGGTGGGGTAGAAATAGTTTATCCACGGCTCTCAGTTTGCTCCGAAGTAGTTTACTTGAGTATGGGTTACGAAGCGAATGTACAAAGAACGTGCACCTGCGGTGTCAGTCATCGAAATAACAGATCTTATCCCTCCATTCATGTGGGTTTAGTGGGAACGATATGCAAACGTGGTGGTTCTATTCCCAGTCGGAGCGTTATAACAAACCAGTGTCATTATGTGTTTTTCTAGTTCTTTGAGCTATTGTCTTATGTGATTTGGTAATCGTACCTACTAGTTACTTTCAGCTGACACTTGTTTTATGTCATTCACGGTCCTTGTCATGAACATTCCCGTAGCTCACCTGGTTTATCGGTGTTCGAACGAAACCAAGACGAGGCGGATTGGGAAGAATGCGACTCCCACACACCCCGCTGTGAAGCGTATATGCCTTAATACTAATTTGCCTAAGTATTACGCCAATCAGTTTGCCAGTTCGATCCCCATAGTTTGAGTTCTAACGTTTTGAAGACACTGTACAACTGAATTACCTATAGAGTGGGGCTGCTACCGATGATATGAAATCGATTTGGCCGCTTCAAGTTAGGTTACCTAATCATGTAGACAATGACACCACCTTCAACCAGACTATGGTGCTGGTAATTTGGGTGACTTTGCAAATCGTTATTAGGAACAAAATAATGAATTACGAAGCTTTATCGAGGCCGTTTCAACCTTAACAAGCTGTCGTTACCGAGTGGCTTTGACCCGTTTGGTAAGATATTATAAGTCGACCTGGAGGTATCCTACTCTTTCTCTGTCTTAGGGTATATCCCATTAGCGGGTTGGGGAGGGGAAGAACGGTAATCAGCAACGCAGCTTGATAGTAATTTAGTGTCGATGGGATCTTCGATATGGTTAGTCCGAAGCTCATTTGTGAAACACAACTGAATGTACAACACTTTTAGCCTAATTTATGTTACGGAAAGGTTCTCAGGTTTATCTCATGTTCTACTACAAGACACTTTCTGCTTATCAATTTCACTGCGAGTACTATTTTGGTTCATTCTAGTTCCAGATCAGTTTCTTTCATTTCAGACATGTTTTTCATGCTCCTGCACCAACAGGTCAAAAAAGATTTAACCTGATTTGCAGAAGGACCAAAGTGGATACGTGAACGTGCTCTCACGTCCACTTTGGTTCAAAGGACACACCACAACCGGGAATTCCGTTGCTGCTTCTTGGTGAAATTCCGTTCGAAACGGGCAACCACAGAGCTCCCCCGTAGACGGACAATCGTCGGGACCGACGGTCCGATCTTTAAGTGAATTCCAAAAGCTGTAAGTTAAACCACCGAATGCTCTAGTTCATAAACACATGCGTGATTGATTTTGTAACGGTCATTTGTCACCGGCACAAAAAATCACTTTACCTCTTCGTGACTCACATTCATATTTAACAACAGACTAACTTTCTCGGTGATAAGCTCAACCGTCTGTTTGCTGCCTTCAGCTGTTAGAAGGGCCAGCTGTTGTAAACTATTCGCTAAATACTACATATTGTCTGTGACGGGAACGGCCAGTACGATTGATATATCATCTAATTAACTGAGCCATAATGTGACCACCGAGTAGATTTCACCACTTAGGGACGAAAGACAACGAACTAATCAAGGTGGTGAGAAAAGTGACAGCGTTGGTTGATATCTTAGTTGAAAACACTAGAACTAACATCGATCATAGTGAGCCGCAACCGGTATTCAGTTGTACCCTTTCACGATTTCTGACACTAACCATATTCCCTCCAACCAGTTTGCAATGCTTGCTTTCGAGTTTGTCTCATTCCAGGAACTACCATCTCTTCTCATTCCATATCGGTAATTCTCGAAGTGTGAAGATTTACAAACGGACAGAAATTATTGTGGCCTCGTTCCTTCCGAAGTCACGGAGTACCCATAAGCAACGGTGATTAATTTGGTGCTTTGACGCATTGAGAGCACTCGTTAACCACAGTTGAATTATTAGGCTGCTTAGTCCCGACTGCCATAACTCAACCGGACTGGGCAATACCGTTCACAGGTTCACAAATTCCATTTTCCTTGTACAGTAAAATTGTGATGTATTTTGAATTTCAAGTAATATTTTATTTACTGCTAAAATGTCCTACCTACTGGTAAATGCACACAAACCTGATTACACCACCGTGCTTTGCCATGCACGAAACCGCATTCGGGAGCTATTGCAAATTGGGTTGTAGTACGGAATGTTCTCTGCCCACAGAGTACCGCTTCTTGAGCAAATCATCTACGTTTCTGCCATAGGTAATGTAATGGGCAGGTTGTTAGCAGCCATATTTGTGTTCAATTATTGTAAGTGTAGGATCCTGTCGACGCACTTACTTAGCCCTTGTGCTCACGGGGTTTTCTGCGTTTTTGTATTTTGTAGATCTAACACGAGCAACCCCCACGGAAGGTCACTGATCCTTGCACACTACTGTAATCATCGGTTAACGTGTAGCAGTCAAGATAATCGGCGACTGTTGGATTAGAGTTACAAATGGGGGCCGATGGATATTCTTTTCGTCGGCCGTTATTGACAGCCTTGGTTAAAGCGATTTCCGGCTGTTTTCATTTCCACTTGAGTCCGTAAGCTGCCTAATGAATGCTTCGTTAAAATTTTGCTTACTTCAACTTTCAAACTGACTTCTAGTGTAACGATCACCCCAGTGAGCCGTCTCTTCTCAGGGCCATTTGCCTTATGGTCAACGTGGTGGAGACTTTCCTCCTTGGAGTCCAAGGTCGGCTTCCCAGTCCGATAAAGTATAGAGTCTTAACCACAGAGGAATAATTTGTTCATAAATGCAGTATGCTATTGTTTGCTTGTCACCCAAAGATAGGCCCTAACCTATCAAACAACTAACCCTTTGAAGAAGTGGTACTCTATCCACAACAATACTCCGAAAAAATCTATGCCACAAAAGTGTAAACACCAATCCACATCATAACTTTGTTTGACTGCACTCGTGCCATCTCTAGTCAGATATATTGTTTGTACTGGCCAAATTTGGCTTCAGTTGAAACGAGTTTGTTAGGCAAGCTTTGTTCCCATACGTGCAATGCGTTATTTCGCAGAAAGCTCAAACGGACCAACTACGAGAAGAAGAATTTTCTGCTTCCGAATCATAATAGTTTCATTGTATAGAACAAATTGTTTATACAAAATGTGTGAGGATCCTAACCAAATCCTTACATGCATACTTATTGGTTTGCTGATGTTCTTAAAGAACTCTTGCTGGCTGGTTTGTCCGGTTGCACCTGAATGGGTTTATTTGACCCCGATCAGTGCAAACAACTGTTGACCGCTGATTGATCTGTTATTGCACTCGACTGGTCCCACTCTTGTCCTCGATTCTGGGCAAGCGATGACGTAGTGTCCGCTTGCCGAATCGTCGATCCCCCTCGCTGAGTTCAACCTTGTTGTTGATTCGGTCTGACCACCGAACCGGGGCGTCTGTGGACATGTACGGCACTACCGTTACGCAAGTACAAGTTTTCCACTGAAGACCGCTCAAGTTCAGCCTACCAACGAATAATTCTGTAAACCGTAGTTTCTCAAACAATGCGAGACGTTGCAGAAGATAGGTCGAATTTGCATACCTTTTTCAGCTTCAATGCCAACCAGTAATGGAACTAGAAAGAAGCTATGTATTATCCACTCCCGTCTTCGAGCAGTTGACAACAACTAAGGGACGGATGTCTGAACAGAGAAGAACCAATGATTTCCGCGATGTGTCCGGGATAATTTCACTACTTCGGACTGCAGTATGTATTCACATTCATTGTTGGTGCAGTCAATTAAAATGTGCCTCAAGAGAAAACCTCTGTGCAACTCCAAACAATAAACGGGGAGACTGATTGTAATGTTCGTTACGATGGCCGAGCTGAGAAGAAAAACCCCTAACTTTGCTTAGTAGATCGAGGTGTAGACTCTGAGTGGTCACTGCCTCTTTGTAACCCAACAGTTGTGTGTTGTTGCTTGCATATATATATACATATTCACTAGAATC
Organism: Fasciola hepatica; assembly: GCA_948099385.1. NCBI lineage: Eukaryota > Metazoa > Platyhelminthes > Trematoda > Plagiorchiida > Fasciolidae > Fasciola > Fasciola hepatica. Next base: position 471,770 of record CANUEZ040000150.1, read on the forward strand.
TAATTTGAATAGTCTGCAGTGTGAATGCATACTCTTCATTGAAGAGCCCACAAATGAATCACAACTGTGATTTCTCATAGTTATTCGTGTCTGGGTCAGCCTCGTTGTTCTTTGGGCCAGCAGTGACCCAGACACGAATAACTATAAGAAATCACAGTTGTGGTTAATTTGTGGGCTCTTCAATGAAGAGTATCCATTCACACTCCAGACGATTCAAATTAGATTCTAGTGAACATATAACATCGGAGTGTACAAGTATGAAGACGAGTGGGCAGAGGAGTACCGGGTACGCATACTTGATGAGCGGCAACAACCGTGAAACCGGTCGTGTGCTTCCGGGGAAATTTTGTCCGCACGTTTACATACTACTTACTATCAATATATATATATATATATATATATGTATATACACCGGCTTGCGACTAAGCGAGGAGCTAACGCAACAACAACTACAAACAAAGGGAAGGGGAGTACAATGCAGTGCAAAGGACAGTTAGTGAGAGGAAGAAGGGCTGATTTCTTTCGATTTTCACCACACGTGTTTTGATGTGTTTTTCGTCATTATGTTTGTTGGACTGACATTTTTGTGATAACGTGGCACGAGAATTCGGCAGACAGACCGCACAGCATTCGAGTCACTGACTTGTGTTTTGTACGGTGTCCCTCAACGTCTCCAACCGACGACAAGCCTCCTCCACTGGACCCCAATCAGGGAGGCTGGAAGAGCCAACCGAAGCCAGTGCTGATACCGGCCTCTTCTTACCTCTATGCCCATGACTCCTAAAGTTATGTTCGTAGTTAGCAATAGAACGCTCAATGCTGGCACTGCATTTATTAGTACGAGCACAAACATGAGACCTGGCCTTGTCCAGCCAGTAGGCCACAAGTAAGTAGACGAAAAGAGTTAAACCACATGGGCTGTCACGCGCAAAAGAGCAAGGCCAGTCAGTACGTAGCAAAATCGATAAGTCAGTACTGCTCAAGTTGAATCATGAATAAAAGTCAATACCAAGCAAGTGAAGGTCCATGCATGAAAGGGATATTGATTGGCTGTCCGCGTATTATGCGTAACTTCAACTGAACACAAAATCCAACAAGTGCGAATAGAGCGCAAAAAGGTAGATGATGGACACGTCCTAGACACCGGAGGCCGTGTAGAGCAATCACTTCTTTAAGAGGGCGGTTATCTGCACCTCGTCATTACTAACTCGATATTCTCACCAAACGAGTCCCGCCTCTAGCCAGGAAATGTAAATTCCTCTGAGCTCTTCGGAGTCAACCGGAAATGCCCAGTGTTACACTGACTTCTATTCAACTTGTATGGACATCGGTAGAACCTATGGTATGGTATGAAGTGTTTTGGTTCATCACGAAGCTTCTACGTATTTGTTATTACACCCGACGATGGTTTCAGTTCATAAAACCCATGATTTTTCCGGTTTCTCTTAAGCTCAGTGTTTTGCTGGTGAAGTCGCTTCTGGAGAACTATCGGTGAACTTCTCCGTTTTCAAAACATCCCAGCCTGTCAAACCGGTTTTCCCACGTTTATATCAGGTTTTTCATCCAGTAACCGTCAACGGCAGTTGGATGCGTCTGACTTTGAGGACCAATGAAGAGTTATGCGCTATGTCAGAAGATGAAGTTGAATCCAGTTGAGGTTACAAATATGGGACCCCGAGTGAATGTCACTGCCAAGGCCGCATTATGAATAATTAAGTTCAAGTTCTTAGTATCCTTCACAAAGACCACCGCTAACTCTATGTCTCAAGAGGGACCCTCGAATGTTCACCTGAATGTAGCCGGAACGAGTACTGAGTGTATTCCTGTACCACTTGTTCCCGGAGTATCTATGCCTTGAATAGCTGAGTGGAAATTGAAAACACCCGTTGAACAGTGATTCTCTGGGCCCGTTAGTAACACTCTCGGTTTTGTTTTCATTGATTTTCCGTCAGATGCAAATGAAGACGTAATTTCGAAGACCATAAGATTTATTTGATTTGCCAAATTGTTCAACGATTGGTGTAACTTGGCAGTCACTAACTATATAGGTAAATTAGAAACCATTTTCACTAAAATGTAGCCTCAATTTTCCCCCATTCACTTATTCAGATGACAATTACGCAGACTGGTGAAATCCAGAAGCTATCCCCAGATTGTACTATTTTAAATCATCATGGTCTATTCGGGCATTTATTGGGGGCGGAGCTTATAGCATGTGATTGATCTCAAGGGATAGAAGAGTAGACTATGTCACCAAAAGCCGCGTCATAAGAGTGAATGTTTTTCAAGTTGAGCCGATTTATCAAATAAGTCAAAGAGTTAGCATCGATTATATGAAGCTGATTTCTTTCGGTTCACGGAACACATAAGGAAAGAAAAAATCTAGACCAACCAAAAAGGGTCTAGCAAGACTTGAGTGAGACTCGGGGATCGCACTTCGTGCCATGGTCGAAGGACACCAAATAGAATATGACAGCACCAAGGTTCTCCAACTCAGATTTCGAACGTGCACACGGTTCCTGTAATACCGAAGCCATGGAATTCAACGTCCTTCTTATATGCGATATGTATCTGAGTGATAGGAGATGAGAATTTTATAATATTATTCATCATGCAGTATCCACTCTCAGCTTACTATAGAAAGCCATGCGAACACCCCTGGACATCTGTTTCGTTCTCTTTGGGAATCATCAGCTGTGCACTCCCACTGAGTTCCCACTTGGATTCATCCAGGAGTGAATGGTTGAGAATCGAACTACTAACCACCAAGCTATCCCGAAGGGCTGTCAACTGTTTGTTGAACAGATACACAACATTCACTACGTTTACCCCCCGATTTCGAGTCCCCGTGGGGGCTCGATAGATGAGCTCTGCTGATAGTTCCTAATAAGGAAGAAATAGCTGTACACTGGTGCTTCCATGGATTCCAATGGTGAATTTACCGTTGATACTGCATGATGAATTGTATTATATAAAATGATCGGGACGACTGAGGAGGGATATTAACCGTCTGGACAGCGTTAAGATTATTGAAAACCATGCACCCAGATGATCGCAGTTCTAGTTTGACTTCGAACGACCCTGTGCAATTGACACTGATAGTGGGAATGAAAGCAACTGATGCTTAATCCCTTCAACACATAAGCAGTGAGCATACAAATTCAAACACACTTATGCACATACATCTTGGAGTATCCGTGAGATTGTGACGACTACTAATTCGTTGTGCACAGTAACCAAGCTGTGTAGGTTGTTCATAACGGAATGCCTTCGTTGTACTTAGGCCCCTACAGAGAATTCATCCATCATAGGAGTCGATCGCTGTGTGGGAAGCGGGTTGTTACCGTTCAAAAGCCAGTGACGGAAGGGTGCTATATCATGTAGTGTAGATGTTCAACGAATCGTTGAGAGCCAGCCCGGATAGCCTTGTGGTTAAGGTGTTCGATTCACAATCGTTCACCCCGGGTTCGAGTCCCCGTGGGGGCTCGGTGGATGTGCACTGCTGATGATTCCCAACAAGGATGAAACAGCTGTACAGTGCTGCCATAGTTTCCAATGGTCACTTGAGCGTTCAAGCTGCATGATGAATCATATTACACCGTAGAATCATTTGTTTGTAAAATCTTCCTTGAGAAAGGTCCTCTGCGGCAACGGAAAAGTCGGCTAATTATAACATCTATTGACAACACTATTTTTGACATTAAAACGTTAGATAACCACAACATACTGAGAGTTGATTCTTCGATGCACTCTGAAGCTTGTTCCATCTCCATAGATTTTGACTTGTTTTTCTACTAAATAGGAGAAATTTCAATGCTTTTTGAGTGATTTGATGCCTTTTCAAACAAGAGCTTGGCTCAGTAATTGATCGAATAACAGGTGGAATGATTGACCTACTGACTGTTGTTTCATCGCCCGTACCTCATGTTAAACAAATGCGACTGTAATCAACTAGAGTTGAATCGTCGGAAAATTTGGTCTCCTAAAATATGTTTCCATGTGAGAAAAGGGGTTCTTCCAGTACTTTCCGAAAATGATAAATTGCGGTTTGCTACAGTGAGTGCAATGCAAAAAAATACTGACCGTTAATTTTCAAAAGATTAAATCAAGAAGTTAAAAAATCCGTGTAGAAAGAATAATTCATAGTTGAATAATTCACAATGAAAACAGTTAGGGACACAGGTGGGCAAATAAGCTTGCTTTCGATGATTTATAACCGTGTCATTCCACTACAATATATTACGGCAACACTTTGTCATAAAATTAGATACGCTTCAGTATTCTCTCACATTCACTGCAACCGACTAGTGTTTCACAGCAGTTCTGAATAGTTTTGCTTACAAGATCCGAATTCACTTTCATCGACAAACGTTTGATGAATACATGTCAATTGTTGTTTGTTGAGCACAGAGAACACCAAACACAAATAACAAGTAATGAACGCAGACCGGTGATGCACAACACACACATGTTACAAAGTGAAGATGATTATCGAAATTTTGCTCTCGCGTGCCTTACACTAAGTAACATTTCCTTTATTGAACTGGTATAGCGTTTATCTGACTAACAATAGATGACAAGTTTGAGAGCACTGTTTATGAAGGCACAGAACATATATATTACGAATTCATTGGGCGTAATCAAAGCGTCTGTCAGGCCTTCAAATAGATAGCCGATTGTGAATGGAGTCCAGCACAGAGCGAAACAAATGCTAACCAGTGAAAGCACGCGAACAGTTCTGCCTTTGAGTTTGTTTCGCTTTGACGAAAAACAGCACGACTTGAACACCAGAAGAGAAACATCAGGTTGTGTGATCGTTCAAGACCGCACGTTTATTTCGGAAGGACCGTGGTGCACCGAAAGACGAGCTCCGTCTTGAAATTGCACAGTCCTTGATCTCGATGCCACTCCGTATACCTAGTTGAATGAGCCGAAACCAGTGCATAACAATCGCCTGACTTTTTCTCTCTCAATACATTCGCACTCCCCATGAAGACTGAAGTGCCTGCACTAATATTGTTTCGTGGTGAGGCTTTGTCGGTTGTAACGTTTCATAAACAGCCATGAAATAAGGAAGGAAAAGACGAGAGAGATTTCCCTAAATTGAAAAACAATCAGTTTGGTTACTAGTTTGCGAACTTTTTCTTGGATCACGTGATTACAAAATGTTCTCACTGGAGGCTCCATTTTCCTCCGAATCCACCTCCCTTAAACTACTGAACGGCAAAACCAATGAATGCCAATAATTAATGGAAGGTAGAGAAACAAAATTTGGGTCCAGGCTCCGTTTTGATCATCTGACTTAACATATTACAGGTTGAACCACCAATTTCAACTCCCACCATCTCATTATCAGTATTCTATGTGATCCGGAAGTGAGAATTTTATACACCTATTGTGTGATGATTGCAAGGTAGAAGTGGTGGTGGTGTTACGTGTTAATATACTTAATTCTCGGATCCTCTCTCGCTTCGGCTGGCGTATTGCAGTAAGTAGCGCACCAAATATTCAATGTTAATTGGAGGAAATTATTGACAAGGCAATATCATTATCCGAGGTTCTGATATATCTTCTCTCATGAAGCTAGAAAAGTATGGAGGAAAGTTTTCAGTGCATCATAGTCGACACTTTTGTGCATTAAGTCAAGTGCATGGAAATAAGTTGCGTATTGTCACCACTCCAGAAAAGTGCATCGTGCAACAACTTTTCGTCTAAAATGTTTTATATTTATCACCGTAAAATGGGGGGGGGGGATTTCGTGAGAAGCACAGCCAATATTTTGAGATCGATAATAAATTATCTGTTTTAAACGCATTCTGACAGCGAACTGAAGTGCGGCAAATTAAGGAAATGTGGCTTGACAACAGCGTTCAACATTCACTTTTGACCACGACAGAATAGACGTAACTGGACGGTGGTTCACGGGCAAAAACGAATCCGACTGAGTAAAAGATTTAGCTTCTTAATGACTTCTCCTATCAGTACTGTTTACCAGCAGGGGTGCGCCAACAGTAGAAAATTGGATTGGGAATGACTTTTGCAGGTTGGATAAAGGCAATCCTTGAAATTGTACTTCAGAATCTTTCATAACATGCACTACTGATTCACATGATTCATTTTGCCCTAAACTTTGGCAGTAACAACCCGCGAACTGTTTAAACACTGGTACTGGGGTAAAGAACGTCAAATACTACTTGCTAGTAGGTGCATAACGAGCGGGATATATTTACACTGGGGACATGAGTAACCTTTCTTAGGGCAGTTTTACAATAAAATAATTGCCTAGAGAAAGTTTATCCATGGTAACCGAAATATTGGCGAATTTGAATATATACCAACAAAACTCTATTATTATTACTGTAACTTGTACGATGAATTCGAGTCATCTGAAACTCAGTTCGGCACACTTTCTTCTTAACAAAGAACAGCGGTATGGCTACTTGAATTTTCGTGTTCTGCAGAAAGAGGAAAGCAATGGTTCCATCTCAAGTGAAATAGAATTGAGTGTCGAAGAATGCTTGGTAAGCTTGACCTCATCCAGGATTTGGCTATCCTATCATGTTATGCGGACCAAGATGTGTCACGAAGGACAGTAGTTAATCAAATGTAGGTGCAATGATGCCTTGCAGTTATTCTTGTTCCTTAGTTTAGCTGAATACTACTATTTATAGTAACTAAGTACTGCGATGGATTTTTTTCCAATTTGATACGGGTCGATAAATCTACGTATTATCGGTGTAATAAAAGATAGTTAACTAATGTAAGTGTAGACAGTAGTCGAAAAGAAGCCCGTATATGTCCGTTTGCCATTCGAAGGAGATACGGAAACTGAAGTTATTCAACGAAGACTAACAGGAGCAGTCAATAGAACATTCTACGCTGCACAATTACAAATTATGTTCGAGTCTAAACCGATCGTGTGTTTTCGACTGAAGGATAAAGTGCCAGATTCTACAGCATCTTTTTGTGCGTATTCATTCACCTGTTCCTGTGGAACCAGGTACGTTGGCCGCACGACCAGGCGCTTATCCGAACGTGTTCATGAACACCACCCAGCTTGGTTGAACACTGGAGCAATTAGGACAATTACGAGTGCTGTGTGTTCACACCTTGTTGAGTCAAACCATTTTCGCACAATTTACAAGGTCCGGGGCAAGCAATCAAGACTTGTCAAGTGTCGCATCTTAGCCACAGCCGAAGCCGTGAGCATTCGACTCTACAATCCTCCCCTGTGCGCTCAGAAACAATTTGTGCAAGCACTTGAACTTCCATGGCCCACTTCTTGTTCCCGAACACGTGTGCAACCACTCGAACATTCTTCGTTGTGATCAATTTCACATGCATACACACACAGACACGTGCACAGACAGATTTGGATGATCACACCCCTTTGTTGGTTTGAGTCATATTAAATATTATGTATTGGTATGAGTACGAATAACTGAAAACGAGCTTGTTCACCACGTTGTTTTGTTCTCAAAAGATAGTTAACTAATGTAACTGTTGATGTTGTAGATAAGCAGAAGAGCGTACTAGAGAAGGAAAATTGTCATTCTCTTGCAAGGATATTGGTCAACACAGGGCTTTATCTGCCTGATAGTTTGAGAACGATTTATCAAGGTGGGGCATTTGTTTCTGATGACCGAAGAATATAGGAACTGTTCTTGTGTTCGAGCTTAATTCGTGTGTGGACTTGGTGGGCTCTGCTTGCAAATGCAAACGTTTATCCATAGTTTTTTGGTGGTGATTTGGTATCCAACCGAGTGGTGGTTCTGTCCGGTTTCAGGCGATGACTGACATTCCAAAACGTTGTGGTGAAGACAAATTGTTGAACGTCGAACTGAATGCCATCAAAAAATATTGTTTTCTCTCTGTCTTTCTGTTTTCAGAACACGAACTTAGGGAAAACAGTACTTCCGTTGTATTTGTTCTGCTGGTCTTGTCATGCAATATTTGTAGTATTGAAGGTTGACTTATATAATTTGCAGTTCAGATGACTCATTTACAGTCAGAAGTGGAGAGGACAATGTGAACTGATAATCACGGACCTTTTCTACTTCATTCACCTCAGTTCAACACACCGCCGGTAACTGATGATAAGTTGCAAAAAACCTGGACCATGGATGCCCACTGTGGCCGATGCGTTCATACTTATAGTCATAATCACGCTCACGATTACTGGAAAAACTACTCGGTATCATCGGTATCTACTTTCACGTCAACCTAAGTCTTACGGAGTGTTTAAGGGTATTTCGAAGAGTCTGTTACATTGATATATATATATATATATATATATATATATATATATATGTATATATATATATATATGCAACTACTTTATTTCAGCTCGGTGTAACTCGAACTACCGAGCGATACCTGGTGCCAACCGATCTGCGAGACCTTGTCAGATTTTACGTGATTCCGATCAAACCTATTTTTTTCACTTCTCACTGTATGATACTCTCAATGTTGGACTCTAACCTTGTCGTAACTCACGAGACATGCCTGGTAGAACGGTGGCTATTCAATCAGAGGATGCTATCGTGGGATTTACATGCTTCCCTTTACCTTATTGCTTTCGTTTCGTCTGGTATAGTCGCGTTAGTTGTCCATTCACAAATCTCCATAATTGTATTTTGAGCAATCAGCTACTTGTTCTACAGGTAGTATGCATGCTCCACTACCGTTGTACAAATGTGAATCGCTCTGGATTGAGTCACAGCTAATTCTCACGTCAAAGACGTAGGTGGTTGTTGTCCAAATTTCTGGACTGACCACCACCGATAAATATGCGCTTATTGAACAACGCGTATTTACTGGTCTCATCCTGTACTGGAAAGTAGTACAACTGTCTTGGAAGATAGTAGATGCACATGGAAATCATCATTTGGAAATACGTTAGGTCATGTTTTCAACACGAGAATTTCGAGCAATTAACCCAATCGGTATGAAGTACCGGCTGGTCGGGTCCCTAAAAGTAGGCAACAAGAGCATTCAAACAGAACACCGAGATTCGTACACCACATTTATTGGATAAAAGGACATCGAACGACGGGTTACGAACAAGAAAAATGGAAGTCCTCTTGAACATCAAAGGAACAGATCACCAATATGAGGCGTTCCGTGAATATTACTGGATCATTTAATATCCAAAACTAAGGTGATATCAATTTTTCAAATCACGTTTAATCGTAGACAGTCGTTGCTTCTGCCTGGCAAATCCGCCTTACTGATCTGTTCAAACAAGTGACCACACCTTGATCCAGCACTGACATCAAAGTACGACTGTATTAGAGTTAACTTGCCCAAGATAATCCTTGACAAATCAGGCTGATTACGTAGTCATCGGACGAGGGCTACGTAGTACTATTTTGAAGCAGGGAAAGCCATAGAAGTCTAGCCTGGTTAAACTAATACCAGTGTGTGTATGTATATATATATATATATATATATATATATATATGTGTGTGTGTGTGTGTGTGTGTGTGTGACTCACAGTTGTGCACTGTGTGTTGGAGCACCATTTGGGACTGGTTATTCCTAACAGCTGTAAATTACTTCCATGACTTTTAACGCTTAGTAAAGTATGGCTACCGCATGATGAATCCAATCATGAAATACACATTCAGTCTTATAGGTATTTGTCTTTTAGACAAAGACTCTTCTCTCCCGTTCGGACCACAGAATGTCAAGTCTATGATTCACATAACCAGTCACTTAATTCAAATGAATTTAGAGTTCTAAAACTGAATGCTTAAGAAGAAGTATATGTGCCATCAATCTTGTCAGTATCGTATGAGCACTTTTCGTGGGTAGGGACAACTGTGTGCGAAGAAATGGATTAAATAACGTATGATGAGGAAACGAAGAAATATCATGAAAATCGTCTCGAATATTTTCAGTGCCTTGGTTGTTATGGAAGCCTTTTTATGAATATCAACTAGAATAGGATCTGGCAGATTATGAGTAGCGGAAAACATTGATATTGTTACAAAAAAGATGTTGAAACAAGATGCAATGGAATGAACCTATATGCGTTACTGGATTTCAGTTTGTGGAAACACCGTAGAAAACGCATCGGGAACTGTTGTGATTGGTAACATGAACACAAATAGATTGGACCTAGATACACACAACCGCGGTGACAAGTTCATTTGGGAGTGGGCTTTATTGTTAAATCGATCGACTCTTTACTGCCTCAGAGAAATCAATAGGAATGAAATGCTTCACTATTGAATCGTTATAGGCAAACCATTTTTCGATGGTGGAAATTCCTAGTTTTTCCATGTCCTTTTGAAGTTCTGAGGAATTAGTTTTAGCCAAGGTGCGAAGGGTCACAGTGGAGTACGAATGAACCTTCCAACAATATCTGGTATCCATATTTGCTCCTTTTTTGTCCGTGCAGTGTTCCTTCTTCACAGCTGCTTAGACTGAAACAAAATATTATGGCAGGAAGTGAAATTTTTTTGTAAACAACGTTTGAGTATTTGTATACTTTCTAGTAAGACATGAGGTTCATATGATACGGTTTTAAAATGTCAGCCAATTCCGAGGTAGGTCTTTCCCCGTGAATGCACACTTTGGTACTTTGGGAGAATAAGCTGGAATCCATGCTCTGTAAGCGGCTTACGTCAGGCCGTTCCATTAGGTCTTTTTGCAAATCTGGATTAAGAATGTATCTAACTTCTGCAATTCAGTCCCAGAAGAAGTTTGTCAACTACTTGTAGCATGCCATTTTCTCATTAGACCGACCTCCGTGAGACAAAATGAGGTAATAAGCCTGGAATTATTGGTGATCAAATATAATCGTTGTTGTGTTCGGCCTGAACAGGCATGTGGTCAGACAGACAATCTCGCACACACACACACGCACACACACACACACGTACACAGCTAACGTTTGCCGTGCTTCATCCCGGACAGCATTCACCGATCATATTGTGCCTCATGTTGCACAACTCTGTGCAGCTTAACTCAATTGTACAATTGTCTTGCTCTTTCGACTGCATGTAGCCTTGACTCGCGCGTTTGCTGACGTGTTGGCTTTTTCACGTGTGTGCCCATACTTGTGCCCGCCGTAAGTTTCTACTGCATACACGTTCACTCGTACACGTGTGCCTTACTTCTGCTACCGAATTTGTGAACACAACAATAGGGAGATTGAAAATGCTCTTCTTGCATGATACAGTCTCGCCATGTAAATGGGCATTGGAAATTCACACAATATAAAGCCTTTTCTGCTGCTTAGTTAGGAGTCATCCATATTGCTCCATAGGTGACTAGTTTCTACATCCCAATTCATTAGGAAACCAAGACTAGATCATTCCCTGTTGATGAGAACTGAACTGTGTACGTCCCACCTAGATGGCGCAAGTACTGAACTGTTTAAATCCCAGTCGAGCACGGTGGTTGCTCTCGAGGTAAAACAGGGCCGAAATGGATTTGCCCAACAGATAATTTCAAGTACGTCTGATTAAATCACCACACCTTAGTGATTCAAAAGCTAAAAGACCGTTGTGATACCACAGAGTAAACCACTAAGTAAACAGATTGATGTGGAGGAGGGCACTATCCCCTATTTCAATTAGGCAGTTTTAAAATAGGCATATCAACATGTGCTGATTTTCTTGTGTTGTTACCTCATTCAAACTAATTGAGATTCAGGTCAAGGTACCGGATATTTGTGACTGCACGTGCTGGAACCCGAAAATGATCTGACATGGCTGAAATGAGGGAACAAATTTTTATCATAACCGCATGACCACTAGAACAATCTTCACATTTAGTCTCAACTACAGCAGCAACTTCTTCGTGGCTTGTCATGCTTTTTCATAAATGTATGTATTACTCACAAATACGCAGTAGTGAAACGCGAAAGGCACAAAATAAGTTCAGCAACTCACATGCTCTAAGCTTATCACTGACGCTGATCAAGTTGTTTCCATAGTGAAACTGCTCTTTCAGTTCGGCTATTACATCGAGTTGTTTCATGTTCAAATTCGAGAGGAAGACTGACAGTAGACGACGACAATCGAAAGAACAGGCTGCTAGCTGAATAGGACTTAGCTTCACCTTGCGTTCAGGTCTGCAGTCCTCTAATTGAACGTTGGCCTGAGAAGGGTCAAATGGGAGTGAACTTCAAATCCGAAGACTGATAATACTTAAAGCGTACAGTCTAGCATCGAATTTAAAACGAAGGAAGATTGTTAGCTAAGCAAGCGTAGGAAAGTCCTAGTCACTAGAATAATAGTCAGAGATTCGAAACCGAGTTTTGATCATTTGTGGTTCTCCGTTTCATTTCTGGTGTGAACAACTGCGATTCTTTACTTCGGATTCCAATATAATCCCGTGGCTACGAGATACGTTTGTTTTACCGCATGGCTATCAATGCAGTAACGGCTTCTTTTTCATAGTTAGTTCTCTGTTCTGCCCTCCGAGCGATGCTTCTTCAGTTTACTATTAAAGTCTGGTAATGATTTCAAAGTGTTTTTCATAAAATTCCTTGGGAATATTGAGCGTCAAAATATAGAACACGTGCAACGTGTTCAAACGTCCGTGAAACTAGAGAGATATCTTCTTGACCTGCAAGCTCTGAGCGAATTTGGTACAACAGCTTAGGCTTAAAACAAACCGATATCTTTAGGATGGATTTCAATAATGTATCAGTTCAGTCACTTAGTGATGATGTAGTCCGCTTTAGAGCAGAACTCACTACGCAAAACAGTTCTCAATAACTCATGAGCAACCAAGTCCTGAAAACTGAGCCAGAGCAAGCTGTGAATGAAATCGGCACGACCATGCATAGCCTTCCTTTGCGTGTCGAAATGTATTTGGATGAATGGTACAATCAGATCCAAGGTGTGTGCGTGTGGTCAGCAAGCAATAAGTATTTTCACATTCCGGTCTGCAGAATATTTTCTCCGAAAGTAACTCGTCTTGTCTAAAGTTGCAGTACTGTATCATAATCCAGGGTGAGTATGATTATTGCTATAAACCGAACAGTATTCACTTTAGTTCCACGACGGGATGTGGCTAGTTGAAAATTTGTGACGTTTTTTTATCACGTCCAAAATGTTTGAAGAGTACAGGACAGAAATATGAAAATATCCAATATGATTCAAAGTTAAAACGGTGAAGGTGATATTCCCCGCAGGTGATTTTTACCGCCGATGAACTAATCTCAGTCCTGGCGAAAGCAGATTTTTCCGTTGAATCATCGACCAAGGATGTACAATGTAAAAAGAAGGATGATCGGTACCGATATATTTAAGGAATGCTGCATTATATGTTGTCTGAACAGTGATTTACGCTTGTCTGCAGGATAATCATATACGACTATTATCCTCATCCCAACTCTTATTCTAATCCTCCTCATTATTATCGTGATTATCATCAAGATGATAATAAGGGTGATTATCATCGTGATCACCATCGTCATCATCACCACCATCATCACCATCATCACCGTCATAATCATCATCATCATCATCTTCATCATCATCATAATCTTCATCATCGTCAACATCACCGTCATCATCAGAATAAACATCATCCTAACCGTCTACATCCGAATCGTCCTCTTCACCGTGATCATCATCCGAATGATTGTCGACATCCGAATCTTGATGGTCATCATCATTGTGGTCATGATCATCGTCGTCATCGTCGTTATGATCAGCATCGTCATCATCCGATTATTCGCCAGATTTCGAGTAGTCATCATCATCAAAATAAAAGTCACTTTTATCACACGTTTTTCGCGTCGGATAGTTTCTCACATTTTCAACTATTGATAACACAAATGTTTCCGTACTGACCTTAGCTAGCGGATCAGCCCCGGCTTTCAATAACTGATCGATAGACCAGGTCAGATCGTCACGTACGCCATGTGCGTTGATCAACCGATGCAGTATTGTCGGGCTATCTGTGGACAGACATCAGATGAGATGACATAATCTGAGTAGTGATTTGTGTTCTTCCCTTAAAATGTCCAAATAAAACATACGCTTGGTCACGCAAGAAAAGATTTAGGTTTGAGGAAAATCGTCCAAGCTTTCATAGATGATCCCGAGTATCATCCGATAAAAAACGTATTATAAGATGGAGGCCGGAATGAAAAGCATGTATCGGCAATAAAAACTTACACTAAGGGTTTCGGTTGTTGGTAGGCATAAACTGGATCTTGTCATCTGCAAGAAGTTCTTAAAGTACGAGGGTGTATCCATTCTGGAGAGTGTAGTTTTCTAAGTACAATTTACTTCGACTCTTTCCAGAACCATTTGCGCAAACATGCAAAAATGTGTCCTAGGTGGCCAGTGGGCCAGAAATCAAATACTCGATCTGACCGATCTAATGCCCAATCCCTAGTCTGGTAATGGTTTTGGACAGAACTGGTCGACTGACAACAGCTGCTAACAAGAGTGGGCGTAAGACCATCACGGACCATAAGTGAAGTTCAATAAGCAACCTGGTCTGTGAAATGACACGTATTATCCCAAATGGGAGTGATATTATCCCGAACCAGAATGAATGCTACTGACATTTTAGGCATTTTAATGTGATACATGATGCATGAATTTTCCAAGCGTGTTTTATTCTTGTAAATAATTATTCCAAATGGAGAAAATCCATGGAAGTCGGTAATTCTGTTCAAACGCATAGTCAATCGAGAAGTGAAATTCATCGGGAGGATGACTCACGTGACCCGCCGCGTGATATGCACCTTTTCGCTCGAATAGAAAACTGCAAGCTAACCTGTGCGTACTTCATCGAATAAACCGTACGAATGAGGTTCAGGCTGATATAAGGTTTACATCGCCGCTACCTTTGATTCAGAGGTACAATGGGAATGTTTGTACCTACCGTGCGAGTAATGTTTGGTGATCAGCCGCGTAGTTGCTCTTGGAATAGTTATCTTTCTTCTTATATGTTTTGATTTATCTCTAGCTAATGATGTAGAACAGCTTAGTACTGAGGCAAATGGATGGCCAAAGTGGACTGCCGTTGTGTTGTCTCAAGGAGAATAAGAACAGGGTGAGAGATTTGAAGATAACCCTAAGGATTGTATGTAAAAATAAGTTTGTTGGTTGATTCGTACCTACCTTACGGTCACGCTTGATGGGGTCGTATATATCCTGAAGGCGCACACTGTTAGTACAGTCAGTGAAAGTCAAGCGGTATTTCCCTAAATATCCGGCCTTCTTTAAATCCAATCTAATTATCACTTCTGGTTTGCGGTTCTAACTTGTACTGTTGGAGGCGGCTATGTGGATGTTTTTACCCTTTCAATTGCATTCAGTTACAGTGACAGGATAGATAAAAAGAAGTTCTTGGTATATGCGTCCTAAGATGAAGTGGTTTGGCTATGAAGCACGGGATACATATTGCGCCATGCTTTATTTGAACATAATGCTTTTGTCTAAGAGGATGAGCCTCTAATGAAGAACAGTATTGAACTTCTTGTGTGAACACTATGACAGATTATATGATGAAACCACTATAAAATAAGTCCTACTAAATAATACATTTCTGCAAGACAGTAAGCAAACACTTCCTCTAAAATAAGCACTGCGTGTACAGCACGCATTCTAAAGCCAGGTATAACAAACAGAGTTGGGAAAAAATGCAGTCCAACAGGAAGTTCGTTCCACTGTCACCTTGTTGGTTTCAACTAACCGGTGATGGTCGAGTGGTTTAGAGCCTTTGATTACTACCTCGGAAATCTGAGGTTCGAATCCCTGCTATCACCGTTAACTTTGGTGGTAGGCAGTATTCCACTGTCGTCCGGATCATCACCACACCTGACCTATAGTACGGGGTTCTTCGTCACTCCGTGTCTCATGGTCTGGTTGCCGGTCATCCCGAACAGTGCAGTGGGCCTTCGTGGCCATGGGGTAAATGCCTCTTTCACTGCGCTCATGCGTAAACACGCAACAAAGAAATGGCTACCAAACAACCAAAGAGCAAACCTCAAAGATCCATGATGATTAATTGACTATAAACTTCCGACTTCACGAAAGGACGGGGGCTGGACCAGTATGACCATAATCGAATACGTCTAACAAAATACAACGGCTGAGATTTGGCATAGTGACTACTTGCATCTGCAGAAAAAGTCGACTAGTCATTTATTTTGCCTACCGCTAGCAGAACAATGTAATATGTGAATCTTACACTACAGATGGTGTCGAAAAAAGCTAGGTGAGCTTTTTCTTCGTAACTAATTTCTTTTTCCTACACTTTTCATAGTAAATCATAACACAAAGCCGAAATACGAATTTCTATAGGACTTGATATCACTGGGGTCCGTTATGCTGCAATCCGTTGAAGATTTAAACTGAGTGACCCGACAAGTCTTCCGAATTATAACATTTGACTCCACGACCAGGATAAAGATCCCATGGTAGCAGCTGATGAAAATTGGGGATTCGATAGGACCTGGTTAAGCTGAAAGTCATTCGAACGCTTCTTAAGGGCAGAGCGCGGTCAGTGATGAATACAAAGATAGGAAGCCCGAAGAAGATAAATTAAAATTCCGCCAGCGACATTTTGTTTGCGAGATTCGACATCCTGGCCGACCCTCAGGAGTTGTTGCGCCGACTCAAGGCGGCCCAGCTTGAAGATGGTGCGGAACCGTTCGTGAATGCCTCTGCAATCCGTTCACTTCTGGACTGTGCATTGCTTGTGCTGGAAAGAGGGACGGGCTCAGATTTGGGCCGATCTCTTGTGCACAGCTTGCCGGAACTCTTGCAAAACCAAATATGAATAGTCCACTTATGTCGCAACATGTATATTTTGCAGTTAGTGAAACAGTCCGCGAACTATACAGTCTCAATACGACCGTAGCACATTTTATAACGAGAACCGCAAGACGAGTTGGGACACGTATTTCGACAGCCAAACAAGTCAAGTCCACGAAATACCTACAAACGTTTACATAACCCCTTTTCCAACCTGCGCTGCAGTGACGTTGATCCTTTTGCAGCTTGAGCATTTAGGCGGCTTTCTGGCCGGCTGCTTGTCGCCGTAAGCTTGATTCATTTGCGCTTTACTTCCGTTTGGTTGATCTAATTGCTCCAGTTGTCGGCTTGGTCTGTAGCCCTTCACATGGGCAATCTTCTTGGTTGCCAAAGGTTCCGTTGCGTTCTATTTGTTAGCCCAAATGTCTCTTTCTATCAGTTGTGGGACCTTTCCGACATATTCGCCGTCTGTTCTTTTGTCTGTGGCTCTCGATCGGTTGGCCCGATTGGTCTGATATCCGTGTCATCTTGTTGCTCCAGCTTTCCCCGATACAATATGACTGACGAAAAGGACTCAGAATTGAAGAGTGAGTGCGGTGAAGAAGAAATGTCACCGATCGTCATTTGGAAGGAGAAAGGAAAACAGGCTGCTGCAAGTAAGCCGAAACTAACCCGGTGTTTCTATTGCGGAAAAGTGGGACTTTTTTTGACTCCAGTGCCGTTAATGCTAACAACACGACGATAGAAATGAAGACCAGTTGTTTTGTTTGCCATCTCTTCGAAGAGAAGTCATGATTGAGGGGCTATCGGGGCACAAGTTGAAATCAAGGGAAGTAATGAAATTCTCCTGATAGATACAGGCGCTGCAGTTTCGTTGGGCAGGCATGAACCAGATAGAAAGTGCAGTCGTTCTCCACCAAAGTTAGGAGAGTCAAGGGCCACACAATGAACACGGTCAGAAAGGCGCAACGGAGAATTCGAATGAACTATCTAGTCACGTTACAAGATCTCATAATATCACGCGACGTCAGCTAAATAAATCTGGGTGCCAATCTATTTTGGGCACCAAATGCTGTGATCGATCTAAAGAATATCGTTTGAACACGAAGTTTGGATCAGTGCCCATTGTTTGTCAACCATCCAAGCAGGTGTGTCTGTCCAGGATAAATGAAATATGTAACCTATGGATTCGAGAAATCACCGAGCTGTTTACGACGGATGAAGACTCACGTGTGTTCTGTGACTGGATGAAAAACGAACTACTTACAAGGCCTGGAGCTTCTTGGCCATATGGACCATGTCGTATTCCCCTTCTGTTTGGAGGATGAACTAAAACATGAGTTGGTGAAGGTTAAAGAAAAGAAATTTATCGAAGAAGCCCGGAGCCCATATAACTCGCTTGTGCTGCTGGTGAAGAGGCCCAACAGTAAGTTTTGATTTTGCGTCGAATTTCGGCGTGTAAGCAAGTCGGTGCCGGTGCCATCTGCAGTAAAAAACTAAATATACTACAAACATCTACCATATTTTTGGCAGTCTATTGGCGTTCAGGATTCTGACGAAGTCCAATAAAGAATACGGCATCCGCAGTCGGTGGTAAACAACACCGCTTCATAAGAGTGCCATTTGGATTGCTTGGGGGCACCGTTCACCCTTCCTTTACTAATACTCAGACAGTTAGGTGGATCAACGACGACTCGTTATCTACTACCAAAAGGTGGAGGATCACAGGTAGCATCTGAAAAACCTACCAAGGAGCGTGAGGGACTCGGGAATGTGAATAAACTTACTAAGCTGTCAAATAGGAAGTCTGTTTGTTACACTTCTGGGCCACAAGGTCAGTAACGGAGAACCTAAACCTCTTTCGGTAAAAACTTCAAAAGTGAAGCTGTTTCCAGTATCGATCTCAAAAGGTCAGCGAGAGGCTTTCTAAGTTGTGCCGCATACTATAATTGATTTTTGAAAACCTTCACGTTTACTGTAGAACCTTTGTACTCCCTTCAAAAAATGGAGCGGAAATTCATATTAAGCCCATATGCACATTGGGCGTACTATGAAATTTAACGCACGATATCAAGCGAACATCTCCCATAACAGCTACCTGCCGCTGGTAAGCCGTTCGTGGCCACCACAGATGCGATTGAATTAGGTATCGGAGCAGTACTTCAGCAGTTGAGTAGCGTGATCGAATACGAAAGCAGAATGCAAAATGCAGGCTGATCCCACGTTGCCTGTATGCATACAGTGTGGTAGAGGTCGACATGATTTAGGAGTCATTTTTCTACAAAATCGGCCCCCGCTTGATTATCGTAGCAGGAAGTTTAACATTTGTGAACAGAATTACGCACAAATCGCGAAGGAATTAACGGCAACTGTATGTGCCTTGGAAACTTTCATCGAAAATAACTTCGACCGACTTATGCATATATACACAGATCATAAGCCGTTGTTGACGATCTCGGATAATCTGTTACTTCGAGCACCTGGAAGACTGCTGTCAGTGTTAATACTTCCTCAAAATTATGATTACAAATGGCATTTTCAACAAGGCAAACAAATACCTGTAGCTGACACATTCTAATGAGTCATACTGTTGGGTACGAAATACGAAAACAGAAATGAAACGGTGAATAATGCTTTGGTGGTAAAGGAATCTGAATTGTTACACATCCGGGGAGCCTCAACGGCAGATCCTTGTCCAAAGTCCCTGTAGGAATTTATCATCTAAGACCGACCAGAAGATAAAAGAACAATATTAGCAGAAGTATTATCTGATTTCCAAGTTTCGTGTTGAGCTAACATGAGAGGATGAACAGAATTTTCGAGGTTAGTGTTTGGTGATCCCACAAGTCTTTCGGGAAAATGCTGTGTCTGTCACACCATTCACACGTAGGTGTCAACAGATGTATCCACAAAGTCAGAGAAACATACTATTGATCGAATATCGCAGAACAAGTGGGACGGATAATGACAAATAGAGAAGCTTGTAGGTGATTCGATTAAAGACCAAACCTGACCGGCCACGGAAAATTGTGGCTTTGGATGTTTTTCCAAAGAAAGGACAGTTACTTAGTGAACTTTGATTACTACAGTAACACCTCCGAATATGACCTTCTGAGAACAGAAATAACTGCACGAGATTATCAACTAACTGGTGGCCAACTTTGTATGATATGGGACTCGGATATGGGTTTTCCCATGATGGTCCTCATTTTCGAAGCACGGAATTTCATCATTTTTCAGAGATGTGTTATTTTGGCCATCACGTCACCAGTCCTTACCCCGGTCAGCGAGTGCATTCATACAGGTGAAGGAGATACTCAAGAAGGGCAGGGCTCAGGGTAGCGATGCGTTTATCGCTCTGGTCGAGCTTTGAAACAGGCCTTCTGCAAAGAAGGAAACAAGTCCGACGAAACACCAACTTGGAAAACCGACAAGCACCACCCAATCGGTTTGGGCTGGGTTACTGGACCCAGATGTCAAAGTGCCTTCAGTAATAAAATTAAAACTAAAAAGTTTTATGGTAGTGGAAAAACCATTTTGCGGTCGAGACATCAAACCACTGCGTCCGGTTAACGGGAAATAAGGATCATCTGGGAGAGTGAGAGGAAGACGATGGCGACAAAAGACCGGAACAATGGAGGAGACAAACAGACGGTGAAAACAAGAACCCGAGAAGAACGGAAAAGAGACTAAAATAGACAGAAAGGAACATTTACCATCTGGAACTTGAAGTGGGAAAAGTTACCAGCCCGTATCCATGTAAGAGCTTCCCAAAATGGAGAAGGCCGTATTGGATATACTTTTTCTTATCACATCCACGGCCTTTCCTGATTGGTCAGTAATAGACTTCCGTTTGGCACATTATAAATTGAGTATTTTGATTGGTGCAAATTTCTTTATACCCCCACGAAGAATTAGTAACAATTGAGATTTCCTCGTGGCATACTGAAACGATATACTGATTGCTTTTCCCGAAGAACTGACTTTTCACAAAAAAGTACTCTACAGCCGAAAAGGAATGTTTGGCTGTCATTTGAACTTTGGGAAGTGGCAGCCATATCTGTCAAGTCATCTGCTTCACTCTGAAACCGATCACACTCTTTAGGAGTTGGTGAAAATGGTAAACAATCCTCTGGATAAACTGGCTCAGTGGAAGTTCCGTCTTCTGGAATAAAAAATTATCATCAATCATATTGCAGACAGAGCCAATCATATGGCAATGTTTTCCCCCATTCAGGAGAAACGGACCCTGATATCAGGGTGCTTGTTGGAGTCCGTGTGCTACAACCGGGACATCACGGATGTGTTTACGAGCCGGTGGCTGCGGTCACAAAGCTCCGTGGTTATCGAACCCGAGAACGTACGCATCGCAATCAGCAACTCTTGTCACGAATTGGCACAACCAGGCTGCATTGGACGAAAAACGTACTTCAACATAGTGTTTATTGGCCAAACATGATGTGGGATTTGATGAACTAGGTCCTGGAACGATGCTAGTTTTTTAAATCCGATAGTCGGGTAAATCAGAGTCTTGAGAGCGATAAATTTCAGGCATGTCCGAAGAAATTGGGAACTCAAAGAATACGCACGATCTCCTTTCGTCCCGAACTACTAGTCTTATGGAATGGAACAATCTCATTATCAAAGAATGGTTGATACCAAAGGGCAGGAATTGGGAGCACGCTCTATCGTTGTTCCTGTTGCATCACACTGCACCTCAAGACGGTTCATAACGAAATACTCTCCATTTCAATAGATGTACGTCAAGGTAGCGAGAATGTCCGTGTACTTTGAAGTAGGCTTATGGGCTATCTTTCAGATGGAACACATTGAACTTCAGAACGCAAGAGACGCACAGCACAATTTGAATGAAATTCAGAATTGTGCTATGCAAACATCCAGTAAGCAAAATACAAGGAAACCAAAACTATGTACAGAGGGAACTCTGAAGAAATGCAAACAGCGGTCTGTGGGACAGCGGTGGTCCTGGATCACGAAAGCTTCTGCTCGAGAGTAGAGGGCCTTATTCTGTATGTCAGTAAAAAGGGTCGCGCTCATGAGGAATGGTATGTGCATCGGTTTGAGCTACAGCCGTGGCATGAAGATCCACAACATTGAGGATTACAGGAGGAGTTTTCCTCTTGATTATCGTAATGCTGCAGCCTAATTTGGAGAGAAAGGTATTCCGGGAGCGTTGGCACATTTTTACCAGGGAGAATACGGTGAAATATATATACTGCTCACCAGGCAGTGTCTCTTATGAAGTTGTACATCTTATAGAAGTGGACACATCCATCCACTTGTTATCAGTTTTTACAGTAGAGAAATTACTGGAAACCATCGTGATTCAATGCTTAGAATTTTCCGACAGCAGTCTTCCCAGATAACACAGGCACTTTTATCGGGGCGTGGGAGATAGGTTAATTCGGAAAACCACCTTGTCAAGAGAATTTCGAGAACGCCCGTAGTAATTATATCAAACGAACTGTTATTCCCACAATTTTTAACTTTGCTGTGTGAAAAAGAGATTATGTAGCAAAATATTTCCAGTTATAAATTAGTGATGGTTGATACGTGGCCAACATAGCTTGCCTTTCCTAGAAGACGAACGACATCACAGTATGTCATGGGATACGCAACCAGAGTCACTCCAGTGTCAAAATCAAAATATGAGACAGTGGAGCCACGAATGACAAGCCAGAGGATCAACCGCGTGGATCAATTGGATTTGAGGTGAATCCCGTCAAGCAGAGTATAGCTTCAACGCTAGCCAATGAAAAGGAGTGTTCACCTACACCAGCCGGGCCAGTACGTTTTGTGCAAAGACTGGGCACAAGGACTAAGACTGTACACAACTACTGCTTTATACTAATAAAAAGAGATGTTTCGAGGGCAGAAGAGTCTTCTCGTTAAAACTAGTAGAAGTCCACAGAACAGTCAACATCACCAGGTCGCGTTCTGTTGTTCCTTTGGATGTGTTTTGTCTACTGGTGACCTACATTTTAAGAAGCAAATAAATGGCTTTGGAAAGGTATTGCGCACGAATCCGTCATTTTATTTGCCCTAAACGATTATCAATATTTGAAACAATTTCTTCAAGTAGATGAGGTCACATTTTCTGTGGGACAAGGTTTTCAACACCAGTGATCAACCGCAGACATTCTTCATCATAGCCCACACGGGCTTTCGATGATTTTACTCACTGTATTTTACACAGACTTGAATTCAAGTTTCCATCATTGACAGTGTTTTTATATTTCTGTATCTCACTAAGTGTCGCCTTAGAAATTCCTTTTGGTGGTTTGTTTTCATGTGGAAAATCCGCGTGTAAACTTCAAGTCAGACGGTTGGCTTTCGAAAAAGTACAGCCAAATGTGATTACTTACCTGGATCTGTCGCTGATTTACGAAAGTTCAAAATTTGTCCCCTGTGTTCTGGTTGCGCAACTTCAAGGACACTGTCAAGCACCAATCGTAGGATCCTTTGTTTTCCCGTTAACGTTTCGTAGCCAGTACCAATAATTTGGTTGCAATCGGTTAACGGGCAGCTTTTGCTTGGGCCGGTCGCATCCAGTGCACACCGTGCCAATAGTTCTGGTGACTCCAAAGCAGACGGTTCATTCGGTAAGAACTGAAACAAAACAATTTCAATCTGCGGGTAAGGAGCATCTTCAACCCATTGACTATCCTAGACATCAACCACAAAATGTTGATATAAAATACAGAAGGTACTATAATTCTAAAAAATGCAATTCCTATTCTAAGCATGTCAGAAATGGAACGGATTTGTTGAAATTAAACATAAAATGAAGAGAAATTCAAACTTAGCCCACCTCTAACGTCTCCAAAAGTGTACGTATCCACCCACCAGTCAAACGAATGCCATTTCACATAAATCTAGCGTAAATTGTATGAGTTCTACAGGGGGAATATTCGACTCAGCCCATTGTTTCCTAACACATTGCCAACTCACCTATAGTCCCAAATTATATAGTGGACATGATTACTTTTGTGTTTCGGGCACTCTGATAACACAAAGCACATCGGCTAGATAGCCACGACAGAGGATAGCATTGCATCTACCAAGTTGGTAGGAACACAGAGTACACGGAAGCATCGGAAGCCCTGTTTCAGAGCCACTGGGGGACAACAGCCGGAAATTAAACACGGAATCCGGTCCTTTGTGTTGTTCGTTATACCCCCAACTCCTACGGACCTGTTTACCTTCACCATAGTCAGGTCGTTAACAGTTGCCTGATGGCACCGAGGGGCTTGTTTGAACATTTCTGATATCGTTGTCATAGTTTAACCGTCATGCTTGTATACATTTCGATCTGAAATTTAGAAGTTCAGCTGTAAGTCGTGCATGTTGATTGAAATCGATGACAAGTGTTCATTTTTTTCAATTCTAAAGACGGTTAAATTCTTTTAGTTTACTAGTTTTTTGTGAGTCTGACAAGTTCTGGCAATTACTCATCTTTGAATCTGCGTTTTATAATACCCTGAAACTTTACTAATTCTAAGTTATGTTTCGTAACTTACAGAGAGCTGACTAGGCTTACAAAGTAACTATGAAAGCAGCGTTTTCGGACACTGAAACGTTTTACATTGCTAAAACTTCTTCGACAGTTGTACTGTCCTTATTTCATATTTTGCTTTCGAACCTGTTTCGTAAACTTATGTAAGTAGTATGTCCACATTTGATCCAATGAAAGAAAACAGGGTGAAACGGGAAAAATAAGCAGAAAGTCACAAATGACAAAATGGTTGGGTGAATATCAATAGACAAACTAAAACTGTAATGTGGCTAAATAAATGAGAAAGTGAAGGGAAATTGAGCCAATTATAATGTTTTGTAAGTGCTTCAGTTTTCTGGTCTTCTTCCCATATATATATATATATATATATATATATATATATATATATATATATATATATATATATATATATATATATATATAAACATTCCCCTGATTTCCGGTTTAGTCCAAAACAAAACAACACAAAGGGAGGAAGAATCGGCAAATGGAACCACTTTTCATAACTTGTTTTGTTTGTAGGCGCAATACTGCCAGGTTGTCCGGGTCAAAGCAGATGGTCTTCTAGGGGGTTCACAACCGAAACCTTTAGCTATCCTAAGGTTAACCCGAAAGGAAGCTGGGCGAAAAGCGTGGTTCTTAACACTCCTGGGGCCGGCAACTGAATGCTCAGTCCATACGACCTTTAGATGGGGCCGACATCCTTGGTGCCCAGTATACCTCTCCGCTACAGATGTCTGTGGGCAGCGTTGTACTCCTCGTACGCCACCCGTGGTTGGTTTGGAATCAAGGTTTTGCTATCTCACCTGGACTGAATACCAGCCAGTCAACTCGATGGAGAGCATCGGGCTTTACCTTTTGTCCTCTCACTTTCGTGAAAACCCCTCCTCCACGAGAAGGCAGTGAGCAGGACTTCCTCAGCAGAGACTGTAACAGACACACGGCTTCTTCCCATTGGTCAGAACTCGAGAAAGATAGGATAGGGGAGAAATTTTGTGCCGATTCATTCTCTGCATTCTCTAACAAAACCACATCAGAACAGAAAGACCGGATGCCTCTTCACGATAGAGAATGCAAAATTTCACAACGAAATAGTTTATGGCAACCTAATTATATCAGAACACGCGAAAAAGGGACGAGGAAAGCGTAGGACCCCCTCAGATGAGCTACAATCCTTACTACTTAAACCATGTGCAACCGCCATTCTGTTGAATGACCTCTATTCATCGTTCGATATATTTCTTACCAGACTTGCGGCTGTCCCCTCATTAATATTCACTCACTCTCGCTCAAGAACGGTTGCTAATTCACTCTATAAATGGCTCCGTCTTGCAATCAGTAGCTGGAGCAAAAGCTGTTCTCTAGTACCACTATGTGCAACGAACGTTGTTTGTTCTCAAGTATTACTAGCTCATTTTGTCCTTTGGCCAAGAAGCACCCCTCCGCCCTTCAACTAATCACACAGTTCTTGTCTTAGTTTCTTCGTTTGAGAAGTCATTCGTCTTTTCTCATTTGGTACCAGTAATATTTCCAAGCATCCAGTCCAACAGCGTCAATCATACTGTCACTGAAGTAGACATTTTCCCGTTTATTCGTCGATGCAGCATATGTTTCAGCTCATGGTAAATGTTGTTCATTATGCAGCGGTGTGCGAGCAATACATCATTGCTTTTTTTTGTATTTGACCTACGGCACAGATCTGAGCTTTCTTTGTAACATTCTTTTCGAAACAATGACTCTGATCAAAGGTTTAACCTCGTCATGCAACTTGTGTTATCGAAGGCTAGACACATTAACTTACTGTCGGCCAATTTCTTTAATTTATGGGATGACCCAATCGCTTTTAGGCGCACTTTGCTCGTTACAGTCGAGATACCGTAGTGTGGCATTTCTCGATCTAGTATCATCCGGTGATTGCAAGCAAAAGAAATCTCATCTGACAGAAAGCAGGTATTTTTCCTCTATCTGAATCTGTTAGTTTCTTTCTATGTGATACTGGGAAGACAAAATTCTGTATGAGTTTCGTAAGGTGAGGTAAGTGCAACCAACGGGAATGAAGGTCACCAGGAGGGACAAAACAATTCGGGTGCGTCATCTGCTCTGGTACACCTGACTCGTATGATTCCGATTCTCATGGATTTGTCAGTCGCCAAGTCCAAAGATCGAACAGATCAGTTTGTTGCAAGACTCAATGGCCCGTCTGGTTCTGCGAAATTTTCCACTGGGCAGCGTACAGGAATAAGTGGGGCTACACTTTTGTCACCCTCGATTCTACATTATCTCCTCTCATTGGCGCCTAGTCCATGGTTTCATTAAGAAATCCGGCGTACTGTATCAGACTGTGCTGCCAGTCATGCTGACAAAATATGGTTTCATTATCCAATACAAAAGCGGAAATATGCGGAAAAACGGGGTTGGTTCTGTACTTTAGTTGTTCACTGTATTCGCATTGATCTATATACAATGTTGTGTAGTGGGGACAACTACATAAAACCACTCACCCTGATCATATTCCAAATGCTTAGTAGATTAGCCCAATAAACAAGCCAACGCGTGTGCTCTGGAAGCCAAGAAAAGCACCTGAATCACTCACTACCTTGATCATGCTTTTCCGTTTTTGTTCAGCTTTCCCGTGACCAGACCGTTTGCCCAATACTTGACTAGGTCTCTCGTTCTATCCAGCCAAACAACTTGAGTTAGAATATCCGGGAACTAATAATTTCACTTCCATCCAATCTACGCACTAGACGGAACACTTGTAAAGCAGCTATGCGAGAGATGCATGTCTAATTGTTAAACGTATACGTACATTATGTCACATTTTCTTTTTAAGATGATGGAAAGTGTCTTGATGCAACCGACGTGAAAGAATAACACTTTACTTATGATTCGTGAAGTAGAGCTGAGAGTGATAGTTACAACCAAGTCATGCACGAACGGGGATCTGTCCGGAGGCTCCGCACTAGAAACTTTTCTTAACGTTGTGTATGTGTAAGTCAACGGAGAAACGATAAATGTCCTCACGTTAGCAGAAACAAGCAAATCGTGTATCTTTGGGGGCTTTGGAAAAACAGACTGATACCATGATATCTTGGAGAAAGTCCTTCTTTGAAACTGGGCGTCATAATGGTCGCCATTGAAAAAAATCAGTGAGATTATTTCTGGTAATGCTGTTGCAGTGAGATAGCAGTTTCACATATATCTGGATGTGGTCGTTATCAAACGGAGTGAAAGGACATTAAAGTCCAACGGTCTGTGACACTGGTAATTGTACAACCTCTCACGGGTGAGATTAGAATGAAGTGAAGAAGAAACAGACTGGAATAATCTAGTCGGTTGGTTGCATGTTCTCATAAATGTGAGCAGGAAAACCCTAGGATGTTAGTAAAACACTGAAAACGCAGAGAGCTGCTTCGTAATATGGTGAAAGCTGGTCAGGGTCTCGGTTTTTCCGGGGCATAGTCCAAAGAACTGATGGAGCTGGTTAAACAGCGAAGCGGCGAGCCCCCACTGGGACTCGAACCAGGGGCGAAGGAGCGTGGGTCGAACACTCTAATCAAAAGACTACCCGGGATGGGAGTCTGCGGCTTGTTGAGTATTTGGACTACACGATGATTCCAAACAAGGATAAAACAGCTGTACATTGTTTCCATGATTTTCAATGGTGAGTTGAGCTTTTAAACTGCATGACGAATCATATTATAAAAATCTAATCTCCTACTACTCATATTTATGAGAGTAACAATTAGGAAACGACCACTTCTACGTATAATTTTTAGCACTGAACGCATGAAAGTGACATGTTCCGGCACTGGATGTCATGTCGCTGATCACGTGACCTCTCTAGTAAACGGCGGGCTGACGTCTTCCGCCATACTCAACAAAAGTCATTACTATAGTTTCGAAAACAAATGTTGACAGATTCACATTATCGATGGAGTGAACTTCAAGCTTTGTTGGGCTGAAGATATAAGAGAACCTGGTGTAGTACTTCTATAACCATGTTCACTTGGATAGGAGTCATGTGTTACTATATTAGAGGAAGTTTACTGCAAAAATTAATTCAGATATCTTCAAGGTGAGTGGTGCGCATTATATACGTCACAGTTTTGAAGTGCTTTTAATTGGCACTTGTCTGATCATACCAAGCCGACGTAACCCGTGATACTTTACAGACCAGAAGTAGATTGGATGAATTCGGCAACAAGAAAGAAAAACTGAGAGCAAAATCAGTTGGTGTCGTTGGTGGGAACTCATTTGGAGCACTGATTTTATCACACTTACTCGTGATTATTTCCAGGTAATAAACCTATTAATGGGGGGTCCTTACGTAGTCTTCGTATATCGTCAGTACGAAGCGCTGAACCATTAATTTGGGTGTTATATCGGTTGAGTCCGCTAATTTTCCTCACTAGCTCCCAATTTTCACGGCCACTTTTACCGGCAAGCAGTGCGTATGTGCTTGGCTTCAACTCCAGTTTTACTGAGTTTACCCTACTTTGCCTACTAACAAACATTCAAGTAGTAGATAGTCTTCATGGTTTTAAGCATATTGTACTTTATCTCTGGAAGGTTCTCGCGGTCAGCTAAAAGCTGTCGAATGGGGAAGGGACCGGAGATGATGGCAATTGAGTCAACCTTGGTTATAGATATTTATCAGTCCATTATAAGATGAGCTTGCTTAACATTCTCGCCATATTTGGAGGAAGTGAGTTGTGGTGTTTGATCTAGACTGCTTCAGTGACTCTGAAGACGGTTTCACACAGAACAACGTTGTCTGCATCTCCAAAAAGCCACCACTATAAATTGCAGTCTGACCATCAATGTAGATGAAAAACGGTTCTTGGAAGCAAATGGGGATATCTTTTGTTCTACTTGATGTACTATACGCATTCATTTGCCCCTTTTGATAGTCATGCGAAAAGCAGTCTGTGTCACTTCAAAGATCCTAACTTCAGGCCAAGGAACCGATCGGAAAGGCAAGTGTTTGTCGAGAAAAACATGACTGATTGAAGTGAATCAGTTGTTCAGAAGTATACTAATACAGTGAAATCCCTCAATAAGAAGACCATGAATAAAGGATACTTCTCGATTACACTTCAGTATTCCCACTAGGGTTGTCCAAACAGGTGACTCTTTTGATGTCCTTTGGGATGAAAAGGCCTCTCAGCAGGGGCTACAATACCGAGTTGTAGCGATAATGTCTAGCACTGTAAGGAACAATTATCACCTTATGATCCATAAAATGCACTGGACTTTATTTCAACTAAATACACAGTCTGTTCGCCTAAAGGGAGCTCGGAAGTACAAACCCATCAACTGAGGGCAGGCCAGAAATCTACCGGGAAAAGATTAATTCACGGTGTTTATCGGTCAAGCAGAGTTAGCTCAGATGAAGATAAAACACTGAAAGAGATTTGTTCTCATTTTGGACAGGAAGTTCAGAGCCTTTTGAGAGACTGAAGGCGGTTCATTAGCACGGCTTAGTGCAAAGCAATTACCGATCAGAAAGTCTCAAGTGCATAATGTTTGGCTAAGCAGAAAGAAATCATGAGCCTATGGAGCAATGAATCTCGTAAAAATTGGATGACATTCGCCGTACACCTTTGTTGAAGACAGCAATCCCTCAGCTTCTACTATCGACTTTCTTCAAAAAGATCAACAAGAAAGGACCATTTAGTGCTAACTGCGTGCATTTCCTCAGGTCGTAGTTACAAAGACCGCATTCTGGCTTACGTCGTGGTAGAGTATCGGAAATAGCGCTCGCAGCTACCTCGTATGCAAAACGTACAGACAAACAAGTAATGAAACAGAGAGTGATCGGTTTATCCCTATGCCAGGTTAAACACTACAGTTGAAATTTCGAAACCTACAAATGGTTCCTTCACATCCGGACTAGAAATATGACCATTGCTGGAACTCTTTTTGAGAGAAGATGAGAGTGCTACCATTTGAAATAGGATCCTTCGCTTGTCATTTTCGTTTTCTTATCCGCAGTAGATAAATGCATTGGATACGACGGCTTAGATCAAAAAGACATGCGATAGCCTTCCTCACAGTTGAATCCAACCATCTTTTCCACGGCGTGGTCTTATCTGAGTACCTCTCACAACCTCTAAAAGCATTTCTGAAGTGGAAGATGACGTCACCAGTCATCTTCTGCCTTATCAAAGCTTTGGTGACTGTATCACTGTGTGTAGCGGAAGGCTTTTTTCTACTATCTAATGGCATCTAAAGATGACGAAGTTACTTGCTGTGAACAGCTAGTGATGATGTAAACGCTAAAGAAGGATAGTGGTGATGAGTGCTATCACCACCAGGACTAAGCTGAGCTAATCCCTCTACTATTTAGCCAGATAATCTGGTTTATGTTATGCTCGCAGACATAAATTTTTGCCAAATATTACCCAACTGCAGCGGAGTTTTTACAACAATGGTTCCAAAGTTCACGAACAACAACCTATTCTGCTTTATTTCAAAAGACGATAAATTTCTTGTCGTTGTATCACTTTATATCATAGGAGGCTGCTTTGAGAAAGTTGCCTGCATTATTCACTGTCATCTTGAGAAGAGTTCAAAGGACGCCCAGAGAACGGAAACCCCACAATAAGAGACTTCTTGGTCTCCCTGGTGAACGTACCTTATTGAGGTGTTTTACTGTACGTAAGATATATGGGCTTCTCACGCCCACAATACTTTCTACGAAGATATTCAGTGCCTATTGGATAGCTTTCACTCGTGTGTTGTTCGAGTCATTGGTAAGTGATTGATGACCAATGACAGGAGCCAGATTTGTTTGCCGTGCATCATTAATGGTGGTTTGCATATAGGCTCCTCGAGACAATAATACTTTCTGCTTATTTACCAGTATAATGAATAGAACAAATCTTTCACGTCCACAAAGTAAACCTTCCGTGGGTGTAAAGTTTTACTTCGTAAATTGTCAACAGCACTTAAATCAGTGTTCTCCCAGTGTACGTGGACCCTGTCTAAATTCAGATCAAAAAGGTTTTCTCACTCTGCTATCTGTTTTAACCCATACCAGTCAATCAGTTCCTGCGAAAAACAGTCACTTACGCCTAATTTACTAGTACATTCTAACTTTAATCACTTCCTTATTTTGGTTCTACTGATTTCTATTTGTTTCCGCTAGTGACAGTTGTTTCGTGCGTAATTGAAAGTGGTAAGACTAACTTTCCTACCCCATTTATTTGTGCTCACGTAAACCCATAGTCCTTCCGTGGCCAGATGTCAGGCAAGCAAAGTATACACGTCATTAGGTAGGAAATGAGCAGAGGGACACACGGTTTCGCGAGCAAGCCACACCCTCGCAGTCGGCTGAGGTCAAACCAAGGTCAGTCGATACATCTTGTGATCGATCAGTTGACGTTGTGTGCGCTGAAGTATGAGTTAATATCTACACCTCACAGAGGCGTGTCCAAAAGAGAGGGTTGTTGATCGATCACTCAGCGCCTAGTATGCGTGCACATGCAAATCGCATCTTTCTGTGCACATGACTGTTCAAACCAAGCACAACACGTACAGCATTTAGTAAATTCATTAAATTTATCATCACACTTTTCCTAAAGTATACTTGCTTTTTTCTACTTTCGAGATTGTTCGTACGAGAAATGCCTGAGAAGATGATGGCCTAACAAATGAAATACACTTTTAAACGACTTTACTGACGCGCTTTATGAGTAGCACATCATTACGAGCGATAGCGCGTGGTGCTCTGAGCCGAACACCCTTGTATGCATATAGCATAGTCTTCATTGGAATGAAATTATGTTTATGTCGGGGCATGTTGTACCGTCATGTTGATGTACTGCTCTGGTCTACGGGGACAATAGTCGACAACCGAAAATGTGCTATGCAAATATGAAATATGAAACTAGATTTGTCCTCTGTAAGTCAGACTGGATGAAATTTGATTAAGCAAACCAACACAAAATAATAGCACTCTGGTGTAAAATCAAACGAGCACTCACCTGATCAGTGCATCGGTCGAATAAAAACTTAAGCAGGAGTGGTAAAAAACCGACTAAGTGTAAATCGAACCAGCCTTATTCTATAACCAATCCGGACCTCGTGAAGTACGTGCGCTCCACAAGACATGTTAACCTCTTCATGAATGAGACTTGTGACACGACCAGCGTCTCCCCCCCCCCACGTCGGTCAAGTGCGCATTTGTAACTAAGTGAGGCAGAAATAGCGGAGTAGTTGTGACAGGTAGTGAGCTGGTACAGATGTCACAGATCCGGCAGTGGGTCAACTGACTGGCTCATAGAACAGTTTTGATTGAGTGGTTGTGAAAAAGAGCAAGACTGAGTGGTGGTGGAATGGGATAATGGAAGTACGTGTCCACGAGTGCGAGGTGATCACTGCAGAAATAATGATTGCACAGATTCACAGATGAACAGATGCGCAGATGCAAGAATTTTTACATGGCACCATAAAAATCACGCAGCCTGGGTAACTCGTTCTATGTTTCATTCCTAACTGTTGATAGATACTAATCTTCATATAATTGTAGGAGACTCTAACCATATGTGTTGTAACGGGGAGAGCTGGAGCAACAGGACGACGCGAATACCAAATCGACCAGGCTAACCGACAGAAGAACAGACGACGAATGTGTGGGAGGCATCGCGAAGCAGACAAGAGGAGGCATACGGACTAGCAGATGGTAAACAGCCGGATCTCAGGCAATCAGCAAGATAGTTCGTACGAGAGGTTACCGAGACAGTCGGACCAGCCAAACAGAAATGGCGCACAAGAGAATGAAGCTATCAGCCACAGGAAACTGGCCAGAAAGTGGCCGAAACACCCAAGCTGCATTGAGGTCAGTGTTAGTGCAGCACGGTCTGGAAAAATGGCTATATAAACGATTGTGTGTTTCATAAACTCAGCTTGTTTGGCAGTCGAAATGAAAGTGTCCTCACCCGTCTTGGCTCCTTCGTTACAATGTGTGTACCCACTCTCATCCTCCTATCTCAATGACATTTGTCTTGCCCCTACCCCATTGTGACTCACAGTTAGATTGTATCCTAACTACTCATCCAGATCTCTTTTCCATCAAACCCAGTGCACACCTCAGTGCCAGTATTCATAGTATGCTGCATATTCGTCCAAAAATGTACTCTAAACATGGTCATTTATCCTACGCACAAACTAGGCAGACCCGTTTTTATAACCGGAACTTATCAAATCGAAACATTTTACCGTTCAACTTTTCTTTGTCTCTTGCTATCTTATGCTTACAACGCGAATTTAACCATTCCCTTAAGGTATATTCTATAATCTAAGTTATGAATCGCGTTTTTATTTTTTCTCAACAGTTTAGGCACTTCAGAAATAGCAAAGATAAATGACAGGAAAACAATCCGCTCCGTGGTTGGAAAAAAAGTCACCTATCTGGCGAAATGGATGCTGACCATCTGAATTCTCAGTTCATTCCCCATTCGAAAGACCCTCTCCGAGTTTTGCAACAAGCTAACAATTCAGAAAATGAAAAATTCCCCAGTAGGAGAGTTTACCATCTCCTTAAGTTCACCAAGTTAACCTAATCTTTTGGACAGGACGGTCTACATTTGGCAGTACCCAAACACTGTGCTGGACCTCTCTCTGAGCTAAAGACCACTGATATCAACCACTTACTTGAATCTTTCTCCATTTCTGACTGTTGGTTCCTGTTACAATCATTCCCGTACCAAAAGGGTCGAGTAACCAAATGGAAACCAAGAAATTCACTCTAGTTGCACTTTCCTCATGGGTGTTGAAGTTAGTTGAATGTACTGCTCTTCGGCGCTTTTAGAACACAGTCAGAAGTCCCACCGACTAACACAAATTTGCGCATAATTCGTGGCGTCCCACGATCAAAGCAGTAGCGTGAATAATTGATTACGCTTCAAAATCCCCCAATGATTCTTGCAAATCAGTAAGGGATGCCTTCTTGATTACACACCAGCTTTTGACAGTATACCACGATCCTTGCTTCTCCGAAATCATGAACCTCTAAGTTGCCTCCCTCTCTTACTTCACTGGCTGAAAGGTAACTTCTTTGGTAGAACCCAGTGTACAAGATTTAGAAGACGAGTTCCCGGATATCTCTCAAGAAGTGCCGGTATTCCTCAACGAGCTGTTCTTTCTCCATACTCAGTCACTCACCATTTGCTTTACTGACTTGAATGTAACCCACTCAGCTCGTCTAGTCAAGCATGCCGATGATTTTGTTTTGGCTCGTTCTATCTCCCATTATTCCAATTTAGATGAGTTAAAGGAAAAGGTAGCACATTTCTCAAACTTTCTTTTGCTGTCTGATCTTCTCCTAAGCCATGCGAAATATCAAGAGTGCACTTTT
This sequence comes from Fasciola hepatica, assembly GCA_948099385.1. Classification (NCBI taxonomy): domain Eukaryota; kingdom Metazoa; phylum Platyhelminthes; class Trematoda; order Plagiorchiida; family Fasciolidae; genus Fasciola; species Fasciola hepatica. The sequence goes on from CANUEZ040000150.1 coordinate 506,409, forward strand.
CCAACTTTCCCATCGCGGTTTTTAGAAGCCAGCACGGCCGGTAAGTCTACTTTTCTTGGACGTGTGGGCCACGTGGATTAACTCCGGGTTACTTTACAAGAGAACTTGCATCGGTCCTTTTATATAGAAATTGCTGTTAGAAAATTGCGTAGATTGTCCTTTACAAACTGTAAACCCCGACAGTACAGTACCCGACGTTCCGTCTTTTCCTCTTTCTTGAACCAGAAAATATTGCACAAAATTTTACGTTATTCTCCCATGAATTTTCCTGGTCAGTTGAAAAAGAACTACTTCACTCTTCGTAGAGGTTTACGAGTCGCCATCCATGTTTCTGATGTGAACTTAGGAAATCTCACATTAGATTGTAATAAGCTCATAGTATCATCTATTCCATTTGCCGTGAGAACCCTTGTGAACTGTTCACACCTATCACATTGCAATCTTTCTCTGAGCCGGTCACACCCATCGATCCGTTCGATGTTTCGACTATTTCCTTCGAAGTTATCGTTGCACAGGACTTCTGAAGTTCCCTTTTTTGCATGCGTTTTAGCGAATAAGAACGAAATTTCATCTGAACGGCTAACCCCATTTTGGCGTGTGAAACGTTTCCTTCTATGCTCGACAGCTAAAAAGCCCCTAAAACCATTCTCAGGCCAGTGTAATAGTGATAAAATGAAAAATCTTTTCCTCAGTCATATACTGAAACGCACACACGCTAAAGCCTGAAGCGAAATAAATGCTGAAAAGAAATCTTTTACGGGATAATCTTGCTTTGGTTTCTCATCGGTTTTGTATCTGGAACTTACCGGAGAAGTTGCATTTTACCGTATTCAACTTCGTCAAACCTTCCTATCTAGCGAGAAAAGTTCACTTGCATTTTTCGCATCAAAAGTTTCAACGCCACGAGCCGGAGTGGAACCGGCCACCTTCGGCCTACTAGACAATTACTCTACCAGAGGGTCGATTATGACATGCCCGACTGGAATCTAATAACACGAATGAATATTCACGGATGGGGAACCACAATAATTTCCCCATATATATGAAAAAGTCTCTGTCGGATCGCGATCAAATGTCGGCTGTTTGTCGTACTTGACATCGACCGACGAGCCTAGTCCGATGAGTAGAATCATAAACGTTGGTGTACTTTTTTGGAATTATGGTTGTGCGTCGTTGAATTTTACCTGGTGTTATATGGTTTAGCTGGCAGAGCAACAATCGGGTAAGCGGAAAATCGCCGATTCGATAGCGGTTTGTGTCGCAGACTTCTGAAAGCAAAACGTGCTTTGCCAAGATTATTCCGGCTTTTTGGCCCATTGCCTAGTTCCACATTAATGGCAGAATTCGGATCATTTTTCATCCTGGAAGAGATAATTTCCATTGGGAACTGAGTATTAAAATACTAAAGGATTGCGTGTAAGTAGTATGGTCGAACAACCACACTGTGATTCTAAAGGTCTTCTCTTAATCCATGCACGCTCCTTGCGATTCAAATGAGATTCCAACCCTAAGGGGTTCTGCTTCACTCAAGGACACAGCTGACTTAAAACGTTCCCTATTCATGGAAACAACAAGCACATCAGCATGGGGAGCTGGGATTCTTCCGTCTACTAAAAATGTATCTAGTTGCACAATCCGAAGACTGCAGCATGCCGACTGTTCCCCGTATCTCCAGAATACTATAGTGCAAGTGAGAAGAGCGTGCAGGACAACACATTTGCGCAATAGCACCGGCAATGGCCAAGTCCCACCTTTTCCCTAAAGCTTGATCATAGTTCCTTTGCACAGCTTGACCAATATCACTCTTTGAGAAGCGTGGTATGGCGAATTTCCGTGCAGTTAGAAATAACGAAAACTTTGAATTGAAAATACAAAGCATCTGTTATTGAGAGTCTCTTTTAGAAGCAGAATCAAGTGTGCAGATCGTTGTCGTGCTCTCATAAAGGGACAATGTGAACCTTATGTGCGGGGAAAAGTGGTATGAATATGATTGGTATATTTATCACGAATTTTCATGTTCAGCGATAAGCAACAATAATGTACTTGAGAGTAAACTGAATTTTTTTTATTGGAAAAATAATGAACTAGGTCTAAACTGACGAGGGGTGAGAGTAGTGCCACTTTTATAAATGTAAAACTGGGTAGAGTGAAGATTCTACTATGCTTACCTGAGGTACCATAATACCGCAAATCCCTGTTGTCAAAAGCATCTTGACAGCATACTGATTGCTGGATTTGACCGCGGCATCCAGTAATCCCTTTTGTGTTTGCGGATCGCGCCACGTGCGTATCTCCCAAGATCGAGCTGTTTGTTTGCACAGTATCGCATTCAGTATGCCTGCCAGTTGACTCAGCAGACGTTTCGTCTCATTGGGTTCATTCATGAAACACTTGAGGCTCCTCATCAGGCGGAAAAGTCTGACAAAAGTGTTAAGAACCAGAAAGCCTGTGAATCACAATGGAGGAACACATTTGGACTACTAGTTCAATATTAACATGTAATACTCATAAATAACTAGAAGTTGGTTTCCCAGATTTGTAATAGATTGAACCCTTCGAACAGTTTTACGCCCATCATTTTCGGCTGAAAATAAACCCAAATGGAGAAACCACAGTAATGTGCAGGTACCAGCCTAATCTTTAAACTTGTAAAATGTGCCTGGGAAGTTTCGCAAACAGATCCTGGGAAAATTGGTCTGACAGCTGCATGTTTCACCCTTTTCTGAAATAAGCTTCACTGCTTGGCAATTTATTCAAGAGGAAAAGTCACGGATTCTAACGGCCCTACATTGGGTCCTAAATGCTGAACAGTATTATACAATTCTGGGTTGATAGATGCTCAGTTTTTATAATGAAGATGTAGCGGAAATGGAACTTCAGACGCTTCAGAATGTACTTTTCATTTCTTTGTCAGTTATTGCCCGAGATACACTTTTCAATGAAATTTACACACACACACACACACACACACACACACACACACACACACACACGTGCAATCCATTACAGATTTTATCCCAGGTTTTCTGACTGCCCATTAACTCGTCGAAACGGAACTTTCTGCTTCAGAATCATCTCGGTTTATTGATACAGGTTAGTTGTTTATAAACTATATGTGGTGAATATGTGCTAATCCTAAACCAAAAACTTATTGGTTCACCTGTTATTCAAAACCGGCTCTTCTGAGTGGTTAATCTGGTGACACAGCTAAGTGATTGATTCGGTTCAGACAACAGTTGGCACTTGATTGCTCCTTCAGTCCTCTTGGTTGACTCCAATTTCGTCTTCGATTCACACCGGAGAAGACATGTTGGAGATTCGCCAAACCATCGTACTGTCTGCTAAACAAACCGGGCTATCCTTTAGCAACGTGTCAGCCCGTGCCCTCACAGTATGACCAGTAACGTTTATATATATATATATATATATATATATATATATATATATATATATATAATATAGTTCTCATGTCTAGTCTCCAAAGTTTTCGAAGACCGAAGTGATGCGCTACGCAGTGAGTAACGAAGCAAACAGTCTGCTATCCTTTGTACAATAAACATGCCAACATAATCCTTGTGTTGATCGTGACTATTGAAGACTACGTAAGCGTTGTAATGATTACTGTCATCGCACTTACAAATGGTACCAACTGGAATAATGAACAGCAGACTACACGACTGATTCACACCACCTTATTTGTCATATCAATTTAATTTAGTTCATTCAACCACTTATCTGCACTTCCACGCTCTGGTTTTGATTCCTACCTCGCTGCAGCATCCACTCAAGAGCAAAACGAATAGAAGCATATGATTCTGACGAGCGCAAAATTATGTTATGACGGGAAATTATGAAGGTGAAGAAAAAGTTCGACTGTGAACATTCATTCCATTCAGAATCTTCAAACAGCCCTTGGGCGAGTTTTGTGTACCACAGTCCGGGAGCTTACCACCTCCCACTCGGGTAAGTTCACCCATCAAGTTTCTCAAAAGGTTTTCGCGATATTCTGTCTGACCACCTCAACTCAACCTCCAAATACCTCCTACCTAGAGAAATAGTGTACAGTCGTATTACTGTTTGATTTGCCTGGTATGAAACGAATTTGTTCCAGTAAATTTCCAACTGGTGATTTTTTACACAGTTAGTAGGTATTTTTATTGCACTTTAATATTCCTTCGAATACAAGTGAAAAACCATAACAATATGTGGTTATTCACTTCACATCTCTAACAATCAAAAAATCAGGGAATTTGTGCCGTTGTATTTAAATTTCAGATAATAGGTAACGCAATCTTGTCTGAAATGTATGTGCCCTTGAGAAACTTCCGTTGTCTCCAATAACTTTTCCCAAGGCAAATTTACAATACAGATGACCGAACAAGAGATCTAAGCTTACCGAGATTCTCGGGGGTGCAAACAAGTTTGCAGGTAGCACACAAGAGGTGCAACGAGTTGGTATTACGGTAGAGTTCATGATAAGAAAGTTCGTTACTAAGATCATAAGTACTAACTGGGATCATGCCCAAATTAGGGGAAAAGCTTAGTTATCCAATATTGCTTTTACAAGGGCAAAAAGCCGATCAAAATGCAATTAAGTAGTTAGTAAAAGCCATCAGTGAAATGCTTGATTTCACCAATGTAGGCGTAAGGTGCAACGTTTGTATTAGCGAGAACCATTTGCCTAAAGAACCCAAAAAATGTTGAATTAAAGCAACCAATGATTACCATAAATACCGATTTCGTTAATCTTAATTTCACGCAGACGACCTGTCTTTTTCGGCTGAAATAGGAAGAATTCAAAATCATCGACTACCAATGTTATCCGTAGCTAAAATAGCAATGCGAAACTTTCTTGGGGTGCCCATTATTTCTTGAGCTGGACGCGTCAACTTACATGGATCTTAACTCAGGTGCATGGTACGACCCAAGGTTTAACCTATGAGTGCCGATCGATGAAGCTATTCTCAAAAGAAGATAGGACGATTTTCGGAGTACAACGTTTAAAATTGGAGGTAATAAAGGCCATCTTTACCACACGACTGTTCGCGGGGAACTCGGGTGGAAGAACTCCATAGTCAAGAACTGGACGAAAACTTCAATGAAAGGACTTTGGAGATCTGTACGGTCCAACCCTTTCAAGGCCACTTTCAGATCAAGGAAAATAGAGGTTGTTTGCCAGCAAAAAGTGTGTCGTAGCGTGAAGACGGTACGGACACAACATTGAAAGGGGCTGAATATGACTTTATCTTTGGCGCATGCACCTTTTGTGAGCAATGGATAATCAGTGGAAAATAGTGCCAATCAACAATTTGGATGAGATACTCACCAGGCTATCTCCTTTTTGTGGAATTTAGAAAGGGATTAATAAATTTCATTGTTAGTTGGTACGACCATCGCCTGCCTCATTTCTGGGTACCCTATCAATTTTTCAGATTTTCCGAAAGCGATATGTTAACCCCGGTAGCGAAGATTTACCTCTATCCTTAAGAGAGATGGAGAAAACCCGCACCGCTCAGCAACCTTGAAACTTCTTAGAGAACCTCACTTTCAGGTTGTCCGTATTTGTTACGAAGGACTGATAACTACCTGCGTTGTTTCTCTTTTAGGCGTTATCGGTGGGACAACTTTGAAAGCGAGTAAACAGAAATGTTCCTTACATTCCCCTCCCAAAACTTCATAAGATATTCTTCAAAGTGAATTAATGAACCACCGGATTATTTGATTAAGTGACTCACACTGGGTCTCCATGAACCGATCACTCTAATCAAATGGTAAGGATTGTGACTACTAACAACATACATAGCCTTTTCCACTTTGCTACATTTCGCAAATAGCCAGTTTGCGTAAATTTTTTCAGAGTCCTATTCATAGGGGCCATAGGGATGTACACTTTTCTTTCAGGGTGGCATCCGGAGGGCCGGATATGCAAGCATCTAACAGAAAAACTGATGGCGAAGGTATCCGTTTTTTGTGAGGCCTACTTGGACTGGTGAGTCTGGCGCATCATTGGAAGTAACATGAGAGGCTTGTGTACTTTCCATACGTAATGAAAGTCTTACTTGCCGGCTACTAACAACTTGTTAGTAGGTAAAGTCTGCATGCTGAACTTCTCCGCATTCTTTGTGTTTCTCGGCTGAGTTGGTCATTTCATTTGACTCGGCCGCGATTCGTTTTTGGTCAATAATTACAATAGGATTTCATTGTGAAGCTCCGGCTTCATTTAACTTACCTTCTTCCGGCTTAAGGTCTTATGTGGTTATGGACTGTCGTCAAGGTTTTCCCCCTTCTGACGCCGATCGGCCTTGTTTTCAATGAACATCTGACGATATCGCCTGGATCAATAGTTAATCTGACTATTCATTTCTGTATTTCGTTTGGCGTTGTACCTGTTACAGAACCTTGTCTCAGTACGTTACGTCTATCAGTCAAAGTATTTTAAATTCAGTTCGCGGAGCGAAGAAATCCGTACGGGGATGAATTAACCTAGAAAGTTTGAAAGCTGCTAGGTCGTACGAATCCAAGTGGAATTTATTCTAAACGGTCGAAGAGATTTCGCTTACAGCTTCTTCGATCTGTTATCGGTGTCGATTTGGATCCTGGACATCAGACTACATCGCTAACTGTCCAGAAAACTCTATATTGAAAGCAGATGGGAGGTTATTTGATGGAAGCAGCGGTGCACAATGAGTGGTTTAAGTTTTGGTGTGACTACGGACAAGAAATGAGCAAGAATGAACATGTAAACACTGATGATCTGAATTCAGGGATGCAGACCGGAATGAACGACAATCATTGGTTGGCTCACACCAGCCATGAACAACAAAAATGTAGCCAGTTTGAGTCCAACGCTGTACATGCGTACGAGGACATCAGGTGACTCTTTTTCAGCAAATGCAGTCCATAGTCTCGTGGAACTGAATTTCACTTAAAGTTCATGGTTTCATGAAGATCGTAAAATTCAACTACATCTGTTAATTGGACGCAGGATCATATGTTCAAGTTCTACAGATTTTTTACTAAGAATGTACGTTCTTTGTGCAAATACATAAAGAACTCGATTACCGAAGTCTCACACGGCTATATAGAACGATATTAACGAAAACTGCTAGATTGGTCAAGTTTGTTTACTTAGTAGTCTTCGTAAATCGTGGACATTTAGAGCCCATGGTTACGTATCTGAACAGGCTCCGTCAAACAAGGGACAGTATTAAGACCGTCACTAGCTCGGTGTTGACATCGCTCAAAGTTGCTGAAATCTGAGCGCACACAAACAGCAAACGTGTGCATGTCTCTAGATTGACGTGATGCGCACGGAGCAAGATTCCCATCAATGTTAGTTCCAGCAAGCGTGAACAAATCAATTTCGTAAGTTATTAATTTCTAAGCTACATTTTCGGATGGCACATGCTTCTCCATTGGTCAGGGGTCATCACGATTGCTGATACGATGCTTGCAACTTAAATACTGAACTCGGGATTATTATGAACACCAAAAAATTGATCTACAAGCACCGTCATTTTTTCAGCTCACGGGGAACGTAGTTATTATTCACCTACTAGGTAATGTATCCTACCCGAGTTCGGTTTTGAGTATGCGAGAGAAACAAAGCTGCATGAGATGAGTAGGCATTCCATATTCGGCAGTACAGGGTTGCTGTTGGTTTTTAGTCGATGTTTTCGTCACTGCGGGCAGCCTTTATCAAGATAGGTTTTCCACCCGAAACGACGACTGAATACTCACATTTTCAACAAAGCTGTATTACCGAAAAACAAACACGTACAAATAAATTATCCGTTTCTCTAAAGCGAGAAGGAGTGCTCCGTCCGTAGCATTAATTAACAATAGCTTTTACAAGTGTGTGATACACAACGAAGACAGACAGCTTCTTTATGCAGATCAATAAAAGAACACGGCGTTTTGGTTCCTTTATAAAGGGGGTATTCTTTACCTATATTTTGTCCCTTATTCCCTTGTTGTATTACCGCCTGACTTTTGCACACAAGCTTATCCAAACTGGTTAGGCAACTGAGGTGGAGTTTACTAGGTAACTGAATTTATCTACCCACAAGTACGCTCATGAACTACGTGAAAAATTCACAAAATGCATCACTTCTCTGAGTATACAGAATGGAATCCCTAGGTAAATATTCTTAGCCGAAAACCGCTAGAAAATTTATGGTAATTAAACCTTATAGACGTAAGTATTTTCCATATGAGAGTTGGTTTTTGCAAGACAGTAAATAAACTCAGACCAATCCGTTCGTATAATCCATCGGAAGCTTCTCTTTGGGTCGCAAACAATAGAAATAACTACGAGACCGTAACAAACAAGCCTGATTCCAACATTAAAATGCTTTGAGTATTCCAGTTATGTGTAGAGTACCAAAGTATACTACTAAATCAGTACAGTTCAGTTCAATAAACCATCACCCTCGCGGTTATAGACTCTGTTCATGGTAGCTACTTTGTAGCACCATCAAGTTCAGGGCAGAATGAATAAAATGATACAGAGAAAAAGTGTGGAAGACAAAGTAATTAACAGAAATTATGATGACAGAGAAAGAACTCGGAAGCAACTACACCACCATCGCGGGCCACGTCAACTAGCCCCATCACTTAATGTTTTCATCCATCTGGTGAGAAGGTCTCGTGAACCTATAGCCGGAGGTTCCATACGTACTATTTCGCTAAGACCACTGGTCAGGGTTTTCATACCTTTTTGCCATGTCATGGACCGACCAATTCGACCTACCTACCAACCTTTACCTTCCGCACAGAACAGCGTAAGCCGAGGAAGTCTATCGGTGGGAATGCCCAAAATATGTCTCAACAACCTTAATTTGTTTAGATTCAGTAAGTGACTTCAGGCTACCAACACCCTACGCCTAACCTCAGTATTGGTGGTAAGATGTCCAAAACATATTCCAGAAATACCACGGAGAAGTCGATGATCAAAGAACAATCTCTGCTTACCTTTACTATTAACGGCCGTGTTCCTGAGCCGCGTAAAAAAACCGGTCAGATCGCTGAAATGAACTTTCTACCCCTTAATGCCAGCCGGAAGTTACACTGACTTCGTAGACGACTGAGGTTTGCAGAAACGCCTTCCGTACACGCGATGACACTCTATTCGATAACTGTCAGCTTGGTGAGAAGTAACTGCCTAGGTAACAATCTTTAGGTAATCCAGCTAGGGCTTTCCCTGCCAAGAATAGGCTTGGTGTGGAGCCAATCCACTCCTGAAGCAGCATCTTACAACCTGCAAATGCAGAACACATCCTAAACTTGGCTACTCTGTTGTTTGGGCTATCTAAGTAAGCTTTCATCCTACCAGGTTCTTCACTCAGAAGAACTATATCGTCCAAATATTCCATGTCAGACTGTTTACTGCCTGAGCCAAGATCGATGCCGCTGTTCCCACAGGAGGACCGGACTATCGCAAAGACCATTTCAACTGAAAATTGAGGAGGAAAAGCGATAGAGGACATCGCCAACGTGTACCATTTTCTGTGGTGAACTCGGAAGAAAGAAAGCCGTAAGCACGAAGTTGGCCCCGGCTGTTTGCTTACAACCACTGGAAAAGCGAAATAAATTTATCTGGCACTCCCTTCAACGAGAAGCCCTTACCAGAGAAAAATGCGGTCGACTGAATCGAATGCTTCTTCCAGACGAAAGATGACAGAGGTTGTCAGCATGAGAGACGTGTACCCAAACTTTAGGATTTACCTAAGAATACAGATATGGTGGGTACATTCCTGATCAGGTCTGAAACCGGCTTGATTCTCATGCTTACTACTTTCACGGACGCTGGACACTGGGCAAAGAACCATTCTGGCGGCCCTTTTCGAAGCTATATTCAATAAGCTATTTCCTCTGTGGCTTTCAGACCTGTCGTCCCTTTCTTGCGAGCCCGCACCATAACCGAGTAAAGCCATTCCCTGGGTATTCGCTCACCACCCCAAATTACACGGGAGATATTTCAACTTCGAAGCCAAAGCTTCTCTTCCATCCTAGAAGAAATATGAAGTGAAGCCGTACGACTGGTAGCTTTGTACCTTTTTGAGTAATCTATCCGCGCATAACCTTCATTTCTGATGAAAGAGTGACATCTACCTTCATCGTTTCTCTGTAGACGTGGGCTAACTGAAATATTGCCTAAAGTGTCAGGCCCAACGGCTCGGACAGCTTTCCTGAGAGTGAATCAGTGAGACATCGGACTACTTGTTTAACGGATTTACACTAGGCTTCAGTGGACCGGTACTTCTAATCGAACGGCAGTGGTTACTACTACTGCTGTTAGATGCGGCTTTCTTCATTTTCATACACTTCGCATTCTGCGACAGCTCACGACTATTTATCAAACTTCTAGTCAGTTGGCACCTCAAAGATCTTTGCAAGTCATTGAATGTTGCAACAAGAGGAGATTATTTGTTAGCATCTAACAGAGCAACTGAGGACGAAGATATTCATCATTTGTACATCCTACGTGAACCAAAGTCTTATGTGGTGTTGGAAGCGGCATTTAATATCTCCCTAATTTGCTGCCACCCTTTCATTAGGGTCCTGGACATCTTTTTGCATCGACAATCCTGTAGAAAATTCTGCATGGAAAGTACGTTGTTATTTATCGCCTAGAAGCGATTGCACTGTGCTCGTGGCTTAAGTGTTGGTAAGCAGAAGGAAGCCATCTCCGAGGCGTGATCTGAGTCCAAAGACGCAGACTGTTATGAACGACAGTCCTCAGTTTTTCCACGTCAATAGTGGCCGATGACAATATGGTCAGTCCACGTTCAACGCTGTGATGAGGTATGAGTACACCTTATCACGGCTTCTTATGGCTGAATTTCTTATGCACCATAAACAGCCTTTGGTCAGGGTACGGCTGGATGAGACGATCTCCTTTGTTAGTATGATAGACCGGGCCAGTAAATGGACCTAATATCTACCTTTCCGGATCCTCCAGACAACCATCTTGAGACTTTAAATCCCCACCAATGTCCTCCGCGTCCGTGGAACTCATGCGTTGAAGCAGCTGAGACAAATCCCGGTAGAACTCGTCTTTGTGCTCACAGGAAATGCAGACAGGGGGCTCATGCACAGACACGACAAACAAGCCTAGACTTTTCAGTCTGGTGTTGTTGACACCTATATAATCGTCCAACTGAACTGTACACAATTGACTGTTGACAGAAATTCAGTCTAGTAGTGAACCTTCAGCTTTCACGCTCAGAGCGATCCCAAAGTCAGCCTGACCACGAGCACGTGACACTGAATTACCGGACATGTAAAGATTGAAGTGGGATATCGTGGTTTTATAGGCTTTGCGAAGAGTGATAACCGAAGTTTGGCCTCATATGCACTTTTTGGAGAAACAGCATACATTTTTTGAAAATTTCACGGGTCATAGCGAGATGAGCCTGTTGTTCTATCTGATATATCGTTCGGACTTTGAAGACAGGTGGCTGGAGCAAACGTGCAGGCTTGAGAATTGCGTTTGATTCAAGTCCTACCCCAGAACTGTTGTCTTCTTTTAGGCTACAACAACTCGTGGAGTTTTTTTGTTGCGACTTAAATTAAAGTAGAAGAAATCAGTAACACCCTTTATAGGAAAGATTCGGGGGGTTACTGGGTGAGTTTTACCTCGCCGCTGCCATAAAGGCAACAGGGGTTTTCTTCAAGAAACCTGACCGTAGACTTTCACTTACCGTCTGGCCCACAAGACAGTGAGTCATTACCGTACCCGAAACACCCGTAAAGGATCTTTTTATGATCTGCCACTTGAGACCTGGTTGTTGCCTGCATTTTGTCATGTTTTCACTGGTGCTTTCTTATCGATCCACCTTTCGTATTCAGTCGTTAGCCTCACTTACCAACTGGAGCGAGCAAATTGTCGACGGAGCAGCATCCTTTAGGCTGAGGGCTGCCCAGCCTTGGCAGGCAACAGCTGCCAGAATAAGTGCAACAACTTTTTTCGTCGGCAGAAACCCCAGGTGCCCCACATCTGCTTCCTTTTAGCCGAGGTTTTTTGACCGGCAAACTGCTTCTCGCCATGATTATCCGCCAGACTGTACTCTCCAGGGGCACAGTTGTTAGAACCCGTTGTTGCCTGAGACCTGATTCAGAGACTGGACTTCGTCAGGACCCACCTACTGAACTCCCAGGCATGATTGTATCTTCGGCTTAAGAGATCTATCCTGAATAGGTCATTTCCTCGGACAGACAAGCTATTCATTTCACTAGGCCAACTTGAAGTCTCCTCGTGATGGTATTATCAGAATAATGTATGTCGTACTCAGTGGAATAAAACGAGGCCGCTTACGCGAATAAAACAGAAAAATGACATTCCCACCTTTTTCTGACTCCTTGCTTTTCCTAATGACTACCCTCTCATTACTCCACTGAAGTTTGTTAATTTCTTTTCCCTTAATTAGCACTTTTACCCTATATCCATTTCTGAAGTAACCGGACAATGAAATTTCTGTAAAATAGTCTATCTGCAGTTGTTCTGGTAGCATTGTCACAACGGACAATTCAAATGATGGAACCTTATGAATATCCCACAAACTCCTGGTTGATACGCGCGGTGGGCAGAACTTTGAAATCAAACAACCTTTCGAGAAGACACTACCAGTAGGCTTTTGGGCCGTAGTATGTTCGCCCATGGACAAGAAGTCAACTCCATACGTTTCGTCGAACATTTAGAATTTTCATTCTTTCTGGTGATCACTGCCCATCACGTTTTTATGAAGTGTACGTTTTACACTTTTTTGCAGAGAGGAAGACATAAACTCGCGAGCCTCTAGAGTAACATTCATATTTTGGAAAAGACGTATTTAATGTTCTCTGCCAGACAGTGATTTTGACCAAACCCTTCCCAAAATTGTGCCAGACACCAATGATAGATAACGTTTTTGATCAGGCAATCGTTTATCTGGTAACTTAGATCAGTCGGTGGCTTCCCAGTTGTTTGATCTTGATACTTGAAGAAATCCAGCGAACACAGTGAGCATATTTTAAGCTGACATTTACTTTGCTGAACACGTAAGCATCGCCGAGTAAACTGAGTACCAAGCCTCACTGAGTACAGTGTAGAACGATGAACGGGACACAAGGCTTTTTTGACCGTGTTAAATACATCTCATTCGAAGGTTGGACAAATGAGCCAAAACATGATTATTTTTTCTAATTTGATTTTGGTGGGCTACAATTTGACGATGAGTAAAATTGGCCTTCGGGTTAGCACAAAATGACTGCATGGGAATTGGTAGGTACTGCTCAAACTTACTCCTGTTGAATGGCTTCTCTGGTGGCATAGCTGTAACGTTGCTGTGCTTTGAGGAATTCTGTATCTGTAACCGATCAAACGTGTGAGGATTTGAAGGTAACAGTTGACTTTTACTTTGAAGAAATGATACTATAAACCAGAACTGAATACTGACGACAGATCTGCAGAGCCTTTGACCAATTTGTTAGAGTTACCCATTAGGGTCATGGGTGATACGTTTTCGAGATGAATTGAGAGAATATTCCCATTACTGTTAAACAGACAGACCTTTTAAACGGCTCCTGTATTACAGTACTGATTCACATTTTCCCCGTTGTGTGAGTAGTCCCTTTGAAGAAGGCGACTGCAGATGGCACAAGAATGCGGTGACTCGAGTGAATCCTCTCCTCACCAGTAAACATGCCAGCGTATTGTCTGTCTGTTGTATAGAGCGTTGAGCAAAATACTCTCTCCACTGGTTGCACATAACTTTCTTACTTAGAAAACACTCAAACGCTACAGGTTTGTATTCAGTAATATCACTGTATCCCTTAAAATCCCCGACCTCTGGGTATGTGTATTTCGTGGACTCCGTTGGAAAGCCTACTGTCACAATTCAGAGCCTATTTACTTATCTTTTCTGTCGTGGGCTGACCGTCCCTACTCACGTTCAGGCTACTGACCGATTAAGAGGGTATTGCGCAGCGAATAAATCCGTCGACGGACATGTGCTACAGGTGGTTCATCCTCCGTAGCCCCGTGGGGTGAAGCGTGTTACGCACTGTCGTTTCGCGTGTGCTTCAGGCAAAAACGGACCATTGCTAATCCAACATTTAGGCCAGATTCGTGAAATGCCTCAAAGGTGTACGTATCCGTTTGCTTTAAAAATGTCTGAGTTGCCGTACCGTACATAAAAAATGACGTGAGTTACGCGGCAAACAAGTGGTAGATAAGCAGTCCTCTTTGTGAAGTCATAGCTTATTGATGAACAAATAAATGCTTTTATTAGGCAACATTTAGAATTGATTTCTGTTAAATGGTCCTCGTTTTTCATCCTGCATTTTCTCTTACTGCTCCTTGTGTAAAACATCCTTACATCTTTTTCACTTTTATCCGAATATTCAATTCCATCAAAGTTAAGAAACAGATAAGCAAATCATATATGTGCCCCAGATACTTGTTGCAAAGGAAATGCACCCCCTCAAGAATGTTGACATTGGAACGATAAAGTAGAGTATCAAGATGAAGTATTTCCGTACTACACTGCCTGCATCGGTGACAAAATTTGTGACTCCTGAGTATCATACTGCAGCAATTCAACTAATTTGGATACATTTTGTTGCAGAATGTCAAATTTTCAGAAAGTGTGGTCTAACAAATACCTGACATGCAGCTATCGTCGAATAGTAGTTCGGTTTTGAGCCTCCTGAGGTTTTTATTTCTGGTGGACTGAAACAGAAGGATAGATAGATAGATAAATGAAGTATCCAGGCCATTCACATTTCGCGTTTGTGGTCTTTTCTCATCGATATTGAAAACTAAAAGTAATTTCAGTCCCTGGATCAAAGTCTTACTCCAATTAAATCACTGACCTGCACTCGTAGAATCATACACAGTTTCAACGGACTCCACCAGATTAGAAAACAGACGGTAATGGGGCTCCAGCGCACCACCAAAGTTAACCGATACCGAAGGGGTTTGAATGGCTTTGATAGTCCACAATTTGTGATTGGCAGCCAACTATCGTAATGCATCACTGGAAGGTGTTATTACTTAGGACTAGTGTTGAATAGATTATTTTTTAAGGTCGTAGTGTTTTCAGAGTTGAATCCGGCAGCTGACGATTACGATATTCACCTGTGCTTAGTGTAGGCCCTCCGCAAGAATTGACGTCTACATTTCTGACATTTTTGAACATACTTCCACAGATATAAGAGTGAAAAACAACAGGATTAATGCCACCGTGTATTACCGAAACGAATATTTGAACGTTGATATGTGTAACGGCAAATGATACGAAGCTCGAACAACACAATTGTGACTGTGGAGGATGGAAGACGGACACTTAATCATTCGAAATATATAGGCGACGAGCTGCTCATAAGCGAGAATCAGGTCACTCAGTAAGTAATTCAAGTGGAGCGATCTCGTGCGAGAAGCATGCAATGTGACGTCTATCAGAATTTTGAAGAAAAGTCGGGAAAATTTGACTGAAGTTATTCTACGATTTAATCAGGAGGTGAAACAGATTAAATAAAAGAATAATGAACACAAAACGCTTACTTTTCTGGTGTGGTGCATTGTCACTGATGTCTCGATATCGGCATCCGAGCTGCTGACAGAAAAATGGATACCGTCTGTCAGTTACCAAAGTCGGTAGCTGAGCACTTTTGTGTAGGCATATATGCATGGATGACGATGAAATCATATCTGGTTCTTACATACTGGGATCATTAATCGGTTTATAAATGCATATATATATATATATACTATTGCGCACGAGGTGAACTGCAATAAAAGCGGTAAACTTTATAGAAAGAGGAAAATGTATGGAACTTTCATATCAGACCCGCTTTCTTGATTCTGTTTTTGAAAAGAGAAAAACTGTAGGTGGATGGGAAGACAGAGAGAGGGGTAGGGTGTTTCATAACTTTACCCTCCGCGGGAAGAAAAAAGAGTGAAAAGTCGAGGTCCGAACTCGATTGACAAAAACCTGATAAGGGTGACCAGCTGCCTGGGATTGGGTGTGAAGTTGAAAAGTAACGGGAATGGAAATCGTCGTGGCAATCTTGGAGGAACAAAACTCAAAATACTAGTGTTAGAATGAGGACAATAAATCAACTGCCGGGAGATGGGCAAGCGCCTACAAATTGGATGTTAAAACTGGGTCATCTACAAGATGAATAGCTCAAAGTTGGAGGGGAAGATATGAAAAATACGAAGCTCCACCTTACACGTGACAGTGGTACTCAAGTGTGGGCTAATTCGAGCTTTGTACTGTAAGGAGAAATGGGTTGGCTTGAAGAAACTTCTGGCGCGGAATAGAAAAACAGTCTCGCACTCTCCACGAGATGCAAGTGAACGTATGTAAGAAGACCAGGATAGAGAGGAGACGATCGCAAGACCCAGGAAAGGTATCCGGTTGGAGGAACGAAGGGGAACCGAATCAAGATTTAAGTTGGGAGAAAAGGAATGGTGTGAGAGAAGCTGAGAGAAGAGATGTTTTAGAGTCGTTAAAGAGAACACGACTTTGAGGGTCCAAAGAGGAGATCTGTCCAAGGTCCAAACTGAGCCATGTTGCAAGGGCACAACTGTCACGGTCGGTGTTGGCGAGGGCGTAGTAGGATGTAGGATAAGAAGGGGAGAAGTTTGGGATGATATTATCGGCAAAAGCATGGATGGGCTGGAAATGGTGGACAAGAGATTAATAATGAAAAGCAGGAAGAGGGTGGCTGGAGGTACAGAATCTCAGGTGACACTAGCGTTCATGGGAAAAGGTCGTGACTGAATCCCATGGACTCGAACGGAGATGGTCCGGTTAATGAGAAGATTGGATGTCCACAAGACAAGGGCTGGAAGTAACCCGAAAGTAGGCAGATCATGCAGTAAACCACGGTGTCAAAGACCGTCTACATGTCTGGTAAAACCAGGAGTGTTTCTCCGCGGTTATCGAATGCAGTTGACGAGGGGTCTCAGACCATAACTAGCTGATCACCCGTGGAACGACGAGGTCGGAACTCTCTACTGATGAGAGCTTAGCAGTCCTTCACATTGGAGGGACGGTCTCAGCCGGCTGGAAGTTATGGTCTCCATAACTTTCGAAATAACGAAAGCTAAGGAAATAAGACAGTAGTTTTTGGGTCGGAGTGGCCGTGTTTAAGAATAGGAAAAATAACGATTTCTTTCTACGGGGCGGGAAGCATACCAGATTGGACAGAAAGGCAAATAAGCTGACGTAAATTTAGCACTAGCTCTGAGGCACACATTTTCAAGACGACCGGTAGAATATCGTCCGGACCCGGTGGCTTATTTTGGTCTGGTGATTGTAAGGTATGGCGGAACTTTCTAGTTATGATAAGGCGAACAAAAAGGGTGGCTAATAAAAATGGTTATAGGCGGAATAATAGAAGAGTTAAGTAAAGGGGAATATGAGGCAAACCGGGAAACATAACCCTCTGCTTTCCCATGGGGTTCACAGACTAAAGAAACAGAGGTGTTGGAAATGGGGGGAAATTGGAGGAGCAAAAGTTACGGGAAAAGGCTTCAGCGGAAGACCGAAATTATCGAGTTCCAGTTACAGGAGAATCTAGAAGTTTGACTTTGTGGCGGATGAAATATTCCTCAGCGTTCTGAATGAAAAGCGGGCTTTTTATGGCCTGCACGAAGAGACCACGAGACTGAAGGGTAGTGGAAAGGAACCACAGTCTGAATATTAGGTTCTTTAGGGGCACATTGCGATTGTGGGCTTGGACAAACAACTAGGAGCATGTAGCTTAACAGGTTTGAAGTGTGAAATAAAAAGAAGCATGCCTTAGATATCAGCCTCAGTAAAGCTTGAAAGAGAGGTGGAAACATCAGCAGTGAAGCAACGGTCTTCCCATGGACAGGGGGCCAGAAATCACGAAAACCATTCCAGTTGGCTGAACCGTCCCGCTAAAAGGTGCGTCTGCAATTGCGCTCGGGAAATGGACGAGCTAAGATGAAATTATGGCACGATGAGCCATGTGGAAGAATGGAGGTATTACCAGAAGATAAGGAGGGAGAGGAGGAGAGAAGAAGATGGTGGGTGTGCGCGCGATCGCCGGTTGGATCGGGAATGCTTTTGGGGAATAAAACGAGTTGACTTAGGTTGCTGAACAAAACAAAGGCTTCGACTTCGTGCCCCACAGCCACTGTGTCGGAAGAGTGCAAAAACCAGCTCTTATTGTGGATACTAACGTGACCAGGGATGCTAAATCTGGAACTGAGGTCTGATTCGAACAAGTTATCAATACTGGCAGACTATAACTTAAAAACTGAGACACAGCTACTGCTGAGACAGCGATGATCAATACAGAAGTAGGGGTTGAAAGAAGGGAACCAAAACTTCAGCCCTGTCGGCAGGAACTCACGGTAGGCAAATTTCAAGTGTGAGATACGGGAGGTAATGACTGACGGGTGGATGTAGACACAAATGCCAGATTAAGGAGGAATTGAGGAATGAGAATTGTAGTTCAGAAACTGGATATGCATAATCCTACAAGGGAGAGATTTGCCTCTTAGTGAAGGAAAAAGCCGGCGGACAAGAAGTCTGGAGATGATGCCCAAAATCAGTATTTTGGTTCAAACTAAGAATTTTGTTGGGAGCTAGGGGTTTCTCTTGTTCTGATTGCTAGGTAAACACCAGTGATAGTTTTCGATGAGTTTTGAATGTCGTGAATTCTCTGATTAAACCGATAATCTAACTGTGGAACTTGGAGTGGTGAACCGCTGAAAGTCCCAATAGGACAGGCCGTGGTACCAGCCCGCTCGACTGCAGGACCGTCTACCACAGCATATATATATATATATATATATATATATATATATATATACATATATATATATATATGTACATAGTGCCGATTTTGATGCATATGAAGAAGTACTTAGTACGTATTTCGAGCTTCGTGACTTTGTTAAGTTATATCAGATTATCGAACAAAGATACTATTTTACTAAAAGTTTCCTCTAATTTACGTTGGTTCTTTGCTGCTCTATGGGTAGTTGAATGAGTGTGACTTTGTTTGCTGGGGTAAAACGCTCTGAGTAAAATAAGCTAACAATTAGCTAGGTGTGGAATCATGGTTATTTAGATCAACGGGACGACATAAATTAACCCAGGTTACATTTAGATAGGTCTAATATCCGAATAATTTGGTAGAAACCGTGTTCTCGGCCAATATAAATGTAATGGCTGTGACCATATAACAAGGTTAGAAGAATTTACCTCATTATTTGGCGATTTCGCAACGCACGTGGTCTTAAAATGCTTTTTAAAGATGACTGCCAAAGTTACTGGAAAAAGGAAATTCCAGTTGACGTCGGTTCAGGCGTGGTCTTCGTGGTCATTCGAAGGCACTTTGGTAATCGTTTACACTGTTATCTCGAATGGGTGTTTGGTATGAGCTGTAGAAGGCTCAGTAAAATGTCATTTGGTGCATATCCCTGGAAGTCAGCATACCACACTAGCCATTATTCTTCATTCAGATAGGAATAAAACGCTTTTAGATTTTGTTGAGACGCTTCTTATGTTAGGGAATTCTTCACCTTCATGGCTGAAAAAGTCCAGGAATTTAACTGAAGGTCTTTATTTGTATAGGTAACAGTTTTTCAGGATTAAGATTTATGCTTTGCTTTACTAGAATCATGTACATAAAGTCATACAGAACGATTTGTCCGGTAATTATTCACTATAAGACTTGTAAATTTGTGCTTAACTTTAGGTCCAGTCCATATAATCTCCTAATGGGGAAGATTTAAAGGTTTTCGTAAACATTTATCCGTTCTAAGGAGGGTAGTCAAAGGGCCATTTACACACTGGCCGCCGGAGTCAAAAGTGTAAAATGATGGTGCATGAGATAAAGAATTATTTCATCTCTACATGGTGGACTCTATGCCGATAAGACGGAACAGTCCTGAACAATGAATGCAGATCACATGTTTAATGGCATGTATGGACACTATGTTGTGAATAACCTTTGGATTAATTCAGTGTTAAATAATGTTGTTTTATTTCCTCTAAGAGGCTGATATTCCTTCATAGCTGTGGCCCAATGATACTAGCTAGAATATGGTTTTGCCTGAATTTCGAGCATATCTATTCGCTGTATACGAGCAGACCACAAGGGTAATTGTCAGAATAAGTCACTACTACTTGCCAGTTTTGGTATATATAAAATTATGTAGTTCTGCCTTAATGCTGTCGTTAACGATCACAAAATATGCTTATCGAACATCTGTATGCATCACAATCGACACTACCTATATATATATATATATATATATATATATATATATATATATATATATATGTGCATACTTTGACCTTTCCGACGTTTTTCCTCTCCGACTTCATTTAACTTGCATTGAGTCTGTTTTCAGTGACCTTGAATATTAAAAACTTTTGTAGCTCAGATTTATTTCAAATCTCAAGCCACCAGTCGATCTGGCTTTTTCAGCACACAACTGGCAATCGCTGTACTTCTCCGGGTCTGTACTTGAGGAGTACAACGAACGTAACATGTGCGCTGAGCTTGTCGCCCCTATAAACGGTAAAGCTCAGTAAACAGGTATTTCATCATAATCAGTGAACGGTAACCAGTCAAGCCATTCATTCATTTATTCGATAGATTTCTGGCTTCTCTCTAATTGAACTGATTCGACTTTTACAGTGGAACTGTGTTTCGGCAGAGTCACATCGTCATGGGTCTGACGTATAACAGAAGTTTGAAATTGTCGTAAATTTACTCAGCAAGTCACAGAATCTGATTATCTCGTGAGGCGTGCACATTTTTGTTGCACAACGTTTTATGGATTAACGACAGACACTGATATGCATATACGTACATCTTTCTCGCCTCGTTTGTGTTCGTCGTAGACGGTGATGATGGTGATGATGATGTCGATGACAAAACGGTGTCGAACACGTCAATGATCCCAAATTTGTGTCGACTTTCTTGGTCGTCTCCGAAAATGTTTGACCTGCAAGTGAAAACCGGGATTGGACTTTACGGGATGATGAATATATTCCACCCGGTAGAAATTCCGAGGCAATAAGGTGTTTCAGTGGGTGAGTGAGCCAGTTAACAGATTGTTTCGTTTTCAACTTATCTGAACAATAAAACGCGACTAAACTATTTGAGAAGCATTCGTTTACATACGCGGAACTGTATTGTAGTGGGACTTTCGAGTGATTAGTAAGTATTTCCTAGTTACTGAGTGCGTCCGGGATAGTTTTTTCTGGACCAAAATCTTTCTTGCATGGACTGAAAGCTCTGTTTGTTTCAATGACAGGGGACGGAAAGGAAGTGAACTGTAAATCAGCTGGGTTTTGAGATGTCCCCCACCAAAAGATCCCGTGTGCAGAGGCGTGGTTACATCAGGACATCAAATGTAAGGATCACTTCAACGGTAACTTTATTATGTTCAACGCCATACAATGATTTGGGGCAAGAAACATTTGAGAACATGGTACTCTAGTATCTACATAAGTTATTCATTGGACTGCACAGTTAGATATGAAGAGTACCATTTCCTTCTGTAACGAAAAAAGCAAGACGGGTGAGGAACCCCTGTATCTGGGCAGCCAGACAAGTCGTCGATAAATTATGTACAATCGTCCAAACAGTCTGCTCTCGCGACCGCGTTGTAGCAACGCTGATTCTCTGGCTGCCTGAGCATTTCGGCTCTGTTCTGGCAAGGTGCCTGCGGTCACTAACTAGATTTTTTTGCACACGGTTTCTGTTCGGTCTGTCCAATTGATCCCGTTGATGGCTTGATTGGTAGACCCTCACACGGACTAAATTGCTAGTTGCCTGAAATCTTGCTGAGTCTCATCTACTTGTCCATGTACTTCTTTTTATCTGCTAAGGGATGCTTCCGAAATACTCACCATATCTTTGGTCCATGGCTCTCGACTGGTCGATCCTATCGGCTTAATATTTGGATATTTCTGTTTCTACAAAATACCCCAACAGTTCTAACCAATAGGGGTACAAATGTCATACTAGTCAACTGGTCTTGTGAAAGGAAAGGAAAACATACCTCGGACCGCATAACGAATTAGGAATATTGCGTTAGTTCTGGCTTGACTACACTTTCTTGCGCACTAAAATACAAAGATTGCAAATCGGCTGACCATACTTCTCGTTCGAAATCGGTCTGTGAATGTGCGTGACCGGATACATCCGGCCATGACTCAAGCGAAACCAATGGACGGAACTGTATCATATTGACCAAACTCGCTTACCGCTTGACGGTTAGCCACTATAAGGTGAACCAGGAAATGTTGATCATTCTTCTTGTCGAATCATAGGTACAAATATCTGTTAGTGATGTCTGGGTTGTCACTGATTGTCTGTACCAGACTTTTTCCTTGAATCTAAAGGCTTACTTATGGTCCGCAACGACAGCTGTCTGTGAATTCGTTCCTGTACCCGGCTAACGAATAAACATACACATGGTGTAGAACCCAGTATACATAAAACTGTATTGAAGTTACATCATTTTACCATGGTCTGGCTGTTACTGCCCATACGTGTACGAAATGTATGGATGAAATGATGGATAAAAATTGCTGCAAGGGTGCTGTCTATTATTTCACCTAAGGAAGCAGGTTTGATAGGATGTCTAAATATTCCAGTGGGCATTCGATTTATTTTGTAACAGTTTCCCAGGATGAACGTACATTGCCTTCGAGTCTGCAGTTCTTGCCGCTTCTGTTGCCGGAGCCGGGTCCGCCTGGTACTTCCATGAAGAGTGTTCATTATGTGCATTATCCTCTGGTAGGCCGGATGAACTGTGAAAGAGATAAACATGACAGATTAGACTGACTTGATAACAGGTAAATTTTAAATCTTGGTACACTAAATAATGAAATCTATTTGTCGGTTTAGCAATTTTTGGCAAAAAGTAATCCAGATCAGTGATGCTTTGTAATTCGTCCTTTCACACGGCGAGAGAGGTAACTCATCCCACGCAAGAGTACCGGGAGAAATACTTCTTTAGAATTATTTCACGTTCTCCGGGGTAATCCCTCCAAACTAGACGATATACGTAAATCGGGTGAATTGTCTAATTCACAGCAACCATCCCTTCCATAGACATCATTATTTTCAAGAGAATAGCTACAAACGAAATTGCCGTCGGGAAATTTTAACAACTTCTTTTTCTTGAGGACGTTCTAACATTTTGTAGTGACCTTGATCGTTCTGATGTGCAGAACACACTACACATCTGTCTACCAACTGAAGTGTTCTCCTTTCATTTAACGGAAGGGATTTCGTTGATAGTTCGTTGTGAGACCTGACAGAAGACGCGTCCTTAATCAGCAAATCGAACGTCCTCTACTGTTTACGTACATTTATGTGAAAGTCTACTCAGAAATAGGAGAACGTACAGCATCAAATTTTGTTCAGTAAGTACAACCACATTCTCAACAATGAACCTAATGTGACCCTGCAAAATTGTATCATTGAGCTGATCCTGACCGTTTATTAGGAAAGACTTAGTCGTATCTGGCTTACCTCATCAAATCCACAGCGCATTGCTGTATGAGGCTTTCAAACCCCCCAACAGAGCTGAAAACAAACAGTGGCAAGATGAGTTTGTGCTTGCGAACAAATAACAAAATATCGTGGCTGTCTTTTCTGGGGAAAATTCTGTCACAGCACAAATAGCTTATATCGTCCTGCCGTTCTGTATCTCAGTGCTAGAGTGTCAGTATAAAGTTACGCAAACCACAGCTGCTTCTTGCATTGCCGGGAGGAAAACTGGCTAAAAGTAACTCTGGAAACTGAACGGGGAACTCGAGTTAGACATCGATACCTCAAATGTGGCAAAACTTCGGCGGTTGTGATGTGCTTTTCTCCACAGATTCATGTGCTTGGATAGGGATCTAACGTCATATCTGAAACTGATCAGTTGGCAATTTACATCAACTGACCACCGGCAAGCAATTTCGATATCACTCAAAAAAGGTAGAATATTTGGTGAAGTAAAAACCTACAGGTTATTAGCTAATCGAGGTACGCTATAATTGACGACAACCAATAACTCCGAACCAGAAGTTCCTTAGGTTACCATCTCCAAAGATGACCTTTGGACCACATCAGACCCAGGGACGTCCAGTCAGAAAGTGTCCACCATGTACGTTCACTAAATGGGAAAGTTGAATTACACGTGGTCATTACACGACAGCATGGCAAATTTCCATCTTTCATCTTCCGAGATGTTTGCCCTTAGTAATTCGAAGTTTCAGCTCAGTTTATAACTCGGCCTTTTCAGCCAGAAGTGATATCTCTTGATTGGCTTCAATTTCTAGGGGCGAGTCTGGGGCCGCGCAGATTACTTGAACAGCAATGTTAGAAAATATGCACGTAAATCGGATACTCTACTGATTTACAGGTTTGAAAAATTTAAGAGAATACCAGTCCAGGAAGTAGTGTTTCTTCATGACTGTAATCCAGCTCAAGTCGTAAGGAGCGGGCATTTTTAGAATTACAAGGTGATTCTTCCACAGTTGTTTCGCCGACTAACATAGCTAACCTCCAGAACGATAACACGTGGTTCTAAGTTTGGATTCTCGCTGTAAACTGTATAGTTGTAACTTGAGACACAACACTGCCGTTTGTTCTGCAGCAATATTATGCTGTCCAATCAGCCTAGGAAGGAGAACCTTGCAACCATTCTACTGCTATCCAAGTATTTCAGTGCTAGGTTTTCAAAAGCTCAATTCTCTGTGGTTTTAAGAGCTTTCTGGAGACAAAGGACAATGTTTGTAGGAATTTCACTACGATTCGCGATGCAACCAAACTTGGAAGATTCTTCACAATCCAGGCGTACAGCTGAACTGACGAAAATACGACGAAAAAAGGTGGTAATATTCCGTCATCCGATACAATACTGAGCTACATGTTTTGTACTGGGTTCGTTCAGTGGTTCGTTCAGATGCTAAAGCTGAACTACCATGTTTTACGAGACCACTGCATTTACGAATGTAGTTTATTGAGCAACTTACGATCCATTCATGATGGCTGGGAATAACCAGAGACTGGGTGTTCACGAGCCAAAAGTGGTCCGCTTTTTGCAACTAACTGCATCGTTGCTGTTTGCTTCATGATTCGACAGAAACTAAACCAGTCGAATGCACGTAAGTTACCTGGCTAATTTGTAGTGCGTACTATATGTGAAAGACTATCACAATTATTTTAAAGATGACGGAGACTGGAAATTGATCAGGGCCCGAATCTATTGTCAAGTTTCCGAAAACTTTTGAAGATATATACCAACTGAATGAGAACATACGTCAGATAAGTGTCATTGGAGTTTGTCTTTGATGGTGGTTCCAAGGTGTGTATATTCGGTTGTGTCATCGAACCACTGTAATATTTGGTATTGCCCTGAAAAAGGGGTGACCTGCCGAGGATGTGAAAGAATCAGGCGGAAAAATGAAACCTTGGAAATCACACTAACATCATTACTACGGCATGGCATTTTAAGAAGTATGTAGTACGTTGAATGAATAACGGGTTTTTTCTTCAAATTATTGGTGAAATGAATAACCAAGCTGAGGTTCTAGGTCACGATTCTAATAAACTGTCACGTGAGACCTGTTCCGCTTTGTCTGTTTTCATCCTCTTCAGAGAATAACTTGAACTTATACTACCTTCAGAAGAATATGGTCATTTGTCATCCAGACGCACTTCCTGAAACTAGTGCAGTATCATAATTCCAAAACGGAACACCTGACTTGGTTTTTCGAACTATTTTATCAGAAATAAGAGCTCCCACTTAAAACCCAAACAAGCCATCTGTAAAAGGAAATTTGACCGTTGATGGTAGAGTCTTTTCGATTATATCATACTTCATTTTTATGATCTTAGCCGCTTCCTAGCCTTTCCATGTTTTTTTCACTTCAGCCAGTTTACTTCGCATCCATCCTGCCTATTAGACGCACTGTTAATACATGTCGTTGGTACTGAATGCAGTTCTGCAACTCATGGAGGTGAGTAAGTAAAATAAATGAAACGCACCACTCAAGTTTTCCATGAGCACACAGCAATGGTTATGGGCTGCCATGCGGAAGTGCGCGGGCATAGAAATTTAAGATCCAGACGAGAGACACTCAGGATGAACCGGCAAATAAACAGTATCAAAAGAGAACACAATATTGGTTTGACGAAATACAATAGTAAATTGTCTGTGAGCGTAAGAAGTTCCCCGTCTGGATTGTACAAGTTTTGGCCTGTCAGAAAAAGTAAAATGCTCCAGTGGAAGTTGACACGATTGCTAAAAATTAAACAACTGCGTTCGCCTACTGCCAATAGAACGTAGTGTAAAATAAGGAAATAATACATTCGACCGATGCTGTTCATTTACGGGCGCCTTACTTCGATTCTCGGAATTCTTAAGTAGAAGTTCAACATTTTTCCGTTGTATTCTCAATTTAGTGGTCTTGTGAGCAGGCAAGTTTCACAAGTTAACAGCCAGTCTATTTGGGGTGGTGCTCACCAGCTTGCTTTATGTCAAAAAAAATCATTTTGCGTGCGACCTACCCAAGGTAGACGAATTTCAGATGGTGAAGTGAATGCTGACACGGTGTAATGAATCATTCTTTAAAAGACAGGTCGGATGGCATTTTACAGCGGAAAATGACCGTGTATATACCTGGTAGGCCTAGGGTTGATTCATAGGGAAGTCCTCACGTAAGCGGTTAATGCTCTGTGGTGAATGCTGTTTGCTAATGCAGTTTGATCTGATAAACTGTGCTGGTCTATATATTTTAAGTCTAAAGCCAATTAGAGTAGCTTCGCAGTTCATTTGATACAGCACACGCAATACTGAAAAGTGGGCAGCGGAGTCCGCGCGTGGGCTTGAGTCCAGCTGGGGTTCAGGACTTTTACCATTTGAATGCTTAAAAAATTTGTCAAATATGCGAAACCATTTTTTATGGGTTTAAGATCTATTCACCCGAATGTCAGCTTGCCGAGACATAGATTCTAAAAGACACAATACACAGCTTTTGAATAGCAAATTTTAAAGAATTCCCGGTAACTTAAAAAATTAGAGTGGTGTCTCGAAATTTATGGTTTTCATCACGGCATTCGTGAACCTACGACGTAATCAGTTTCAGTCCGGACAACAAATGTTTTCCATTTTCCTACAAAACGCATTAGTTCTCGGGAACTGTAGCACTCAGATTCTAAATATTTGATACATTTATTGCCTAAAGAGGAGTCATTCTACTCCGCTTGTACATTGTTAGCCGAGTTTCTGAACAGTGCATTTTTACTGGAAGAGAATTGGCAGGTTTTGTGTGAATTGAATTAGTAGAAACTAGTTGCACTTGACGAAAATTTGATGGTATGCCAACCTTCAAACGTTGGCTTTTTATGACAGCAAGATCAAAATAAACTGAACACATCCACATTTCACTCATACTGACTTGCTCACGACATCCGGGTGACCTGAAGTTCTGAAGTAGTCATTAGAAGTGGCCGAAACAATACTCGTTAGCCCAAAAGCGTCCAACTGTGGATCGATTTTGCCACCGTTTTGGACGGGGACCGACGGATTGAGAGGAGATCTTGTTCTTGCCGTCTGCTGAAATGGTTCAGACCAATAAGTGCTGCACATTCAGAAAGAAAAAGAGAAAACCGGGTCGGTGTCTTGTATTGATCAGTGTGTGCTGGATAAGTTACCCAAGAATTATTTCGTCGTTAGTTATCTACCCTAATTTTATATTCTAAAAAATCAGGATGCATCACTATTTTGCTTTGTGGCGGAAACCGCCTCCAAACTGGAAAACATTCATGATGCTGATACCTCAAAAACGGCGATCAAGATAAATTTTATAGAAATTATTTTTTGCTTGATACAGAATATTGTGTTAAGCAACCGCCGGTATCTGGACCGGAAAGGACCCAATGCCCCTCTTGATGCTGTTTTGTTCGAGGAGCAAATTCAATCTTTACACAGCCGAAAGTAACCTTGAAAGCTGCTTGGTTTCGCGGAGCATGTTGGCACTTTTGGCCATCAAATCACAATCTATGTGGCCCTGGCTTTTTGACAATTTTTCTTCTGGAGATTGACTGTATTTCATATTTACACTGCCAATTACACCGAAGCTGGAATGGTCTGCAGTGCCGAGATCCAGACTCTCAACTGGGCTTTTCCTCGTTTGTCCGAGAAATTACTTTCCGGCTAACAAAAATGTTTTAGTGAACAACCTTTTGAATTTACAGGTGATAGCTAAACATTCGGAGAGGTGCATATGGTGGAAAGTCAGTGCTCTACAAGGATCAAGCAGACTGCCAGTCATGGCCTCTACTTTAACCTGTTACTCCGTGTGCCCTCGAGTTCAGTTGGGTTTTGTTTACTCGATATCTATAAACAACCGGACTAACTCGCATGTTACCTATGTTCTATACAACCACCGGAACGAAGTCGATATTATTCCCTCAACGTCTGTGTGTCGCATTTAATTATCACGGAGAGCAAACACCGTTCAAAATGATCACGGGATTAAAAAACAGTTGATCGTACTGTGCAATGTTCCCTTAATCTAATTTTCTAATCGTCAATCGAATTAGGATGCAAAACTTGACTGTTTTTGTACAGTAGGTTTACTGTGGCCAGATCAGCTGTCACATGGGTTTACAATTTGAAGTGAATGATTGTCAACCTAAATTGGACCTTATAGGTTGGGAATAGTCAGATTTGCACTGAAACTATGCCACTTTTGCACTTTTTCTTGTTTGAAAAGGCCCTATAAATACCTTATAAGTGTTCATTAAGCGCTGGTCGTTGAGCTTGACGTTCATGTTAAGTACTTCTGACCACTAAACTTTGTGCCCCAGCCCTCAATAGCTTACGAAAACCATCAATATGATTTACAAAACTCCACCGTCATCCGAGGTCAACCAGCTGGACACAAATCTGTTTCGGAAAACAAAATCCAGGGATGATATTATACGTCACTGTTCATCATGTACGCTCAGGGATTGGTGAAGTAAGTGAGAGTAGATTGTGGCAGACGATTTTCTGACAGAATTTCAAAGAGCAAACGACAATTTCTCCCGTGAACTTATCACACACAAGCAGGATGGATCATCTCAGCCTAATGCGATCACACATTTTTGTGCTCGTAGCATTCTGGTTACCCCAATGAACAGTTCCGAAAAAGTGGTTTTCCTCGTAAATGTGTTCATCCAATGGTAATGGTGCCTTCTGGTGGTAACCTTTTGAAGAGTTAAGAAAAGACTCGAATAGCGGACAAGCTCATTTTCGGTACCATCATCCTCATGGCCAATCTACCAATTTTCATGGCTATCCAGTCATACCTGTACATACTGTTACTGCTCACAAATTATGCATTTCTACTTTATAAATGTTAGCTATATTAGTCATAAGGATTATTTTACCAGGAACGCACTAGTTCTTAAACACTGTCGGTTAAAGACATTTGATTGGGAAGTGAGTAGTATTTCAAAATCTGTTGTTCTAATAATATCTCCCAGGCTGGTGGATACGTTCTTTTTCTTGTTACATTAACACCTGAATAATACGTCAAATATTTCAAGGTCATACAAAACCAAAACTTACCTCCATATTTCTGGTCCGAAGGGTTCTACACAGTGTTGATACGGATCCGGAGTGATCAAATCATCTGCCGCACTGAATGCCTCAGTTTTGGGGTTCGGATTTGTTACATATTGCGTGATGGGGCTGAGTAGAAATGGGTGGTGCATCAACCGTGTAGGGAACAACAGCTTATCATTTTCAATAACCCTTTTCTCTAAAACAATCCCATTTTATGGGCAGAAGTTTATCAGGAAATGGACGACACCAGAAATGACTTAGAGGACCTCCATATCTGAAACTTGGGTTTCGACAGTAACGGTTTCACACACTACGCATGGGTAATTACGGAAGTAATTATTTGCCCAGTAGGTAGCATTTTTTCCACTATACGGGAACTAGTCTTTTAAATCTGTAGTTTTTCATTATTTAAATGTTTTGTGATTAGATACACCGAGCAGAATAAAAATCTTGACTCATTATCAGTTATTAGTTAAACTCCTCAAATAGTGTCTTTCTGCTGAATCAGTTTGAAGGTTATAAACTATTATCACAGAGAGTGGGTTGTTTAAAAGTGCGCAGCCTTCTGACAGGTTCTGTGTGCGGTGGAAAGTATGCACACGTGTGATCCTGCGGAAGACAATCAAGAATAACTGGAAACTCGGACACTAAAGCTTAGAGTGTAGTGTTGAAACGAGTATGGTGGCTATAAATCAGGCTTGAAAAAAAGTAGGTTATGAAAGTTGTATTTCGACCGGCCGTGGTTAAACGATCATCTTGGCGGGCTTTATGCTCTTCAGTCCGAGGGTTCAAATTCTGCCGCCGTCTCCTGATACCATTTGCAGGTGGTAGCAACCCCCATCCTGAAATATTGTAACACCAAGGTGCTATAGGTAGGAAGTTAATAAAAAAATAAAAGGGTTATACTTCATCAAGGGCTTCCGCAACTTATAAACTCACATTTCAACAAAAACAAGAAAACAAACCGATAAAGTTCTCGGAAATGAAATTTAAAGTATTGAGCGTGTGAAGAAAAAAACGGATTCAGTCACTAGGACTCGAGTATATTTCCTTCCCGACTTTCACCTTGTGAATACACCGTGAAAACAGCAGCGAAGGCATACTGATTGGAGAAAAACTGACTGGGTACAGTGTTGTCAGCATACTTAAAGTCTCGTGAAATTGGTACAGCAGACGATTCGCTGATATACAGAGTAAATACGTAGCAGGTAAGAACAGCACTCTGAAAAATATAGTAGTTGTTCAACCAGCTTTCGTACTTTCATTTCTCTTGGGGCAGTAGTCAGTCTTTCACCACTGAGGGCAGAAAAGTGGAACTGCTAGGGGACTCCAGCTAGTGGGAGAACAGAAAACGTGGAACTAATTCCTTGCTGTAATAGAGGAGATCGGCTTTGATTTTTTTATTACGTGAGCGTGAGAGCCGTGGAAAGGGCATACCACATGGACATTAGGGCTCTATGCACTAATAAGGATAACCGGCTATCAGACCTTGAGACTTGAAGTGGCGAACCACATAAGGTCCCAGTAAGTCAGGTGCCGTAACTGGTGATGGCCGGGATTCGAACCTCGGACCTCCGAAGTGATGAGCAAACGCTCCAAGCCACTGGGCCACTACCGGGCGAGCCCTGAATTATATGAACACAGCAGTAGTATCGTGTGTTACTGACTACCAAAGAAATTCATTTACAAATTTTCTGCAATAGCCAAGCTAACCTCAGTGAATCACACAGTGTATATAACTCCATTTTTCGTCGCAGTAAAGTGAACATTCGCAGAGTGAGCCACCGCGGCGTTCGACAATTTTTCGAGCATGTACACAAACCGCTAACAAAATCAGTGACGCAATCTGTTGGGACTATATCAATAGAGTGAAACTACCTGTTTCCTCAAGACGGAGAACACAACACAAATCTGACCGGAATTTTCGCAGTCAGACAGTCCGAATTTACTTCTATTTCAGGGAGGTTTTAATAGTCGTGGTGTTAGCTCTTTGCGCCTATAGTCTTTGACACCGTGCGGATTTTTCTAGTCCTTAGCCAAACACACTACCGCTCTCTCTCTCTCTGTCGTCCAAAGAGTCTTCTGTATACATCCAGTACAACTTGTTCTACTTTCATATGACAAGCGTGTTTAAGGTAGATAAATGTGAAAATCGAAGATCTTGGATAGATCCTTCGGTGTTTATTTTGCAGAACTAATTAGGAAAAATTAGCTTTTAAGACTTATTGCTGTTCATTTACCCAATCAAACGGCTGACTTGCACAATTTTTACTCATTATGAAAATTTTCCATTTATCAATAAACTAGAAATGTATTTTTAAAGGATTGCAGTCTTTCTCATGCAAAATTGGTCGAATAAAAAGCTTTTCATGGAGAAAGGTCTTCCGTTTTGCTGTGAATATATAACCTTTTTTCCAGATATCCAGCTGATCACTTTTATACCTTGGGTAAAAGCATCGAAGTTATCCGTAACTGAAGGTGCTAGATTGTGACCCAAGTGACTCACCAGAATAGAGTTCCTGCAGGTTGAATTCGATACGGGCTACTCTTCGACTGGTCTGTGGTATCCCAACCCTAAAGTGCGATAACGAAACAGGCGGAAGAAGACAGAAATTTCATTCACGTGAACAACAAGGAATGCAGTTTAGACTGGAAAACAATGAAATATGCCTTGCTTTCTTGGCTCCTTTTTGGCTAAGCCTTAGCATGGATGGTTATACTTGATCTGATAAAGACCCTACTTTACTTTACAGCTGCTTGCTTCTTAGAAAACACTAGTCGATTTCATGATATCAAAATCGTGATGCTTCGTGGGTTCTTGGTACAAGAAGCATCCCCAGCTTCACTCGGCCCTTTTCGAGGGCAAATTTCTGGACTTTACGGAACAGAATGATGGTCACAAGGCAGTGGCGTGCTAGTGCGTGGTTGCCGGTGGCTCCCTAGGAAATCGTTCGCCATTCGATTAAATTGAATCCAACCCAGGGGTTCATTCAGCTCAGTTAATTCAAAAAATTCATTTCACAGCCTTCGGACTATGCTGTAAATCCTGTTGGCCCCTTTGAAAGGTAACTATCTTTGCATTCCGAACACCATCTCATCGAGGGTTTTGAACCTCCCTTACCAGCAAGATTGATCAGGATTTCTGAGAGGCACTCAGCGCAACCCTATCTCTAGGCTATGATCGTATCTTTCTGACTGATGAATAAAGGGTTACGATAAAAACATGCAACCCATTTAAGATACTATCCGTTGAGACAGTGATAAATTTTTAACTAATAATTCAGTCCAAATAGTTGTCGACCTAAATGTTCAACAATGCTTTTTGAACAATTACCAATCTCGTCATTTCACTGTTGAAAACTATCGAAGTCCCATTTGTCTTACTATCTGGTACTCTGAATTTCGGTCCCATTTGGTGGGCTTGACCTATGTGCATTGCCGTGCCCGAGTCCTGATTGGGATGAAATAGTCGTACAGTGCTCGTCGGTGAGTTGGACTGCAAAATGCATGACGAACCATTTCAAAATATAATACATCTCCTAGGACTAACGCAGGATACATTTCAGACAACCATCCCACCCAGTCACTAATTATAAAACTTGACACTCTTGTAAACTGGTGTGTGCTTGAACAACTGACGTTTTGGAAATGTGATATCTGATTTTGGTCATCAAAATTTATTCAAAACTGATTCGTGACAAAGCTAGGTGATAGTTAATGTTTCTATGAAACCAGAAAGGAAACCAGAGCCACACTCACACGAGGTTTGAGCTTGATCTTATTCAGTTGTATGACCAACTCCTCCAGTGTGTCACTCTCGCTGAAAGCCAGAAAAACATACATATTCGTTCATTTGAAAGCAAAAAGTAACTTATTGATTTCCACTTAGAGGTTACATGAACCAAATTTATTCATTAACTACTACTTGCAATAAATTAGAGTACTCTGGCGAGAATGACCACTGTGTATTCGGCGAGTTATTTCTTTCCCAAGTAATGATGTGAAAAAGTCCATGAGAGTGAGCTCCACTCTGAACTTCTGAGACTCACAATTGAAAAACACATTCAGGATCCAATTTTATCTGTGGTTCAGTGACAATTTGCTAATGATGGTTCTTAGCAAACCAAATACAATGAAATTGCATTGAGTGGTCCCATGGATTTTTGGTGATCCCCGAAGTGGTTACATTTAGGGCAGCTTTGTTGCCTGGTAAGGGATGCAAAGGAATACCTTACAACGAACTTCGAACTGTTTGTCCATCAATATTACAACTACTTTAGGCTGCTTCATAACATATTTAGAATGTTCCGGCCAAACATTTATTGTTACATAATGCCATATGAAGAGTTCGTTTATCACTGAAATGTCTAGAAATTCCTTATGATCACCGAAATTACTGATCATAGAACCCGAGGTCTGACCCTAATCTAGCTATCTTACAAATCGATGAGTATAACACATCATAGAATCAGGTTATTTTTTGACAGCCCCCGAAGGGTTCACTTCATGTTAGCATGCAATGATACGAAGTTTGTGCACTAATGGCTCCGAGCGAGGACCATTGCTGAGTTTTTGAGAGACGTACAGCTTCAATGACTGTGTTCCTAATGGTCTGTAGTGACCTCCATCGTTTTGAGAAAATGACTGTTTTCTGGACACCATTTTGGATCTATTTTCTCTACGATCTTTTCTGACTTTTGACATCGACCTCATAGTGTTGTCCGGTTGCGTACGTTTTACTGGACTGACTTTTCCCGAGGTTTCCGTCAACCTCGTTTTAAATCACTTTCACTTTCGGTCGTTCGCCGATTGTACACGCTCGCGGTTCACTTTCTGCACAGCCGTTGCGTTTCATTTCGTTTTCCGTTCGGTGTAACCCTCGTATCGGTACTGTTTCGGTGCCACGATATATAGATTACACCTTGCATCTGTAAACCGACTCGCGTCTTCTCTAATCGTCCGATAGAGCGGATATCGTTGGTATTTCGCTGCTAGACCCAATAGGAGACACGTTCACCAGCGGCTCTCGAACTTCTGTAAGTCTATTGCGTGGCCTTGTATCACGTCAGTACTCTGAGCTAAGCATGTTTAACTCCTTAAAAACGACACCATTTTGTAGGTGACTTCAGAGGGTACGTAGGCGAACATACTTTGTTCATCACATCATTCTCGATTCCTGGAAACTATACAACTGTATGTGCAGTTGAATTAAGGTACCGCGCAGAGTCGTTTTTGCAGTCAGTTAGACAGTTAATAATTCTCTCGGTTGACGGGCCGATCGATGAATGAATGAAAAAGTTAGATAAGGTTCTATATAACATTTGGCTTCATAGCTATACGGTTGCAATAACATCCTGGTCGAGGGTAATGTTATAAAAATGTGACCATAGAGATTTAAATACTTGGGCCAGCCTTTTGCTGACCTTCTCAACTGTCACTGGCATCCTACCTATAGCGAGCTCTGTCGTATCTGGCTATAACCTGTAAAGGATGATAAAAACGTTAACTGGGTCAGTTATACGGCCAAATTCTATCTGTCTAACTGATTGACTCACAGCTTACACGTTGATAACTGCCTTTCAGCTCTTAACCAAATCGGTTTTTCTCTGTTAGAGAGGTGAAGATACGTAGTTTAATAGATACAAAAACTCAACGAAATCTGCGGAAGTGTTGTTCTGTACCAGTCGGTTTACAACATCCGCTAGGCTTTCCAGCAACAAATAAAACTAACAGTTGGTATGCCATTTTTGTACCTCAAACTCATGAGAATACGGTCCTTTACACGCCCTTGATATTACCGGGAAATTTTCTGATGAACTGATGTTACTGTAGCGCAATCACATGATTGTCTCCTTACAATGAACTCGAAGAACCATTCATCAGGTATCATGAAAGTCATTTACTCAACAAACGAACTGTGAAGTCAGCCTTGTAATACACCCACCTTCAATCCATAAACCTAGTCCTAATACAGCTTAAGTTCAACTACTTTGTGTAGACGTTTCAATGGTTTCTCTTTAATCGCGGGAACTGCGATTCAGAGCTGGTGAGAAGTCTATGGAAATCAGAGCACAAAAGGGGTTGTAGAACTTGATAAGAATTTATCGGGGCCGAAATCAATTCGGAAGGTATCGAAAAATAATGCACTGAACATGAATCGCTTACACAAAACCCGATACGAAGGTCAAAGGTCACCAAACTCCCTTGAATTAGTTAGAGGAATGGGGCTCACTACCTGAAACTGTTGTGACCTTTTATTTGATAGAAATCAAAGTCCGTAGGAAGATAATTGCACAGCCGAGAAATAAAAACCCCGGATCCGCGCATACCGTGTGTTAATACCTTCTTTTCAGCTCGGGGCTTTGAAAATACACCGGATGCGTAAAGTCCAGTCAAGTTAAACAAATGGTTTCTGTGTTTTTGTATAAGTCAGCGAGGAAAAGTAAACTTGGTTTATTTATCGGTGAGCTAAACGTAACCTTACTGGCGGTTCGCCTCGCTTTTCATCAGTGACTTGTAGATCATTCTAAGTTCTTTACAAGGTTATGAAATTGAACTTCCAAAGTTGCGTGGCGTCTAGGCTGCATCACAGAACCAGTATTTACGTTGCTTCAATCCGCGCGGTAGAAGAAGAATAGCTGTCAATTGGTTATTCTCAGCTAGCCTGTAACACTTGCTTATCGATCAAGCACAAGTATTGTGAAAATATACTCCTATTTTCTTTGGGGCTAAAAGTTTGGTTTTGATCAGACAGATACTTTAGAATGGCCGGTGTGCTAAATCTTTTCGTCTGGCGTGGTTTAGCTTGCTAATCATGGATAATGCTCCACGGGACTCGAAAAAACGGATAACGGTCAAAGTGCCTCTCTTGGGCTACCATTTTATCTTCGGCTTCTTTACCGTGTCTCATGAAACAATTCATCCCCGAAAAAACGGTTGAGCAAATTACGAGAAGTCACATGAAAAACGACGAAACTCATTTGGTTCATTTTCTTCTTGAAGAAAGCAGGTTTTACTTGGTTGGAGAAAACAACGGAAGGAGGAAGATGACCAGTTGAAGTGTTGAACTTCACTAGAACCAAGAAAGAAAGAGTCCTTCAAATTGATTAACGGAATTTTATGGAATTATAAAACTGACCGTGAGCATTTTCCTCCTTTGGTGGTGAGATCATTCACGACAATTGAAGTTTCTTTTGGCATCATAAAGGGGTTTTTCTGCGTGCACTACAATGTTTTTCCACGAAAAATTTATTTCTGAATTCCGAATCCGTGTACGAGTTTTGCCTGTAAGAATCGAGAATAAACAACCAGCTTTAGTTAATTTAGTCAAAACAAAATCCGAAAAAATCTATTTTTATGATATATTCACAGGGTTTCTGGTTTCGCACACGTAGCGTCGGTCAATTTGTGACTGCTTCCTTCTCAAAAAAAGGCGGTTTCTGGTTAGAAAACTCTTCGCTGGACCAATTCATTACCCGGTTATCTTCTTTACAATTTAACACCACGATAAGATTTTGACTAGAAGATAAGTGAACTTCTGATTTGCTCCTCATAGACCGAAGAACATGTAACTCAAAGTTATATAACGCTCTTACTTATTACCGGGATTCAGTGTAATCTCAATAGAAGGTACTACATACGTATCACCAGTTAATTAGCCCCATCAAAAAAAGCCACGATTTACTCGAAGGCACCACAGTTTCAGCCGTCCATGGGGATGTAGGTAGAGAAAATTAACACGTAGTTCACTCACATGGAGTTGCAAAACGACAGCACATATTAAATTAGGCAACAGACAACCGGTCCATTTACCTATCCATCTATCTATCTATCTATCTATCTATCTATCTATCTATCTATCTATCTATCTATCTATCTATCTATCTATCTATCTATCTATCTATCTATCTATCTATCTATCTATCTATCTATCTATCTATCTATCTATCTATCTATCTATCTATCTATCTATCTATCTATCTATCTATCTATCTATCTATCTGCCTACTTTCCCGTCTCTATCTATATTTGTGACTAATATTTCTCTGGTTTATTCTGTGTTTTAATTTACTCAATAAGTCTGATGAAAGACTCGTCTATGGAAAGCTTTTCGGATCAGTGCGCTTCATATGTTCTTTTTGAATGTGGTTACTTAGCGACTTATATAGACTGCCTGATTTTGTTTATCAAAATGAGCTGGTTCGGAAGCAGGGAGGTCTCCTCTGCATAACTTGTGGGTGGCTACGGAATAAGTCAAAACAGGGGGAGTTTCTCCGCTTTATTATCCCTATATTCGCATCCGTAATAAAGTACAATTATCATAAACGCATAACTGTCACATATGCGAAAATGAAATGGCTCTCCATGGAAACATCTCGAACTCTGAGAGCCCACGAAGGTCACCACTGAGTGTTCATAGCAGCACGATTCGACCACGTGACACGCATACTACACACGAAGGGGCCAGAACACATATTCACACCTACATGCATGATGAGCATGTGAGTTTTTGTTGCGTAACCAAATCAAAGCTCACCCAAAGTGCTGATAGTATCGTTGTGCGGCTCCTGTGATTAAGTTTACCACCGTTTTTCTCATTGTTCTCTCTGTAGCCAGATATGTTACATTATTGGACAACTTACATTATTGACTACAAAAATGGATAGTACAGTGCTCTCTTTTTGGCTTTGTATAGTAAATCTCCTAATTGTCGAACAAAGAATTTCTGGACTAAAGAACTGCTTTTTTACCAGTACAAGACATTCACAGATAAATTTACTGATTTACATTGATCCGAGTTTCTGTTAGATAATGTAACAACCATTTTGATAAAATTCCTTATTAAGGGCAATGTCTGTGGTTAATTCTCGTAAAAATGCGAATCAATTTGCTTTAATTTATTATTACTCTGGCTTGGGCACATTTTTACGCTGCTTTTCAGCTGTTCAGAAAGAAACCAGTAACAACCAAACAAGTCCGTCTGCCGCAGAACAGTAATTACAAATTGCCCCATTCTATTTTTCCTTACGTTAAGCATAATCAAGGACGACGAACTTCACTAACGGGGGAGGGAGATTGAAAACTGGGGTAGAGAAACCCGACTGAAGAATTTCTTTAACGAAATTTCTTTTACCGTGCTAGATTGATTCGATGAGCAATGCGGAAAAGATAGATTTGTATTCATCCGCGTACACCTTCTACATCTAAACTGTGGGCATTTTTCACGGAAACAAACCGCGTAAGTCTCCAACACGTCACACACAAGTGGGATCTGGGTGACAGCCAAATGATATCCAACACCATAGTTGACTGAAGTAGGCCAGGTTTGAATCCCTTACCTCAGACAAGGTGGTCGAAAATTGCTATCGCTCGAATCGCTCCGACCGCCAATGAACTGAAAGTTTGTCGCCAATCTCCCTCGCCACCACTTCCTCCTTAAACGAAACTTGTGTGTACAAATCCGTGAGTGCGTGAGCGGCTTGACACGAAAACAAAGGCCGGTCACCGATCAACACCAATCGTGTTCAGATAACCTCTGAGAACGCAATATGAGACGCTTCCCAGGTTCTTCACAAATTAAGCCTCTGGTGAAGAAATATTAAATTCCCATCGGTTTGCATGTGACCTCAATAGGTGAAACTGATCGTCCGTTGGTTCATCATGTTTGTTCCCTCCTAACAATATCCCTGTCTTCCCATCTCTTCTCTCTTTTGAACACAAATCTAGAAGTGCAGGATTGCTTTTTGATCAGCTCTCTGTGTACACATGGACTGACAGGACTTGAAAGGTAATGAAGTGGCAGAGTAATTATTTGGTCATTTTATATATCTTGATAATTACAATTCGGTGAGTCCGGATTAGTTGATTCACTCCGGAACCTGTTGTTGGCTAATGGAAGGAGATTCAGATGATGCCTAAGACAACGTTAATAATAATGATGATGGGCAGCGGGGGATTATGAAGCAACTCAAGGTTGAAACTTGACCCAAAGTTGTTTTATTGATCCATTGCTGAATTGGATGTTCGTTAGATACAATCATTTATTGACCATGGAGTGATTACGGAGTGATATTTGTTTGCTTATCTATACTTATCGGATGACACCTCTAAATGTTTAAACTACTTCATGAGCTTTCAACAATGTGTACATGAAATTTAAGAAGCGGAGAATTTAATTGACAAAACATCACATGTTTTGTGTACTTTGCTGTAAATGCTCGAAGCACTGTTTGAGATTGCATAAAATTCACCAAAACCGTCACGTGACCCTGTTTCCTGTGAGACACTGCAACATTATCACTCATTTGTGTAGCATTAAAAAGTGACAGTGATTGACAGAATTGCCAGTCAAAAGATTCATCGATAATTCATTGTGCCTATCTACGTTTCCGTATCCCGTGTGCCTTCTCAAATATTGCGGACATAACAATGATAACCACGTAGGATTTCGTATGGATATGACATTGGTCATGGTGGAATCAGGTAGAGTAAGTAGACTCATAGTGATCTCCCTGCACAGATCCCTTTACCCGGCGATAAGCATACGAGCTCTTGATCACCCGGCAAGCTCTTTGTAAAACTGTAACAACTAGTATGTTTTTTGTAGCTATTCCACTTTATCCAAACTGTCACAGCACCTTACGTCGATCGCTCAACAACAAAAAAATCAGTGGCGTGATATTTTACGGAAAGCGTAAATTTCAGTCATGAAAATCACAGTTCAGAACTTACTTCGGTGTACATCACCCGGCCACCTACTTTAAACGACATAACAGATTTAACTTCCTTAAATAGGTCTAGTTTTTCATTCAGACTGATATACCATCCATCGAACCAGTTAACGATCAAGGGCACTGGCCATCGAGCGTGCACACGCTAAGCGACAGGTACCAATGTATAAAGACGAATGTGCACAGGAATACTCATACGCACCTATATCCTACCTTCGCAAAATTCAAGTGCGCAAATGTCTGCGCACACGTAAGCACCGATAAACTGAACCCAACTTGTGTGTTCGACCTACACTTCGCCTGTCTACGTAACGATCCGAGACAGTTATTGGGTACTTTCGTCGGGACCAAGCGATAAAACAAACTATTTCCGTTGTGTTCGTATTCAGTAATCGAACCTAGTGGTTGCATACTATCTATTTGTA
This sequence comes from Fasciola hepatica, assembly GCA_948099385.1. Taxonomy (NCBI): domain Eukaryota; kingdom Metazoa; phylum Platyhelminthes; class Trematoda; order Plagiorchiida; family Fasciolidae; genus Fasciola; species Fasciola hepatica. The sequence continues at coordinate 547,169 of CANUEZ040000150.1, forward strand.
TGAATGTGAACACGAAACCCACCTTTAGCCGGCGAGTATGCAGCGATCAGACAGGCATGTGTGTAAACAAGTGATCACAGGAGAACGTAAGTAGGAGAGAGCAAACTTAAGATCGGTTTCACGATCAAACAACTCTTTTACTCGGCGGAGACCAAGCAAGGTCAATCGATACGCTGAGGGATCAATCAGTGAACACTGTCGGGGCTCAAGCTCTATTAAATGTCAACAATATCAATGTCCCCGTATGACTGTTTGAACCGTACACAACACTTCCGTAAAAGAGGAACCAATGGACAGTCGTTTTGGTGTGATCGGTTATTAGAGTTATTTTTTTTCTAGAGAAGTGAACCACTGTTTCTATGATCACTGCAAACTATGGTAAATTCTTTGAATGCGCCGTATGATTATTCAGTGTCTGACTGAGCCCAAGCAGACTACCACATGGCAAAAGTCCCTACATTCTTTTAACTGGTCGAATTGAAGTAAAGTACGAATAATCTACCTCAGTAATTAGTTGCCACCAAAATACAGTGAAAATTAGAATGTGTCAATTGCGGGGTCCGAGCAATTGGCAAACCGCAGCTGTTCGTACCTTGACGAAACAAAATTTCCGGCACAGGTCACACCTCACTTGGATCACTTGAGAAAAAGCAACATCGGTCTATTAGGTAAAAGGATCGACGAGTTGATTAAACCACTAGTCCTTTATATTGCTTCTTTTAGTGAAACTCGATCATTTTAACTTTATCTCCCCTCTTTCGTACTGGGCGTAGGAAGCTATGACTCACACATTCTTTTCAAATCGAGTCAGTTTTGTGGGAATTTCAAGCAGCTATGGTTGCATAAAATCCTTAATTACGTTTAGCGAGACTACTTTTCGTCCACCTGTCGAAAACCCATTCCTGTGCAACTGAACATTGAACACCAAGCGCAGGTGCTATTGGACCGCTAATCTCACAGGCTCCAGCAGATACCCGCCAGCTGTTTTCGTTTTTGGTCCGCCTCTTCTGCTTTTTATTTGTCCTATTGAAACTCCAGTCGGGCTATTTTGTTCACGTATAGCCAAAGGTCAAAGTAGCGAACAGGTGGTCCATACTAATGGAAACCACCAGGAAATTCGTTGTTAGAGAAATGACGTAGTTAAGTAATCAGACTTACAGACGTCCACCTGGTAGTACAGGTTACTTGAACGGGTTTTTCATAGGTTGAAAGAGCCTTAGGACTTACTAGTGTTTGCTATTCGTGTATGTTCTGTTTCTGTTTAGTCAATGGATTGATATCAAACCATACTTATTTTATAATCCCTTCTGAATCCAAGATTGGTTTTGAGTGAGCCCAAAGTAGTGAATTTCATTTTAACTGATAACTAGGCCTCCTTTAGTACGAAATGCTTGATGTGACTTGATGTCTTTACTGGATACATGACCTAGTGTCATCATTTCCTGTGACCAAGTGTTTGTGAAACAGTGTTGGCATAAATATGAAAAATTCGGTGTTCCTAATGCTCGCCTATTAAGGTCTCACATTTCCCATAAAAACTCGGATATCTACCGTTTCAGTGATATTTAAATAAACAAAAATAAAAGCCAAACAGCATAACAGACTTCCGGTTATTATTTTAATTTTATTTTAAGGGTACTGTTCTCGTGAAAGCCCCAAAACTTTGCTCCAGGAATTATGCTGTCACCTCTCAGATAATCGATCGGGTCAGAATGTCAACAAAACCCCCCTGAACCAAACCTAACAATCAGCCAAAGAGTATCGATCCAGGTCGCCTGATTACTCGGTGTCTGCGTCATATAAACTTCGATTAATTGGACAGTCCGACGAAAGCGGGCAAAAATGGACCAATCCAGTTAATCGATGTCCTAGCACTGTAGACAGCAAACCCCTTGTTCGCAATCCACGTTGGCTTGTTACCCGAACAGACGCACCAGGGGTCGATATAATGCCAGGAGACAGTCAAATTCTCGGTAAGTATTGGGTCTACAATAATAAAATAATCATTTTAGTGATGCTTGTCGTATTAAAAAGTGGATTGGGAAACAGAAGAAAAGTCTGCCTTTGAGGTGAATTATCACCAGTCTTAGGCGAGTAGCTCCGTCACTTGATGGTCCGAGCGAGAGACCGAATTCAAGATCATCAACGAGTCAGAGCAAAGGTCAGAAGAATTGACCAGTAGGATTAAAGGATGGGAGTGGTCCAGAAATAAAATCTGGCTACTGAAATAGTAGTCAGTAGAAAACATAGAAAACGAATAACACGAGTAGAGTGTTACGAGTAATCAGCCCGAAAAGACCACAGTCAGAATGGACGCACGCTTTCTGTATCTTTTCCTGCTCACTTTAAATGCTGTATTGTCACTTCATGTACTATACCGCCGTATTTCTTGTTGTGCCAAAGCCTTCTGCTTCACATTATCAAGGCTAGTGTGAAATGAGTTGCAATCGGTCGTACGCCCAGGTAGTCCGCAGAAAAATTCATTTAGTACAATTCAGGGGTTTCAGCATAGAGGATCCAAGTAAAAGTTAGACAATTGCATATCTATGAAATGCTCAGATGGCATCTGCAGTTGATTCGTGAACTAAACTTGTTAGTCAATGGGACTTTTTATTCCGTGGACAAGAAAATGTTCATGTTCTTCATACTGTCTTCCAGAAATACCAGCTAGTTGGTTGTGGACCAATTTATGGTTGTCGTCACCTCTTCCGAAGGCGCCTGTGAACGGTCCAAATGCGTATGGACCATCAAAGCACACTTCCCTTTATCGGTTACATTTCGTGACAACCCGCAAAGAGCAACCGCTTTACTGCCGTCGCAGAAGTTGTTTATCTGGCAGGCATAAATGAACTTTGAAAGAGCCAATTTGCGGAGCAACGAAAAACACTGTGAAAAGAGAAGGTATGGAATTGTAAGGGAAACTTACGATCACTGTGTATGTGTGTGATGTGAATTTGGTGAAATTAAAAGTATTCAACACGTGTTTGTTAGTATTACCTGGAACTAGTGAAAAAGATTTTGACGTGGTATGTTGGTACATCGGTGTCACGGTTGGTCGTCGTGTTTGGCAACAACCAGGGAATGACTGTTGAGATGATACTCGCAGAAAAATCGAAATAATCAAGGCTTAAAACTAGATTCTTTTTAATCTGAAATCTATGTCACCTTTTGCCGAAAAATGATACTGAATATTTTGGATTGCTCTACATCCCTGGGAAGGATTTGGTCAGGTCAGCTTTGTGAAACGGACGAGTCACCATTAAGACTATTTGAAGGTTCGACCAGTGCTTTGCGAAATAGAAAGCCACCAAAGCCGAGGATTTATTCACTTATATGCATTAATGAATAAAGATCTAAGGTCCTCTATGGAACAGAGTACACTTTTTCCGTGATCATTCACATTTTTGTATGAAGATTGTGAAACAATGTGACATTCCGTCACATGCAAAAATAAACAACCGTTACCGTGCACACAGATTAATGTGCTTATTGTGGTTAGTCGGCGAAGGAAAATGTATTCGTTTCGAATAATTTGTAACTCAATCCTGCTTGCGACATATTACTTTAGAAAACTGATTATTCATGCAGTGACAAGACAGAACATGTGTTTGTTCAGCCCATCTTATTGTTTAACTGAATGTCCATTGCGAAACGCGGTCACCGTTTGATCGTTGCTCTTACGCGGTCCTCTCACAAGCTCTTGCAAATACACACAGGCTACTCTGTCTTCCGTCCGCCTTTTCGTGTTCATGCGTCTTGGAAATAATCGTTCTTGTTAACGTGTTCACATAGTGCCTAGCAATTAAGATAAAACTGGTGGTACGCAAATAGCCCAGGCGACTGACGAACGTGTTTACTGAAAAAAAGACGACTTACTAAGGCAACAAACCTCACACTACAGTATTAAATCACAACTCGCCATTTGCAAACTTCGGGAACGTCGATTATCCGGTTGTTCCAGCTGGTTCGTTAGAAATCTTCCGTAGCTTTGCACACAAACCGAGTCCCATCCGGAATTTGAACATCACACTCTTGTAGGTTCATCAAATACTTGTTACGATATTCGTGCTGACTGTCAGTGACTCACCCATAGTCAGCACTACTTGAAATAGCACCAGTAACGGAGAAGCCTATAAGTGACGCTTCCGCGATTTACCGCACTAAGACGAGCGTTGATTCTGTTTTACCTTCCTGAGCTAACCAGACGAATGATGTACGGACGTGGTCGATAACTACAGTTACGAATGGAGTAATGCTTCGCTAGTAAATAGAAGACCAAAGTCAAGAGACACGGATATTTTAAGAGAGTCTGCAGAGCTAAGAGCATAGAACGAGAAGCTTTTACTGAGGACTCACAAGAGCATGCTCCACTTTGGTGGTCAAACCAGGAACAAATGTGCTTGGAGTGATAAGAGAAATTACGCACTTGTTGACAACAGAGAGAAAAATTGCCGGAAACGGATGTAGTGTTGCTACACCATAAACAACGGATTTAACTGTTCTCATTTAGTTATTCGGTTCCGTGAGCTGGCTTGACTGTCGGTTACTATGACTTACGGTAAAACTTCTCTATGCATAGCTATATCACCCAGTTTACGTGATTTCTCTTTCGTAGTGGGTAAATGGGCAGATGGGATTGATACACTCCACATAGCACGGTGCTTTTAATGATTGATCAAGAGACGACGGGTTGTGCTTACGTGGTATTGAATGGGCTAAATGGGGTTAAGGCTGCGGTGTTCGGTAATAACTATTACAGATCCGATCGTGTTCTCTTTCAGCCGGTTTTCTTGATCCTCAATTATACGTAATTCGAGTGGCAGCTTTACTGCTTTCTTTGCGAATAGTACAAGTACTCGAGTGAAGCTTATCATTTTGACATCTGACTTCGTGGTTATACAACCTGCTATGGGTTCCTACGGCTTAGAACCTTTGAATATTCATGGTACTCCCATGATGCTAAGGTTTACCTAGAACGTTATAAAGTCTGGTGTTTGACGATAAAAAACGTGGGTTTCAAGAAAAAAGTCGCTCTTTTCTTATCTTTTATTTGAAAGGATGGTTATTCTCATGTGAAAAAATCCGGCGTTTCCTAATTCAATAACTTCCAAGCCATATGAAATCCTCAGAGATTTGCTTCTTCGACTTTTGCAGTCAACCAATTCCGGGGTTTATGAACGAGCAAAATTTCATTCATTAGTTCGTGAGGATCGGAAGTCCATCAGCGATTTAATTTTACAACTGCAAACTCAGGCTTTCCAATGCGATTTTGATGACCGGGTACAAACTCAGTTATGTCATCGATTGATTGTCGGGGTTGATTGCGCTATTTTAAAGATGCAGCTACTCCTGATTGCTAATTGGGCATTTCTATCCGCTAAATTCTTGTGTGAATGCCTTTAGGACGTAAAAGCAGCGATTCTTCAGAAGCCATCGGTATTATTTAATGCTACTTACTCCCACAAGCTAATAGCCCAAAAGTCGGGCCAATTCAACTGACTTTGTTAACCAAAAAATACGAGAAATTCGTCTCCACCTCTCCAGAGAGGTCAGTGATGACGTAATAGGTGACAGTCTTGTGGCTCAAAGCATTCACGTTTGACTTGTGGCCGTCGTAAAGTTACATGCCATAAATAATCTAAAGTTAGTCATACTCAATCCGTTTGACGACGTGCTAGGGTTTGTTTAATAACAGTTCCAGCATTCCATTTCGTTTGTCCTCCGATCCTTTTAGCCTCTATCTTTGGCTGTTATTAGGTTGCATTCATAATTTCACGTTACTTGCAACCATGTTTTTAATCATCACATCGAACATTCATTCATACGAAATATCGAAAGTGTAGAGTCGTTCGTTTCTAATTCTGTTATTCAGCTTTTCCAATCCCCTGTAAATATCAGACCTGTTACCATTTCTGCAAAAGGTATTACTGGTCATGATTTGGATGTATTGGGAGCGTGTGAACTATCTCTTACCGATATGCATTCCACTGCCTACCTATCGGTGCTCGTTTATTGTCATTGACTCCTCGTTTTCCATTAATGAGCCTAAATGCATGAAACAACATCATTTTCCTTCGTCGTTTTCCAGACGTTAAGCTGAAACCATTCCACCTGCAGCCTGTTTGTATCGTCACTATATTTCTGAGGAAAATCCGTCGAGTTGTCTGTCTTTCCAACTCTTGAATAGTCATTTTTGCCGGTCCTTTGAACGTTGCTTAGCTTGTGTCCTTAAAATTTCTTTTCGAACCATCCAAGTGAAATCCGTGGCCAAATGTCATGCTAAATAAGTACTCTGCCCTTGTTACCAAGTAGTCAAAGGTTTATTCTACTACTTCACCGAATTTTGATTTCACTGTGTTTGCGCTTTGCCAGACATTTACCCGAGAAGGAATGCCACTTTCTTTGGTCGTTAGTAATGGAAATCATCTCACTGCTCAGAAGGCGACAGATTGGTTGAAATCCATTGGTTACTATCTCGAGTTTAGCACACAGGGCTAACGCGACGAATCGCATACGGACGCGGTTGTTAGCCGCAGTCACGAATCTAATGATGCTTTGCTAGCAGTCAGAAAAGCAAAGTCGCGAACCCCTGAGATGTTTATACAAACCTTCAGAGAAAACGGTACGGTGCTAGGAACGATAACGGACGACTCACAAGAGTGTGCCCTATTGGCGGTCGAACCATGCACAACTTGGTTCGGAGTGATAAAACAAAGTTTATACAGGGGTTGGCAATGACTATGGCTGCCAGAAATGAATGCACTGTCACTACACGTGGTTACTCCCCCACATTATCTGCAGTCCGAAGGCGAACGGTAAAGAGTGCCTCGAAATCCATAAACGCAGAAACATTCAGCTAGCCTGAGTAAACCTAATGCCTTGTCATAGTTCCGACCATTAAACTACGGGCGGTAGTCCGGCGAGGTTGTTCAAGAGCCGTGCAGTACGCAGCAGTAGCTCCAGCCATCGGACGTTGTTTGTCACAAAAGGAATGATTTGAGGCCCCCAAAAGACGTTGAACTTTAGCAGCTAGGGAATAGACTTGTTCAGATTTTGTACCTTACTGATGGTTCCATTCACCGAAGATATCTGGACCAGATTGCGCTTAGTCCTGTTTCCGGTTTTTAATCCAGTTGGTTCTAATTCCGATCTTTCTGAGTCTTATTCAAATGAAAACCATCCCAGTGCAAATACCTGTCCAACAGAAACAATTCGAAGATCGGAACCTCCACCTGGGGCAGATGGGGTGATTGTTAATAGCAGTACTTCAAGTTTTTTTTATTTGCATCTGCATATATATATATATATATATATATATATACTTTATAGTCGCGCAGATTACAAGCTCCTTTGTGTGCTCGTTCAGCCAATGTCTTGAATCCTCGGTTGTGTATAGTCTGGGCAGCAGCATTATTGCTTTCAATATGAGTAGAAGGAGTGCTGAAGTTGAGGTCCTAATTATTACAGCCTTCTTCGAGTCAGGTCCAAGTTTCTCCCACCAACTGGATTCCTTTCTTCAATCTGCTGAGAGAATCGCCTGGGTCGGTAGTTTTCCAGCCGGTGTTCCACACACCTAAACTCTTTCATCTATCAGAGGTGTGGGACCATCCTGAGATATTCTTTCTCTTATTACTCTGATGAGTTAGCACGGATCATGTGCCAACCACTTCGATGTAGGATGTGGACGAGTTAGTATTCTTTGCTGGGATCTCTACCGGCAATACGTACGGGTTCACTTTAGCCGGTGGTGAGTTTAATGGGAGCTGAACTCGGATCGCGAACCCATGCCGCACAACCCTCAACGCCTCGGGGCGAAAGTTAGGCTAACATTGGGCTAAAAGGACTCGTAATATGTGCCTTGAAAAACTGCACAGATGTTTGTGAAATTCTGTGTGGAATATGATAATAAGAATATTTTATTTTTTATAATATGTATCTGCGTTACAAAAATGCCATTCTTTGTTACTTAATACCCTCGCGACCAGGCGGTGTCATACCGGTTTGCTATGTTCACTATTTGTAGGCTCATCTGTCCGGGTTTTCCGACGTTAAAAAATAACTCATGATATCTGGAGATGACCAAGTCACTTTTACAGTTTATTTTAACTCACGAGTGTTATTAGCCTTCCCGGTATTTGCAATTTCACACGTATTCATGTAGATACATCCACATACATTCTTGGGCATTAGGGAAGCCGTTTTGTTGAGTTGTTTTTTATGAAACCCATAATATAACGAATGCCAATCACTACTTAAAATTGATCAGTCATCTTCAGATTCTAGAATTTTACCTGGAGAAATAAAACGGAAAAGGTAATGGAGACGCAAGATGACTCTCGGTGCGAAGAAGCGCCTCATTTGTGATGGAATCACATTGTGGGAGTTTTCGAGTCCCATACTGAAGCAAATTGGTATGCTAAAAAATACCAAATTGTAATGGCCTTTAATGACATTCCTTTGTGTTTCTTTATTACATCCTTGTATACTTGTACTTAAAGATTGCAAAAAGTACAATTTCGAATTACTTCTTAGTCCAACAGGTGTCCTCATTCCTTCAGTGCGTTTTATTCGGGTAGCTGCGTTTACTACTTTAGTTGCAATAGCACTTGTTCTCGAGTGCAAGTGCCAACTACAACACGGACGTTGTCAAGTATTTCTTCAATCCTAACACAAAAAGATACTGTTACTTCTCAAGACGAGGCTGTTGAAGTGGTGCTATGAGTTGCGGTCAGTAGCAGGATTGGTGTCACCGGATTTTTAGCACGGGTCTACGTACTACCAGAATATCAAAGCCAGGCAGCCATACATGTTAGTATATTTGTGAATTGTTCTAATAGTAGAATTTTATTGTTCAATAACACAGCGTAGTAGAAATCGTTGGTAGGTTGTCGACGTTTCGGTCACCACGGGTAACCTTTTCCAAGACTGGCTTTACAACCGAATGAAACTGGAATGATAGCTTAGAGCAACTGGGTGTTAGTTACAGTGTGTTCGTGTGTTGGTTTGTGTGTTTGTGACGTTGTTTTAGTGCAACATCACAAACACACAGACTAACACACGAACACACTGTAACTAACACCCAATTGCTCTAAGCTATCATTCCAGTTTCATTCGGTTGTAAAGCCAGTCTTGGAAAAGGTTACCCGTGGTGTCCGAAACGTCGACAACCTACCAACGATTTCTACTACGCTGTGTTATTGAACAATAAAATTCTATCAAAAGATGGAGATTGCCAGAAATGAATGCAATGTCACTAACCAACCTCCCCCCTTGAAGACTGAGTGATATGTTTTCAAAATGTTAGGCTGTGACAGTGTCTGTTTCCCCTGAAAAAAGTGTTTCTAATTAAATAGAGCCAAAAGATGACAATAACCAACAGGTTTCGGACATCCAGTACTTTACCGTGTTGGAGATTAGGGGAAAGATTCGGAACGGCACATTTATTCGTCTGCAGGATTGCTTTGTGGCTCGATGATTGCCCCGATATTTAAAGTAGATAAATACCTTCTTCCTTGAGTCGGGTGTGCAGAGCCTCCGCAACAGGTTGCCTGCCAGTAAAAAAAAACTGGCCGAGGTTGCCAGAAAAAAGCTGGGCGTGCCGAAACCTTCACATGCACACAGACGGTGGGATAAGAGTGGCCTCTCTTCTTCACACACCCATCCTTGCTTCAGATAGATGGATTGCTGACAGGAAAATCGTTGTCTGCAAAAAATCTCAAGGGGCGAGGGAAAACACGAAACTGAGTGCTCGGGTGATCGTCCTGGGCTGCTGGAAGTGCAGACAAAGCTAAAAGAACCTGTAAGAATCGTTGTATTTTTTTATCGAAAAAAATGATGATAACAGGAAATCTTACTAACAGTTATGCATACCCGAAACAGTGTCTAATATCCGTACGGGTCTTTGCACGACCGGACCACGATGGTCACTTTGAACCGGGGTTTCGTGGTTTGTAGGATCCGTGCTTTCTGGTGATGTGGACTGGGTGCGGGTATTACAGCAGGTGTTGGACACGGTTGAGCTGAGTCCAACGAGGTCACTACTTCCATGGAAGCTGGTTTTAGTCTGTCTGTGGGAATCGTTTCCTATTTGCCCTTAAGTTCGATGAGGTATCACTTTTCTTTCCGCTCGATCACTCGAAGTGGGCCTGAACAAAAGGCCTGAAGCGATTGCCGTCTACTGTCCATACGCAAGAAGACGTGTGTGCACGTGATCAACTCCTTAGGCATGTGCTTTGGTATGCTTTGTTCCCTTGTCGATGCTACCCGCAGGTCACGCATATTTTGAGTTGGGCGTTGGGTGTAGTTGGATTAGTTAAAAGGCTGCGAAAATTGTGGTGCAACGAGTATTGGGGGGCACACTCCCTCAGCTTCCACGATCGCCTTCGTCAAGGAAGTCAACGAGAAAAGACCGTGGAGTGCAAACCGCGCGTATTCTCGCGGGGCCTCAGTACAGAGATCGCACGCTGTTGCGTGCCGTGGAAGTGTGTCAGAAGTAGCGCTTGCGGTTGCCGCGTGCGCGAAACGTACAACCAAACATTTGATGGGCAGGGTGTGATTGACTAATCACCGTGGAGGCCACCTCTTAGAAGACTGCCCGCAATAAAGGCTTCCTTTAAGGAGTCTGGCAAGCAAACGGGTATGTTGCCTGTAGTAATGCTAGTGAAAGAAATGAATTTTGCGGTTCTTTGTGACTTTGGAGCCGTTCGTGGTTTCGTATCGCAGCTCTAAAGTCCTCGGATCCGGTGGTATTGTCTGTGGGTGACGTCCGGTCATCTGACTGGCAGAAAAAACATGACAACGAAGGAAGCTTGTAGGGTTATTCCGAAATGAGTGAATAATTTCGAAAGTAAAAATAAAAAACTGATTGAAACCATTTTATTTGAGTCGAAAATGAGTTGACAACATGGGTCCTCCAAGGAGAAAACCGAAGGTAACATGCCGTAGAATGTGGCGGTTGGCACTCGAAGCGAGACACTGGGAAGAGCCGCCGTAGCTGGTTACTCAACCGGAAAACCTCGTAGGTTCAACTGAAGAGATAGAATTTTACGGTGCTCTTGACGAAGGTGTCTGTGGAGTGTTCTCTCCGTTCACCCCAGTGAATGACTAGTGGATATTTGGCTTGGTGAAGGGGTGTAGTAATCGGCCTCTCGTGTAATGCATGTATTCTGCGTACGGGTACCGGAGTACGGTCGGGTTCTTGTCGTTAGAGAACGGGTATTTGAAATCAGTGCAAGCTCCCTCTACAAATGCAGGCTTTTAGTGATGGTGTCTGGAGGCAGTGGATGAGCAGAACATCAACAAAGTTGTTTAGCGAAAAAAAGGAATCCGTGAATGGTCTCCTTGTGGAAAACAACCCTCAGATGAGCAGTCACATCACAGGGTACAAAAGTCTTTATTTTCCTTTTTGTTTTTTTCCATCTAACTGATGGGATCCAACATACCGTGCCTGCTGAACGGGTGGGTTTCTCGATCACCCCCCCCCCGCGATTGGAAGTCATTGGGGGCGGCTCTGTGTTGAGGGCTGATTCATGACTACCGGGCAACCGAATCACCGGCGTCGGCACGGTAGGCGTATGGGACTCCGAAGACGTGGGGCTGGCCCTGAAGAATTCAATGGGGTGACATCGGACGGAATGGATTCAACCATAAAAGCTGGTCCAAGTCAGTCTACCGTAACCGTATCCTTTCTGCCGCTGTGGTCGATGACGAATTTTTTCTCTGGGCTGCGTAGGACTCTGTGGGGGCTAGAGCAGGCAGGCTGTAGGGCAGCGCATACCTCCGCCTTAAGGAAAACGTGCTCACAGTCTTGGAGGTGTGGGTGTGCGTAAACCGTTGTGTCCTGTTTGCGAGCCGCGGGAAGGCGTAACTAACGCATCTGGTGGGTCAACCAGGTGGCCTGATGTGCAAATTCAAAGGTGGCGATGGACTTTGGGGCCAACATGTCACAAGGAAGTCGAAACGCGCAACCAAATGTGAGTTCGGCTCGTGGTCTGCAGATTGGCCTTTAGAGCTTTGTGGCAACCTTGACCGGACAGCCAAATGCTGCTACTTAGTGTTCCAAGAAAGCTCGGAAGATTGTTCCACTAGCATCATTATGTAAAGGTACAGCTGACAGCCATCTGGTGAAACGACCTTCACAAGTAAGATTATGTATGCTACTCTTTGACGGAGGCAACGGCCCTGCTGAGTTGGGATGCACTTGTTGGGAACGTGAGTCAGCAGCCAGAAATCTTGATAATGGGATTACTGTGTGACTATGCACCTTCGAATGTTGACTTTGGATGTATGTACGGGCCCATACAGTGGCTTCACGGTTCTTGTTGTGCCAAACACAACGGTCACCGACGGGTTTAGTATAGATCTTCATACCCGGGTAAGGCCAGCCGTGCAACTTTTCAAAAACCTGTCGCCTAAAGGCTGACGGCACTACTGGCCTTGGTTAGCTTTGGGCTTGTCACACAGTACGTAACCTTCAGCTGAAGGAATGGCAACCGACTGGGGTAGCAGAGATGAAGTGCTACGGAGCTGCTGTGCCCCAGGGCAGTCTGCTTGAGCGGATGAGATGGCTTCGAGATTGATCGAGACGGAAGTATTAAGGCACAGATTTTGATTCTGAGATAGCGCGTCTGCGACAAAATTATGGACATTAGAGACTTGACGAACATCACTCGTACACTGAATGATGTTGTCCAGATTTCTAGACTATCTAAGAGAGCATCTATCCATGGTGGCACGCAGTGCGTGGATAATCGGTTTATGGTCGGTGTAACGACCAAAGCTCTCAAATCCATGTCCAATTTAAGCCCAACCAACGACCTAATGCTCGATTCACCGACCAGTATGCTTCACTCGCTCTGGATAGCCCCTTGGAGCCTCAAAGCAACGCGTAGCCAGAGTCAATACAGAACCCAGATCAAAAATACGAATGCTCTGCGAATTCTACGGTACTATCAGCGAGTGAAAATGTAAGTACAAACACGATTATACCTTTGACAGTGAGCCCCAGTCACTACCCGGACAAAAAGGTAGTCAAAAATGAAACAAAATTCTGTCAAACAGAAGCAGTTGGCCAAAAAGAGTAAATAGTAAGTACCTGTCTTGAAGTCCAAACAAATAGAACAAGTTCCGCACGCTTGATCAGGCCCGAAGGACGATTTCCTGAGCGTGAAAGCCAAAAATCAGCGTAAACGAGCTGAACGTATACGATCAGTCGACATAAGCGAGAAAATAAAAAACCGAACCGTAATAAAACGAAACTGTGTTGAATCAGTGCGACTCACTACCGTGCCAACTGTCCGCAAAGTAATTTCACTAGGAAAGCACGACCATAAAAAGAAGAAGTAAGTGTACCAAGCGTAGGTTGATTGTCGACCACAAAACAGTGTCAGCACGAATTAGGTTGAAAAAGCGGTCCAGAATTGGTCGATAAGAACATGAATGCAAGCAAAAGAGGCTTTTTCTAATTAACATGGGTGTTACACCGGCCGCCAGAATTCCTCCCGGAGGTTTGCGGCAGTTTGAGGCAGTAATCAGTTCTGGCTCCCCGTTCCTACTTACGCTCCCCAGACACCGGTTTTCACAGAACTTACAGCAGTACGCCTACATACCTCCTAGCTTACGACCTCGGCTTCTAGTCGGTACCATCTAACAAGCAAATTTTTCTTAAATCTCTCCTTTGCTCTTCTTCGCTAGTGCGGACCACGGCCTTCCATACTAGTCCACTTGCAACAACTATGTCCTCAGCTATCCCCACGAGCCACTTGTCTCTCTCAAAGGTCTCTGAAGCAACTAGCACGATGTCCCCCTTTCTAAGGTTTCCATGCTTTGAAAGCCATTTCTGTCTTGCCCGCAGAGTCGGGAAGTATCCTCTCACCCATCGACGCCAAACGTTTTTTGCGAAGAGGTTGACCTGCTTCCAACGTCTACAACGGTTTTCTCATGTTAGCATCATACAAAACAAAGCAATCGCCCCTCAGCAGTAACAGACTGCTCGGAGTTTGAGCCCACCTGCCCTGGTCATCGGACAAAAGAGGAACCATCGGTTGATTATTCAGTATCCTCTTAACCTCAACGAAGCAAGTATGTGAAGCCTCCTCACTCATTATCTGTTCCTTAGAAAGCACTGATAGCAACTTGCGTGTCGAATGGATCATTCTATCTCAAACGCCCCTCGATGGCTCGATGCTGGGGGTTGAAGTGCCAACTCATGCCCTGACTGGCTGGGTGATCGTTAATGCGCCGTCCATCTCAACGCTTCAACTGACTTTTGAGCTCGGTAACTGCACCCACAAACTTCGATCCGTTGTCGCTATGGATTTCTGTTGGTGTTCAACGTCTACCAACAGAAACGGACGGGAGGCATAATGAACGATCGGTGATTAAGCTAGCTGTCATTTCCAGATAAGTGGCCCGAGTTTGTAGACAAGTGAATAGATAGCAGTATTTTTTTCAACCCTCAGGCCCTACGAACAAGGATGGGACCAAAGTAATCTATCCCGACCGAACTGAAGCAATACCGTCCTGTTTCCACACAACAGGGAGGAAAAGGAGCCATCAGCTGCTGACCGGCGACAGCCGGCAGCCTACGACAAGCAAAACATCGCCCTATCACCCGTTTACCTGCGCCGATTCCATTGATAGTCCGGCACCTCTCGTGGGTTGCGGCAAGCACTTGCGCGGTGCCACTACGTCCTTCTCCACTTTGATAGTGGCCGAAATTGGGTTCTGTCACCGGGTGTCTGTTCGGCAAAATAACTGAGTGTTTCAAGGCACATGGACATTCAGAATGATTTATTCGTCCGCCAACATACAAGAGGTTGCGCAATATAATCGGGTCTAGCTTTATTAAGGAACCCAAGACAACCTTGTATAGCTATTTTGTGAACCGTTCTCACTGTAGAAACTCCCCAAGTGACTGCCTTTGAACTGTTGTTGGCACTATGAGCCTGGCCCTCTCTATGTCTTCCGCGAACAGGTTGCCCAAGTTCAGCAGCCTTTTGCCTCTTGGGAACATAACTTGAATATAGAAAGTAAACCGGATGAGCCAAGTGACAGCCTTTAGGAGCTCAGACCAATCAGAATACCGAGAAAACATGAGGGTAATACCGATTTGCAGGTTGGCCGTATACACCAAAGCTAGCTCTTTCTTAGTCTTCACACCATCTGGTGGGGGCGACAATGAAGCTCCTGGTAAATTATTACCGTTCAAAGGCGAAAATCCCCTCAACCAAGTCTTCAGTTTCTCTTCGGTTGAAACTCCTCTTGAGGCTGGATCAGCAATATTATCTTCTGGTCGTTCGTGCAGCCTCTGGGAAACGTTAGTATACTGATGAATAATTGCCTGTCGGTTAGCGACAAAGGTACTATAACGCGTACCGGTGTTCTCCATGTAGTGCCTGACGATCATCGAGTCTGTCCAGGAATACGCTCCCTCAGGACAATCTAGCAAGCCTTGTTTTAACGTTTCATTCAGTCGAACACCTAAGAAGGTTGTCGCCTAATCAAGCCTCGGGATAGCAATGGTTTTGATCAATGCCACCCACGACTTACTACATAGAAGCACATAGTATGGGTTTCGGACTACGGTAATTTGCCTCGCGCATGCTACTGTACCGTATTCGGTTTCTGAAGCATCACAAAATATATGCAACTCAGTGCATCCTATTCCTTGTTTGGTCGCTATTTATGCTCCTCGGTACTTTTATTTTACCAACGTGGTTCATAAATGATACCAAATTATTCCACAACACCGTATCTGCTGGACTGAGTGGGCTATCCCAGCCTAATTTTGACCTGCATAACTTCTGCAACAACTGCTTGGCCGGAAGTCATAACGGGGCCACCAGCCCAAGTGGGTCAAACAGGGAACTGATGTTCGACAGTATGCCTCTTCTTGTCACAGGCCCGCCAAGCAGCTGGAACTGAAAGGTAAATTCATCCGTGACCGTATCCAACTAAGCGCCCAGAGCTCTCTGACCGGTGTCGTTCTGCTGAGGAAGTTGAACGGAACTGGCGTTTAAATCAGGGTCTGGAGACAGGGCCATAAAATTGCATGAGCTGGATACCCACTCCCTCAGCTTGAAACCAGCGTGCATCAACAACGCAGTTGTCCCTGTCGCAAAAGAAGTAGCCTTAGCGATAGTTTTATAGGATGCGAGGCAATCATTGACATCAAAATTGCGTTATACGGCTTGCAAGACCGAAGTTTCATAACCTACCCTAAAATCCCTCGCAGTTCTGCATGAAGTAAAGTTGGCGCAGAAGAGTGAGGAAGTAGCTCCAAAGAGATCGGTAGTCACCTGATATCCCTCCGGAACCAATGGCAGGTCTCCTTGTGGCCACCATAGGAACCGCAAGGCCCTCCTGTCACTTTGTGACACCTTTACTTGCATACACATCTCTTCTGTCCGCTGAAACGGCTACGTATCCTTTGCAATATCGCAAACGTATGCTCACAGAACCAGCCGTAGTATGCGGGCCTTCATAAAGCTTGTCATTGGGGAATTGTCCCTTCTGTTTGGCCGCGCAATCCAGGACAATACGCAACTTCTGCGGCTTCTTCGGGTGTAGGACAGTGTGGTGTGGTAATTACCGCCGAGGTCTGTGGTCACAACTAATTCGATGCAGTGGCACCCCTATCACGTATCCCTTGGCTATAGTTTGATCCATCTCTTTGGTATATCTCATCTACAGATTTTTGTCGTTTGCCAGGCTACTTTCCAAACTGTGCAACCTCATTTGCGCAGACTGTAGGTTCCCGAACCCTGTCGCTACCTCCTTCCCCCAAGTTAGAGGAACCATGAAGTGCCCGTGTGCATGCCGCTTCTCGGACTCGACGAATTTCACGAGTAGTGCGCCGTCTATCGAAACACTGTTGTCCAGTGGCTGAGCTTCCCCAAACTCCACATCATGCATCCTTTGTATTTCTTCCATAGGTGATGAGTTGCTTTGAGCCATCCAGTTTCCGATAAGGACTGATGCCTTATGAAGGTGGTCGGACCAAATGCAGCCCAGTCTAATGGCGTACGAACCGCATAGGGATGCTCACGACCGCATAGTCTCTGGTCTCAAGCCCAATGAGCCTCGGGTACGTCACTTCCAATAAGCTATACCACATCCTAATTTACGGTTTCTATGGGTAGGTCCTCCAAGTGAGGCCAATTCCTATACTGAACATTGGAACTGGGTTTGGGCACGGGCAATGACTCAACAACAACAGCTTGCTCTATGCTGATCGAATTGGTGCCATTCAGTGCGATCAATTCGAACGCGTCACTGACCGCAATAACTGTTTTGGATACCCCAAAGTCTTAGTTGTCAACTGGGTGTTTCGAAAACCTAAACCCAGACGCTGTGCGACCTCGGTCCGAACAAGAGTAGTGTCGCATCCATTGCCGAGAAAAGCATATCCGACAACCTCCATTTTTCCGACCTTGAGTCCCACTGGCGGTAGTCCAAGGTATATGCCAATGTGCTGATTCCCAATCACTGCTCCGGGTGGTACCGGGCGCTTTAGCATAGCCCCATGCAGTAGTTGGTGGTGCCTACCGCCACAGCCTTCAGTATCACAGACGGTTTCTGACATGCAGTCACCTGCCATATGGCTTCCTTTCAGACGCCCATCCCGCAAGCATGTCTAACGCCGAAAACTCTGGGCACAGCTTAATCGAGTGGTTTCCATCACATATCGGGCAGGTTTGAACTCGCTCTTTGTCCTGCTGCATTGTGCTTAAGGGAAAACTAGATCCAGATTGACGTGAACCTGGGTTGCGATTGGCTTGGTTCACCCGGCCGGCGGTCTAAGTCCGGCTTGCTAGTTGTCCGAAGCGACCACGAGCAATCCTGGCAGTGGTGAAAACGAATTCCGTTGGTTCACTAAACTCTGGTTCCCGACCGTTTTGCGGTAAATGATCAACTCCTCTGGCCCATGTATTCTGTAGGTTGTACGGAAGTCCACTAACTACAAGTTCCGGGGTGGTCAGCGATTTGAGATGGGACCTGTAACCTATTGCTGGAGAGCAATCTTGCAGCTTTCCTTTCTAAAGGCTGGCGTCAACAGTGCTTATGAGTCCAAGCAGCTGGTGTTGAGTCCCCTCATTAGGCCCTCTAGGAGTGATCGCGTCACCTCTGCGGGCGGCCGAATAACTCCTCCAGTATCTTACAAGCTCTAAGATATCCCCGCCAATGGGCAGCATCACGCGTTCCTCGATTGTTTCCAGTGTTTTACCCTCACAGTGTTGAAACAAATACATCAAACTTTGACCTTCTTTTATGACCCTCGAGGTGACATACACGTGAAACTGTCGAATGGGTTTCCAATAAATTGCTGGCCGACCATCGAATGAAAGCAATTCCACTTTCTGTAAGTCCATCCCACCCACAAAGTGGAAAGCCGCATTCCACAACCTAAGATTAGGGTCCTGCCTACAGGCCTTTTTGTCTTCCTGATCAGCAGTATTTATGAGCTCATCAAAAACCGATTTCTTGTGCACCTGGAAGTACTCATGCACTCTTTAATCACGGTCGCTTGAGTCCGAGGATCGCATAGACGCACTTGTTTCTAACGCTTCTGAGAGTTTGGCAATCTCCTGCTATTGCTTACTTCTTATAAACTCATTTTTTTGGTTTTCTTCAGAACCCTTCAAATCCTGCTCGGGTTTGTCTTTGAGGTGGCATTTTGCAAGTTCGACGAGCGACAAATTCGACTTAGAACAACGACTATCAGGGGGGAATTGCTGGATTCCAGCAATGATTTGATCCGATCCGATTTCACCTTCAGACTGGTTGAGTCAGGTGGTCGTCTTATTTCTCCTTGTTGTTTACATCCTTCCGGAAACGACGTAAAAGTACTGCAACGACCAAAACGCCCAAGTCATGGTCCGAGTTAAGCCCGACCAACGACTTAATGCTCGATTCACCGACCAGTATGCTTCACTGGTTCTGGATAGCACCTTGGAGCCTCAAAGCAACGCGTAGCCAAAGTCAATACAGAACTCAGATCAAAAATACGATTGCTCTGCAAACTCCACGGTAATTTAATTTATTAATGGTATATTTCTCGGCCTTGGTTAAGAAGCACTCGCAGGCGCATGATCATGGTGCGCAGCTTTACTCAGTAAGATGAAATATTCACAAGCTTCAGGTAGAAAAGTCAGAAGTGTCAGCCATAGAATAACTTAGCCAGCGACAATTTACATGGCAACTCTAATAATGGTTTGCGCGGTAGCTTTGAACCGGTTTCGGTTTTGGGCTGGGCGGTGGCGCACCTTGGGGATGCCGAAAAGGTCGTTCATACGTAATGCTAAAGATGCGTTATGAAAGAGAATGATGCAAGCCATGAAAAACGGCTACGAACAGGGTAGGTTCCTAATAGGGAGAAGAAGAAATTGTATGGAAGCGTACTCGGGAAACTCGATGCATGCGAAGGGAATAGCAAACCATGAAGCTGATGCAAACCCTGGATGATGGATCTACTGGGGTTCAATGAAAGGAACGAGCTATGAAACAGGGAGATATGAAACCAACTTTATGAATGTGCATTTGGGAACTTTAGTGAGTGTGGAAGGAGAAACAGTCCACGTGAAAGTGGGTTTAATTTCGGGATCAGTGACCTGGACCACTTAGAAATGAGAAAGCACAATTGGAGGGTCCTGGTAAAGTGTAGGATTAAAATCTAGCCGGACACGGATCGAGAGGAAGATGGACTGTGCTACGGATACTAAAGTGGAAAATCTCCGCATGGACTTGAGAGTTACTGTGCTGTTTCACTGACAAATATACATATATACATTGACGCACTGAGCCTCAGTGTTATTCAGCGTCATAACTGGTCATGAACAAAATCCTATGGGTATGGTTTGTCTGGCGGGGTAAAGAATAAGTGCTGGTCAGTCAGCCGGGTGTGGCGAGATATGACGGATTTAACTGATGACTACCATATTAGCGGGTTGTGCGTGAACTGCTACTTGTGTTGGCCGCAGTTGTGATATCGGCAGGAGAGGCTTTGCGTTAGAAAACACTAATCGATCTGATAGGAAGTTGGGGGTATTTTCTGCATAGTGGCTTGATTGCAGTCCCAGATGCTATGGAAGGTTCCACCTGGGTTCCTGTCTGTACGAGTCAAAGTGGCATCTTTGGCTTTCCAGTTTGGTGACTGAGATAATGGGAGGCGACGAACCTGAAATAAATGGGGCTTACAGTCTGGACTTTGATTCGACTGCGGGTTATGGTAATATGTAACGACAATAATAAAAAAACTGTTTAGGTTTATGTGGATGGGGCGAGGAAGAAGCTTCACGTATGCGGTCAGCGGCACCTACTCCACGTTCTGGATAAAGTAGGCTCGCAGGGGACTGAGCTATAATGCTACAGGCTAGCAAAGTTGTGTACAGCGGTTGGGCAACTGCGTATGCATTCTAGAGGGTTAATGGTTCGCAAGCTTGTGTGCTAGTGTTGGGATACCGGGAAAAAACCTTGGGCTTTACGGTCAAGAGGATTTAGAAATGGTAACCCGCAGTACAGTTTGCTTACGCAGGCTGCAGTTCAGCACCGAGGCTGTAAGGTAGGTTTGAAAGAACAGTATGCAAGTCGTTGGGACTGGTACCCTGCTAGCATAGCACCACATTTGTAACGTTCTCTTCTGGTATAGTGGCTAATCTATATTGAGTGGGGAGGAGCCTTAAAGTAGAAGAAACTATTATGGTGTCGGTGATGACGCATTGGGGAAAATTGGTCCCATGCCAAGAAACTCAGACGTAAGCTCGTCTATGCTTCCCCTTGATGGTGCTAGCGTGCTGAAATTACACTTGGTTGTGAGCAAGGATATATGGTATAGTGGTGAGTGCATGGTTACCGTGATATCTTTGTTGTCGTTGGCATATTGCAAAGCAGGACAACATTGATGTGGGGACCGGTTCGAAAAAACATGAGGAGTGGGAACTGGACGGGGCCAAATGTTCGTCAGGGAAGTAAACTCTAACCGTCTTCATTCAGTGCTAAAAGTAGGTGGCACCGGGGCCTGCTACGGTTAAGGAGATGGCACGGCACACAGCAAGCAAAAATGTAAGTACAAACACGATTATACCTTTGACAGTGAGCCCCAGTCACTACCCGGACAAAAAGGTAGTCAAAAATGAAACAAAATTCTGTCAAACAGAAGCAGTTGGCCAAAAAGAGTAAATAGTAAGTACCTGTCTTGAAGTCCAAACAAATAGAACAAGTTCCGCACGCTTGATCAGGCCCGAAGGACGATTTCCTGAGCGTGAAAGCCAAAAATCAGCGTAAACGAGCTGAACGTATACGATCAGTCGACATAAGCGAGAAAATAAAAAACCGAACCGTAATAAAACGAAACTGTGTTGAATCAGTGCGACTCACTACCGTGCCAACTGTCCGCAAAGTAATTTCACTAGGAAAGCACGACCATAAAAAGAAGAAGTAAGTGTACCAAGCGTAGGTTGATTGTCGACCACAAAACAGTGTCAGCACGAATTAGGTTGAAAAAGCGGTCCAGAATTGGTCGATAAGAACATGAATGCAAGCAAAAGAGGCTTTTTCAATCAACATATATGTTGCAGACAGTATGGACCGCGAATTCGACTCCCTCTTAAATTTGTCTGGTCACGTGTGTCTAGGTAGGTAGCGAGAACTTCGCGGCCGAATGTGCCATTTTTGGACCCAGTCGGTTTTAGGCTTTTGAGAAGAACGGAAAGGGTTTCCAGGTGTCAACTAAGCATTGTGTTGCACCGCGCCCACGGCTTTATATGATGCGTCGGTGACTGACGTGTTTGGGGAAGTTGGTTTCAAATTTGATAGCAGGGCCATGTTACCGATAGCCTGCCTCAGACTACAGGATGCTTTTCGTGCGGTTTCTGTGAAAACCAGCTACCTTGTTTTGTACTTTAACTGGTCGGAGGGGGGCTGCATTAGGTGAACGCATTGTGAAATAAAACTCCGATAGAAGTTTACCAGCCCGTAGAAACGCCGTGGTTGCTTAGATGATGTAGGTTCTGGGCAGTCCAGGATTGCCTGCAGCTTACCCTGCAAAGGTATGATCCCTGTGACAGTGACCTCGCGGCCTGAGAATGTGATGTTTTCGACTCCTAGTGCACGCCTATTCACGTTGACTATGACTCCGTGCTGAGACGGGCCGTCGCAAAGGGTGCGCAGATGAGTCAGATGTCCTGTTTTGGACAAGCTGACAATCAGGATGGCGTCAAGATAAGCGAACGCGGATTTTAAACCACTGCATACAATATGGGTGAAACGCTGTAAAGTTTGAGCAGAGTTGCGTTGTCCAAAGGGCATTCGTAGAAACGCGAAAAGACCGGAAGAAGTCTTCACAGCTGTTTTTGTATGTATGCCTCCGCTACTGGTATTTGGTTGTATGCTAGCATTAAATCTAATCTACGGAAAATTACCTTACCAGCTAAACCAGCTGTGGGATCCGTGATGTTCGGAATGGGATATCGGTCGGCCGCAGTCACTCGGCTGAGGAAGCGTTAATCCGTGCACGGTCATAGAAGACTTTCGGAGAGCTGCTAGTGAAAGTGTTCCCTATTGGGTCTAACGGCGAAATATCAGCGTTATTCCTTCCATCAGATGAATAGATAAGACGCAAGTCGGTTTACAGATGCGAGGCGTATTCTATTTATTGTGGCACCGAAACAGTACCAATACTAAAGATACAACGAACGGAAAACGAAACGCAACGGCTGTGCAGAAAGCGAACTGCTAGCGCGTACAATCAGCGAACGACCGAAAATAAAAGTGATTCAAAACGAGGTCGATGGAAACCTCGTAAAAGTTGGTTCAGTAAAAATTACGCAACCGGACAACACTATGAGGTGGATATCAAACGTCGGAAAAGGTAGTGGAGAAAACAGATCCAAAATGGTGTCCAGAAAACATTCATGTTTTCAGAACGACCTAGGTAACTACGGCAGCCCCTGCTAGGAAGCGTGGAAAGCTCTATAAAAATATCAAGGAGGAGAAGACATCCAAACAATATTCGTGCGCGTGAATGCTTTCAAAATACCTGAATGTAGCTGTGATGCAGGATGCTGACGGGCAAAATCCGTGGTATGAAGGAACCTTAGGATGATGGTCGAGCGTAAACCAGATTCGCTGCCACTGAAATCGGTTGAGTGAATCGTCATCCAGGTGTGCCACAGCAATAAAGTCCAGCGTCGGGTAACTGGTAACCAATACGATATTCAGAAGCTAAAGCGCTCGGTTCGTCATTGGAAAGGAACAAGAGAGTCAGGGGCGATCCAGAATGCAAACTTTGGTGCCAAAATTCTCCAAATTTCGTGGGACCAGCCAAGCGTACCCTACGGCGAGGCTCCATGGAACGAAGAGAAACGGAAAACTGGTGTAGCAGCCGCAATGGACTTGACTAGAATACAGTATCAAATAATGAGGTATGTTAAATCGTGTCGAAACGATAAACACAGAAGTTTATAATGCGAAGTACTATGATTGGGACCATGTTCGACCTAGTCGCGAAAGCTTGCTGGGCAAACGATCTTCCGACCGGAACGTGAGACGGGAGCCTCATTTACGGACGGGTGCGTAGGCGTGCTCTGCCGACTTGAACGTGAGACGGTATTCTCATTCAAGGAAGTAGCAGGGCCAACGAACTGCCTCAGGGACCCTCCAGTTGCGCTTTCTCATTTCTGAATGGTACATGTTACTGATCTTGAATTTAAACTTACCTTTTTACGCACTGCTGTTTCTTCCACATCCACCAGTGTCCATTTTCACGAAATTGGCCTCATGTCTCCCTGCTTCAAAAGTCATTCCGTTTATTGAACTCCGGTAAATCCGTCAATCAGGGTTTGCATTGTCTTCGTGGATCGCTATCCTCCTCGCATGCGTTGATTTTCCCGAATACACTTCTTTACAATTCCCCTCCCCCTATTCCTCTCGCTCAAAGTTTACTCCATCTGCAGAACCTTAGTGGGCCTCCGGTTTCCTTGGCTTGTATCATTCTCGTTCATAATGTGTTCTTGGCACTGCGTTAACGATTTTTCGATATCTCCACCGCGCACCAGTGCCCGATAGTGTCTTGTGGTCCAACCTTAATGATGGCCAAATTGGCGTTATTCGGGGATACTGAAGAAAATGGTTCGAACTGATGAAGTCATTTTTAGGGAAAATAAGAATGGTGTTCCTACTTTTGCGGCGACTTTTGTTTAAGTTAGCCACTTTGTAGTATATAAGGGTTGCGCAAGGCTGTTACCGCTCAGACCTGTTGACCGTCATGGCCGTTGCAGGTGCTTTCGTTGGACTGGGAGTTTCTCCAGACATGTAAAAGATGCCTATAAATTGTTCTCAAGATTCGAGGAAGACTTTCGGTTATTTCAGCAGCAGACTTTCGCCTCGTTTTACGTGTATGAGAGTGCAAGTGCTGAGAACTGGCTTCGTACGCATCCGGCTGCACTGCCGAAAAATTTCCCATACTATCGGGTTAAATTTTGCTGCGTGCACAATCGACGCCGAAATAGGACAGCCACTACGTTTGCGTCCACTGTCTGGCTGATGAAAAATAAGTGAGTTACAATTACGATTCTCATTTCGCCTTGTACAAAGTAAAAACAGATAATAATTGTTTCCATTTCCACTTTACAGACAGAACACGGCAAAACATTACAACGTCGAGGGTGCTGGACGCTGTTCGATCCACCGTTATGACCGTAGAACTTCGGCACGGAAGTGTGCATGAAAGGATCATTTTGTACCATTGAACGACCATCTTTTAATACAACTCTTATTCTTCATTCTGTCCTCCATTTTGCATTTGTTACGGAATGGGTCTGTCCGTTAGGTGCAACGTATTACGATGTGGGTGGTTTATGTGTAGGTAGGCGCGCCTAATGGGCGTCGTGCTTCAGCTCGCGTAATTGGAGGTTGGCTTAGTAGCGGTCACGGAAGCAAAATCGTTCAGGCTAGATCCAGAAAAGTAATCCCCATACGTATCGGACTTTCATTTTGGTTACATATATTTGTATAGGTATATATACATGTATATGTGCACAAGTGAACACATATTTGTATATATATATATATATGTTTATAAGCATATATGCAGACGTAAGAACATATTTGTGTATTTATCTATTTACTTGTATATATATTTATTTAGAAATATATGTGTGTATACAGATCTATACATGTACTTACGTGTGCATAGATCCGTATACACATATACAAATATATTCCTAAATAAGTATACATACAAGTAAATAGATAAATACACAAATATGTTCTTACGTGTGCATATATGCTTATAAACATATATATATATATATATATATATATATATATATATATATATATATATATATATATACAAATATGCGTTCACGTGTGCAAATATACATATATATATATATATATATATATATATACATTTGTATACATACTTATTTGGGGAATACACCAGACCTATCTACGTTATTTAGGTATACAAATACATTGGAGCTTATTCCTTCTTATGATCAATTTAGCTGTATAGTTCCCCGTTTTACTGTACAATTCCCACATTTGGGTATCGGTTACCGTGAGCTGTATCTTAGCCCAAATTGCTGTACCTTGACCAAAAAAGCAACTGAGTTATCGCGCACCCAATCAAATCGACGCCAAATTTTCAAATAACGCGCTGTTGGACCACAAAACGCTACCCAAATCGACGCCAAATTTTCAAATAACGCGCTGTTGGACCACAAAACGCTACCCCAGTGCCCAGCCCGGATTCAAAACCGGTTCAAAACTGCCGCGCGAAGCATAATCAGAATGATCCATTCAAACTGTTGCTGGCTTTGTGCTTCCATCTCTGATACTCTCGACTTTCATATTCAGAATTTTTGAATATTTTATCCTGTTGAGTAACGTGTTACACTATGATAATGCGCTAGAGCGTGCATCTCGACCATGGCTGAAAAATATACCTGTATTATCGTTATTATTATTACTTGAACGTGAGACAATTGCCTCATTTGAAGTCGTAGCAGGCAACGCTAACTGCTGACCTTGACGTTACACGGAAGTGTCGTCAACAGGCAGCGCAGGGTTAATATCGAATCTCGCGTCAGCGGGCGACGCGCTGTCGTCAACGTGCGCCGCTTTGAGACGACTGATGCTGACGGTATCGACGCGACAGTGTCAATCAACCCTAAGTGTCTTATCGTGACGAGAAATGACGCGAAATGGGCATCCTAAGGCCATTGTAATGGTTTTTGTACCGAATCAACTCGAGTGAATACATGCGAACAAGTTTCGAGTTCGGTCGGAACGAAAACCTGTCATTGCTGCTTTTGAGTCTGTGCCGGAGCGAGATGTTGCATGAACGTAGACAAAGGGTGAACGTGAGTCTGCACGGGCAAGTGAGTCTGTACTCCGTGGAGTAACGAATTCCCCAGACAGTCGTAATGTCGTGCCATAGGCAACTTCTGCGGAGGAACATTGGATATCCGCCTTCAGGCAAGTCCTGATACTAAGCAGAAATAGCGGTAACGTTTCGTACCAGTCGGGGCTCTCGCGTGCTCTAAGAGCCGCTTTGAGTTGGCGATGAAAACTTTCGACTAAACCATTCGATGCCGGATGGAGCGCGATCGTGCGAATGCTTTCCGTACCCAGCATGTGGTTTAACGGAGAGAATATTTTGGACTTAAATTGTTGCCCTCGATCGATAGTCATTGTGGAAGGACAACTACATAAAGCTTTCCACCGTTCTATTAGATGTCGAGCCACTGTTTCGGCCGTGACGACAGAGATGGGAATAACCTCGGTCCACCTCGTAAATCTATCGCGGCACGTCAATAAATAGGTGTACCCGTGTGATGGGGTCAATGGACCCACAATGTCTACGTGGATGTGATCGAAGCGAACATCAGGTGTAGCAAAAGTACCAATAGGCGAGGCTACGTGCCTATGCGCTTTAGATCGTTGACATTATAGACACTGTTTTGCCCACATACGAACATCTTTATTCACGGACGGCCAGACGTATCGTGCAGCTACTAATCGGAAACTGGCTGCGAAGACTGGATGTGATAGTCCATGTAGAGTATCCAACACGGGAAGTCGATATGTAAAGGGTACGACTGGTCGAGGTATACCAGTAGACATGTCGCAGAGTATAGTCCCAGCACTGGTAACCAGAGGTATGGACTGACACTGTAGCGACGATGACCGAACGGCCTCCATACATGAGTTATCCTGTGCCTGTGCTGCACTAATGGCAGGGATGTCTTAAACCAGAGATTTGACAGCAATGGGCAAAATACGCGACAAAGCTCTGAAACGCAGTTCGACTCACCTTTAACGTGTCTTATGTCGGTCGTGAACTGAAAAATATAGTATAAATGTCTGACTTCTCGTGGGGAGTAACGGTCAGACTTAGTATGCAATGCATACGTCAAAGGCTTATGGTCGGTAAAGAAGATGAAATATCGACCCTCGGCTGCATGGCGGAAGTGTTTAACGGCATTATATGCAGCCAGCAGTTCGCGGCCAAAAGCACTATATTTGGTTTCCGTGGGACTGAGGCGTCGAGTGGAAAACTCTAATGGTTGCCAGATCCCAGAAACGGACTGTTGCAGGACCGCTGCGATGGCAAAGTCGGATGCATCCACCTCTATGCTTAGCGTGGCGGACGGAACTGGGTGCACTAGGAGCGTGGTCTGAGCTAATGTCGCTTTAACCCCGAAAACGCTACTAGTGCGGCATCCGTGAGCGACAACTTACGTGGATTGCCACGAAGTAGGTCAGGTTTTGGAAGCAAACGTTCAGCAGCATGGGGTATGAAACAACGGCAGAAGTTGACTAACCCCAAAAATGCATTAGGCTCGTTGATTGAGGACGGTACGGCGTAATCTAGAATAGCGCGCACTTTACCCTCGCAAGGCTTAATACCCTCTTGAGTGATCTTGTGGCCGAGGAACACAAGTTCCGGTTTGCCAAGTTCACATTTATCAGGATTGACTGCTATTCGATTTTCGGACAAACTTTGAAATAGTGGCATCAAATGTCGAAAATATTTACCTACGTTCGACGATGCGGTTAGCAATTCACCGATATGGACGTGAACAAATTCCAAGTCTCGAGTAATGCTGTCGATAAACCTCTGGAATGTCTGAGCAGCCTTTTGCAAACCAAGAGGCATACGTAGGAACTCAAACAAACCAAAGGGAGTGGTGACAGCCGTTTTCTTGACATCTTCAGCAGCGACTGGGATCTGATGATAGGCTTGTACCAAGTGGATCTTAGAAAATGCAGTCGTGCGGTGAAGTGATGCCGTGATGTCGTGTGTGTGGGGTATCGGGTGGCTATCGTAATGGGTAACCGAGTTTAGTGCGCGATAGTTGCCACATGGTCGCCAGGTAATGCCATCTTTCTTAAGAACCGTATGTGGAGGTGAGGCCCATGGACTGTGAGGAGGACGAACAATACCTTTAGAAAGTAAAGTGTCACACTCAAGTTTAACGAAAGCGAATTTGTCCAGTGCCAGTCGGCTAGGTCGTGCCGTGACTGGTGGTCCGTTAGTGACAACGTGGTGTGCCACGCGATCGGTCACTGTCTCTGTCTCTTCAAATGGTTTAGTCAATATGGGGAATTTGATAAACAAAGACTGAAAATCGTGCGGAACGTTAGAAAACAATTCTGTGATTCGGTGTGCATCTGTTCGGGCTGCAATACCCGTAAGTTTAAAGTCCGACGAGGGGTCCATAAGCTGCAGCCTACGTGAATCAGCAAGTAATTCATAGTGCTGCAGAAAATCGATTCCCAGTATGCCTGTGGGAACATCCGCAAGAATGAACGTCCACAGATACCGTCGCCGTGGTCCCAGGTTGACCGCAAGCTGTCTCGTGCCGTCGGTAGGAATGGAGGAACCATTTGCCGCTGACAGCCGAAGCAAAGAAGCTCGTGGCTTGGCTTTACCAACCGAAAAGACAGAAACTTGGGCCCCAGTATCGACCAGGAACCTGGCGTTAGTGCACGAATCATGCACGTAAAATAAACGGCCAACCCGAGATTGATTGCCGACGAGTAAAGCCGCTTCTGCCCTCCGGCAGTGGCGTTTCCCGCCGCGTAAGAACACGGCTATCTTCACATACGGACTGCTGGTCCGAAAACTCACTGGAACCAACAAAAACTGCTGGTAGGATGACCTAGTTTGGACGAGGCGGGTGAGGCGGACTCACTTGCGGACGTGGGCATTGGAGGGCGCCCGTCCATGCCGTCGCTTAAGTGGGCTACTGCGAGGGGTCCGTATTCTAATTCTCTCCTTGAAGGTCAGTCGGAGCTGGGTGGATCGAGAGTGCCGAGGCCTCTCCGGCGATTCATCTTGCTCAACACCCCGAGAACTGCGCGATGTCGTGGCGATGAGAGGATTAGCCTCACTGTCGACACGTGCGACAATCTTGTCAGCCACGGCGGCTGCTTGTTCCGAGGACGAGTCCTCGAGGAGAGCAGTTACGATGGTCTGAACCTGGAAGGGTAGAGAGTCCAACCACAGTTCCTTAACTATCTCCGAATCCTTATTGGCTGGCCCTGCCAGGGACCGGGGACGAGCTAGGTGGCGCCTGGTTTTTGTATCCCCTATGGGGTGCCGGGTGTAACGAACGTTTGAGCAATGCGTAGCCAAATTCGCAACGGATCTCGAAATCAGAAGACGATTATCCGTGATATTCTACGATACTAGATTATTACATGAAAAATGACATAAAAAATATACAAACCTCAATAATACGATCACAAGGACTCAACAACGAGAAACCGAATAGCAGCGTGTGAGCGAACAACACGTGCGTCACGCAGGTCCTGAACAAGGATGTGCCAAAGTAGCAATCTGGGCGTGAACAAACAACAATTGGTCCAGAAAAACAACCAGTTCGTAAGGACAAGTCAACAGTGTAGGCAAATGAGTGATGTTGGGAAAAACACTGAAACGCGAGGGAAATAGGGGGATTTTCCACGACCGGCTGTTACACCGCCCACCAAAATCCTTCTGGATCCTTAGCAGAGTTAAAGGTTCAGTATAAAGGTACTGATTCTTTCTACCTACCTAGGCCCTGCTCTCAGTGCGCGCCTAATTCTCGTCGTCAACGTTCTACTACTGGTCGCACCTAACCCATTGGCTACATAGACGTGAGGCTAGTCTATATCTTCCACGAGACCGAATGACCGATGGCGGGCGTGAAGGATCACATAGATGTTGTCCTCTTAAAGGGCCGTCCGGTCCTGGATGTATGTGCTTGGCTGTGTGTGTGAATGTGTGTGTGTGTGTGCCAAGGTGTACAATGAAATCACAGGTATGACTACACATCAAAGGAGGACTTTCTGCAATGTCAACAAAAGACAGTGTGGCAAGAAAACGAGTAAAATGTAGCATGTGTGTGTGACCTAAGCTTCGCCACTTCCACATATGCAAGGGGCACTCGGTAACGTCAACGAAAAGCAAAACGACGAACACTGTCACATGTTTGGTGGGTTTACGGGATGTAGAGTGCGTCTTGCATGTGTGTATGTATCGGGATATACAATGGGATCGCATTCATCACCACATATCTGAAAGGACCTTCTGTAATGTCAAAGAAAGACCGCGAGCACTGTAACGTGTTTGCCAGAGATCGTGTGGTATATATGATGTTTCTTTATCCGCCTCGATGACTGGTGTGAAAAGGTTTACTAGGCCTCAGGGTTATCAGCTCCTCCGTCTTCGCTTTCGAGTAGGTTAATACTGCGTATCTCACGAATGAGCACTCCGTTAGCTGTCTTCACCTTCACTGTTCTTATCATTTCGTCAGTGCTTTTGATGGTTTCCGTAACTACTCCCAAAGACCAAGTGCTGAAATGTGCGCGTTCTTCGGCGATCATAACTACGTCCCCAAATTTGAATGGTCTTGTTTTGGCCAGCCACTTCTGTCGAGTCTGCAAAGCCGGTAGGTACTCCCGTAGCCATCGCCTCCAGAAGACCTTGGCCAGATAGTTCGCTTGCTTCCACCCGTGGAGGTAGCTCCCACGAAGGTTTACCGGCCCTTGGAAACCCTCGTTCAACCTTAACGTCAATAAGTCGTTTGGGGTGAGCGCCAGGTGGGTGGGGTCGCCGTTCAATACTGGAACCAGGGGGCGGTTGTTCAGAATTCGCTCCACCTCAGTCATGACGGTGTTTAGCGTCTCGTCGTCAGGCGGCTGCTGCTCCATGATTGACAGCAATATCCGTCTGGCGGACCGGATCATGCGTTCCCATACGCCGCCGCGGTGGCTGGCCTGTGGGAGGTTGAAATGCCATCGTATGCCGTAGGCCACAGTTCGGTCCTGCAGTTCGTCCCTGTTTATGTTCTTGTGCCAACGCTGCAATTCCCGGTGAGAGACCACAAAGTTCGATCCATTATCTGAGTATATATCGGCCGGTACGCCTCTTCGGTTGATAAATCTTTGCAAGGCCCGTAGAAACGAATCGGTCGTCATCGAATGTGCGACTTCTGGGTGTACCGCACGTGATTTCATGCACGTCATGATACATCCGTATCGCTTTTCTAATCTTTTCCCGCACTTGATCCACAAGGGCCCGAAATAGTCCAACCCGGTGTCACTGAACGGCCACCAGCCCGTAGTCACCCTGCATTCTGGTAGTGGGGCCATGAGTTGTTTGCCTGCTGTGGCATTGCTTCTCCTGCATTGCACACACCGTCGGATTACGCGTTTTACAGTCTGTCGTCCTCTTAACAACCAAAGGCGCTTTCGGATGACGCTTGTCACGTGACTTTCCCCGGCATGTCCCTCCATGGCGTGGACGTGTTGAATCGTTAGCTCTACTACAGGTTGTCTCGCAGGCAGCAATATAGGATACTTTGTGTCGAAGTTCAGGTGGGCGTTGGCCAGCCTACCATCCACCCGCAACAGTCCGTCGATGAGTTTGGGGTTTAAACGCTTCAGCTCGCCTCTTGGAGATGGTATGTCTTTATTGGTTGGTCCCACTTCTTCCGCCCTCTTGAGTTCTCGGGCGAAAGCCTCGCGTTGTATCATTCTGAAAATATCGTATTCTGCAGCTTGTATTTCACCGGGACTTATCGGGCCGACCCGTTTCCGGCCTGAGGGCCGTAGCCCTTTCATGACTAGTAAATTTCTCTTGAACTTGGTTAACCAAACTAACGAACAAAGTGTCTTCATCCAGGAAAAAACCCGACCAATCGCGATAGAATAGATGTCGCTTCGACGACGTTGGCCGCTATCACTAGGCCTTTGATCTCCAGTTCTACTTCCGTAGGAGGTTTTAATTCGAACACGGGCCAGTCCTGTTTAGGCACTTGCAGGAAGTTTGGCCCTCTCGTCCATGTGTCTAGTTGCCTGAAGTTGGCCGCACCTCTGGAGCACAGACCTGATGGATTATCGTCAGACCGGACATGATTCCACTGGTTTGTGGCTGATTCATCGTGGATAATCGTGAGTCGGTTAGCAACGAAAGTACTAAACCGGCTCCGGACGTTGTTGATATAGTAAAGTACTATCGTTGAATCCGTCCAGAAGCTCACCGACCAAATGTAGAGATCGAAACATCTCTTCACAGCTTGCACCACCCTGACTGCCAACACGGCTGCGCTGAGTTCAAGGCGTGGGATTGAGACCGACTTCAGTGGAGCAACGCGGGCTTTGGCGAACAGGATCCTCGTGGTATATTGTCCATCTCCTGCGCACCATCGTCCGTACACCACAGCTCCATAACCGACTTCGGATGCATCGGAAAAGGCATGTAGTTCTCCAGTCCGTGTCGTATGGCCAGGAGTCAAACATCGTGGGATTCTTATGTCCCCTAATTTCTTCAAGGTGTTCAAAAATTCTTCCCAGTCCAGCCGGTCCCCTCGGTCCAGTGACTGGTCCCAATCAACTTTCTTACGGCACAGCCGCTGCAGCAAGATCCTACCGAGTAGCAGCCATGGTGAGACGAAACCGAGCGGGTCGAACAAACGTGAGACGGCAGATAGTATGCCACGACGGGTTATTGGCAGCTCGGGAACGTTTAGTTCGAAAACAAAATCGTCCGTTCCGCGTCCCATTGTATCCCTAAGGTGCGCTCGATAGGAAGTGGAGAGCCGTCCAAATCTCTTACCCTTTCGGTCTCTTCGTGATACGGGAAGACCTTCAGCACTTCTGAAGCGTTCGACATCCATTTAGTTAGATGGAAGCCGCCCTCTTCCAGCAATCCCGTCAGACCCCTGAACTGCTCTAGAGCTGATTCCACATCATCGAATGACCCAAGGTAGTCGTCGACGTAGAAGTTCCTGCTGACTCTTTCTACCACCGTCCGATGTACTAGATCGCCATGTTTGTTCGCTGATTCTCGGAGGGCGTAGTTGGCACAAAATGGTGACGATATGGCTCCGAAGGGGTAAACGGTCATCCTATAATTCACCACTGCGTTGTCCCGGTCGCTCCCTTCCCACCACAGGAAACGCAAAGCATCTCGTTCTCCTACCAGAATCTTCACCTGATGGAACATTTCCTTAATGTCGGCAGACAAAGCCACTTTACCCACTCTGAAACGGCACAAAACATCGATCAGTGGTGTGGTCCAGTCAGGCCCCTGTAGTAGGCGATCGTTTAACGACCTGCCCTGGAACTTGGCCGCACAGTCGAAAACCACCCGCAGTTTATTGGGTTTCTTGGGGTTGATAACCGGATGGTGAGGCAGATACCAGATACCCCTTTTGCTGTCGGTGTTAACAGGCACCTTTCCAACGTAACCGAGGGCCTCGTTTCGCTTCATCAAATCCGCGTATCGTTCCCACAGATTCTGGTCTCGGATGAAGCGTTCTTTTGGTCGTAGCAATCGTTGGAGAACATAATTTCGGTTGTCAGTCCACGGGTCGACCGGTGTGCGCCATGGGAGGGGAACCTCAAACTGTTTTTTGAGGCCTCTGGTGCCTTGCTGCACCGTTTGTAGAGCGAAGTGATCCTCTTGAGACAACGTCGGTCCCTCGTCTCCAATGTCATGAAACTCCTTTTCATACAGCCGTTGCAGATGATACTCTATGCGGTCCGTTTCGGCGGATAAGTAATTCACGGAACCGCGTACCCCTTCTGGGCCGTATAACATCCATCCCAGAGCCGTGCGTACGGCATAAGGTGCCTGGCGGTCGCCCACTCTCTGGTCAACCACCCAATGCGCCTCTGGCACGTCGCAGCCGATGAGGAGATCCACTCCATCATCTTCCCAGTCTACAACGGTTACATCCTGCAGGTGGGGCCACCGAGTCAAGATTGCGTTCACCGACCTTGGTGCTCGCATGGGGAGATCCGCTAACGTGAATGCCTCCGTTGGTTCAATTTCCTCGTTAGTGTCTAGAGAGATGAGTTGCAGCCTTAATCTACCGGCAGTCATTACCTGTGTCCCGCCCACCGTGCTCACTGCTAACGACGTCGCACCTTTAGCCAGTTGGTGTTTGTCGGCAAACCGCTCTTTCACTAGAGCAGTGTCGGATCCACTATCAACGAAAGCCAACGCCTTGACTATCCCAGTCGGAGTCACTACTCCCACGGACACTACGCCTAAACGTACCGGTTTACTGGCAGATTGTGAAGTTGAACAAATAACGCTGGGGTTGGTATTCGCCTCGGATATGGTTACTCTCGCCTAATGCAGCATCCGATGGTGTCTGCCCGTGCAGCCCTCGTAACCACATCGATTCCTTGTCCTACAGGCTGCTGCCCGGTGCGTGATGTTGAGACAGATAAAACATGCCCCTGCCATCCTCGCCATTCCCCACCGTTCGTCTATTGTGGCGTTGCCGAACTTGGGGCATTCTGGTAGGCCATGGCTAGAACCACAGGATCTGCAATTTGGTTGCGCCGTAGCATCTCGTGAAATGACGTGTGTATCGGTCCAAGGCTGGTACTTTGGATGTTCCCGTACAGGGGTTTGGACTTGGCTAGTACTGGGCTTGTTTGCTCGGTTGCTGTCCCGGATGAGTCGGCCGAATCTGCTGTCAAGTATCTTCGTTTGCCTGTCCAAGTATTCGGTCAGGTCTTCGAAGTTGGCTTCTCTGTCGCTTCGACTTATCCGTTCTGCTTCTTCCGCCCACCAACCCTGTAGTTCGGGAGAGAGGTGACGGGCTATGCCTTCCATAGTGTGCATGGCGTCTAGGTCAGCCCTGTAACCTAAATGGTCGAGGGCAATTGAGCAGTTCTGCATCTTAATCACCAGGTCGGCCATGGTGTAGACGTCGCCCTTGGTTCTCTTTGCCTCTACCATCACGCCCTCTATTAGGTTACGGGCTACTTTGAAAGGTTGGCCAAACAAGTCCCTTAGAATCTTCCTTGCCGTTGTGTAGCCTTGTTCTGGATCGAGCATGGTGCATCCGTCGATAGCTTCTCGCGCTCGGCCTCGGCAGTAGTGAGTAAGGTAGAGAAGCCTTTGCCCAGGGTCGGTTACCTTATTTTCAACGAACGTCTCGAACTGCTTGACAAACTTGCAGTATTGCTCAGCCCGCCCGTCGAAAACCGTTAACTCCACTCTAGGCAGATCGATCGATGGTGGTTTGTAGTCGGCGACCGGCGGGGGGTTCCCTACCTTATTGCACCCTAACCTATCGGAAGTGTCGAAGTCACTGGTCTCATGCTCTCGCTGTTTCTGTGTACACTTCTCTGCTTCCTGCGCCTGTAGTCTAGCCGAAAGTAACTGTTGCTCTAGTTCTAGTATTCTCAGCTTATATAAATCGACATCCTTACGTTCAATATTGTTCTCAATAACACATGAACTAGCACTGACAGGACTAGGCGATCTAGCATTAACTAACGAATCATAAGTACCCAAAACCTCCCCAGAGACTTGCCGTATAACTTCCCGTCCAGATTCGACTGCTTTTGATCCTTTTCTTGGCATTTTGCGTGTTTTTCCTCGTTCCAAATTGATCTATTGAGTATTGTAACGAACGTTTGAGCAATGCGTAGCCAAATTCGCAACGGATCTCGAAATCAGAAGACGATTATCCGTGATATTCTACGATACTAGATTATTACATGAAAAATGACATAAAAAATATACAAACCTCAATAATACGATCACAAGGACTCAACAACGAGAAACCGAATAGCAGCGTGTGAGCGAACAACACGTGCGTCACGCAGGTCCTGAACAAGGATGTGCCAAAGTAGCAATCTGGGCGTGAACAAACAACAATTGGTCCAGAAAAACAACCAGTTCGTAAGGACAAGTCAACAGTGTAGGCAAATGAGTGATGTTGGGGAAAACACTGAAACGCGAGGGAAATAGGGGGATTTTCCACGACCGGCTGTTACATCGGGCAAGTAGCTGACGTAAACCTTCCTCCCGAGAAGGAAAGAAATGCTGCAGGACGGCCTCCTTGAGCCGATCGTGCGCCTGCTTTTGAGGAGGATTCAATACTAAATCCCTCACTGAGGCGATAACATCACCCGGGATTGCCTCTCAGGCAAAGGAAATAGTTGGCTCCTGCCGATAATCCTATTTGCCTCAAATTTCAGCTCTGGGGCTGCAAGCTAAACCTCAGGATCATGTCGGATAAACGCCACAGGCTTGAAAGCAACCCCAGACAAAGTGAGGTCTTTGTCGGGCTGCATCTTATCCTCTGACATGGTTACGTTGCGAAAATAAATAGTAAAACAATATATATCGTGCTACAAAAAGAGGACGTGAAACAGCAAAAAATCACAGACTCACCGGGTGGGCGAATAATCCGGGAAGGTTCTGGAAGTTTCGAGCTCACCAATATAGAAGACTTTCGAGAGCTGCTAGTGAAAGTGTCCCCTGTTGGGTCTAAAGGCGAAATATCAGCGTTATTCCTTCCATCAGATGAATAGATAAGACGCAAGTCGGTTTACAGATGCGAGGCGTATTCTATTTATTGTGGCACCGAAACAGTACCAATACTAAAGATACAACGAACGGAAAACGAAACGCAACGGCTGTGCAGAAAGCAAACTGCTAGCGCGTACAATCAGCGAACGACCGAAAATAAAAGTGATTCAAAACGAGGTCGATGGAAACCTCGGAAAAGTTGGTTCAGTAAAAATTACGCAACCGGACAACACTATGAGGTGGATATCAAACGTCGGAAAAGGTAGTGGAGAAAACAGATCCAAAATGGTGTCCAGAAAACATTCATGTTTTCAGAACAATCTAGGTAACTACACGGTCTTCAGTTGTCAGGCTACTTACTCGAGACCATATGTAGGGGTGAGGCCCGAGGACTGTTATAAAGCTGGATAATTCCCAAGTTGAGCTTATGTTGGAACTCGCTGTGAGCCACGCGGAGCTTGTCTGGAGCCAACCAGCGAAGTCGAGCTTAGGCCAGGGCCCTCGCGTGACGACTTTATGGGTCACAGCAGTAGTGATTCGACGCAGGTTGTTGTTTGGGCTGACAAGATTACGCATTTGCTGAATAAGTTACCAAATTCTGGTTCCGACGTGGTGTTTGAAATGAGGATCGCTGGCGATTGAGCTTGGGTTAGGGAACTAACAACAGAATTTGATGTGACCCGATCTACCAGCTGTCGTTCACCGGGATCGCCTAGTAGATCGCAACTTTCTAAAAATGTTTGGCTCAGAATATCCCCGGAGCTCTTGGGTGACGACGAAACCCACCGGAAAAGTTAACGCAGGCAAAGGTCTGTGATGAGAAACTGACTGCCTTAGGTTGGAACTGAAGTGCCGTTGGCGGCTTGCACTGTCAGGGCTGCCGGAGAGACGGTGGCTCGTTTTGAAACTGATATCACACTGACCTGCGCTCCCGTGTCGAGTAGGAAACGCTCGCCGGTAGTCGTGCCTTTCACGTAAACGAGGCTGCTAGGAACAGGGGCGCCGTGGAGCTTGTCGCCATCACCTGGTTGGATTGGAAGGTACAGGGCTATTCACATTTGCGAGCATGAGGTCCGGAACGGCGCCGGAAGGAACACTTGACCGGTAAATAATTTGGCTTGGGGGCACAAGTCGGTAAAGCACGGCTGGCTGAGCTTCGTTTACGGAGGCTGCTGAGAGTGCTTTCTTGCTGTGTGGCAAATGCTTTTGCTCTCTCGAAGACACTTTTGCAGCCTTGATGCATTTATCAAAACTGTTAATCCGCAATAAGACGGCTAATATGCTTCGTGCATACGGTGGGAGTCTTTACATCCATAACTGACGCAGGACAGCACCGTCCATAGGCATCTTACCTAATAATGAACGCTTTTTTCGTAGCAGCTGCAATGGCGTCGTATCTCTCAGCTGGATTTCGGAGAGAACGCGCTGGCTACTCTTCTCTTTCAACACTGCTACACGCCTGATCAGAGCTTCCCGGAGTGTGTCGTATGAGTTGTTATCCTGGAGATTCACGAAGATACCCCGGATTTGTGGGATCTTACCGGCTGAGATTGTTGAGAGCAGTTCATCATATTCGAACTGCTGACTAGATATACCACCCTTCTGGAAACGAGACTCAAGGATGGCAATGAACACCTCCGAATCTCCCGGTATGAAGTCCTGTACCTTCGTGTGGGCTGCACGGCACTTCGGTTCACACGGGCTCGGGATCTCTGGTCATTGCGAAAAAGATGCGCTACGGAAGTGAACTAGCCTGGGATTCCAAAAGTTCATTGGCAACGCGCGATCTACAAAATCTCGGAACTGTCGAGGGTGAAGAATGACCGGTAAAATGACGATGACCAGAATAAAGGATAAGATGGTAGGGCCTCCTCAAATATATGTACCTGGTTGAAAATGTTCAATGGGGGTATATAAGTGCGGCAAACAAATCTGGCTAATGTTATTCCGAATATATATGTCTGACGAATGGAAAGAAAAACCACCGTAGACATCACCTGCCTAGGTCAATTCGGTGGAAATAATCAAAGATAATGAATGGAACTACCTCTTCAATTATTGGAGGGTACACTCCCTTAGCTTCCACGATCGCCTTCGTCAAGTAAGTCAACGAGAAAAGACCGTGGAGTGCCAACCGCGTGTATTCTCGCGGGGCCTCAGTACAGAGATCGCACTCTGTTGTGTGCCGTGGAAGTGTGTCAAGTAGCGCTTGCGGTTGCCGCGTGCGCGAAACGCACAACCAAACAAGTGATGGGCAGGGTGTGACCGGCTGATCACTATACCAGCTCCCCTGGCAACCAAAGCGAACGCCCAAATATTAAACCGTTCAGCTTTGAGTGCAGGTTGGCTTTCATTGAACAGCAAATGCCTAACAAGACAAAAGAGGGAGTCGAGTGATATGCATGATTCGAATGAGCTCCTAAAGCTGTTTTTGATTTGTCCATGAAAAATTTCGATCAGACCGTCAGCATCTAGATGGCACGCCGCAGTTTTCACTTGTTTATTTCCTGATACTTCCATCAGGGAATCGTTCGAATCTTTGAAGTGGGTTCCCCTGTCGGTGGTCACTATAGTGGGACTTCCAAACGGGGCTACCCATCGCTTCAGGAAGGCATTTGCGATTGTCCTGAATGAGCAGTCGCTTTAGGGCATTGCCCCAGCCCACCTTGAAAAACGGTCGGTGCAAGTCTGCGAGTAGGTGGCTCCCCTAGGCGGAGGTAGAGAGCCTCCTAGATCGAAAATCACCTGGTGAACCCGGGCTTCGGGAGTAGCAAACCTCCCGAGAGGAAATTTAATGTCTCTGTACTTTGAATCGCTGACATTCTAGACAACTATGTGCTGTTTTACCTCTATCTTTCTTCATTTTTGGTCACACGAAATGCTCAGCTGCGAGGTAACGGGGGCTCATACGCTGGTGTTTGACAAGCCGTGCTTTTTCCTAAATGTACCCCTCCTGAGAGTAAATGGTACCAGTGCGGGGGAATACTTTGCGGCTCGTGGCACAAGATCCTGCCCTCTGATGAAGTGAGTGGAACTGGTTCGAGCTGGAAAGAGCTACTGTGACGTAGCTGCTCAGCTTCTGGACCATGTACTTGCGCTAATGCCACGGCCGCTAAGTAAATACCACTGGTTGCGGTGGACGCAAGAAAGAGCATCCACCTTGGGGTTGAGCACACCTGCGGTGTGCCGTTTTTCTACTATGGACTGATCAGTCAGCCAGGGGTCGAAAAACGCCCCCAAACTATACCTCGTGGGATTGTATTTGAAAATAAATAAGTTTGGCAGTGGTACTCATGAGGCCAGAAATTGTCCCCCGCTAAGCATCATCCACGTAAACGTCATGATTTTAGAGATAAATGCTTTTTATTGTTTCTTTGCTTTTATCATTTACCGGTGATTATCGTGGTTTCTGAAGCCGGAAAGCTCTTAAAATCACCATTATAAATGAGTTACTTTCTTTTCTCCCACACATCTAATACGTTTTTCTGTGGAGCAACGTCAGTGACGTTTATTGTCCTTTCTTTGTTTTACTGAGGTGCGCCATTTTATCGCGTTATCCTTTGAAGATCGCGCTCTGACCACTAGTCGTCCCATAGTCGATCTCCATTTTGGTCAATAATTGTGATTCGTGTCGCATTTATGCAGTTATTTCGGTCAGTAAGTATCGTGTACAAATTTACTGCCTATTGCAGTGTTCGCTTATTGCTTATTAGGTCCGTATTGAATAAGTAACGGAATGGCTGTAGTTGTTACAATGGTTGATGGAGGAAACTAAGTGTTTCGCGTGGCCAGTAGATTTTTATGATAAATTACAAGATACGATTCATGTATTGCTATAAGCCTTATAACTTCAAACTCTATCTAGCAGTTATCATCGCGCAAAGTGAAAACACATCATAGTGAGCAGGTGTCAGTTGCTGGTCACTCGAGGACTACCATCTGGCTACGCCAAGAAGCTTCTTTTAGGGCCCTTCATGCCACAGTAGGTTCTTTGAATGCCCCGGATACTGACAGCCGGCTAAAAGCGTTAAGTGATGATATATTCTACTCTGTGTGAACTTTATATGGCCACATAAATTAGACGATTTAGAAAAGAGATCATCATCCAGTGAAATAAAAGCGGACTGCAAAGGCATACCTGGCGCTATCCTCCAGCCGACCGAAAATCAAAGGTCAGAAAAAAGAACGGAAAAAGTGAGGTTAGCTTTTGGGCATGCTGTGGCGGGGATCTGCTTCCCCGCTGTCACTAAACTCGACTCATAATATAGCCCATCACCCAAAGCGCAACTGGTTCAAAATCAGAAGGCGATCATCCCTAAAATTTCACGATACCAGATTATTGAATGAACAATGACACGAAACAGATACAAAGGAGAGCCAAGTTGCGGAATGCGAGAAACAAGCACGTGCGTCACGCAGGTCCAGTGCAGGGATATGACAAAGCAGCTCTCTGGACGCTAACAAACAAACGTTGGTTTATAAAAACGTACGGTGCATAAAGCATGTCAATATTGTAAACAAGTGAGTTTTGTTAGGGAAAATACGGAACTGCAGTGTTTTTGGGGAATTTCCACGACCCGTCGTTACAGCCAAAGCACCTGATACTTCTACAAGCGTTCATTTGTAGTAGATCCGTATATTTTGAAATGTGAAAGTGACGGATTGGAGCCCCCATCACGGGCCAAAAAACCTTTGGTCTCCCGAGCCACCTTGCCCACAAGACTAATCGATTTGCCTCCCGCGTACTCCGTTTACTCGCTGGGCACAAACCCCAATGCGTCAGCCACCACGGAGCAAGTAACATCGCTGTATTCATAGAAGTCCTACAGTGGTACATCCGCCGGCAGACGTCGGACTTCCATTTCAACGGTGAGTCCCATGACAACAACAAGTCACAAGGTCGAAGATGAAGCAACTTTTCCCACATCTCACGGGAAGTTTACTCCTCCTAGCAAGAACTTTGGGTACAGCGAGAGTATCATGTGCGAGTGCAACTTTACAAAATCCTCCGCAGCCCACTTCAGCCTTCTTAGCTGACATCAAGAAAGATACTTCGTTGTTTGAGTGCGAAGTGGCTGCAGTGCGGAGGCAAAAAGCAGGCTTGATTTCAGCTATCGAGTCCCTGTGAGGGATTCCCGTTGATAGCTTTGATGTTTTCGTGTCACTGAATGAAAGCTTGGAAATTAATGCCAATATGAGCAACTGGTAAGAGATAATTCATTGTATTTTCTAATAATCAGACCACATTTCTGCAGAAATACTCCGGTAGCAACTTCGAATATTGCACAAGGGGTATGATGCTTCAATCGATGACGATAAAAACGTCTTGTGCAGTTTAAAATGAAGGGTGCATACGGAAGACCTTCCCTGGTGAGAAAAAGATTCTGTTCCCTTGTGTTAGTTGAACATAAGATTTTGAATTTATTTCGCCACAGACGCTGAGTGCCGGAAAAATTACCCAAGGGCTATAACGCAGATCATCCGAGAGAAAATGCGCCTTGGCCTGCAAATAAGTAGAGCTAGTCTACAGAAGAGTCTGTCTGAACTTTGTCGCGGGGTTCATTGAAAAACGTACGAAGTGAGTGACTTTCGATTCTGATGTGTTCCTGAAAACTTTGTCTTATATCACGCTATGCACCTATTGCGATGGTTTCCTTTCGCGTACAGCATGAGGTCACGGTCTCTGCCCCTTAGTGATTGTCATATTCACAGTAACCATTTTCCCACATTGGAGTACACCTGCGATGGGA
The DNA here is from genome assembly GCA_948099385.1 of Fasciola hepatica. Classification (NCBI taxonomy): domain Eukaryota; kingdom Metazoa; phylum Platyhelminthes; class Trematoda; order Plagiorchiida; family Fasciolidae; genus Fasciola; species Fasciola hepatica. The sequence continues at coordinate 589,757 of CANUEZ040000150.1, forward strand.
TCACAGCACACGTATTTCCATTCCTAGTTCATAAAGGTGTTACCATTTCATTCAGTGCATTTTTTACCACTCTGGGATCAATATAGAATGTTTCTTATTCGGTTTCGGGCATCGGAAAACAGCAATCCCGGCAAACAGTTTTCATGCGACTAACGGGTAAAGAAAACGAAACTCCATATATATTGTACGTCCCTCCTCCTACTGCACAATTTTCCTGTCAATGCATAATCCTCCTCGCATCAGAAGCATCTTCCTTTCGCTTCCAAAATAAGTAACGGAAATGCAGTTCGCGGCTATTGGAAGAGGGGCTTTTCCGAGAGTGATAAAAGTAGAGTGAGGAGTAGAAGACAAAAGTGGGTAGAATGTACATTTCCGCGTAGCTATTCAACTCTACCACCTAGTATTGTTGGTTTTCGGGGTCGCTTTTGTAGTGCTGGATGCTCAGGAGTAGAAGTAGCCACGGGAAATTGAGTTTATAACGTAAAATGGAAGGGTACCAAATGCAGAGGGGCTTTTTACGGTGGGCAAAAAGCCCCCAAACCTACTTTTTCTTTTCAGGAGGACCCTCAAGGGCCGGTCGGGGGATCAGAGGAGGTCGACTTGTGGTCTGTTTTGTAACTACTTTTGGACCAGTGTGCCGACCGCGGAGTGATGTAATTTGTGCCACGGGACTTCTCAAGAGAGAACTGGTCTGTATTGGACCACTCAGCAAAGATAAGTGGCTTGCAGTCCGTGAAGACAGTGAAATTCCTGCCTTCAAATTTGTGCCAGAAACGGCGGATAGCCAGGTAAACTGTGCAGATTTTTCATGCCAAGTGTACTATACCTAGATTCGGCCGGCTGCAAATGTTTAGAGAAAAACGCTTTATGTCATCATCTGCATTGTACTTGCCGCCGTAAAACAGCACCAATAGCCAAGTCTCCATGTACCCGTACGTATCCCAATTTTAGAATGATCCTCGATATCCTTTGATGCAACACTCATTTGTTGCGCCAACGTTTTGATGTGAAGCAAACACGCACACCTTTTGGACATAACCGCGCAATACGAAAATGTCTTGAGTATATCTTTCATTCTGGCACGGCCTCACCCTCCGATCTGGAGTGCCGTGGAATGATGTCAACTGAAACTAACTGCGAGAGACAAAACATCCGAGAAGCTTCCATGACGTCGCTCGGCCTCATCGCAACACCATTCTGACTGGTTCCGCGAATAGTTGTCAGAACCAAATCAAAGATATTGGTGGATACTGGCTCTTCAGCGCTCACATCCCGATCACAAGAATGGTGGATAACTGTGAGTTTGTGCCAAAAATTTTGTTTCATTTTATTTTCTTATGCACATACCCTCTTGGCGTTTTATCGCAACACGCTACTCCGCCTATGTCAGCTTGCTAGCGTCGTTTTACATAGTGCTGATATCAGCTAGGTGTGCCATATAGACTGAGTAGTACGCTACAAAATTAGAGAGCTCGGATGTTTTCATCTTCTGATACTAGTTTTCATTCTTTCGGTCCAAGATCCACATGACTAACCATGTCTGACACCGGGTCTATTGACACTTACGCGGGTGCCCTCAAGCTGTCTGCTTTTACTCCGACCAACCCTCGAGATGCCATATGTCAAAGTTGCCGGCTGCCCATTCGCTAACCCTACCTTCGTGTAAAAATCTGTATTCCAAACCGGAGCTGTTAACGGACTACACTGTTATGCAGTCTCGTATCTTCAACCCTCCTCGGACAAATGGAAATGTCGTTATATCAGACACTTCAGAGATCCCGCACTTCTTAAGGGGTTTGTCTACATCGGATCCTAGCACCGCCCGACACCATAGCGTAACCAGCCCTCCGTTTTCCAACATCGCGCCATACTACGCAACAGCTCATAGACCAAACCTCCCAATTCACGGCGCTGATTTGCCACCTGCATATGGACATGCTAGTCAGACCAGGAATCTAGACTGTTCCGCACCACACAATCTACTTGACCAACCGAACTACCCAAAACTAAATACCAATAACAGTATCTCTTTGGTTCTTTTTAATAGCCGATCCATAATAAACAAAATTCGGCATTTACGATATCTGGCCACTAGTTCTAATTATGATATAATCTTGATCACTGAAACTTGGTTAACCAATTACACTCCAACAGACCAGATTTCTCTTGTAGGCTGCAATGTCTTCAGAGTAAATAGGGAAACTCGACGCGGTGGAGGTTGTTTAGCATTTGTCAAGCAAACCTTTAATACAACGGCGCTTCATCATCCTCTACTCGACTCTATTCCCGATTCACTTTGGCTAACTGTCCACATTCCTGGCTCTCAACTTCATGTTGGATGTGTTTACCGCCCACCAAGCGAAAATTTCTCCGGACTCTCATATCTAATTGATGCGTTTGAATACCTATCCTTACTGCCCTCAAGTATAAAAGTTATTGCTGGTGACTTTAACCTGCCCAAGATAGCTTGGCCATCTTTATCTGCACCCGCAAACCTTTTACCATTTGTAACAAGTATTACTGTAGGAGGGTGGGTACAGCATATCCGCTCTCCTACGAGAAAAAACAGCATTCTAGATATCATTTTCACCCATGGCGTCCCTCATATATTTGTCTCAATCTCCCGAAGTTTGCCCGGTAGCGATCACAATCTGGTTAACTGCCGCATTCCCACTCACCCACAGCCTAACCTGAAATCACACTGCATCAAACCCTCTCCTCTCCCTGACTGGAAGGTTCTCCCTGCCACAGTTCGACAAGCTGATTGGAGTGAGTTTTTTCTCTCTCGTGACCCACAAAACGCCACTGATATTTTCTATGCACAGCTCTTCAGATGTCTTAATAGGATTACCTACCTCCCCCAGCAAAGGAATAATAGGAAATCCCATATCACTTCGCTGCAAACAAAGTATGCCAAGCTCCAAAATATTCATGAAAATACACACGACTTTGCAATTCTTATTCAACTTTTTCGCCTCACTTCTACTATCCAAAAGCTTGAAGAAACTACACTCGTAACCAGGAAACAAAAGCTCTGCGACACCAAAATAGATCTCTTCGACTGTCATTATTGTACAGGACCAGAACCTCTCATAATCATGGAAATATTCCGCACACTGTTTCAATGGACAGTGTATCCGCCTCTACTCCTCTTTCTATTGCAGAGGCCTTCAACTCATTCTTCGCCTCAACTGTGGCCCCTATTATTAATGTTGACCCTCCGCCTCTTCCCCTAGTTACCGCTTCAACTCTGTCCACAGTGGAATTTGACGCCTCAATTATCTCCCAGTTATTAACCACTTTCAAGCCATCATCTTACCCAGGACCTGACGGCTTACCGCCCACTGCAATAGTTAAATGCGGACCTGACTTACCTTACCTACTACTGAATATATTTACTCTATCAATGAACTCCAGTCTGTTGCCTGCAAACTGGAAATGCTCAGTCATAATCCCGCATCACAAGAAAGGTCCACTGCATGAGGTAACAAACTACCGTCCCATTAACCATACACCTGTCCTCTCTCGGCTAATGGAAAAAATCGTAAAAGAACACATCGTCAAGCACCTCTTTCAATTGGACGTTATAAATCCTCGACAACACGGCTTCCTTCAATCAAGATCTTGCGCAACCTGCCAGCTCGATTTTTTAAATCTCACCACTGAAATGGCAGACAGTGGAATGGCCCTTATAGTACTTTACTTGGATATGTCAAAGGCATTTGACCGCGTGCTACACCCACATCTTCTGGCCAAAATCCGATCATTTGGCATTACTGACCCTTTACTATCTTGGATTAATTCTTACCTGTCTAATCGCTCTCAGGTTGTCTCGATAAACGGACACTGTTCCAAGCCTAAACCAGTTACAAGCGGTGTTATACAGGGTAGCGTCCTTGGCCCTCTGTTATTCCTCATGTATATAAACGACATATTCCTCTCAGTGAGCCATGGCACCCCATTTCTTTTTGCTGATGACATTAAAATTGTATACTCATTCAAGCCTGAATGCATCGCCTCGGCTATCTTAAACATCTCTAAAGACATATCTGCACTCCATAGATGGTGTTCAACTTGGCAGATGAATTTTTCCGCCGACATATGTGAGGTTCTTACATATAAATGCAAGCTACCTCCAGGATCCTTAACCGTTTGTGGTTCAACCATTGCTAACAAGCAAATAGTTCGGGACCTTGGCTTGAACTATTCCTGCACATTTAATTTCTCGGAATATTCGGCCCTCCAAGTCGCTAAGGCCAGAAAGTGTCTAGGGCTAATATTTCGCTCCTTCCAACTTCGAGACTGCATTCTTTTCCTTTATAAATCTCATGCCAGGCCTTTATTAGAATACTGCCCACTGATCTTTTCTAGTATGCGGAAATCAGACAGAATTGGTATCGAGTCAGTTCAACGTAGTTTTACCAAGTGACTGATTGGATGGAGCTCAGCCCTCACTTATAAAGAACGCTGCTTATTTTTTAAACTAGACCCTTTATGGCTTCGCCGTATGAAACTGAACCTTATCTTTTTGTATAACATCCTTCACAGTCGGACATATACTTCTAATCCACTGCACTTTGCGCCCGTTTCTAGCTATCCACTACGTTCTAGAATTCTTACCCTTTCAACCCCTATTACCAACACCAGCTTACGTTCACATTTCTTTATCATAGTGTACTCTAACTTATGGAATAAATTACCGTTAGAAATACGCAGTTCTACTTCCAGCCATCGGTTTAGAAGTGCGTTGGATGAATTCCTCACGGTTACCCAAACCTTACAGCTCCTAAATGTAGACATGTCCGATGACCAAGCCTATGAGAAGGGTCTAGACTTTTGAATCGCGCAAACACCGGCGGTCTATGACAAATGAAATTAAATAACCATTCTTAGTTTTTCCGCCTTCTGCAATCGAAAAACTAGTCTCAGAGAGTCACTGTCTATTATTGTTGCCTCTTTGTATCGATTCTCATTTATCCTCAGCTGGGAGCATCCCAGACTGCGCTCCTCTACTTTTTCTCTATTTCCAGACCTTCATTCGTGCGTACCTTGCTCTCGATGACTCTTAATACTCTGGAGACCACACCGGTCACTAACCCGGCCTACGCATCTACCTGACCGTTGGCTATTCATACGCTACCCGAATGACGCTTCCTTGGTTACGTTCCGGGATCCCCTGGTGCCTGGTCGCCTGATCGCGGACTTCCTGATGCCCACGGCCGTTTGGCCTCACCAAGAAAACTCATGTCAATCACAACGGTGCGAGGCGCGGTCAGATCCACCGCTTTGGCCGGCGCACATCGGGCGTGCAGGCCAACTGCAATGATACGCGGGCGCAACTAGGCCGGCGGATCGCACCTCCTGTCACCAGAATTGGTTTTCAGGTTGGGTGTCCAGCGCACGGCCAGCCTCACCCACTAGTGCCAACTGCGGATTGAAAAACAACATCCCCTGCATATTACTGCTGCCACCCATTGCCTCCTCCAACGTTCCTGAACAAGGTTTACCATACCGGCATTTATATCCATCGACTTACCTTTTATTTGTCTGAGCTGATGCCATGTTTACCCTCATTCTATTATATCCAGTTACCGGATTCTGTACCCAAAAACATGAAACGGTTTCACTGTTCAGATCTTTATTATGAATATGACAATTCCTGGTATACTCTTGAAGAGACCATTCATCCAATTAGTAATTTGTATGTCACAACTACATTTATCTAAAAAAAACCATCATTTAAAGATTCGTCTCTCACCTGCCAACAATTCCACACAAAACGAAATGGTCCTCCTTCCAGCTCTTCTTCGGCGTGACACCACCTTTATGTTCAGTGTATCCTTCCGTTGCACCTTTTCTTATTCAGCCATTTGCATTTCATGACAGTTGCATTGGCAATGAAGTATTCACAATCCAGGACAAAAATAGTTCGACACTGAGAAAGCTATTTCTCCAAAAATTTGCTGGCAATGAACTATACGTATGCCAGTTTACTGACCTTCCAGTTGTTTCCCAAATACCCCATGTCAGACTCTTACCAGCGCATCCCGTTAAGCGATTCTTTACATTTTTTGACAGTATCGTTTATGCACAACCCCCTTGAGACTTCATAAGATCATCGTATATCAACTGCTGTTGTCAAATTGTGTTCACCAATTAACCTGAAACGAACCCTTTATTCGAATCGTGTTTCACTCACCTGTCAACTTTCGTCACTCTGCTCCAGTGAAATTTCCAGGCTCGGGCAGCTACATCCACCTCTTTATGAGGGCGTTCTCCACAACCTCTTGATGAATAGCAAATACCAATTCCGTGGTTACACGGACTGTTTTATACACGCATTCCCCCTCCTCGAAAGACACCACAAATCCTTAGGTATTATATTTCTGCTATTTTCCGGGTCATCTGGACTACTGGTTCAAGTGCATGTCCTTCATCACCCAAAATTCTCCAATTTTTCGTTGGTGATTTTTCGAAAGTTTTCTTTGTCAGTTTACTCACCCTTGCGACTTTACATCGACGCTATCCAAAATACTGCGCATTTTTACTTCATCACCGCTTTACTTCATCAAGTATCTCGACGGCGGAGCCTTTTTCACTCAATTCGCAAGTGTACGTCCACCCGACCTTCAAACTCAAATTTGCCGGGCAATCGTTCGTGCGACCACTAAAACTTGTACACTTTTAGGCTGCATTTACCCAAATGAATATCCAAGGAACCTTTTTGTGACCTCACCTGTATCATATGATCATGCAATCGAGCATGCTTCGGGTGTCTCCGAAATAAACCATTATTATTATTATGAGATGGGTTCCGAGAAATAAAAGCTGAATTCACAATTCAAAGCATGACCTGCGAGCGGGTGAACTACTCTCCCGTTGTCAAGGCGCCTCCCTTCGACATCACCGTCCTTGTGGATAATTTCCTTGATTCAGTTTCATCAGAGACTCCCTAAACAAAGCTCAAGGAGGCTCTCGTTAAGCAAACGGAAAGTCAGCCGGAAGAATGCTCTGTGAGCTGTTCTCGTCGGTTGGGCTCAGAGACAACAAGACTTCCCAGCTTGTGCGCATCACGCCATCCCTGATGGCTGGATATCATGTGAAAGACGGCATTTTCCTGGAGATATGGGTCTACAAATTACCTCTTCTGATGCAACAGGTCTTTTCCATGCCGAAGCCCACCACTCCTCTTACAAAGTTGCTTAAAGGTCCGACAGGATAGTGAAATGCCACCCGGATTGCAGACCGTCTGTTCACATGACGTCGTCCGCCGGAACCGCTCCAAAAGCGACGTAACGAAGCTTTCCCCAGATCGCCATGGCGACAGTTCTGGTAGTCATGACCCTCCTCCCATCAAACTCACGCTGATAAGGACATTGCGGACCTGAAAGAAACCTTTCGCATGTTGTGCAGTCAGGTCTGCGCAATGTGCAACTCGTTGGCTACCCATCGACATGCCTCCGCAAAAACACCTCACCGACCTAGACCACGGTCCAGAAATCCCCCGTTACAAATCTGGTTTTGGTCCCACCGCACATAAGGCTCCCGGGAAAGCCGTTCTGATTCGTTATGTCCATTCCTCCATCCAGCCCCACAGTCAAAAGACCAGGCCAGCCCGTAACGGCGACAGCTCCGGCTGGCTCTCCACGTGTAAGCAGCCGTTATACCGTTGACAGATCCGGCGGCCTTCGACTCCCCATCGATGCCGGCGCCAAGCTCAGTGTTATCCCCCAGCCCAAACATCATAGCCTTAAACCACCTCAGTTCACACTACAAACAGCAAATACAACAACTATTGCAACACTGGCCAACGGCCGGTCACCCTTGATTCGGCCCTCCGGCGACCTTTTCAGCGGGTTTTCACCCGGGCAGATGTTTAGACTCCAATTATCGGCCCGAATTTTCTCCAACACTTTGGTCCGGCTATGGACCTCAAAATTCGCAAGCTGGCAGATACCATAGCCATGCTTGGCAAATGCACCATCTCCCTGGGTGTTTGGCTGGCGATCCAGCAATCACTATTTGCTAACATTTTTGAGGAGTTTCCATCCCTCGCTAAACCGTGTCCGTTTTCCGACCCAGTTTCTCATGCCTTGCATCACCATGTCACCTCCAAGGGCCAACCAGCCTACTTTCAATCGGGCCGACTCAACACCCGCTCATTCCGTAAGGTAAGCTCCAAATTCGAACTTATGTTGAACCTTGGCATCTTTCGACAGTCTTCAGGCCCATGGGCCCCGCCTCTGCACACGGTTCTAAAATTACCTGGCGATTGGAGACCCTGTGGAGACTACTGCTCTCTCGATACGAGCTAAAGGGTGTTCACACAGTCAGAGAAACGAAGTCCACCGTCACACAATCTCCCCCCAAGTACATTCGTTGTTCTTGATTTCCTTTTCACACATATTCACGTCCGCCTCATCGGCTCACCGCCACGTTCAAGCTGACACATCCATGTATTATACTTTGTTGATCGCTTCACACATTGGCCAGTGGCAGTGCATATTTTCAAAACGTCAGCGGAGAACATAGCAAAATTGCTATCCCGACACTGGATTACTGCGTCTGATGAACAATCCATCTTCAGCATAGACAGCGGCAGTCAATTCCAATCTACTTTGTTTCGTGAGTTCAATAAACTGCTTAGCTGTAAACATATTACTACAACTGCGTGTAACGATCGGTTGTAGAAAATCCTCCAATGACACTGTAATTTCGCGTTTCGTGATATTACCCTATCAGATACACTATTTGCATGTTTCCATGCACTTTACGTTTATATAAAGCAACCGTTGTGTGTTCGCGTCCAATGCTTCACCTTGTCATATCCCATCCTGTACCCGCGTGATGCACTTTCTTGTCTCATGCGAGACTTAAACTTGGTTCTCGTTTAATGAGTCTGTGTGATTGAATGTCTGAGGTTTTGTGTATATTTTATGTCGCTGATCATTTGATATTTCAGTATCGCAGAACTTGCGGATCAGTAATGGTGGTTTATTTCGGAGGCTCCTAAAGCACGCCTTACGCACGATCAAATTTCACCAAGCGACAAAGTTTAGAGACAAAGTTGGTGAAAAATTTAAAAATATGCTTAAAAAACGCGTTTCGGGTTGAACTAGAAGGGAGATGAGAGGAAAAAAATGCACGCACACCAACGAATAATGGAGAGGATATAGTTGAACACTTGGATGGATTCAAATATGTGCCCGGTGAGTTTGAGAGTCAAGGATAAATGGAGGAACTGTATGAGACAATTGGAGGAGACTGAGGCCTGGGAGTTTTACACGGGGAGTACCAAAGATTGGCGTGGAAAACTTCGGTAACCAGAAACGATGGAGAAAAAAGAAAGGAAGGAGGAGAGAAAGGAAGCACAAAAATGTTGAGTTGTATGGCAAGGGATCAGATAGACATGAAATGTGCTACGCTGCAATAAAGGGATTGTGCCGATTTGCAAACGGGGCGAGAGCAATGCAAGACGTGAAGAGTGGGTCAGATGGCAACGATGGTTTAGAAGGATCGAGGTACGGTGAATATGGGGCAAAGTAATGGAAAGATGGACGCATATATTGGGGGATGGCGGGATGGTGGCAAGAGAACTGGCCGGAAGGGAATTTGAATATGCAGAAAAAATATGTGAAGATGCAAATATATGTACGTATATAAATACATTTATGTTTATTTGTGGGAAGAGCAGGAGCAAAGAGGGGTGAAGTGGTAGAACACGGAAGTGGAAGTGCTTGGAAGATGCAGGTAGGGTTAGGGCAGGTGGTACAGAATTCCCTTCGATAAACCTTGATGAATTTGTTTATGATGGAAGAACATGGAAGATCGCTGGAGACAGAGGAACGACTTTGGCAGCCAGGAAGTGGTGGCTGTGAACAGGAGTTGATAAACAAGGGAGTATGAAGGAAAGGACCTAGGAAAACAGGTAAAAGCGAATCTAACAATTTGAGTAAAACAGGTGTGGCAAATGGTGATGGTCGAAAATGGGTGAAGCGGTAGTGGACGGACGTACATTATGTAGTCAAAAGATGGCTGTTAAAAAGGCTGGCGAAAGCAGAGAGAATGGAAATACAGAGTGGTTGGAGTAGTTTAAATTCTCAGTGAAGGACGGTAACTTGGAGGTGACACAAACCGTGGTGCAAAGATGCAGCACTCGTGACAGCGAACAACGTAGGAATAAAATGAGGAAGTGGAGGATCCGAAAAATCAGGTAATGGCAGGACATGTGGTTTGATACTGTG